>JARTUT010000893.1:0-627272 GCA_030674115.1 Micraspis discolor
ATCTGTTTGATCTTTAATGTTCAATTTTGAACTGATAAATTATAAAAGCAATATTCCTTGATATACTTAAAATTGTAGTAGTGAAACCTGTACACAAAAAAGTTTGCAAGAAAGATCTGAATTACCATTTTCAATTTTCATAAATGTGTTATTGAATTTCTGTGGGTTGAAAACTTTTGTGAAATCAAAAGCTTTTGTAAAAGATAATTCTACCTTGAAAACGACAGATGATGTATATTAAAACGTTGGATACAAGAACAATAATAGATAATGGTTTTTGCCCAATCTACATCAGAACAAGTTAAATTTCTAAGAATCTGGTTGGACATGAAACATCAAGTCGATAACCCGAAGAGGAAGCTCAAAAATACGAGTATAATTTACACTCTCAATTTCATGAAATACAACATCCAGCAAGATACAATTCAAGTGTTTATACACTTCCAACTACCAGGAAACTTTATCATTCGGTATTGTTTAAGGCTGTACACCACCTTGCGGCGAAACTCGAATTCCGCTAGATGGCACCAAGCGAAAATTTCAAGGAACTGAAAACAGGCACGCCCATTGTACGAAATAGGACGGTCCGTACGGTATTTATGACCCCTAATAAACTTTCTAGGTACTATCGCTTCTGCAGAAATCGGATCTTTTTATCTTCCATCTCAAATTCCGATATATCCGCTTGTGCAGCATTTGGCCCATAATTCAAATCAGGACCATTGCATATTTTCCTCCTCTTTGAAGAAATATTTTGCAGTTCTCTCCTTTCCTCGTGTCTCCGCTTTCTCTTTAGTAAAATTCTACTCATCTCTTTTCCAATTTTCAAATTTTAGAGAAACATTGATAGAACTTCTACTCCAATGTACAAAACGATTTCGAATATTGCAGTTGCTTACAAAATAATGCATACAAAATATTCTTCAAACTAACTGGAATTTTGAGAATATCATGTCCAATTTTACTCTTTCATAGAGTCACATGAAATATATCATATTTATATCTAATTTTATAAATATACTCTCATGAATTGAACTTACCCTGTCTTCAGAAGATTTCTTATCAATCTTGATGTTCTGGTTCTTTTTGTCACTCTTGATGGAGCAGTTCGCTTATTCGCCATAGGTGCGGAATGAAATTATGTATTAGAATCAGTTCATTAGTTCAGAGATGAAGTTGACGTCTATACTAAAAATGAAATTCCTTGAAACAGCAAATCTGAGATCACTTTCGTTACTTTCGCTAGATAGGACTCCAGCTGTTCAGGTAGAATATAATAATAATTCGTAATTGAAGGCATCCACTGCTTGGGTCATTAGCCTTGTAGAGATTTGGACATTGTACATACAATAAGTTATTTTAAAATGTATAAATCAACTGTACAGAAATTATTGAAGTTCATAATAATACACAACAATACTCAAGTACCTACAATAGATTTAGTCGGTGCTCTAGCATAGAATATAGTCCAGTCAAAATGATGATGAAATCGGGTTTTTCGCCTATACGGCTGATTTTATATGAAAATAATCAGAAAAAAGCGTAGAAAACTGTGGGCAAAGTAAAAAAATTTCCAAACACCGGGAAGGGGGTGAAAAACATGAAAAACTACCCCAAAATATGATTTTTCGGTTAAATTGCGGAAAGATCAAAAAAAGTTTCAAACAAAAGTTGTAGAGCGGAAAATTCTAGTCCAAATTATGTCCTTTGTCGTTCTCGAAAGTGAATTTATATACTGATAAACAGCGTATTTCTTTATTTGCGCAATAACGAATTTTAAATTTGGCGCGTTTCTTTTTCACGTAGTTTGCTTTTTTTTTCGGGTGGTTCATCACGTCTTCCAGAATAATAATTAATAATTCAAACTAGTTATAATTTTTTATTAATTTAGTGATTCGACTACAAGTTAAAAAAAAATTCACAAATCTAAGTAAATTTTTTTCAACCTAGTTTTCACAATTTTTCATTATTATATGAAAATTAAAGTTTTCATGTTATGCCGTGATAACGAAAAACGGGTAGTATTTTGGGGTAGTTTTTCATGTTTTTCACCCCTTCCCGGTGTTTGGAAATTTTTTACTTTGCCCACAGTTTTCTACGCTTTTTTCTGATTATTTCCATATAAAATCAGCCGTATAGGCGAAAAACCCGATTTCACCATCGTTTTGACTGGACTAATATTTCTGACTGGGGGTGCATCCAGTTCTATAACTTGAGGAAAACTAGAAATAATTGAAGTTTGTCGCTGGGCAAAGTAGGGATTCAAGGTTCAAATTGAAATGAACCCAATGAAAAGAAAAAACTTAATAATAGGGATTTTTATAGCACCTGCAATACCAATGAAAATTTCACTCATTATCCAAATAAAAAAACTTAATAATTGGCCACATTGACATTTATTTCAAAATTACCGATAAGAATTTGAAAATAACTATTCAAAATGGTAAAGAAAATTGAAGGAAAATTCAATCATAAAAAATGAAGGTAATTGCCATTGGGAGGCGGAAAATAACGAGGTATCAACCATTGGGAGGCGGGCCAAATACAATTATTTAATACAAGAACGAAAATAACGAAAATTGAGAAAATTGAAAAAAAAAATTTAGGTAATTTCAAAGTTCAATGTAATACCGAACGACTACCTATGAGTTTTTTTCGATAAAATATTTCCTTGAGGAAATATTTGCATCTGAACAGTATTTCAATTTTCAAAGTGTAATTAGCCAAAAACTATGCATAATATCAAAAATCGGCAGAAAGTACGCACTAGGGAATACTCATGCCAATGCTCACTTAAATTTTGAATGAAATCCGACAAACGGTTTATGCGTTATTTTTGAAGTAAATTAGCATTCCGAATCAAGCGTTGACCGAAGAAACACGTGTGTTAGAACCATGAGTTCCACTAAACAAATTTGCGTTTTGTGTAACAGAAACGCATCAACTAATATAATTAAATGTACGAATTGTGAGAATATTTATCATAGTGCGTGTTGTGAGAAACGTAATATCTCTTGTGACGCTGGCAAAGAAAATTTTACGTGCTGTAATTGTGACGATCAACATGGCAACGAAATCAATTCGAATAACGACATTGAGGTGATGAAAGTGGAAATAAAATTTTTGATGAAACAGTTAGAAGACAAGGAGCAGATTATCCAAAGACAAACGCAACTAATTAATGATAAAGAATTAATTATAAAGTTGTTATATGAGAGGACTAATGGTGAAAATCGAATAAAACATGTAAACACATCCAAAAAACCAGGTGACGGAGATGAAATGATAGCAACATACGATAATAAGAATTCTCAATCGACGAACCTGCTGTCATTCGAAAAGGATAACAATATGGATGAGAGAGATAAGAGAGGATCAAATGGTTGGAGGCTGGTTGTTGACAAGAAGTCCAAGTCCAACAAATCGAGAAAGTCAGATGGTAGTTCAAATGCAATCAACCTTACAAGTGACAAGTCAGCTGATAGTGACAGCACAAATGTCAACACACGGAATCAGAACAATTTATTTACAAAAAGGTCGAACAAGAATCGATGGCAAATAATTGGTGCGAACAAGGATAATCCGATTAAAGCAATAGGAAAGAAAATGGCCCTATTTGTATCAAGAATCGAACCCAATACCACGGTAGAGGAATTTGAAAAGATGGTATAGAAAACATTTCCTGAAGCCGAATGTGAGTCAGTAAAATCCAAACTACCGGATAAATATTGTTCATTCAAAGTACTGGTGGATGATTCAAACAGTAACGCAGCCCAGAGCAGCAATTGAGGCCTGACGGAGCCTATGTTTCGAAGTTTTTTTCGAAGAAACAGACGAAGGAATAGTGCATTCTGCATATCCTGATAGTAAATTAATACCATCCATAAATGTTGATGACAATGTAAATTTGATATATTTGAACATACAAAGTATAAGAAATAAGATCAATGATTTGGAGGGTATAATCTATGCTCAGCTACAAGTTTATAATGTGATCTGCCTGACAGAGCATTGGCTGTCAAAAACTGAGTCTCAGGGGTTTTGTATGGAAGGTTGGTACATGGGACATGCATGCTCAAGACTGGGTTCAAGACAAGGGGGTCAATGATTCTGGTGAAGAACCTTTTAAGCTATTTGGAGTGTTCTACCGTGATGGATTTACGAGTGCAATCTATAGAGGTGCACTGTGAGGTGTCTGCTGTTAAACTCCAGAAGAGTGGTATAATTATTGTATGTGTCTATTCAGCACCATCTCGAGACTTTAATATTTTTGTTTCCAAATAAGAGTGTATTCTTGAATTTATTGCTGTTAACAGGGACAGGGTAATATTATGTGGAGACTTTAATGTAAAATTTATTATCAATCCTGGGGATAATTTTGTTTTAGATAAAGAAGCAAAGATAGTTACTGACCTTTTGACATCTTTTGGTTTCAGGCAAAAGATTTTTGAACCAACCAGGTATAATAATTGCCTTGACAATGTTTTTACTAATTTTGACGCTGATGGTGAATATGCAGGAGTATTGAGGACGGAGTTCTCAGATCACGATGCACAGGTTTTCCGGGTGAGCACTTCGGTTGTACAGGTGAATTATAGACATAAGATTATTAGACCTCTGACATTGACAGGATTCAATACAATGCGTGGTGAACTTGCTGATGTTAGTTGGGATTTCATTGATTCTGACATTAATTGTAATGAATGTTTCGAGATATTTCATCAGCACATTGTGGACGCTTTCATCAGGTCCTTTCGGGAGAAAAAAATGAGATTAAAGCTCTCACATAATCAGGGGGGAAATTGGTTCACACAGGAACATCGCAAAATACGTGAACAGCTTCTTACCTTTCGTGATCTATATCGTGAATATAAAACCGATAATCTACTCTTTTTAAAGCAGAAATTAACTAGGGAATACAGAAAAGCAATAAAGCATGCTAAAACATCTCATTATAATAAAATGTTAATTGGTTCAGAAAATAAATCTAAAACTGCGTGGAGAATAGTTAACGATCATATAAAGAAAAAAATCAGTATGCCTGCTACATTGGACATTAGACCGGACGAGTTCAATGAGCATTTCTCTTCTGTGGCCGACAAGATAATGAGCAATTTGCCTTCATGCAGCATAAACTTTGAGGATTAGTTCAAGAAATTTATTTCACCTGATTTAAAGTTCAAATTCTCAGAGGTGGGTTTCATTGAGGTTCGAGATATAGTTAAGAATCTAAAAAATAGTAGATCTACCGATTATTATGGTCTCTCAGTACGAATCATCAAATCTTATATAAATTCATTTATAATACCCTTCACCAAATTAGTAAACAAGTGTTTATTAACTGGAAAATTTCCAAAATGTTTAAAGATTTCAAAGATAGTACCTATATTTAAAAAAGGTGATAGAGGAGACAAGAACAATTATAGACCTATTTCTCTGGTGCCAGTTTTCTCGAAGGTAATTGAAAAAATTTTATCCAATCAGGTAGTAAAATACTTTGAAGATAATGCATTATTTGCAAGAAGTCAGTTCGGTTATAGAAAGGGGAAAAATACAGTGGAGGCAATTGTTAGTTTCGTGGACTATGCAGTTGAGTGTTTGGAGGAGGGTAAACATTGTTTGGCATCTTTCATTGACTTGACGAAGGCGTTCGACTGCGTTTCCCGTGATAGATTGTTGTTTAAGCTGGAAAGATATGGTTTCGATCCAGTAGCATTACAACTAATTCATTCATTTCTGAATGAGAGAAGTCAGGTGGTTTATGCTGATGGAGCATATTCAGGTTTGAAGGAAGTGACAATGGGTGTACCCCAAGGCTTCAATATAGGACCGATACTCTTTTTAGTTTATGTTAACGATTTATCTGATTATGTCCCGGAAGCAGTAACTACTCAATTTGTGGATGACACGACCCTGGAGTTTGGGTCCTCAGAGCTTGATAGTTTGCGACGTCTGTCGGTGGGGGCGCTGTCTAGGGCTTTCGACTGGTTTACGGCTAACGGTCTTAGCATGAATGAGGATAAGACTCGGTCCTTGACCCTAAGTTTGCGAATAAGAGGAGATTTCGAGTCGGTAAAGTTTCTTGGGGTTTATCTTGATGCTGCACTTACCTGTGGCGCTCATGTGGATGATCTGACATCTGCACTCAGCAAAAACATTTTTGCAGTGAGGGCACTCTCATTTTCTTTATCTGAGAACATACTTGTTATGGTTTATTTTGCTATGGTTGAATCAAGGCTCAGGTATGCAGTGTTGTTATGGGGCAACTGTGCAGGGCGTGAGGTTGTTTTCAGGTTGCAGAGACGTGCAGTCAGAATTTTGGGTAGAATTGGTTATCGCGAATGCTGCAGACATGTGTTCAGAAGACTGGGTATACTTACTTTCCCTTCTTTTTTCATACTTGAAAATTTTCTTCACATTCACTCTAATAAGGAGAATTATCGTTTGCAGGCAGATGTGCACGATCATAATACAAAGAATAAATGGTTAATGAGAAAAGATTTCAAAAGATTAAAGAAGTCTCAAAATAGTCCAGATTTTTATGCAACATCACTGTACAATAAACTGCCTAGCGAATTGAAAAATCTAACTCTTACCAAGTTCAAAACTAGAATAAAATAAATATTGGTAGATAATGTATTTTATACGATAGATGAATTCTATATGCACTGGTAACCAACAAAAATGTAACCAACACTTTGATTTGCATCTACATATATATATGAGATAATTTTAAATGTATTGTACCGATTTATTTATGATCTTAGCTTCTGATTTTATCTTCAGATTTTATTTATACCTAAATTGTAAATGAATATTTACGGTTGTATATTATTTTGTGATGTTTTGACCTCATAGTCTGTTTGAAAATGTGTATATGTAAATAGTTTTATTTTCTCAAATCTCATTATTTTTATTTATATAAGTTATGTTATATGTCGTGTTAAATTATTATATGTATTTTATGTTAGCCTTGACCTGTGAAAGCAATTCTTGTAAATGCGTTAAACACCAATAAACTCTCTCTCTCTCTCTCAGCATTGAAATAGTATAGGCACAAAGAAGGTGATGTACAGCCTTAAAGGACAAACAGTACATCTCTATGTTGGTATTCTATGGTATACTCTGTGATCCCATACGTTGACAGAATTTAGTTATGTAATGTTATGTGTGTGGTAACACTGATTTATTCTATGTAATGTAATTATATGTAAAATGGTAGAGTAAGCCATTGTAGTACGTGCAGTTATAATTCTAAATTAAACTTCAATTTGTGTTGAAATAAGTGGATATTTTGATTTCTCAAAATCCAAACCATCAAATACAACAGGTTATGTGCCCAGAACAAATCTAAGAAGCTGAACATTAAATCTGAGTGAGAATTTAGTCCAAATCCTACCAGCACAATAATTGAAAGGTAGAAAAAATTATCATGAATGGAAATTTCAACTCCAAAACATTTTAACATTGGACAACCTATGAACAGCTATTGTGGGTTATGCAGAAGACGACAAAACAACAGAGGATGTTCGAAAACGTCGTGATGAAAAAGCCCTTGCTAAAATTAATTTAGGTGTAGACAGATGTGTGTTTCCTCTAGTAATTAAAGCAAAAAATGCTTAAGAAGCTTGGGATTCACTTTCTGAAGCCTATGACGACCAAAGTCTATATAGTCGTTTGAATTTAATGAGACGTCTGTGAAACATAAATTTGATCAACTTCAAGTCCATGGAAGAATATGTCAATGAAATATTAAATTTATCCCAAAAACTTTCTGCGATGAACAAACCCCTGGATGATGAGTTCCTCGCAGCAGTCATATTGTCTGGCCTAACAGAGGATTATGACCCGATGGTCATGGCTCTGGAAAACTCCACATATTAAACTACTAGTGACCAAATAAAACAGAAGCTACTTTAAGATGATAAGTACAAAGAACAAAAATCTACCGATTCAGCATTTTTCACTTCAAACAATATGCAAAAAAAGCCTTGGTGTTATTATTGTAAAAAATCATCACACTGAAAAAATGAATGCAGGAAACTAGCTGCCAAAAGCTTGAACCTCAAACAGATTGGTGAAACAGATAAAGAAAAATCTGATAGAAATCAATTAAGTCAAGTTCAAGTTTCAAGAAAGATAGCACTTGAGCTTTACAGCCCAGTCTCTGGTGCATAGATAGTGATGCAAGCTCTCATATGACAGGTGACAAAAACTTGCTAATAAACTTAGGTGATAGGCACAATGGACAAAATATATATGTTGCTGACAACAATGAATTGAGGTGTGGTGGTACAGGAGACGTAAAAGTTAAATTGACTCAAAATAATCAATCAAAGACAAAAGCAGATGTCATGTATGTAGAAAACATAACTGCCAATTTACTCTCAGTAAGTGCATTAGTTCAAAAAGACTATAGCATAATATTTGATAAACAAGGTTGTCGTATAAAGGACAAAGAGACATGCCCAGTTCAGGGAGAGGTTGTGGCTACAGGCACGAATGTAGGAGGTTTATTTATCCTGGATGCCAAACAGAAAAAATCGGCAAACCTAGTTAATAAAATCAACATTGAAGAATTGTGGCACAAAAGACTTGGTCATTCAAACTACGTTAGCATGAACCTTTTAAAAACTACTCATGCTAATGGCATAGATTTTCCTTCAGATAACAAGCCAGACAAATGTCTATCATGCATAAAAGGCAAACAATGTAGAAAAAGCTTCCAATCAACAAATTCTAAACTTTCCAAGAATAAACTGGATCTAATTCACACTGATTTATGTGGACCAATGCAAACGGAGTCATGAAGAGGAGCAAAATACATGTTCACTCTGATTGATGACCATACCAGAAAAGTATTTGTATATTTCCTCAACGCCAAAAGTGAAGTACCAGACATTTTGCTATAATTCAGAAATATGGCTGAAAATGAATGTGAAAGAAAAATTAAAGCAGTGCGTTCAGATAATGGCAAAGAATACTGCAATCAAAAATTAATTAACATCTTTAAAGCATCTGGATTAAAACATCAGGTAACTGTTCCATTTAACCCTGAACAAAACGGATTGGCGGAAAGATACAACCGAACGATCATGGAAAAAGTTCGTTGTATGCTCATTGATTCGAATCGTATATTTAATTAACAGATCTCCAGCTAAGAAAATTCCAGGAAAGACTCCAGAAGAAAAATGTTCCAACGAAAAAGTGGATCTTTCTCATCTAAGAATTTTTGGATGTCCTGCTTGAGTCCATATACCAGCAGAAAAGCGTAGAAAATTGGATGCTGAGAGAAAAATGTACATATTTGTTGGTTACAACGAAAGCTCTTACCGACTAATCGATCCAATTACACACCAAATAATTTCCCCATACAGTGTAGAATTCCTTGAGCAAGACAAATATTAGCAGTTGTGTTCAATCTTCAGAAGAGTCAATCAAACAACCCAATGAAATTATAGTGACTACAGAAGAAGATGAAGTGATAGAAGAAATTCCTGTTACTAATGAAGAATCTCTACAGATACTTTGATACAACCAGATCCAGAACCAAATGAAGAGAATCGTCGCTATCCTTCTAGAACTAGAAATCCATTCCATCCAGGTATTTCCAAATTTTGTTACTTACCTTTGTAAAGAGAAAGAACCTTTATCTTATAGAGAAGCAATTTCTTCACCAAATCATAAGAATTGGCAATGTGCGATGGCAAAAGAATATGATAGTCTCATTCAAAATAATAATTGGTCATTGGTTGATAAACCTAACACTAATTGCAATGTTATTAAAAATAAGTGGGTATGCCAAGTCAAAAGAGATTCTAATGGGGATATTGTGACTTATAAAGCTGAGCTTGTAGCAAAGTGGTGCAGTCAAAAAGCAGGGTTGGATTATAATGAAACCTTTTCCCCTGTTATTAGCTATAGTTCACTTCGATTACTTTTTGCTATTGGTGCTAAACTAAATTTAAAAATTAATCATTTAGATGTAGAAAATGTATTTTTACATGGTGAATTAAAGGAACATATTTATGTGCAACAACCTGAAGTTTTATGAAACCATGTGCAGAAAATAAAGTATGTAAGCTTCACAAATCAATCTATGGCTTGAAGCAGTCATCACGTAATTGGTTTGAAGAAACAAAGAATATTATTTTGTCAAAAAATTTTGTACAGAGTAAATATGAACCTTGTATTTTCTGAAATATTAATGACCACAGAATTGTAAATTGCTGTTTATGTGGATGATTTTTTAATATTTTACAACGATGAAAAAGATTTCATTGAAACAAAAATTGCATTACAAAGTGAGTTTGAAATTAAGGACTTACGTCCTCTTGCTCATATTTTAGGTAAGAAGGTAGAAAGAGATGCTACTAATAATACCATCAAATTGAGTAATAAAGAATATATTTTAAATATTCTAGAAAGATTTGGTATGCTAGATGCAAATCCAGTTGGTACTCCACTGGACACAAATATGAAATTGGAGAAAGCAACAGAAAATAATTCCTATAACGAATATCAAGAACTAATTGGCTGCCTAATGTACTTAAGTGTTACTTGTCGCACTGATATTGCTCATGCATTTTCTTATTTAAGTCAGTTTAATAATGTAATAATGGAACTCACTGGGTTGCTGCCAAAAGGATATTCAGATACCTTAAAGGCACATTAGACTTAGGATTAGTGTATGGCAAAACTGAAGAGTCTTTACAAAGCTATGTAGATGCAGATTGGGGTAATGACCCAAATGATCGCAATTAATCTTCAGGTTTTATTCTAAAACTAAATGGTGCAGCCGTTGGATGGGAAAGCAAAAAACAACAATTGTATCATTGTCCTCAACTGAGGCTGAATATATTTCTCTTAGTGAAGGTGCTAGACAAACTGTATTTACTTGTTATCTCATACAAGAGTTAATGAAAAACTCTAAATATATTCATTTCATTATATCTCCAAAAATAACAAACATTTTTTGTGACAGCCTAAGTGCAATAAACATAGCTACAAGTCCGTTCACTAGTAAAAGAAGCGAACACATACATTTAAGATGCCATTTTATTCGAGATTTAGTTGAAAACAATATAATAAAAATTTCACATATATCGATTAAAATTATGTTAGCGGATTTCCTAACAAAAAGTGCTTGTAAACAAAAACATGCTTTATGTTGTGAAGGGATAGGACTTCTGTAATATATACGTGGGCCATTCAGAAACTAACCTCCGATTGGTCACAGTGCGGGTAGTGGGGGGGAGTAGCGCGCCATCTGCGCATTCACGCGTTCAGCAGGTCAGTCGGCATCAAGCCGTAGTCGAGTGAACATCGTACCTGCGCTAGTTTAGTTTTTGTGGCAGTTTGAAATGTGTGCTGCAATAGAAAATCCCGCCAAATATGAGGTGCGTGCTGTTATAAGGTTTTACAGCCAAAGGATACTCTGCAGCAGCTATTCATCGTGAGCTTTGTGCCGTGTACGGACCAAAATTTATGAGCGAAGGAGTTGTCCGCGAATGGGTACGTTTATTTAAAAGTGGACGAGAAAACGTTCATGATGAAGAGAGGAGTGGTAGACCATCATTGGTGACTGACGAACTCGTTCAGACAGTTGATGCAAAAGTTCGTGAAAATCGACGTTTCACAATGGCATATGAAGAAATGGCTCGGGTCCCAGCAGTTTGATGACGACGAAGAGCTCAAAGATGCGGTCACAGGCTGGCTCAAGGCACAAGCGGGTGATTTTTATGCAGAAGGAATTTCAAAGCTTGTGAAGAGATACGATAAGTGCTTCAATCGTTATGGAGACTATGTCGAAAAATAGTGCAAAGAAGAAGTTGTAAGATGTATATATTAAAATATTTTTACTTAACTTGGTGTATTTTTTTCAATTAACTGGAGGTTAGTTTCTGAACGGCCCTCGTATAGCAACAATATATTTTATTATATTCCTACTTAGTATAGGAAATTAAATAGTTGAAATCACATTTCTTTGTTCTAACCTAAAGTTACATATGGGATTAACGGAGAGTGTTGGTATTCTATGGTATACTCTGTGATTCCATACGTTGATAGAATTTAGTTATGTAATGTTATATGTGGAATACACTGATTAATTCTTCTACAATGTAAAATGGTGGAGTTAGCCATTGTAGTAAGTGCAGTTATAATTCTAAATTTAACTTCAATTTGTGTTAAAATAAGTGGATATTTTGATGTCTCAAAACCCAAACCATCAAATACAACACTCTGAATAAAATCTTTGAAACACAGAAGCGAGCAATCAGACTTATTCATAGAATGAAGTATAGGGAAACATGTCGAAGTGTTTTAAAAATAAATAAAATATTGATGATAACAGCAGTATATGTGTTGAAATGTGTTATGTTTTTACAAAGCCACCATGAATTTTTCGAACAATATCAAACCTTCAGATATTGAAAAAACATTTGGTGAAATTTTTGCTGGATATTGAACCATACCTACAACATGTTAGAATATATGGATATTTGTGGAGATGAACTTGCAAATACTTTGTTACCAGTTAAATAAATAGATAAATATTTTGAAATAGAACCATTATCTTATGACAATGTTTCAATTCCATTTTGTTATGCAACTGGAATTTGATTTGTAATAAAAATTTTTATTCCAAAGATATTCAATAATTCATAGAACACGAATGACAAAGTTATGATAATAATCATGAAGTTCCTCATGTTTCACAGTCGAAATAGGTTTCCAATAGTCAAATCAGTACGGTGAGAAGCAGTATTGGTGTATTTTCAAAACCTATTCGTGAATAGTGTATTCTGAAAAAATATATGCTCCTATTCTAACAAGTATTCGGAATTCGAAAACAAGCGCAAAAAGAGCGAATCTATAGGAAATATTGAGATGAAAATAGGTTTTTTACAATTTTCTATTGCTAACATTATTACAAATCTTATGATTTTGCATATTTTTGAAATGAGAAAGAATTAAGCTTTCAGAAAATGAACATAACTTTGGGTTATAGTTTCATATGAAAATTGTCCAAAAAAGGATGAGCACGCCACTGGATTTTTCGTGAAAACGTGCCTGTATAACGTTTATTGTGGTATTCTACTTTTCATCCATAAGCTATAGATCTGTAACATACGATTGATCTGTCAGAGATCGATTTACAGATCTGTAAATAATGCGATTCTGGAGTGGTGACAGTAACTATCTTATGAACAGTGTTACTTTTGAACTACTTATAGTATACCTTCCATCGTTTGATCCTAGACTTAAATTATACGTCTAAGGTTTCAAGTGATAATCGAATTAGAAAATTTCGGTGAGGTGTTTTTTGGCGCTCTTGTTCACCCGAACAGAGTGCCTATCATTTTGCCCAAATGTCTGTAATTTTGGAATATCGAGCCGAAAATGGTCTCAATCGATTGGGTTCGACTCCCTGATGAAAAATCCGTGGCGAAAGTTGAGTCTGTCTGGCCGTCGATCAGGCCGGCCGGCCGGCCGTTCCCTCTCTAGCATCCAAAAGAAATGAGCTAGAGTTTTCATATTTTCAGAATAGGTTAATTGTCCAAATATCTCGGTCAAGCTCGTTATTGGACCAAATCCGTCGGATGGTTCAGTAGTTATGAGGATCTAAAATTTTGTTTCCTCCATAACTACTAGAATATTCATCCGATCAAGTTGATAACTATTCGACAGATCTGGACCAATAACGAACTTGCCGAGATTTTCTAGCAATACGAGAGTTGCCTTTTATATTTCGGGATTGCAATCTGCTAACTGACAGCTCTATCGTACTCAAATTTTAACACGACCTCTCCGTCTTCCATATTCGAAAATTAAAAACTGTTGGGTTGAACGACAGCAAGCTACTCTATTGGTTTTCTGAATTAGACCACTGCAGATGTGCCCGTTCCTTGGTTGTTTCTCTTCAGGGTTATGTTTGAAAGTTTAGTATTTTTTATGAACCCATCGTATATGCAAATAGATTTAGAGATATACAGACTATCAGTCAAACTTGAAGTGTACTCGGCGTTTGCCATTAAAAATCAAGAAATCACATGTCTAAAAACTTATGAAATGTAAATTATTTTTGGGGGTAAAAGTTAACATAACACCTAACTATACTCATATATTTAAACTAAATCATATATCAGTGTTTTAGTACTTGTAATTAAAACCAGAAGATAGAACTCCACTGTAGTCGGGAACACCAAAAGCTCAAAATTATAGAGATACTAGGCATAAATCGAAGATTCGGGTTTCAAGAGAGATACGCACAGAACATTATCATTCATCAATAATATTTTTATTCTTCTCGATACCTTTTCTTCATCCATAATTCACTACAATGCCGCACACAAACATGTTTACCGATAATGTGTGTGCATCGGACAATAAAAAACAATTTATGTTAACATTCGATACACAGAAATTATTTTTACGAAATTGAAGAAATATAATCTATAAAGATGACAACAAACAGGTTTCTTGCAGTCGGGGGCCAGCAAGGTGGCTTGAAGGCGAGGTATGAAATTTCAGCAAGGCTTTCATCGACTATAAGAAGATGTTCTCCGATACCAACTCAAGATTTGGAATATGGCTTGTGAGAAAAAAAATGTAATTGCATTGTTACGTATATGCAAGTCTTTGAATACATTTATTTTCGACGAAAATCATCAAAGCAAAAATAAATAAGGTACCTACTTGGCGCTTTTGTTCACCCGAACAGAGTGCCTGTAATTTTGGAATATCGAGCCGAAAATGGTCTCAATCGATTGGGTTTGACTCCCCGATGAAGAATCCGTGACGAAAGTTGAGTCTGTCCGGCCGTATCCTCTCTAGCATCCAAAAGAGATGAGCTAGAGTTTTCATATTTTCCGAATAGGTTAATTGTCCAAATATCTCGGTCAAGTTCGTTATTGGGCTAAATCCATCGGATGGTTTAGTAGTTATGAGCATTTTGTTTCCTCAATAACTACTAGAATATCCATCCGATCAAGATGATACTTGAAATATTATTGAGGGAAGCTGCAAAAAAACGGCTCGCAAAATTTCGCAGAAATCGTCACGCTAGAAAATTTTTAAAAGATTCCAAAAGAAAAAATTTTTAATCCGCACTATCTCATAAAATATTTTTCGGATTCCAATAAAAATTCGTGAATATATTGAGGTGATGGATATCTTACTTATCCTCAAATTTCATTGCCGTAGCTCTTTTCCATCTAAAGATATAATCATTTTTTTCATTTACTCAAGAGAAAACAGAAATAACATAGGTCAAATTAATCAAAATTTTTCATAACGGGAAATCATAGAAATAGAATTCAATCTCGATGGCTGAAATAATATACGTTGTCAAAATTCAAAAAAGCACTGACGTAAGTTTTTAGGAAAAGGGAATTATAGCTTGGAACAAAACTCGGGGAAAATTATGAATAGTTATTTTTAATTTGAGATATAGGTTTGTTTATTCATTAGGCGTTCATTTTGCATCACATTGTCCCATAGTACGGGAAAAGACTATTGTTCACCTGACCAGAATGCTTATAGATTTATTTATATATTTATATTTATGGTTTGAATATTTACTTGTAAGTAGCTCAACAAGAGCGCCAAAGCAATCTGACCTCACGTCAGTGCTTTCTAAATTTTTGTTATTTCGACACATTTCATCCCTTTGATTACTAAATGATGTTGCTTGTTGTGATAATTTATATAGATTCATTACTTCCAAAATATTTCAGCTCAGTATATTACAGTTGACGAACAATATTGCATGTGTGACTTGATGATTTGGGCAGAGGTGAATATAACCAGGTGCCATACAATTGAGCATGTATTACAACGATTCAGAGAAAAACCTCAGTAAAGACCCTTTCCTTCCCAAGTTTATTAAATTTATTAATTCACATGTGAATTCAGAGAACATACAGGTGATTCAAACACCCAAAAAGATATCCAACATGGAATATATAAATGCAATTAACCTATATATTAGTGAAAAATTATGAAGAGCTATATTGAAACACAAAAATAAAACAACGAAAAACTGAAGATAGCCTTCGCTAACAGAAATTACGACACAAAAAAAAATCTAAAACTGCCCGAATAAAGCAAACAAAACTAGAATTTACCAGAATTTTCTGACAACATTTTCACCTTAACCGTTATCAAACTGTCGAAAAATATGTCCTATATCTCCCCGAACCTGGAAACGTTCCCCTGCATTCTATGAAGGAGAGAATTTTGTGCTAACACAGATTTCCTCCTAGGCAAGTAAAATGATTGTTGCTCTCTGAAAAAATTATGGTAGATATAAAACTTCAACGGTTCCAATAAGCCAACCAAAGTTTTTGCAGCATCAACACACAACCGTTCGGTTTACAATACTCACTTTTGTGAACTCGATCCTCCATAATTTGAATCACTGATTGCTAAATGGATATATCTGTGGTAAATACGTCATCAAATTCTCTTGAGCTCAGAAATAGCCAATCTGTTTATAATACCTAATGGCCTCAAATATTCCAAAAAACGAAAAATATGACGTGTCGGTATGCTATATTCAAGCGAATGAAAAGACTCCAAAAAGAAGTCTATCACGAAAAATATCCTGAACGACAACAACCAAGGTAAAAATATTGCCACCGTTTAGTTCGCAATCTGATGAATCGTGGAAGCTTCCCAAATACCATTCGAAAAAATATAATAAGAAGAATGAATAGGAGAGTACAGCAAATATAATTGATTGGAGCTGTGAGAATTAATACAAATATAATAAGAAAGTGGCAATCAAACGGTGAAATGCGTTTAAAATATTGAAACGCAATAAATTTAATGAAAATAATAATAGTGATTTCATTTATGTAGCCAGTAGAAAAATACTTTAAGGGCGGAGTCTAGTATAAGCTACTTCACTCAACCCCCGACAAATCCAGAAAAAAAATTTACAATATTTCCACTTAAAAGAATATTAATACAAACAAAAAATATTCTACAAAATATAATTCGAAACTAAAAATTAACTCGAGGATAAAAAAAAATTACCAAAACTCAAAAGATACACTGCTAAATATTTTATATGGGGATATTTGAAGAATAAAATTCACGAAATAAAAGTACCTAACTACAAAAATTGAAAAAAAGAACGGGAAGCGCCGTAAGGAAATTCACCAGAATTCACATCGGCAATGCCATACGTTGTGTAGATAGAGATATATGGCTTGATTATCTCACGATGGCTCTAAATTGGAACAGTATCGCTGATAAGTTTTTTTTTCGTTACACTTTTATGAAAATAATAATATATAGTTAGCTATGGCAGTTTATCTCAATAATACTCACTTTTGAATTTATTTTATTTATGGAAAAAAGTTAATTAAGTCAATGTTTCTTCAATAGCAGATGCAAGACTTCTTTTTTACTGAAGGCTATCAAAATATAAATGAAATTATTCGACACCCAATGATTCCTATTACTAAAGGTTGAGATCATACGATAAAAAATTAATAACATCTTTGTATTGTCTTGTAATGTAACCAAGCATCTAAATGTTATTATTCGACACTCAGTGATTCCTATTACGGGAGGTTGAGACCACACAGTAAAAAATGAATAACATCTCTTTTCTTGTTATGAAATCAAGCATCTTAATACTGATGTTGACTACCTTTTATAGGAGAAGTCGCATCTTCAATAAATGAAGTAAATCGGTTGCTTATTTCTCACGAAAGACACTACTGCGCTCAGAAATATTAATGACCAGCTCCATTTTTTCTGCATCACTTACTAAAATTTGATCATTTCTCCTGCATTAAAATGCAATTTTTCATTGTAAGAATAACGATGAATATTTTTAAAACAAAATTATGCATCTAGCGAAACAGCTCCTAACCCCATTGATGAAAATCAAGAAGGGTAACGGGCGCAAATGTAACCCTTGAGGTACACCAGATGTCGCATCAAGGTGCTCAGGACAGAAACAGTGAACCGCAATGAATTGCCTCTGACCACCCAAATAAGATGAGAATCTCCTCAACAGGACACCATGAACGCTGACCGCAATCAGCTCAGACAGAAGGCGATATGCCTTGCTGAAATCCGTATACACGGTAAAAACCTGCTTCTGCTTATCAGGCTTATTGTTTAAATACACAACAAAAGTCGACAAATCAGACTCAACCGAACGCTCCTCAAAAAATCTGTATAATTCAGAAATAATCCGGGTTTTCATCAAGGGAAAATCAAAGGATGAACCGTATTCAGGGATCTTTTTGAACATACAAAGTGGACTGATCGACCAATAATTAGGAACTCACTCCCTGTCACCATCCTTATGAACCGGAACTATAAAAATTATTTTCTTATAAGATGAAAGAACACTAGAAGCTAGTGTTTTGTTGAAAATAATAGTTCAAGGAAATTTCAAAGATTCATTGCACTCTCTAAAAAAAATGAAGGAATTAAATCAGTTCCTGGAGCTCTATAGATATTCAAACTTTGGAGAGCACACTCGACCTTATGATAGCAAATCTGAAGCAAATCCAAAAGGTATTGATTGGCCTAACTAACCTTATTCTCGTGACACATGTCATTCAGTCCTATGGTGTGAACACTCTTGAAATAATCAGCCGAAAGCTCACTGACACCCTCTCATGTATGAGCACTTAGGTTGTCCAGAAACATCTTTCCGGGAAATTCACGATTATTCTGTTTAGTTGAAGTATAACTGACAAGCCCGGCATTGCTTCATGCCAGGTCCAATGATCCTTCGGAATCGGATCTTGTGAAACCGGTGTACATTTTCTACGACAACAAATCTTATCACAATAATAATATACATGATTATGATAAAGTAATGCACAAACTTCATGAAACGTACAACTATCACTTTGGAAAAAATTCAAAAACACGTCAAACGATGTTTTATATTTCGCATCTCTTGACATAAGTTACAAAAAAACAAGTCAAATTTGTCAAAGTTATGACGTCATCGACATATTTTTTTAATGGGAGGCTGAGATTTTTATTACATTATGTGATAAAGCTTGATTTTTTACACTAGGAAAAAATAGTGGCAGTAGAGCTAACATAAGAAAAAACGAGAAAATGAATAAAAATTTAGAAAGCACTGACGTGAAGTCAGATTGCTTTGGCGCTCTTGTTGAGCTACTTGCGAGTAAATATTCAAACCTTAACAAATCTATAAGCTCTCTGATCGGGTGAACAATAGTCTTTTTCCGTACTATGGGACAATGTGATGTAAATATGAAAGCCTAATGAATAAACAAACCTTTATCTCAATTTAAAAATAACTACTCATAATTTTCACCAAATTTTGTTCTATGCTTCTCCTAAAAACTTACGTCATTGCTTTTCTGAGTTTTGACAACGCCATCAAATTCTTTCTCTATGATAAAAATTTTTGATTAATATTACGTCTGTGCTTTTCAAAATTTTGACAACGTCATCGACATCGAATTCTACCTCTATGAATTCTATGAAAATTTTGATTGATATTACGCCAACTGACACTGATATCTAGGTCCGAAAGTTGTCAAACGAATATCGATCTGTGATGGCAAATCTTTCAATGACAAAGCTCGGACTTTTCTATTTTTCTCTTGAGTAAATGAAAAAAATGATCATATCTTCAGAAGGGAAAAGCTACGACAATGAAATTTGAGGATGAGTAAGATATCGGTAACCTCAATATATATACGGATTTTTATTTAAATCTAAATGAAGTCTTAGGAGATATTAAGTATTGAAAATTTTTTTTTTGGGAATTTTTTTAAAATTTTCTAGCGTGACGATTTCTGCGAAATTTTGCAAGCCATTTCGTTTCAGCCTCCTCAATAACATTCCAAGTATCAACTTGATCGGAGGGATATTCTAGTAGTTATTGAAACAAAATTTCAGATGCTCATAACTACTGAACCATCCGACGGATTTGGCCTAATAACGAACTTGACCGAGATATTTGGACAATTAACCTATTCTGAAAATTTGAAAACTCTAGCTGATTCCTTTTGGATGCTAGAGAGGATACGGCCGGCCGGCCGGCCGGACAGACTCAACTTTCGCCACGAATTCTTCATCAGGAGTCGAACCCAATCGATTGAGACCATTTTCGGCTCGATATTCCAAAATTACAGACATTCGGGCAAAATGATAGGCACTCTGTTCGGGTGAACAAGAGCGCCAAAAACGAAATAAACGGAAGTTTCATAATAACTTTTCAATTAACTAAACAGTCCATTAACCCAAAACTATTTCTTATAGCAATTGTTCAAACTGTGTCCCGTTTACTAACTGACATAGGCCAAGACGATGGTAGACCGCATTTACAGAGTTTTCTATCATCTGCGGAGTTATTTCGTGTCTAATTCGTTCCATTAAGTCTTCTAAATTGACTGGCCGGTTAATGTAGACTCGACTTTTCAAATGTCCCCACAGAAAAAAATCAAGGAGGGTAAGATCAGGTGACCTAGGTGACCACTCTATTGGTCCACGTCTTCCAATCCAGCGTCCTTCGAACTGGTTATCCAAAAACCTTCGAACAGTAAGACCATAATGTGGTGGTGCGCCATTGTTCGAACCAAATACTGGGATCCCAGTTTTCCCCATTATTTGGATCCGAAAATGCCGCAAGTAAGTCGGGAAGCACTGCCATACGAAGATGTTCCAAATACTGTTCAGTTGTTAAATTTCCGCGAAAGTAATAAGGACCAATAAATCTTCCCCTGACGATTCCTACCCAAACATTAATTTTCTGGGGGCGCTGGGTGTGTTTTGTCTGCATCCAGTGGGGATTTTCCCGAGCCCAGTTGCGACAATTGTAACGATTTACAGAAACACTTAGACAAAACGTCGCCTCATCGGAAAATACTACACTATTAAGAAAATTTGTATTTCCGTCACTATGCCGAATGAAGATTTCACAAAATTCCAAACGCCTGTCCGGATCATCTACTGAGAGTTCGTGAACAAGTTGAACTTTGTATGGGTGTAGTTTTTCTTTTTTTAACATCTTCACTAAAAACGACTGACTAACATTTTTTTGTACGGTAATTTCTGTTGTAGTTGGGTGAGGGTTGTCTTCTACTGACAGCAAAATATCTTCACATATTCTTCACATCGTCGCATTTTCCTGGTCGTCCAGATTTTGGTGCATCCCTCATGCAATTGGAGGTCTTTCCAAATGTGTTGCGTTAAATGAAGTACATGCTTATTCATGACTTTGAAGGCGATCTCCGTAACCTACCATCATTAAAATATCTATCTTTTCTCTTTCGTTTAAACGAGCCATAATAATAAAACTGGTGTCACACTAATTGTACGACTGATACTGACACACCGATGTTTTAGTAAATCAATCGAAAAAATTGATAAGAACAGATGTATATATTCTTTTGAACTTTTGGCTTACAATATTTAGTTTGCAAACAATAAAGCATAAAAATCAAATGAGAATAAATAAGAACAGATGTTCTTACTAGATAAGTTTAAGTTTGACCTCTTTTTATAATTGGTTTTGTTATTTCGTTTTTTATTCATTTTTTCGTTTTTTTCTTATGTTAGCTCTACTGCAACTATTTTTCCCTAGTGTAAAACAAGCTTTATCCCATAATGTAATCTTAGCTTCCAAAAAAAAATATGTTGATGACGTCACAACTTTGACAAATTACTTATTATTTTTGTAACTTATGTCAAGAGATGCGAAATATAAAACATCGTTTGACGTGTCTTTTTCAAAGTGATCGTTGTACGTTTTATGAGTTTTGTGCATTACTTTATCATAACCCTGTATAATAAATGAATAAATAATGGATGTAGAAAACTTTCTTGCAATCAACCGATTATTCTGATTTCATAACTTCAAGAAACCCTCTTATCGTTTCATGGGTTCAATTTTCAGGATATGCAAAATATAAATATGCCTCATATGCCCCTCAAATTCTTGTTGAGCTCGATTAATATCTTATGAGTAATCGAATAGTTACAAAATAGAGTAAATTTTTATCGTAACGTTTACAGAATTTGGTTGACTCCTTTTTTCCACATTATTGAAACAATTTTCAGGTTTCGAACTGATCGAATGGTTATTCTAGAAGTTATGGGGGAAATAAAATTTTCAGAAGCTAATAACTGCTGAACTATTCCACCAATTTGGCCCAGTAACAAACTTGATCGGGGTAATTGGACAATTAACCTATTTTGACAACATGAAAAATCAAGGTAATCTCCTTCGAAGAGAAGCGAGAATGTATCCGGCCTGCCGGGCATACTAAAGTTTGACCTTGGATTATTTATCAAGCAGTCGAACCCAATCGACTGACACCATTCCCGGATCGATATTCGAATAATTCTGCTAAACTATAGCACGCTGTTCAAAAAAATCAATAAACTAAAAGAAGCACGCCAAATGACAAATTGGATAATTACATATTATTACGATTCAAATATATCGACAGATTTCAATGGGAAGTTCATTTCATTCGGAACCTCTCAGTAAATTTTACATATACATCTTGTTCTTGAAAATCAATTGTCACTATATTAGGCACCCTAACAATTCATTCATATATAATCTTGAAAAATGAAATCCCAATATCAGTTTTCAGAAATAACTAATACAATATCTCTAAATCTCTTGTTTCTATTGAGCTACGTTTTGAATTACCATTATAACTGCTTCTGTATTGTGAAGTTAGTTACATATTTCTTAATAGATCTATGGAAATAGCTGCCATATAAAAGAACGCAATTACGTTATGACAGCAATGATAATTTTTAATGACCTTCAAGCGGCTAGTGTATTTGTCAAGTTTTCACTACTGAGTCATATTCAGTTACATTAAATAAATTATTGAATGAAAGACAATAATCATAATTTCTGATCAAACAATAAATTATTGAACATCTTGACCTCCAAAAATGCCGCTCTTATATGAATAGTTTCATGAGCTATAATTATAAGTTGTTAAGTTTTCATCAAGCTATATATTTCATTATAAGGATTTAAGTAATATTATAAAATCTTTTATGGATCTTTGAGCAACGATTAAAGCTTTTCCATAACTTATTTCAACGCAACTGTTCTTATAAAATTAAATAAAAAAGAATTTGATGAGTTGAGGTTACTTTCAACCTCTTGTAATAATGCATTACAATTCGATAAAACTTTAGGCTCCGAAAAACGTTCAACGCTTCACGAGGAACCTCACCCATATTTATACGGAATACTACTGAACGTATTTTCATGAAATTCAGCACTTATAAGTATTTCACGATGCTGATGAAATCTAAAATATTTTCAAGGCATGAGCACCTCCGGTTTTTCCGGAAATGACGTCAACGTCCGTTTTCAAATTACAACACCATTTTTCATTGCAGAAATAGATTCCGTAGAAAATTTCAAGTTATTTTGATGTAACATTTTTCAGTTTTGGTTGGAAAATTCTCTCTGAGCGGAAAAATTCGAAAAACAAATCGAAAATAGAGCTCCGCTGAAACAAGAATAACTTCGAGGTTTTTGGATGGAAAATTTTCATTTTTAGGATTTTTCAAGATGTAAGATTGATGTATCCACTTTGAAAATCGAAATCGCGATTCATGATACAGGGGGTGAAAAAATCGCTTTCAAAGTTAGGGATGACAAAATCGTGAAAAATCAATTTTTTCAAATTAGAAGCCCATTTTTTTATGGCAGATATTGAATCTACGTGAAAAAATAATGTGAGTGCATGCATCACACCCCTGCCCTAAAATGGATATTCTCTGAGTTATTCACAAAAAACTGTTTTGCGTCTTGAATTTTCAGCTATTTCTTTTCCCTTCACGCCAAAAAAATGAAATTTTCAGGAACTGTTACTTAAACCATGTTTTAGATTTTACTACCCTAATATGCAAGAGAAAAAGGTTACAGGTTGTTCCTAAATAGATGGCGAATTTGGATTCGAATTTGTATCGGAAACCTCTTTATTTCAACTAATCGGCCATCGGTTTTCTCTCCAGTGATAAATAAATAATTTCTTATGAACCACATGCAAAAACTTACCATGTTTCTTTTATTTTAATGATAGATATCATTAATTCCATCTGCCTTATTCCTCTTTATTCAGTAGCATGTTGTGTTTACTATTAATTTGTTGATAATTCGTATCAAGTTATAAAATCGATCACTATGCCTAATATTACCAATGAAGATTATTTGAATCTCATTCTACTTCATGGAGAATGTAATAAAGTTTTAGATAGAACGATTCGACTGTTCATTGAACGATAGACTAACGAGAGACTGTTCAAATTGAGAGATTTCGTTAAGAAAACTTACACTGAACAACGAAATAACACATAGAATTCTCTAACGAGAGATACAACCATTAAAAACACAGAACCACTGACAAACTTGGGAGAAATGATTTCAAGGATCTTTCGTTCACAAAGAAGAAAACTATACACAGAGAAAAATGTGTAGTAGAAGATGAAAACATGTTTGCATTATTTAGAGAATGTTCTCCCTTACGAGATAGATATTCTGACATATTGACACAAATAATTGAGCCACTAGTACAGAACCATAATGACATATGGTATCAACAAGATGGCGCAACAAGATCCTATACAGGCTATTTGAAGATCGATGGTTGGCGAACAATGGTCCAAATCTTTGGCCACCACGTTCTCCCGATTTAACTCCTTTAGACTATTATGTTTGGGGTAGGATAAAAAATATTGTCCATTCAACTCCCCTGACTAATATGGAGGACTGCATAGAACGAGTCAGAAATGCGTTCAGGTTTATTTAGATTTTTAGATTCATAGTTTTGAAACTCAATTTGGTTTTTAAACACTTTTGCAGATCTCTTTCTCCCGATGAAATGAAAAGAGCAACTCACGAAGCATTCCTGAGACGTATAAATAAATGTCTAGAAATTAACGGTCAAAACTTTGAGCATCTTCTCTAGTTATAACTGCGAGAGTTTGTCATGGTTCTCCTAATAGTAACTTGATGTCGGTTTCAAGAAGGAGTGAAAAATCTATAGCATGGTTCAAATTACAGTTCCTGAAAATTTCATCTTTTTGGCGTGAAGGGAAAAGAAATAGCTGAAAATTCGAGACGAAAAACAGTTTCTTGTGAATAACTCAGAAAATATCCACTTTAGGGCAAGGGTGTGATGTATACACTCACATTATTTTTTAACGTAGATTCAGTATCTGCCATAAAAAAGTGGGGTTCTAATTTGAAAAAATTGATTTTTCACGATTTTGTCATCCCTATAACTTTGAAAGCGATTTTTTCACCCCCTGTATCATGAATCGCGATTTCGATTTTTAAAGTGGATACATCAATCTTACATCTTGAAAAATCCCAAAAATGAAAATTTTCCATTCAAAAACCTCGAAGTTATTCTTGTTTCAGCGGAGCTCTATTTTCGATTTTTTTTCGAATTTTCCCGCTCAGAGAGAATTTTTCAAACAAAACTGAAAAACGTTACATCAAAATTACTTGAAATTTTCTAAGGAATCTATTTCTGCAATAAAAAAATGATGTTCTAATTTGAAAAACGGAAGTTGACGTCATTTCCGGAAAAACCGGAGGTGCTTATGCCTTGAAAATATTTTAGATTTCATCAGCATCGTGAAATACTTATGAGTGCTGAATTTCATGAAAATACGTTCAGTAGTTTCCCGTATAAATATGGGTGAATTTTTTTTTTCTCGCGTTCTTAATACAGTCTATATATATATATATTCTTTTGACCCTGGCTGACAATATTTATTAAACAATAAAGCATATAGACTGAGTTCCATTTAAATAGCATGCCATTGGTACGACCATGACCTGTTCTCAAACGATTAAGAACTGTCCAAATTTTTCTTGGAAGATGAAAACCAGGAACTTTTTCAGAAGGATCAGAAACGAGATATTTATTGAACATTTCGTAAGAGTTCCACTCAGTCTTCCATAATTCTTTATCACTTATGTTCATATTGAAGAACGTATTATGCCATAATGGTTTACGTGACTTCAATCTGGGAATTCTATTTTGTGGAAAATATGAAATAATTGGGAATAAATTGGGAAAAGAATGATATTTATTCCAAGAATTCAGAGCTGCAGTCTGTCTGCGAATATGGGGAGGGACAATATTAGACAATACTGGTAACCAATGAACCGGTGTAGATCTTATGGTGCCAGTAATTATTCTCATGGATGTATTCAATTGTGCATCTATTTTATGTGTATGTGCACTATTAAACCAAACAGAGCAACAATACTCAGCTGCAGAAAAGACTAGGTATATTTTTCATACAGTCTATGATATGTTAAAATGCTTCAAAATATGATGTATTGGAGGAATTCTTCATTATGGACAAATGTCACTTTTTTCAGTTTAAATTTTGGTCACAAATCTCCCTTTATCATCAATCACAATCAATGTCGAATCCATCAAAACAAAAAGAAAAGACGTGTCATTCCAACCGGCAGAGCACGTAACGTCAGTTCGAGAACTAACTTCCAACTTAGTATTTTCGCATCGAGTCGGCCTCTTTTGTGTGATCGCCTTTAATCTCTTCTGCTTGTTCGCCCTCTTCGAACGTGCCCGTCACGAGATAAGCGATTTACTACGTTTTGTAACGAGTCCGTTTTTGTCTTGCAGATTCGATTAAACTTCTTGATTCGCGAGGTGACCGTGCCCGTGCCATCTTGGATCTGGAGACGGAACGAGTGACGAATCCAACCCATTGTTGACAATACAACGTCGTTGTTGTGTATCTATTTAATTCCAGATGGAAAAGGCTCGAATTAAAGCTTCTAACGCCCATTGTTTCAGTAAATATATACACGTTTCATCGACTTCGACTTCTTGCTGTCGTTTGACTTCGCTTTCGCCGGATCTCGGCTTTCGTTTACTTAAGAGTTTCTTGAATAAATCAGAAACAAGTAGGAGTACTCTATTACAAGAGGATCTTTCCGGTAGAAAGATTGTAATGAGTTATTAGTTATTCTGGCAATTTTAAGAGAAACTGAAATTTTGAAATGGTCACCTCACGTTAACTACTGCTATTCCAGAAGAAATATGGGACGAGCAAAGAAACCAAGAATGAGCACACTCCCAAACCCAAATTCCTTTCAATTCGAAGGTTGGTACGTGTTTTTGTGTGGCACCTTTCAACCCAACCAGAGGACTATATGGAAGACTCGCTTTAGAGTTTTAGAGGTGTAGAGAGATGCGAATGAGGGCGCGGTAACTAGTCACGTGAGTAAAATATTCCACTGAAACTAAGATTTATTCGGTCTCCATATCATTGCTCAATAGGAAAGAACAAAGAAATAACGCCAATTTCCGAACCTGACAACTACGATTACTGAATATCTTGAAGAGAAGGAGTCTCGATGTTCATCTCAGTACTACTCTGTATAGATTTTTTGAGTAGAGTAGAACTTATGTCAGAGCAACTGTGAACCATTTGACCCCATAGCCTGAATTCCCAGACACGGGGATACCTAAGGGGTTACGCTAATATCTAACAGAAACTGGTACCTCATAACTGAATCTCTGAGAGGTCAGGGCCAATAACTTCATGCTGCAGCATTTAACTAAGTAGATTACTGGCGGGTAAAGAATTCCCGAAAATCTATATCTCACAGATAGATTCCTGGTGCCATCATATATATTAAATATACACTGATCAACAATTGCTAGGGATCACTTATGTACTTCTCTTCATTTGTATTTTTTTCAAGTTATCTCGTGAATTTCTGTACATTATATGTTCTCTAAGGAAAAATTAAGATGTTTTGAGTTGATTATACAAATTCTTCCTCACTTCATCTGCTCTTGTTCACAAAATCGATTATATCTGTAGGCTGTTACAGGTGGAGTGAAAAGCAATGTGGTATTTGTTATTAAATCTGTTTTTTTCTCTACTTCAAACACATAACGCGACAATAATTGAAGAAATGAGAAAAATAACAGCTTATCAATCATGCCAAGAAGACGTTTGGCTCCTGTGCAACTGGAACCAAATCATACGGTGGATACAGGAAGGTTTATCCCAGCGAGAAGTGTCCCGGCGGTAGAATGTTTCGCAAAGTGTCGTGAGTCGGGCTTGGAATAGGTTCATCCAAAACGACTCAGTAGCTTATGTTCATGGGGGAGGTCGGCAGCGCAGTACAACAGCTGCCCAAGATCGTCTTTTGATCCTCAATGCTAGGAGAAATCACACTTACCCGGCGTCGCGGCTCAATAGATCACTGAGAGTTGCAACAGGAGTTCTAATTTCGAACCAGACTGTAAGACGACGACTACATGTTCGTGGTTTGAGAGCACGTAGGAGGGTACAACATCCCGTTTGAATAGGGAACACCGGGTTCATCGACGGCAATCGGCTGAGGAGCACCGCAATTGGACAGTTGAAGATTGGAGCCGATGTTTATTTACGGATGAGTCTAGATTTCGTTAGGTCAACTCCGATGGACGTATTTTTGCTTGGAGGGAAAGTGGTCGAAGGTATGCAGAACAGTTTATGGTACCCACAACAGCTTTTAGCGGAGGTTCTATATGTGTATGGGGAGGCATTTGTTTGAACCAACGCACAGAGTTGGTTGATCTGCAGAACACCACAATGACCAGCCAGAAATATCACGATATGATTATTGAACCCATAATTGTTCCGTTTGCGGCTGCCTTGGGAGAGAATTTTATTTCAATTGACGATAATGCCCGTCCACACCGTAGTCGTCTGGTTAATGAAGCTCTAGAAACTCATGCTATTGATAGGATGGACTGGCCAGGTCGCTCTCCAGACATGAATTGCATCGAACATTACTGGTCTGAGATTTCTAGACAATTATCAACCTTAAAACAACCGATCAATAACCTGGAGGATTTTCCTAACGCTTTACGGGATACTTGGACGAATTTGCCCCAAAATTTTATAAATCGTTTGCTTGAAATTATGCCTCGTAGGGTAGAATGCTTGAGACGAGCTCGTGGGGAACCAACTAGGTACTAGCTTAACCGAAACTTCAGCCTTCTTGTGGTTTCAGCATAAAATTTTGATGTTATTCAAACACAGAATTTTGAGCGTTCCTTATAAAGTCTTTTTTCTCTCCAACTTGCCATTTTTTCATTCTTTTCTCAAGTGAACCATATTATCAATTGAAAATACTCGGATATCTGATCTAATTTATAATCTTGGAGCGAATATTTCAGAAATGAATTTAGAAAAAGTAAGTGATCTCTATCAATTGTTGAGCAGTGTACTTCGTTGAGATTCAGTTGAAAACTGACTCTACCAATATCCCTATCTGTTCTTTCACAATAAATTATACAGTTGTGTTTAGCGAAGTTTATGGAAAAATTTGAGATTTACACATTAGCAGAATCGTTTCAAGGTCCTGATTGACTCTAGTTGAAGCCAAATTCAACTCACTACCAATACATTCGAACATCAACTAAACATCGTCTTTTTTTCAAACAATTAGATGAACCCCTTGCATTCACCTGTGCAACGATCAGAAAATTCACTGCCCTGCAGGTACCCTCATTGCCATCAGAACTAACTGCCAAGAAATATGACCTCTTATCAGTCTAAGTTTAGCTAGAGTACCATTTGTTATTCTCTTGATCCTACCAATTATAATACTCTACAGGTCCATACCTCCTAAATACAGCAAAAATATTAGGTGTTTTTCTGCTGTTGTCTTTGTATTTTCAGATTCGATGTCGGCTATTTGTAAAAAGAAGTCACTCAAATATACTTCAGCTTATTTTTATACATACAAAAACACACTTGCAAGAATTTTTTTTACTGGGGTTTTTTCCCTAGGCTCACATTCCATACGCCGAATTGTATGGCACCCCGTCGCTAACCCCTGCTGAAACTTCATGCTCTATTTTTTGCTAACCAACAACTCGCAAGTCAAAAATTCAAGAGAATATTTATACCTACTGCAAAGGCGCGGTTCCACCTTCTCATCAACTTTCAGTGCTTAGTCATCCAAGGCTTAGAGTTTTTCCTTCTAGTCCGGTCAAGTTAAACCAAATAACAGAAGTGAGGTCACCAAAATTCGCATAGAGCTGAAAATTGGTAGAGATGGTCAGAATACAATTAGAAAGAAAGGGTGAAAAGTCCCCAAAAATCCCATTGTTGCTAAAAAAATTTATTCAAGGTCAAAGGTCGCGAAAATGGGTTTTTCGCTTTTTTCAGCCAGACGGTGAGTTTTATCATAAAAATAGCTCGGACATAAATTGTAGATCGTGCAATTATCTACCAAAATGGTCTCCATACATTTTTTCGTGAGAGTCGCTGTTTCCGAGATATGAGCAAAGTGAGCGAAGATATGAGAAAGTTGAATGCTCCATAAAATGCACACGTTTCCACGTCACCTGTGAGGTAGTGTACTTGACGCGTTTTTTTTAACGTGGTTTCGCCGGTAGGCCTATTCCACGAACCGATCTGTACTAATAAATAATAAAAAAAATTGTCGTTAATTGAAAAGAATGTGATAAAATTATTGGCTCGACTTATAATCAGTTATTACATCTGTTTCTTCTTGTTCTTCGTCTTCTTCTTCGAGCTGAGTGAAAATAAACTCGTCCGAAAGCGATAGATCGGATGTCTCGTCGTTTATATTAAATGAGTCCTCTTCTAATGGAGATTCAGCATTAGAACAAAGCTGGCTTTGACAACTTGTACAGGCTAAGGAACAAAACAACCCAACTTTTTTGCAGCCACATTTGGCATTACATCCTTTTTCACAATTGCAAAAAATGGTGTTGAGGAGTTTTTCCAGTGCAGGTGGAAGTAAATTTGGGACAGGTTCTAATGCATTATCAATCAACATTCAACCCCAGTCTTTTGGGTCTAAGTGATTACCAAGCCACACTTGAACTTGATAATATACCCGAAGAAGTTGTTGTTGTGCAGAAGCCGAGGTTGGAGGTAGAGAAGCCAATTGCACTTGCTTTTTGTTACGAGTATTTTTGACAAAAGACACGACACGGAACTTATCAATGCAGGTAATTTTTTTTGGAACTCCGTACATGGCAAGAAGAAAGCGAATTCCATGAATAATTATGTCTATTGGAGTAGACTATTATTTTTAAAAACTTCGGCACAATCAAGTAAATCTTGTTTCTCAAACATTTTAAAAACAGACGTCAAGGTTGCACTGGCGTAGAAGGCAATGGACTTAGTTTCTTTTGAGTTAATATTGACTTTTTTTAAGTTAATATACCGAAAGAAAAAGAATTCAACTCGCATAACGGCGCCAGTGACGAATGAACGTGGCGTACTTATGCATTTTATGGAGTATACAACTTTCTTCGCTCATATATCGGAAACGGTGACTCTCACGAAAAAAAATATTGAGACAATTTTTGTAAACAATTGGATGGTCTACAATTTTTGTCTGGGCTATTTTTATGATAAAACTCACCGTTTGGCTGAAAAAAGCGAAAAACCCATTTTAGCGACATTTGACCTTGAATAACTTTTTTTAGCAACAGTGGGATTTTTGGGGACTTTTCACCCTTTATTTTTAATGGTATCCTGACCATCTCTACCAATTTTCAGCTTTATGCGAATTTTGGTAACCTGGTATGTATACTTTGACCAGACTATTCGTCTGAAAAGAGAATGATTACTAGCCTCTAATAAACTTTCGTAGACACTGACCTTGGTAACAATCGAAAACACCACAATATTCAGTCGACCAGATGATAAATAACGTGATCCTCAGAGGACAGAACGCTTGTAGTGCCCATGTCCATATTATCATGAATCTTATTCCAACTATCGCAGCTCAATTCCTAAAAGAGTTCCAGGGTAGACCCACGTCCAAATCCTGTTTCACATACAATAATAAACAGCGTCTGGGATTGAGGATGAGCGAAATTTAATTTCAGGAAACATAAATCATTTCCACGAAACGAATGATACTTCATCGGATGAAATAGGTTTCGAAACAGGCCAGCAATTTATTACGATTGTCCAGAGCAGGTTCAGATGCAATTTTCCATTCAAACAGGTTCGTAATTTATGTAATCCGAATGAGTGGATTATCAGCGACGTCAGGTTTTATCGGATGTCATTATTGTATTTAATTAATTTAATATGGAATTATCATTGTTTGAAGAGACTTATATAATTATGATAAATGCCCGATCACGGTAATCACTGTCGATTATGAAGTAATGTGGGGTTGTAGATTAGAGACACAACTTCTGATTTATGTAATTGGTACTTCATAATTCAGGCCCTTATAAATAATAAACATAGATCCCACAGAACAATAAATGTTATTGGTTACAGTTAATCGAAAACCAATACTCGGAATTGGTTATCAGGCCTGTTATTTAAATTAATTGATTGTCTTTTTTCTTCAGCAAAACAATGCTGAATGGATTCGTACTGAAATATCGAAATGTCTAATGAGGCACGTGATATTGAGACAGAAGAAATTCATTAGTATCAGATAAATTTTTATATCGTTCCTACAGGGTCTTTCACGAGGAAACTCACCCATATTCATACTGGAAACTACTGAACGTATTTTCATGAAATTCAGCACTAATAAGTATTTCACGATGCTGATGAAATCTAAAATATTTTCAAGGCATGAGCACCTCCGGTTTTTCCGGAAAAGACGTCAACTTCCGTTTTCCAAATTACAACACCAGTTTTTTATTGCAGAAATAGATTCCTTAGAAAATTTCAAGTTATTTTGATGTAACATTTTTGAGTTTTTTGGAAAATTCTCTCTGAGAGGGAAAATTCTAAAAAAAAAAACCATCAGTAGAGCTTCACTGAAACAAGAATAACTTCGAGGTTTTTGGATGGAAAATTTTCATATTTGGGATTTTTCAAGATGTTAGATTGATGTATCCACTTTAAAAATCGAAATCGCGATTTATGATACAGGGGGTGAAAAAATCGCTTTCAAAGTTAGGGATGACAAAATCGTGAAAAATCAATTTTTTCAAATTAGAAGCCCATTTTTTTATGGCAGATATTAATTCTACGTTAAAAAATAATGTGAGTGTATGCATCTCACCCTTGCCCTAAAGTGGATATTTTCTGAGTTATTCACAAAAAACTGTTTTCCGTCTTGAATTTTCAGCTATTTCTTTTCCCTTCACGCCAAAAACATGAAATTTTCAGGGACTGTTACTTAAACCATGTTTTAGATTTCACTACCCTAATATGCAAGAGAAAAAAAGTTACAGGGCGTTCCTAAATAGATGGCAAATTTGTATTCGAATTTGTATCGGAAACCTCTTTATTTCAACTAATCGGCCATCGGTTTTCTCTCCAGTGATAAATAAATAATTCCTTATGAACCATATGCAAAAACTTACCACGTTTTACAGTCTTTTTTTTTAATGATAGATATCATTAATTACATCTGCTAAATTCCTCTTTATTCAGTAGCATTTTGTGTTTACTATTAATTTGGTGATAATTCGTATTAAGTTATAAAATCGATCACTATGCCTAATTTTACTAATGAAGATTATTTAAATCTCATTCTACTTCATGAAGAATGTAATAAAGTTGTAGATAGAACGATTCGACTGTTCATTGAGAGGTTTCCTGACCGACCCAGACCAACGAGAGATACCATTGACAGAACCATGACAAACTTGAGAAATGTCCGATCTTTCGATAAGAAAACTATGCACAGAGAAATAAGTGTAGTAGAAGATGAAAACAACGAAATTACAGTTCTTGCATATTTTCGTGTGAATACTTAAAATTCTCTCAAAGATACCGAGATTGCTCTGGGATTATCTCAATCGAGTGTTTGGAGAATATTAAAAAAATTTAGAAAGCACAGACGTGAGGTCAGATTGCTTTGGCGCTCTTGTTGAGCTACTTGCGAGTAAATATTCAAACCATAAAAAATCTATAAGCACTCTGATCACGTGAATAATAGTCTTTTCCCGTACTATAGGACAATGTGATGCAAATATGAACGCCTAATGAATGAACAAACCTATATCTCAAATTAAAAATAACTATTCATCATTTTCCCCAAGTTTTGTTCGAAGCTATAATTCCCTTTTCCTAAAACTTATCAGTGCTTTTCTGAATTTTGAAAACGTATATTACTTCAGCCACCTAGATTGAATTCTATCTCTATGATTTTGATTAATATTACGCCAACCCACACTGATTGATAAGTAGGCATTTGTCAATAGAATATCGATCTGTGATGGCCATCGTTCGAAGAAAATCATCGGGACGTATGTCATTTCTGTTTTCCCTTGAGTAAATTGAAAAAAATGATCATATCTTTAGATGGAAAAGAGCTACGACAATGAAATTTGAGGATAAGTAAGATATCGATCACCTCAATATATTCACGAATCTTTATTGAAATCCGAAAAATATCTTGTGAGATAGTCAGGATCAAAAAATTTTTTTTTGGGAATTTTTTAAAAATTTTCTAGCGTGATGATTTCTGCGAAATTTTGCGAGCCGTTTTGTTGCAGTCTCCCTCAACAACATTTCAAGTATCAATTTGATCGGATGGATATTCTAGTAGTTATTGAGGAAATAAAATTTCAGATGCTCATAACTACTGAACCATTCGACGGATTTGGCCCAATAACGAACTTGACCGAGATATTTGGACAATTAACCTATTCTGAAAATATGAAAACTCTAGCTGATTCCTTTTGGATGCTAGAGAGGATACGACCGGCCGGACAGACTCATTTTTCGCCACGAATTCTTCATCAGGGAGTCGAACCCTATCGATTGAGACCATTTTCGGCTCGATATTCCAAAATTACAGACATTCGGGCAGAAATTATAGGCACTCTGTTTGGGTGAACAAGAGCGCCAAAAACATAAAATGCACCCATATATATTCGATAGGGTACAGCATTTGAAGGAAACTGATTTCGTCAGGAGAACAGAGTTTTGCGAAGCTAAGATTATTCGATTTCAAGAGAATGAAAACTTTTTGGACTGTATAATTTGGACAGATGAATCTAAATTCACAAAAAATGGTTCTTTCAATAGGCATAATGGTCATTATTGGGATGAAGAGAACAACCACCACTTCAGACAATGGAACTTTCAAGAGACCTGGAGTTTCAATGTTTTTTGCGCCATCAAAAATAATGCAATTCTCGATGTTCACATTTATGATAGGACTTTAACTGGTAAGATAGAACACTACACATGTTTGCATTATTTAAAGAATGTTCTCCCTTAGGAGATAGATATTCTGACATATTGAATCAAATAATAGAACCGCTAGTACAGAACCATAATGACTTATGGTATCAACAAGATGGCGCGCCTCCACACAATTCACTCAATGTGTCAAATATCCTATACAGGATATTTGAAGATCGATGGTTGGCGAACAATGGTCGGCATCTTTGGCCACCACGTTCTCCCGATTTAACTCCTTTAGACTATTATGTTTGGGGTAGGATAAAAAATACTGTCTACTCAACTCCCCTGACTGATAAAGAGGACTGCATAGAACGAGTCAGAAATGCGTTCAGGTTTGTTTAGATTCTTAGATTCATGGTTTTGAAACTCAATTTGGTTTTTAAACACTTTTGCAAATATCTTCCTCCCGATGAAATAAGAAGAGCAACGCACGAAGCATTCCTGAGACGTATAAATAAATGTAAAAACGTAAAAACTTTGAGCATCTTCTCTAGTTATAACTGCGAGAGTTTGCCATGGTTCTCCTAATAGTAACTTGAAGTCGGTTTCAAGAAGGAGTGAAAAATCTACAGCATGGTTTAAATAACAGATCCTGAAATTTCATCTTTTTGGCGTGAAGGGAAAAGAACTAGCTGAAAATTCGAGACGAAAAACAGTTTTTTGTGAATAACTCAGAAAATATCCACTTTAGGGCAAGGATGTGATGCATACACTCACAGTATTTTTTAACGTAGATTCAATATCTGCCATAAAAAAATGGAGTTCTAATTTGAAAAAACTTTGAAAGCGATTTTTTCACCCCCTGTATCATGAATCGCGATTTCGATTTTTGAAGTTGATACATCAATCTCACATCTTGAAAAATTCCAAAAATGAAAATTTTCCTTCCAAAAACCTCGAAGTTATTCTTGTTTCAGCGGAGCTCTATTTTAGATTTTTTTCGAATTTTCCCGCTCAGAGAGAATTTTCCAACCAAAACTGAAAAATGTTGAATCAAAATAACTTTAAATTTTTTAAGGAATCTATTTCTGCAATAAAAAAATGGTGTTCTAATTTGAAAAACGGAATTTGACGTCATTTCCGGAAAAACCGGAGGTGCTCATGCCTTGAAAATATTTTAGATTTCATCAGTATCGTGAAATACTCATAAGTGCTGAATTTCATGAAAATACATTCAGTAGTTTCCCGTATAAATATGGGTGGGGTTCCTCGTGAAAGAGCCTGTACATGTCTATGTTTCTACACTGAAATGAATAAACAACATGTTTATCGAAATTTTTTATGTATTCAAAGATGCTTCAAATAGCTTGAGAAAAATTAATCACCATTAGAAAAATGATGATCGTGAATGTTCTGAATTTCAGAATCCATCCTCACTAATTTATGCTGAATAAGTTTTGACGATACTGCCTTTCATGAGAAACTTCGTGAATATCACTTTGACATTTGTATTCTATGAATTATAAAAATACTTTGAAATTTATGGGTTCAGAATAATGGGATGTAGAGAATGAAACAGATCATTGATAGTTATGGAAATTATAAGCATGGCCAAAGTGTTGCCTTGATGATCCAAAGAAATAAAAACAATCATAGGATTCAGAGTATTTGAAAAGTTGATGTTATATTTATGAGTATTTGATTAAAAATGTTTGATTAAACTGTAAATTAAGTTCAGAAATTTCAATATTTTCACCAATACTCAGCTCGAAAATCACTGACCAGAGAATTCAGTAGGTATGATTTTCAGGGAAATAATGTTTTCGATGAAATATTATGCATCAATCCTCGAAAAGCAATGAATACACGTCTTTATCATAACACCTTGGAATGGGGTTCATAAGCTGAATTGTTAATCCATTTTGAGACCTGTAATCGCCTATAACTTTGCTGAATTGGAAAAAATGGTGGAGAAAATAAGTGTTTCATTTCGCTTCAAGAATCTATAGTTAAAATTATGGCAGTAATCAAAGACTCGCCCTGACTATACATATGATCAGGTAGTTGTATTCCACATGTATGAATATTTAAGCTAAGATCGCTCGGACACTGTGAACAGTGAGGAGTATCATAAAATATCTCTCCTTCCATTTTTCGGCAAAACTGCACACATGGAGGTATCCCGCAGAATCCCGAATTCCTAATCTTGCACCAGCTCGTCAGATAAGACCCAAACTGGCAAGGAGGGTCTTGTCGCCTCCAGGCGTCTCAACTGTCCGCAAATCCCAGCCGTAACTTAAGGCCAAAATGGATCTGATAATCCCCCGGTTCAATAACAAATGCTTTCGCAGTTACGCCACCGTCTTCCTAATCTGATTACTCGGTCGAATTCGGATGTTTTTGAACTATCCAATCAGAATTAATCCCAGCGCTGAGCGGTCGACGACCCAGGGGGGCTTTAAGTCGCGAATCTTGGGGATTTTTCAAACTTATCGCCTTATAATTCTACGAGGTTTTCTTTGTTTGGACTATTTCGACTTCTTTCATTCGAAATCGTGTACTTTTGTGGAATTCGAAGTAATTTATTTGGGGTTTTTTCAACGCTTTGTCATTATTTATCACGAGAATGTGTCCTGTTTAGAAAAAATAATAAAATGTAGAAAAGCACTAACGTGAGATCAGAGGCTTTTACGCCCTGATTCTAATGACATCTGTGATGTCATTACTGTGAATTGTGAACTGTGTGATACTAATTCAACTACCACAATGAATGAACAAACCCATACCTCGAATTGAAAATAACCGCTGGCAGTTTTTCTCAAGCGGATGTAACAAACCGCATTAGTTATAAAGTTAATTGAAAGAGGTAGAACGTCATAAGAAGGTTACATAAAAGTCTCCGAAAGCAATTCACGGAAAATTATTTGAAGTCATGCACAAACACAAAACCACCTAGTTTCAACAAATCGGGCAATGCCGTACATAAATCGAACAATCAGATGAAATTAAATTAAAACGAATAAAATGAATTATGACTTTATACGTGTCCCATTAACAAACCACTTCTATCATTCAGTCGAAAGTACACAAACAAAAGTAACAAAAGACAAAGTAAACTATTACAAACGAATCGATGATAACAACATTGCCATCTTGCTGATAGAAGACAAACAAGAGTACCATAAGACAAAGTAAACTACAACGAACAAATGGAAAAAAACTCTCGAACGAGATCAAACAACACATAATCAACTGTCTGTTTCACACTAGTTCTGTTCAATAAGTAGATATCTGAATTTTTTGAACAATTGTAAATAAATATACCTTCCAAAATAATCTGTTTTATACCAAAATCGCAACGCTGTAATATGTTCGAATTTATGAATCTATCGACTTGGTGACACGTGTCTCTCAGATGCACTTCAAACGTAGAGTTATCATTGAAAAAATCACTTCCTCTCCGTAAATGTTCACTTAATAGACATATAAAGAGGTAGACCTAGCATTTCATTCATAAAACTGTTGAAATTAATAGCCAACATTGAATTATTTCACCATGTGTCAGAAAAAGACAGGAATATATGCTTTCAGGCACTTTGGCAACGCTGCATATTAAAGTCGTCAAATACTCAGTGCCGTACTGATTCAATGGTTTCGTTTAATTTCGGAGGAACCTTCAACCTTTGCATGCACTTCATTCTACGACAATGATTGTTCAAATATTGACGCCAAAAGCATATTTAGAAACTTACCGGTGGAAAGAAAGATTTGAGTTCAAATAATCAAATAAAATAAAAAATTTTGCAAATATAACATTCTCGAACCATGTTTTACAGTTGAAACACTCTTTCGAAGTAGGCAAAATTACAATAAGCACTTAATTTTACTTAATTTTCACTTGTAAACAAATACAAGTTAACTTTCTAGCGCTCTGGCAACGTCACGTATAATATAAAGGGGAAATACGGTGTGTGAATTTTATGAATGAATATGTTCGCGCAGAGTTGTCGATCATCACATAGTAAAGTACTTAGTTTTTAGTTCTGTGCCGACGTCAACATGCTGAATATTTTTAAACAGTTTCAAGAAATAAAACACATTATGATAACATCACAAACGGGTTGGATGCGTATGGTGTATGGTTGCCAAACTGTTTTTTCAAGAAGTGCTACATGATTTGATATAAATAAATCTCTTTATATATCCATGGTTCACTTATTCTAGTGAAGGGAGCTCTACCCGTTCTTCCTACATAAACAGTTTTGCAACCACTCGAACCACATTCCAACATATAAAAAAGTACAATTAAGCGAATTTAGTTTATTATTATTTTCCACTGTATGATATCGCAAAACGTTAACGCGTTTAAAAGAAAAAGTCACATTATCTTTCCTTTGTTTATTTATTATGATCGAGTGGGTAACAAAAGTACTTGGAATGAGGAGGGTGGTATCGGTCCTATGGTGTTTGTTAGTATGATCAATGGGAACCAAAGGTGAAACGACATCTCGGGCCATGGAAACGTCAAGAATGAATGCATAATCCTTAGTCTTCCATCAACCATTTCTGAGAGAAAATCCTGTCTACAAAACTAACGGTATAAACATTGTTTACTGCTATCTGTTCAATATTACGTAGTTCTCTAGCAAAATTAGGTGATGACAGAGGCACGCTATATATCCGACGGAGAAGGAGATTAAAAGATGCTAATTTATGTGAGAAATGATGGAAAGAATCCTGCGGAATCACATGAACGGTCTGAGGGGGTTTTCTGAAAATATCTAATTCAAACCTTTCGCCTGATCTGATCAATTCGAAATCTAAAAACTTCAACATCAAATTCTTTCAACCTCAACGATGAATTTTATGATGTCATGCAGACAGTTAAGCCACGTCAAAAAAGAATACAACTCATCATCATCACCAATCCCATCCAACACTATATGTATGCGCCATACCAATCCGGGTGATATGCGCCGATTAGAATAATTTTAGCGGGTTTTTTGTTGGGTTGAAATATGTAGGTTGGAGTAAGTTAGCATTGGGAAGTTCGTTTGGACAGTTCGTTTAAATTGATTTGAATTTGATTTGATTTGTACCGAAGAATATGGTTCATTTTAGTTAGTTTTGTGATTTCGAAATTTGTGGGAGCTGAAACCCAGTGAAGAAATATACCTTCACAACCAAAGAAGCGGATCGTCAGGTAAAATCCTTTCCTTTCTCCCATCTATTTTCTCTAGATTTGACTCGACTATTTCGTTTGATATTAAGTTTTTATTAGTCGAAAAAATTTGTGAAAAGTTGCCTGAAGTCATGGTTTGTACAGAATCAATGGATTTTTTGTTCGGTTTGCCATTGGCTGACGATCATTTTTATGAACCCAGTAAGTTAGATGGTATAATAGGGGCTGACTTGGTGCCTATTCTCCTGGGATCGAAAAAGGTTTGTGGTTCGTTGGGTGCACCTAACCCCCTAGAAACTCAATTGGGGTTTGTGGTTATGGCCGATAGGCACTAAGACAGATTGTGTTAGAACATATTTTTCTTCGGTTGATGATTCGTTGAATCATGTGGTGCAAAAATTTTGGGAGTTAGAAGAAATACCCAACCAGATCACTTTGCATCCGGAGGATGTAGAGTGCGAAGCTTTCTATTCGTCAAAGGTAACCCGTGAAAATACGGGACATTATCAAGTTCGTTTACCGTTTAAAAGGGCACCATCCATGCTTGGTAATTCTTATGATTTGGCGTTGCAACGTTTCGTTAGTTCGGAGAGACGTTTCAAACGTTTTCCGTTATATAAAGAAGAATATTTTCGAGTGATGGAAGGATATTTGAATTCAGGTTTTGTGTCACGCGTGGAGGTTTGCAATCTTGGTGTACCCCATTACATTATGCCACACCATGGCATATTTAAGCCAGACAGCGCGTCCACCCCACTGAGGTGCGTCTTCGACGCAAGTGCTAAGACAAGTTCGAAATATTCTTTGAATGATTTGTTATTTGTAGGGCCGAAACTGCAGTCGGATGTTTTGGCGACTTTTCTTAATTTTCGTTTGTTTGAAATTGCGTTCACAGCGGATATAAAGCAGATGTATTTACAAATCGGAATACATTCTGAAGATAGAAAATATCAACAGTTTTTATGGCGTCCTTCAGAAAAAGATCCAATACAAATATTTCAGTGGAATACTGTTGTATTTGGAAATAAAAGTTCCCCGTTTTTGGCTCTTAGAACGCTTAAAAATTGGTGGAGGATGAGGGTTCTAAGTTTCCATTGGCTGCTGTTTTCCTGGATCGGGATTTTTACATGGATGATTTAGTGTCTAGTATTGATGATTTTCACGAAGCCCTGAAACTCTATAAAGAATTAATTAATTTGCTCAAGTCGGGCGGTTTTCATCTAACGAAGTGGGCGGCAATTAGCCAATCGTTGCTACAAGAAATAGAACCGGAACAACTTTCCCCAAACATAGTAAATTTTGGTGGAAAAGATTCCATGAAGATATTGGGTCTTCAATGGTCCCCTCAGGTGGACGAGTTTCATTTTGAAATCATACCCGAGAAGCGGATTTGCACGAAAAGAAATGTTCTTTCTTGTGCTGCGCGGATTTTTGATCCCATGGGATTCTTGGCTCCTTTTACTTTGCTTTTTAAACTATTGATTAAAGAATTGTGGATGGAGAAAATGGATTGGGATGAAATTCCAAATTCTACAAATTTGTTGGATAGATGGGATGACTTGCGGGACGAATTGCCGCTCTTGAGAGATTTTAAAATGCCGCGTCATTTGGGCGTGTTTCGCGGTTCAAGATTGAGTTTGGTTGGATTTTGTGATGCATGTTTGGATTCATTTGGAGCGGCAGTTTATTTGAGGAGTGAGAATCAAGAAGGGGTCACATGCCGACTCGTTTGTGCTAAAACTAAGGTTGCACCCATGAAGGCGCTCACCATTCCGCGTTTGGAACTGTGTGCTGCTCTGTTGTTAGCGAAGCTCTTGAGGTATATCAGAGTAGCATTAGAATCACGAATCTCCTTTGAGGAAATTTGGGCCTTAAGTGATTCTTCCGTTGTTCTACATTGGATAGCAGCACCTGCGAGTAAGTGGACAGTTTATGTGTCTAATCGGGTCTCTCATATTCAGGAGTTAGTACCAGCAAAGAATTGGTTTCACGTTCCCGGAAAATTGAATATAAGTGACGGATTGTCTCGAGGATTGTTGCCTAGTCGCTTCCTCGCAAATAAGAATTGGATATTTGGTCCCCCATGGATTTGTGAAGAGACAGATCATTGGCCTATTTCGGGGATACAGCCTTCTTCGGAAATCCTTCCTGAAGAAAGAGTTGCCTTGTTTTTCGCTCAAAAACCGATTAAACACCCTTTACACCTTCTGATAGAAAGATGTTCCTCTTGGGTTCGGTTGATTAACGCAACAATATATGTTTTGCGTTTTGTTAGATGTTTGAAATCGAAAGGAAGTTTCTCGGTAAACGATAAAGATGTGGCTGAAAATACATTGGTGAAGATTATTCAAGCATTTCATTTTTCTTCAGAAATAACAAGTTTGAAATGTGGAAAATCCGTTTCATCGAACCTTCGATTTTTGTGTCCTATTTTAGATAGGGACGGTTTGTTGCGTGTTGGTGGACGTTTAAGTCAGTCGGATTTGACTTACGGCCAGCAGCATCCTATGATCCTTCCAAAGAACGATCATTTGGTGCAATTATTAATAGATAAGTGTCACAAGGAAAATCTACACACAGGGCCGGCTTTAGTTTTGGCACTTTTGCGACAGAAGTATTGGATAATTGGAGCTCGCAATGTCATTCGCTTTAGAATTCAAAAGTGTATTAGTTGTTTTCGAGTAAATCCTAGAAGCACTTTTCCGAAGATGGCGGATTTGCCCTCTTATCGGTTAAATGAAGTTAAACCGCTTTTGCATTGTGGTATAGATTATGCTGGTCCATTTCATGTAACGTTAAGCAGATATAGAGGTGTGAGAAGGCATAAAGTTTATTTGTGTTTTTGGTAGTTGCGGAAATGAATTTGTGATGGTATCGTTTATATTGGATATCATATTAACTATGTTCAAATTTGTTGTTGAACATATTAAGGGTTTTACTAATGTAATGTTTTTTCTTTTGGGATCGCTTCCTGAAATTCCTATGCGCCGATTAGAATAATTTTAGCGGGTTTTTTGTTGGGTTGACATATGTAGGTTGGAGTAAGTTAGCATTGGGAAGTTCGTTTGGACAGTTCGTTTAAATTGATTTGAATTTGATTTGATTTGTACCGAAGAATATTGTTCATTTTAGTAAGTTTTGTGATTTCGAAATTCGTGGGAGCTGAAACCAGTGAAGAAATATACCTTCACAACCAAAGAAGCGGATCGTCAGGTAAAATCCTTTCTTTTCTCCCATCCTTACAAAACTTGACGATTTTTAGCAGAAGAAAAGGATTTATATTGGTGAGCAGTCCACTATTATTTAGTTTGATTAATCAACACTATATCATCAACATATCTGGCGTAAAATTTCATTTAACTCAAATAAAAATTATTTGATCCGAAAGTCTACCAAAAAACTTCATGAAGAAAGGAGTTTTCCATTGGAAGGGCTTCCTTTTGTATAAAAATTTTATTCTTGAAAGAAAAAATAGATCTGGTCAACACATTTGATGAGTGGAAATAGTGATTCACATACTATAAGTGATGAAGAAAGAAGTGAATCGCGTAGAAAGTCAAGCGTCTGCAAAACTGGGATACTAGTGGACAAATTCTGGACATCGAACGAAACCAACTTGCAATTCTCGTCGAGTGAAATTCTACTGATCCTATCGACCAATTCGCTGCTACTTTTATCTGAATAGAGAGATAAATTCTCAACATTTCTCACTAAAAACTCTGAAAGAAACTAATTTATGAGAAATACTCCCAATATACGAGACGACCGCTCGGATAGGAACATCAGTTTTATGCATCTTAGGCAAACCGTTAAGTCTCGGGACGTGGTAATTCATTAGCAACAGAATTTTATAGTTGTCTTCTAAAATTGGGGCAAAATTTTCTAAACCTATTTTGAACGCATTATAACGCTGTTTTAACAAGCCTGTGAGTTCAGTGATGCCATTTACTCTCAGAAAAGCGCGTACTTCACGTAAACAGACCGATCAATATCAGCCAGACCTATATCTGTCTTTTCTAAGGAAATGCCAATTCCCCTGATTGAGGAAATGGACGCATCACGAAGTTTGTGACCTTTTTAACATTGTTCATCCTAATGCCCAAATATCCCCTTCAGTAATGACGAAAACTTTGCGAAGGTACGATGCAAGTAGAACAATTAGCAATATACCAAAATGTGGACGGTTAAAAAGTCCTACTAATGAAGGTGCAGCTCGAAATATGGCTATTTCTTTGAAAAAAAATCCTCACTTGTCACTACGGACCTCGCCAATTCGCATAGTCGTTCAGTGGAAAGAATATTAAAGCGAGAAAAATATCATCCATATAAAATTCGCCTTGTTTAAGACCTGTCCGAAGACGATTTCAATAGACGTTCACAATTTTGTAAAACGATGATGTACAGGGTGTTCCGATTTGTTTCCGACAAACTGAAATTGGTGATAGATCACATCATTCTAAGCAAAAAAGTTCCTATGAACATGGGTCCGGAAATCCTTCGTTTCGGAGATACAGAGTGTTGAAGTTGAAAAAGTTATTCGCGTTTTCTTCAATATTTTTCGACTATATATATATACATATATTCTTTTGAACTTTTGGCTGACAATATTTAAATAGCAAACAATAAAGTATATAGATCAAGGGTTAGTGACGGGGTGTCAAACAATTCGGCGTATGACATAAAAGCCTAGGGAAAAACCCCAGTAAATAAAAAAAACTGGCTCCCTGTCTAAATGTGAAAATACAAAAATGAGCTGAAATATATTTTAGGGACTTCTTTCTTCAAGAGTGGTCTTATCTTCATGGAGACAAAGACTTCTTCAAGTTGCTCACATTGAATCTGGAAATAAAAAGACAAAAGCAGAAAAAATAACTGAATAACGAAAATACCTATCATTTTCGTTTGAAATTTATAACCCATTCCAAGAAAGAGACGGAATCATCATGAATAGCCCTAAAACCATTTTGAAATTTATATATGGTACAACTATTGATGAGATGAGATATTGTTTCTTCTGCTTCTCCACATTCACAATTTGCGCTAGGAACTGAGTTTCATCTAAATAGCATGCTATTGGTACGACCATGACCTGTTCTCAAACGATTAAGAACTGTCCAAATTTTTCTTGGAAGATCAAAACCCGGTACTTTTTCAGAAGGATAAGAAACGAGATACTCATTGAACATTTCGTAAGAGTTCCACTCAGTCTTCCATAATTCTTTATCACTTATGTTCATATTGAAGAACGTATTATGCCATAATAGTTTACGTGACTTCAATCTGGGAATTCAATTTTGTGGAAAATATTAAATAATTGAGAATAAATTGAGAAAAGAATGATATTTGTTCCAAGAATTCAGAGCTGCAGTCTGTCTGCGAATATGGGGAGGGACAATGTTAGACAAAAAAAAAATCTTTCGACTGATTCCAAATAATAGCATAAAAGTTTCGACATAAGGGTTTTCTGAGGTGAGACATTCAAATTTGAGGTTGATTTGGTTGTATTTTCTAGAGGGAGCCCCTGGCAATCATTTCGTTCCCTTCAAACCGCTGCAACTTTTATGTGCTATCCTGTACGTCATTTTGGACTAGAAAAGTCGATTCCCCTAGTTTTTCTGACTAATAAAGATTTGCCCAATTAAAGTCGATAAAATCAACGGTTTCCGAAAAAAACATATTTATAGCTTATGATTAATATCAATCTTCATAGTGAATTTTCAAATATTTCAATTTCTTTTGACGATTTTATTTTCCAATTTTTTCACACTGTTCTGAATAAAACATAATCAGTTTTTGAACTTGAGAGCTTGAAAGTGTAATTTAAAAAAATCATTTTGCAAACACCTATAATAGCTCACAAAAATCGATTCCCTAGGCTTTTCTAGTTAAAAAAGGTATACCTCATCAAAAACGCTAGGAGCAACCAATTCAGAAGAAAACGCATTTAAAGCCAAATTTATATTATTATGATCTCTAACCCATGTAGAAACAGATTTCTAATAACCTTAGATTAAATAATTTTTAGAAGGAACAATTTAGATCAAAACAAAATATCATAATATATTTTGAACGATCAGCAGGAATTTGGATTTCATATTTTGGATTTAGAGTAATTGTTCCCAGGTGATAACTGGGGTAGCAGACACTTGATTTTATATTGTCTCCAAACAAAAAAATCAACACGATTTAAATCAGGGAACGCGGTGGCCATTCTACAGCGCCACCTCTTCCAATCCTTCTGTTTTCATAAAATGCATGACTGGTCGGGAATAATGGACTGGAGATCAATCCAACTGGAAAAATACATCATCTCTTATATTTAGTGGCAGATTTTCAACCAATGTGGGGGTGGTTCTCTTTTAAAAAAAATTGAAAATATTTCACCATTTACAATGTTGGAAACCTCAAAGGGTTCCAAAACTTCTCCAAAAATTATTCCCATCCAAATAATTAATTTGAATTCATCTTAAAAATATCTAGGTTGAAATGCATGCGGATTTTCTATCGCCCACATATGCAAATTGTGAAAATTAACTATTCCTCTTAGAGTAAAATTGGACTCATCAGTCCAAATCACTTTTTCTGAAAAATCTGGCTCTTGTTTATTTCTTGAAATAATAGATCTGCAAAATTGCTCCTTTCCTATTTCCTCACCAGGATGGCGGCCTTGAACAGGAGTTCAGTGGAAAAATTTGTAATTGTTGTTTGTAAATCTTCGGAATTATTTGTTTCCTGAAATATTGAATCGTTGGGATGCTTCACGAATACTGAGTTTTCTATTTTCTTCGAAGGTCTGTAAAATCCTATTTCTCTGTAGATGTAGATGTAGATTCATTTTTGTGTCCCTCGTTAGGACCTTCGGCCACCAATACCATTTGAGTTATGAGTTAACTATAATTATAATTAATGACATCTAAATCTGAGATGACTATTCTGGTTTTCCATGGCAACCACAATAGATTTCAAAAAAGGCTATACACAATGACAGATTTAAAGTGTGTTATGTTTAGATATCATTAATTATAATTGTAGTTAACTAAGTTAATGGCTTATCAACAAATACAGGAAAATGGTATTGGTTACCAAAGGCCAGAACGAAGCATACAAAGAAGAAATTATCTACAAAGAAATAGGATTTTTCAAAAAAGAAAATAAAAAAAACTCAATATTCATTAAGCATCCCAAGAACTCAATATTTCAGGAAAGAGAATATTCAGAAGACTGAAAAACAACAATTACATAGCATACCACTTTTACTTATTAGTGGGCAATAGGAAATCCGCATGCATTTCGCCTTAGAAATTTTCAAAATGAATTTAAATTAGATCTTTGAGAAGTTTTGAGACCCTTTGGCTTTGAATGCATTTTTTTCTGAAACAGTAGCCTCTGGCGAATTCGATGAGGTAGACCTCAATCAAGTAAAAAGGATGAGTCCAAAACGGTGTACAGTGTAGCACTAAGGGTTACAACGATTTACATTTTACATGGGTTGAAATGGTTGCTGGTGGCGCCCTCTAGAAAATACAACGGAATCGACCACAAATTTGATTTTGTCGTCACAATATACCCCTGTAGGTATACGAAATGTCCTGAAAGGATTTCGAAACAGTCTAAAGATATTGAAGAAAACGCGAATTATTTTATCATCTCTTACACCGTGTATCTCGGAAACAAAGCATTTCCGGATCCATGTTCAAATGAACTTTTTTGCTTAAAATGATGTGACCAATTACCCATTTCAGTTTGTCGGAAACAAATCAGAACATCCTGTATATTTGCAACCGTGAAAATAATATTATAAGAAATGTGGTGTTTTCAGACAAAGCTAAATTTTATATAAACGGTACAGTTAACCGATATAAATACTACTGGTCACAAAATAGCAACAGAATCGTGGGACCCTTCTCCCTACAAGAAACTTTAAACGGAGAGAGGTATTTACAGCCGTTTGAGACACAAGTGTTTCCTGCATTGGAGGTAAATGGACAATTACCAAATAATATCTGGTTTCAGCATGATAGAGATCCACCCCATTACGCATTGTTCGATATCATTTAGATAGGACATTTCATCACAGATGGATTGAAAGAAGGGGTACTATCAATTGCCTCCACGAAGTCCCGACCTTAATCCGTTGGACTATTTTCTGTGGGGTTATTTGAAGTCTAAGATTTATGTTGATAGACCAAATGATTTGCAATAATCACTTGCAGGAGTAACTCACGATAAACAGAAAATTACACGAGAAGTAATAGATATGGTTATTACAGAATTTACAAACCGACTTGCTTATTGTCAAAAAGTAAACGGCGATCCGTTTGAACATCTAAAAGATTGAGTTCAGTTTATTCAAGTTTCAACGATATGAAAATCACTTAGTTTTAGTTAATAACCATGATTATTCATTTTCTTAACGGATTTCAGATTTTAACTTTCTATAGATACTTTTCTGATAATATCTCGATAGGTATGAAATTGAAAAATATCGAATCCGCTAGTTTTGTACATTAAAAAATATTTCATCAGAAACTAAAATAATATACAGGATGTAATTTCAAATTTTAAAATTGACATTACTTCCAGTAAAACCGTGAGTTCGAAATTGTTGAGAAATATGAAAACAAATAGGCAATCTACAACAGTAACTATCTTCTAAATTTCATTCTGATAATTTTAATAATTCCAGAGATATTCACTTGGTTTGACATATCACTTATCACTGTATGATAAATTTCGGAATTCTCTAAAAATTATGTAGCCTGTAGATTTCCACAAAACTTGACAGACTCCTTTCTCTTAAAGTTATTCACCTTCAAGTTTCAAATCAATCGGAGAGATAATGAATGAAACCTAGTTTCAAATGCTCATAACTGCTGAACCATTCGACGGATTTGGTCCAATAATGAACTCGACCGAGATAATTGGACAACTAAACTATTACGAAAATATGAAAATCCTAACTCATCTACTTCGTGTGATTAATGTTCTATAGGTTGAACCCAACTTCAGAATTAGGTGAACAAAATTTTTGCTATGTATGGCATAAACAGGTAAGCAAATGATGGTAGATTACTCAGGAATACTTCTTACACTGCTCCAGTTAAATGCCTTCAAGTATTCAAAATAATAAAATACTTCATCACCGTTCTTTTCACGAATCCGAGCATTTCTAACGCTTTGTTTTTGGCGCTCTTGTTCACCCGAACAGAGTGCCTATCATTTTGCCCGAATGTCTGTAATTTTGGAATATCGAGCCGAAAATGGTCTCAATCGATTGGGTTGGACTCCCTGATGAAGAATTCGTGGCGAAAGTTGAGTCTGTCCGGCCGGCCGTCCGGCCGGCCGGCCGTATCCTCTCTAGCATCCAAAAGAATTCAGCTAGAGTTTTCATATTTTTAGAATAGGTTAATTGTCCAAATATCTCGGTCAAGTTCGTTATTGGGCCAAATCCGTCGGATGGTTCAGTAGTTATGAGCATCTGAAATTTTGTTTCCTCAATAATTAATTATTGAATCTGAATCTGAATCTGAACGGTCACCTTCAAATCAAAGTTTATACGAAGATCCTTAATAGTGGTCAAGTTTTTCTATCTGAGCTATTATTGTTTCGAATATATGTTGTGACGTCGATCTTTGGTATTTCATCTTTATTATATTCACAGATAACTATTCTTCCTCCAAATAGTTGCGACAAAGAATTCGACTCTATATAAGGAATAGCAGTTCTAGTTCCAGAACAATTCAGAATCCGCTGAAACTTTTTAAGAGACGATCATCCATCACCCGGTATATTCAACTGTTCGACCGCATTTGCTTTTCACGCATTTAGAGTAGCATCCTTATCATCCGAGGACAAAAGAACAAATAAACCAATCGAATCAATCTTCCTCGAAGACATTGAGTGGCTTCTTTGATGCGTTTAATGGATTTTCTATGTACGGTTCTTCGATCACTGGTGGAGTTGACGAAATCGCTCTCTTGTTCGTCGGGATCCTCTCCTGTAAATTGCAGTCGAAAAAATTTGTGGTGCGATCTATCTGAGTAACGACGAAGACTTGGTGATCAACCCATATCTGTGACATGGATTTACACGTCTAGGTAATATAGAACATAACTTATCATTTGGACGACAGAAAACAATGACTTTATTCATTCGGAATTGGAGTGCTGAAAAACTCAGTAATGATGAAAGCAAAGGCATGACGTTAATTTGCATTGTTGTCAAAAAACTAGAAATTAAAAAAAATTCAACGTGTTTTGCTTGGGTGAGGGAAGTTAGCGGAAAGTTGAAGAAAATCAATTGTGAAACATATCAAAACATTATGTTCCAACTAGTGCATCATTTAACATATTCATTTTTCTATTCTTATTTTTTAAGGAAACGAAAATATTGATTTTTTGCGCTAATTTCGTGCTCAGCACCAATACTTTCAAATTACCATAAAGTTAATATACAGGGTGGCCATTTGAAAACGAAACAGAAGAGATTACAGACGAAATAAGTTTTTTCGATAGAAATGCTCGGATAGGTCGATTTCTGTTTCGAGGGGGACTACTTAAGATGTAGGTTTCGGACGCATAGCGCTTCAACCCTTGCTGCTACAACACCAGCCCCTCCCCTCCCAATGTTTGAATAAGGAAGATGGGGTGAGTGATACCTCAATTCGAAGGTATTTTAATACTGATTTCAGCACAGTAATTGTTTTTTCATTTTATGTATGCGTTAGTTAATTTTAACACTTAAATTAATTTTTTGCGAATAATTGACATTTCGTGCTTCCGAAACACCAAAATTTCCGCACTTGCATTTGAAATTGCAAAACATCTACCACTGGGCAAATGAAGTCTTACCGTACGTGTTAATGCTAGAAGGGTCAGATGTTCGACTAGCTGTTTTATTCACTGAAATCATTCTCCAACTGTACGGTATCAGAACGATTTGAAGTTTTGATCTAAGAAATAAGACTTTTCAAAGTAAAGTGAATAATTTATCAAAAACTCACATCAATTAATTAAATATTCAATTTGTTCACCATTAGCTTCCATACAATGAAATAAGTTTTGTTCGAAACGATGGCGCACATTTTGCAGCATTTCTGGAGTGATTTGACGACATTCGTTCACTATACGTCTTCTTAATTCTTCTATGGAATCGGGCTGTGTAGAGTAAACTTTACTCTTCAAGTGGCCCCAAAGAGAGAAATCTAGTGGTGAGAGATCTGGCGATCTGGCTGGCCATTCAGTGGGACCCCCTTCTTCTAATCCAACGATTTGGAAACCTTTGATCCAGATATTCTCGAACTGGTAAGGCGTAGTGTGGAGGAGCTACTTCCTGCTGAAACACAATCTGATCTTCCACATAATTTCGACATCTTGATTAAAGATTTCTATGTCAGTGGAGTGAAGGAAGGAAGCCACAGTCATGGTTGTTTTGAAGCTCAAAATGTCGATTTTATCAAAAAAACACTACAAGTGCCATGAAAACACCACCTCCTTTTCAAATACTTAGTTAAGAATATTTTGAGAACTAATGCATAAAATGAAAAAACAATTACTGTGCTGAGATCAGTATAATACCTTTCAAATGAGGTATCACTCACCCCATCTTCCTTATTCAAAATTTGGGGGTGAGGGTTGTAGTAGCAAGGGTTGGAGCGCTATGCGTCCGTAACCTATATCTTATGTTGTCCCCCTCGAAACAGAAATCGACCTGTCGGAGCATTTCTATAGAAAAAAATTATTTCGTCTGTAATCTCGTCTGTTTCGTTTTCAAATGGCCACCCTGTATATTACTAATATTTATGCTGCAATCACTATCACAGATTGGTCCACTTAGTAAAAAGAAAAATTTGTTCAGGTGTCTCGTCTTGTAAAATACCCCATGTATGTTATGCAACTTTCCTTAATTTTCGAGCAATAATCGTTTGGGTGTTTTTCAATGACTTCTGCACAAATGGTTTTCAATATTCATATATTTTTTTTTGTATTAGCCATTCTTGAGATATGATTGTCTTAAATACATTAGAAAGGAACGACAATTAAGAAAAACTATTGGTGAGAGCCTTTAATATAATGCTTTGTCTGTGCCTGCTCAAAGGCAATAGTAGAAATCGTTTATGCCATTATTGTCATCAACGTTGTTATGAAAAAATAACGCAGTTTCTTGAAATTAATTGAAAATACTTTGAGATTCTACTTCAGAAGGATTTAGTAGGATTTCTGCGGAACTTGAATATCCGTATTGATTAACTTCTAGAGAGTGATTCATTTAGAGGTATTTTTTTTAATAAAAAAATAAAATTAATGAAAACAATTTTATTTTATAATCTTTACTAACAGATAAAAGAATCATGCTTCACAATTATTTTCTAAAGATAATTTCTTTCAAATGCTGACCTCGACTACATTTAACAAGATCCATTCAATAGTTCCAATTTTCGATGACGCGTGTGAGTATTTCGGCCTCAAATACCTTAATCGATGCCGGCTTGTCCATGTAGACTTTGGACTTCACATAACCCCAAATGAAAATATCAGAAGGTGGGATGTCACATGATCTAACGGGCCAATTCACTGGTCCGGAGCGTGCAATAATCTGCTCGCGGAAATACTCTCGCAGTAAAGCCATGCTTTCACGGGCTGTATGGAAAGTAGCACGATTTTTGGTCAAACTGGACAGAACAGACTGAAAAATATCCATCGGTTCCTCTGTGATTCCTGAAATAAATTGAACAAGCACGAAGAAACCCCTATATCTTCTCGTGACTTGGATCTACGATGGTGTCATTTAAGAATTAATAAAATATCAATAACCTCCATATATGCACGAATTCTTTATTTGAATCCCACGGATGTTATCGGCTATGAAGTACAAAAATAATATTTTTGGGTATTTTAGGAAATTCTCTTGAGTGTCGATTTCAACGAAATGTTGTTAGCCCATTTCTTTTAAACTCATTAAAATATCTTCCATATTAAAACTCAATGCGACGAATATTCGAGGAGTTATTGAGGTAATCAAATTTCAAATACTCATACATCCTGAAGTCTTTCACTGTTTGGACCAATGGCTGAGATATGTGGTTAAATGATGGATTCTGGAAATATGAAAACTCTAGCTCATGTCTTCCGGAACATACTGAGTCTAACTATTATATTCCTCATCAAAAATTCGAACCTAATCGTTTGGACCATTTTCATATCGATATTTGACAATTACAGACAATTGGACAATAGAGTAGAACGCTGCTATACATGAATAAGCTCCCAAAAATGAGTTTACAAAGCTATTAGTTTAAAACTCCCCAAGCTTCTGACCTCTAAATCATAAAAATGTACTTAGCCTATTTTCTTGTAATTGGCTAAGAAGAATAACGGGTAAAAAGGAATAGAGATACAGATAAGGCGTGTTTCAATGATATTATCTACTTATTATCATTATATGGTGAACTAGTAAGCCAGGAGATCCATAGGCCCGTAGATCTATAGGCCAGTAGATCCATAAGCCAGTAGTTCAATAAGCCCATAGATCAATATAGACCATGGATCAATGAAGTGCACAGAAACACGAAACACAGCAAAGAAACACGTTGAAGGCGAAGAAACTCGAAAGAACGCTAAGCAACACGGAAGAAAGCGGAGAAACACAAAAGAACGCGAAGAAACACGAAAAAATACGAAAGAACGCCAGTAGATCTATGGACCAATAGATCCATAAGCCAGTAGATCCTTAGGCCAGTAGATCCATAAGCAAGTTGTTCCATGTGCCAGTAGAACCATTGGCAGGTAGCTCAATGTAGCCCATACTCAGCAAAACTAAGCAAAAAACACGACAAGAAGCGAAAAACCGAAGAGTGCTAAGAAACAGTAGAGAAACCATAAACCTCATAAGAACGTAAAAAGCTCAAAAGAACATATTAAAACCCGAAGGAACGTAAAAATCTGAAAGCACGCAAAATATTCCGAAAAACGCAAAAAAAAACTGAAAGCACACCAAATATCCAGAAAAAACTCAAAAGCCCGAAAGCACGCAAACAATCCCAAAGAAACTCAAAAGCCCGATTGACGGTAAGAAACCTGAAAGCACGCAAAAATCTCGAAGAAACTTAACAAACCCTGAAAGAACTCGAAAAATCCCGAGGGAACGCAAAAATCTGGACGCACACAAAAAGCCTGAAGAATCTCAACGAAACCCGCAGAAACGCAGAGAAATCTCGAAAAAATGCGAATAAAACCGAAAAAGGTATCCACAGAGAGCAATGCTCATAACAAATAATTCAACAAATACTCTTTAGAGTAATGAAAAATTTCGACAGCAATATTTTCTTGCTGAAGAGAATTGAGCGATAGCAAGAGTTCAGCAATTTTTACAGAAAAAAAAAACAATGAATCACTGTGTTCCTAAAAAAAAGTTGTTATTTCAATTTGCCACAACATTTCTAAGAAGCGACTAAGGGTTTCCGCAACTTTAGCATAAAATCTGCCATTTGGAGGAGTAAGAATAGAAATTCGTGATAATAAACAGAACATTTTTCGACAAAACCCGTTTCTCAGATAGAAAATTGTAATTGCCAGCAAAAAAAAACAAAAATATTCTTCCTAAAACTGTATATTCACACGGAACGCGACTTGCACAAACTTAACCTCGCATTCTCTTAAATTCGCCTCACTTATAGCAAGGGATGTAGATATTACTCTCTTCTATGGCGTGATCTGTCAACAGTATCAAAACAATGATCGCTTTTGACAGATTCTATAAAATCGATTTCTTAAGGAAAAGAATTAAATAGTTTTTGAATGTACGGAATAATGATGATTATTTTCATCAGTTGTTCTCGTATGCATAGGGAACAGGTAAGCTTTATTTTTATCTAATGCTAACATATTCAAAATGTATGTTTTAGACCAAAGGAATTGAAGAACTGTCTTTGTGTTGTGACTCTTAAGGAGAAATGATCCTTCGTGGCTTTCAAGGAAACTTACCATACCATACAAAAACAATGATTTTGATATATCAATAAAAAATTAGATTATCTTACTTTGATTAGGATGAAAACCTGTAAGATATGAAGTAAAAATTAAAAATATTATAAATTATTATATAGATAATGATTATTTGAACACTTGAGTTTAAATAACTATTTTATTCTATAAACAGGAAAGTATCTGCAGATGTTGAATTAGCATGTAACTTGATTCTGACAAAATTTTGGCTTGTATCGTTGCAAGATCTTTTAATTATCAAAGGTATTATATATGAAAAATAATATGCTATCCACGCTAATTTTTTTTTCATATATAGTAAAGCTTTGTAGGATTGAAGATGCCATTTAGAGTATAGATAAGGTCACATAGTAATTTTTTGTGCATGTAGATTACCGAAATAATAAGAGGAAATCTTGAGTGAAACAAAATTAGTGACTTCAGAAAGAGTATATAATGAAATGTGTGTAACAGTCTGAAAAAATTGCAAAGCGATGGAATCTTTGAGCAACTGTTTTGCTTGATTATGGGAAGAATGTGATGACGTAAACTGCCAAAGGCAGAATTCTAAGCCTGGAACCAATGAGTCTAATGGCAAAAAGATTTTTCCCTTTTTAAGATCATAATTAATTTCACAGGATCCTTCCTATGTTTCTTTCTGTAAAGACAACTGAAATAACCTGAATGAATGATTATCTGCAAATCCAAGGACTATAAATTATGAAAAGTAGGTATGTGAGTAACATCAAATCCAGGTAAATGGATTTTTCATGCATATTGAGGATTTGTATGATTTAAGAGTTCATTTAATATGTAAGGAAGTTAAATGTAAATAATGAAATATTACCTTCAGTTTTACAGAATATAGGAAGTCATATTTATCCTTGTAGGTTCATTTTTTTAGAAACCTTAGATAGTATTAGATAGTATAATATAGTTTGTTATAATGACCTTCATTTTTACAAATATTAGAGACAATATTAATCCTTGTATTTGAAAAAACTTGATGGAGAGACCAAACAGTCATCTATCATTCAATTGAAGTATAATGGGACATTTTAGCGGATAGAAATATATAAAATATGATAGAAACAGCTTAGACTTTTGAGTATAAAAAAAAATCTTATATGATGGTGAGAATTAAATGAGTGAAACAAAATTAGTGTTTATGGAAGTGTAGATTAGTCCTTAAAATATCAGAAATTATGGAATACCATTATCTCAGATGTACCACCAATAAAAGTTATTAATTTGGTGAACCCCTTCATTGAAGTATTATGGAAGTTGGCATAGATTACCTAATGATCAGAGGAATATTTATTTCAAAGATCTAACCTAGTCTAAGTTTGATAGATGAAGATATTGAATTGCATATTCAAAATTTAAATTCTCTTGGAATTTGCAGAACCAACAGGAATAAAAGAATTGCAAATATTTGATCAACTACTGTTACTATTTTGCTTGATTGTGGGAAGAACGTAATGAAATAATTGATGAAGACAGAATACTTAGCGTGGATGGATATATCTGATGGTGAAAGAAGGATTTTTTGTTCTGAAGGCATGATGAATTTTACAGGGTCGTTCCTATGTTCCTTCCTGGAGTGGAAATTGAAATGTACAACCCGAATAAAATATCATCTGCTATATGCAAATCCCTACCTGCGAAATATCCATTTGAATTAGTTTATTGTTTGGTTACGATTACAATCATACATAAAGAAAAGTATGATTACAATACATAAGATTAGAATGTCAACGACAATTGTCATTTCAGAGTAGGAATCGACAGGGGTGAAATGAATTTGCTAGGGATTGTAAAACTGATTCTATGCTGGGTAAATTTTTGAATTTCTTAAATACACATCGTAGACTGTTAAACTATAAGAGAATACCTCACCAGGGTTCTTACGAATCGTATGAATTGAAGAATTTTCAAAATTTTATACGGAGTATGGATTAAAATTGTAATTGAAAATATGTGACAATGTTCTGTGAACGTCGGACGTGACTGATGATCTGGAAATTTGTGTTTGAGCCGAAGTAAGCTATTTTCAGCAATTAATTTAGAATATTTTTACTTTCGATTGGAAGATATGAATAGCTTTATCCAAAGGTCCGATTCTCGAGGAAGACACATATGAAAACGGCTTTTCCCGATCGCGTCAGTGGAGAAAGCCTTTTTCAATTTTACCGGACCATCTTTCGCGAAAAACCGGGAAATCGGTGTTTTAGATAATTTTTTTGAAAATGTTAGCGTGGTCGTATAGGCATGTGAAATGCACCTAACGAAAGTCCGTCTCATGAACTTTACGGTGCTCGCTTCGCTCGCGAGATCGCCTTCCCCTTTCTACCTCGAAATATCGCATTTCTGAACCCCTCGCCGACCCAAAGTTTTTCGATCTCCTTCTGTGGATTACCACAGAAATATTCCTTATTGTTTTTAATATATTGGGATTAGGGTTAAAAGCTTAAATTGAAATCAAACTTGAATAAATTGCCTGTGAAGAAACTGTAACTTGAGCAATTTTATATTGATGTCGTTTTCACCAGTAAATTTAAGATGCGAGCAAGAGTTATAATCAATCAGTTGGAATGTTAACTGTTTTTTGATAACAACCAAACGCACAAATTATTGATAAAAGGCGATATATTACTGTCACTACATTTTTCACTGAATAATGATATTGGATTGTTAGAAAAGGTCAATCTCTACACCAGACAAAGGATGATTTTTCAACGGGATGGTGCGCTCACTAAGGGGAACAATAAGGGAGCATTTCAACACCACATATCTCTAATGCGGGTTTTCGACCAAGAGCTAAGCTATGTCCCAAGTAAGACAAGCGAACTAAACTCAACTAACGGAAGCTAAGCCAAAAAAAAAGTTGAGTGTCCACCAAGAAATATGCCAATTAGAATCAGTTGTTATTTATAGGTGAAGTTCAAAGGACGTAACAAATATGATTGATGATGAAAGATTCAATACTCAACACAGAAAAAGGACATTACCACAATCTTATCAGCTCAAGAAAAACAGACGAAATCCAAGATTTTGGCTAAGTAAACATATTCGACGTAGGCCAGAAAGTGTCTGGGAATTAGAAGAAGAACATTTCCAGTGATATTTCCGGGTTTCAAGATCACAGTTTAAGGAGCTACTTCCAGTGATCGCTTTCAATATTACTAAACAAGACACAAATTATCATAAAGCTATAACTCCAGAAGAATGGGTGGCAATTTGTTTCAGGTAAGTGATAAAAAAATCGCTATTATCATTTTATTCAATTGTTATAGTTATTTTGTTTAGTATAATCATATTGTTTTTAATGAAAAATCATAATAATTGAATGAATAGACTTGATGAAAGGTTATTAAAATTATTCGATTCGATCATAACTTCTTCAGACTTTATCGTATGTGCTCTCAGGTTGGAAGAAGTTTGAAAATTCACTGATATGAAAATATTTCTTTAAGTGTGCGTTTTATGTGATATCAAAATACAGGTGATTTCCATTGCCATTCTGACGTTTAGATTTGCTCATATTTTAAACCTTAGTGATGAAACCGAAATTATTATAGAAATACACATGTTACAGTTATTTTACAGGAATTTCGATCAAGTAGATAAAATCAAGGTAACACGTTTTTAACTTAAAGAATTTTTATTTGAGCAATAATCATCTTTTGTTGTTTTACCCCCCAACGTTTCAACAGACATCCTCTGTCGTTTTCAAGGTAGATGTCAGCTTTTACAAAAGCTGACAAAAATTTCATTGTCGTAGCTCTTTTCCATCTGAAGATATGATAATTTTTTTCATTTACTCAAGAGAAAAGAGAAATGACATACATCCTCATGATTTTCTTTGAACGATGGCTATCACAGATCGATATCCGATTGACAAATGCCGTGCTCATTAATCAGTGTCAGTTGGCGTAATATTAATCAAAATTTTTCATAATGGGAAATCATAGAGATAGAATTCAATCTCGATGGCTGAATTAATATACGTTGTCAAAATTCAGAAAAGCACTGACGTAAGTTTTCAGGAAAAGGGTATTATAGCTTCGAACAAAACTTGGGGAAAATTATGAATAGTTATTTTTAATTCTAGATAAAGGTTTGTTAATTCATTAGGCGTTCATATTTGCATCACGTTGTTCCATAGTACGGGAAAATATTATTGTTCACCTGATTAGAGTGCTTATAGATTTGTTATGGTTTGAATATTTACTCGCAAGTAGCTCAACAAGAGCGCCAAAGCAATCTGACCTCACGTCAGTGCTTTCTAAATTTTTATTTTCTAAATATAAAATGAGTAATGTGAGTATATGGTCAATATAATTAGTAAAAGTATATAAATATGTGCTTGCCAAGTTTTTCGATAATCAGAATATGCATAGGTTGCATACGTAGAATCCATTAGTTTATCTGCGATTTTTATGAGAAAACTACTGATCATACATTCGCAGATGTCAATCTGAAAAAGGTACATAATGCTAATTACTCATTTATATGACGATTGAGTATTTGTCAATATTAATTAACTTAGTTTTGTCGAACTAAATGAGACCTTTCAGATGTTGTCAAGAACTTTTGACATTCACACTTCCATAATTTCGCTAAAAATTTTATTTCTCCTTGAAAGTTTATAATAAAAGTGACAAATAATTTTTGAAAAGTGTTTCTGGAAAAAAAAAATTTAGGTCTCTAAAGATACTTCAATCAAAAGAGTATAGATAACTATAGTCATTTCTAGTTCTAATTATTAGTTTTTCAAATATTGTGTATATAATATTCTAGACCTCTTTTAGTATATATCGAAAACGCATCAAGATATATTTCATGATCTAATAAAATGCCTTATACATAGGAAACACCAACTAAATAAAGTCTGCTCTGAAGTGGATGGAAGGTTATTAAAAGTCACTCTAAGTCAACTTAGGGGGCCATATACCGACCATATTCCTTCTACGAGAATATATACCTGATTGCCCATCACAGAAGGAAAGCTCAGGAATATGCTCTGAAAATATTATTTCCTGATAGGTTTAGGGTGTTTTATTTTCAAAATTGAAATTATTTTCATATACTAGTAAGCCAGGAGATCCATAGGCCCGTAGATCTATAGGCCAGTAGATCCATAAGCCAGTAGTTCAATAAGCCCATAGATCAATATAGACCATAGATCAATGAAGCGCACAGAAACACGAAACACAGCAATGAAACCCGCTGAAGACAAAGAAACTCGAAAGAACGCTAAGCAACACAGTAAAAAGCGAAGAAACACAAAAGAACGCGAAGAAACACGAAAAAACACGAAAGAGCGCCAGTAAATCTATGGACCAATAGATCCATAAGCCAGTAGATCCATAAGCTAGTTGTTCCATGTGCCAGTAGAACCATTGACAGGTAGCTCAATGTAGCCCATAGATCAATGAAGCTCGCGAAAAGACGAAACTCAGCAAAAAACACGACAAGAAGCGAAAAAAACTGAAGAGTGCTACGAAACAGTAAAGAAACCATAAAACCTCATAGAACGTAAAAAAACTCAAAAGAACATATTAAACCCCGAAGAAACGTAAAAAATCTGAAGGCACGCAAAATATTCCGAAAAAATGCAAAAAAAAACTGAAAGCACGACAAATATCCCGGAAAAACTCAAAAAAACCGAAAGCACGCAAACAATCCCGAAGAAACTCAAAAAACCCGATGGTCGGCAAGAAACCTGAAAGCACGCAAAAATCTCGAAGAAACTTAACAAACCCTGAAAGAACTCGAAAATCCCCAGGAACGCAAAAATCTGAATGCACAAAAAAAGCCTCAACAAAACCCGCAGAAACGCAGAGAAATCTCGAAAAACGCGAATAAAACCGAAAAAGGAAAGCATCCACAGAGAGCAATGCTCATAACAAATAATTCAACAAATACTCTTTAAAGTAATGAAAAATTTCGACAGCAATATTTTCTTGCTGAAGAGAATTGAGAGATAGCAAAAGTTCAGCAATTTTTACAAAAAAAAACAATTAATCACTGTGTTCCTAAAAAAAAAAGTTGTTATTTCAATTTGCCACAACATTTCAAAGAAGCGAGAGTGAAAAAGCAAATAATATTAACTACGTTTTAATGACTAAGGGTTTCCGCAACTTTACCATAAAATATGCCATTTGGAGGAGTAAGAATAGAAATTCGTGATAATAAACAGAAGATTTTTCGAGAAAACTCGTTTCTCAGATAGAAAATTGTAATTGCCAGCCAAAGAAAACAAAAATATTCTTCCTACCCCCTGTATATTCACACGGAACACGACTTGCACAAACTTAACCGTACATTCTCTTAAATTCGCCTCACTTATAGGAAGGGATGTAGATAATTACTCTCTTCTATGGCGTGAGCTGTCATCACTATCAAAACAATGATCGCTTTTGAGAGATTCTATAAAATCGATTTCTTAAGGAAAAGAATTAAGTAGTTTTTGAATGTACGGAATAATGATGATTATTTTCATCAGTTGTTCTCGTATGCATAGGGAACAGGTAAGCTTTATTTTTATCTAATGCTAGCATATTCAAAATGTATGTTTTAGACCAAAGGAATTGAAGAACTGTCTTTGTGTTGTGACTCTTGAGGAGAAATGATCCTTCGTGGCTTTCAAGGAAACTTACCATACCTTCAGTAATTATAAGTAGTCTCTGGGATACTGCCATGAAATTTCATTCATTTGAAATTATTTCAGATTATCTTCATCCCATGACATGAATGGAATAATGGAAGTAGATAAAAAAAAAAAACAATGATTTTGATATATCAATAGAAAATTAGATTATCTTACTTTGATTAGGATGAAAACCTGCAAGATATGAAGTATAAATTGAAGTAGTGAAGATAATATTTTTGGAGTTGAATTGTAATATTATAAATTATTATATAGATAATGATTATTTGAACACTTGAGTTTAAATAACTATTTTATTCTATAAACAGGAAAGTATCTGCAGATGTTGAATTAGCATGTAACTTGATTCTGACAAAATTTTAGCTTGTATCGTTGCAAGATCATTTAATTATCAATGGTATTATATATGAAAAAGTATATGCTATCTACACTATTTTTTTTTCATATATAGTAAAGCTTTGTAGGATTGAAGATGCCATTTAGAGTATAGATAAGGTCACATAGTAATTTTTTGTGCATGTAGATTATCGAAATAATAAGAGGAAATCTTGAGTGATAGTGAGAATCATGAGTGAAACAAAATTAGTGACTTCAGAAAGAGTATATAATGAAATGTGTGTAACAGTCTGAAAAAATTGCAAAGCAATGGAATCTTTGAGCAACTGTTTTGCTTGATTATGGGAAGAATGTGATGACGTAAACTGCCAAAGGCAGAATTCTAAGCCTGGAACCAATGAGTCTAATGGCAAAAAAAAGATTTTTCCCTTTTTTAAGATCATAATTAATTTCACAGGATCCTTGCTATGTTTCTTTCTGTAATGACAACTGAAATAACCTGAATGAATGATTATCTGCAAATCCAAGGACTATAAATTATGAAAAGTAGGTATGTGAGTAACATCAAATTCAGGTAAATGGATTTTTTTCATGCATATTGAGGATTTGTATGATTTAAGAGTTCATTTAATATGTAAGGAAGTTAAATGTAAATAATGAAATATTACCTTCAGTTTTACAGAATATAAGAAGTCATATTTATCCTTGTAGGTTCATTTTTTTAGAAACCTTAGATAGTATAATATAGTTAGTTATAATGACCTTCATTTTTACAAATATTAGAGACAATATTAATCCTTGTATTTGTAAAAACTTGATGGAGAGACCAAACAGTCATCTATCATTCAATTGAAGTATAATGGGACATTTTAGCGGATAGAAATATATAAAATATGATAGAAACAGCTTAGACTCTTGAGTATAAAAAAAAATCTTATATGATGGTGAGAATTAAATGAGTGAAACAAAATTAGTGTTTATGGAAGTGTAGATTAGTCCTTAAAATATCAGAAATTATGGAATACCACTATCTCAGATGTACCACCAACAAAAGTTATTAATTTGGTGAACCCCTTTATTGAAGTATTATGGAAGTTGGCATAGATTACCTAATGATCAGAGGAATATTTATTTCAAAGATCTAACCTAGTCTAAGTTTGATAGATAAAGATATTGAATTGCATATTCAAAATTTAAATTCTCTTGGAATTTGCAGAACCAACAGGAATAAAAGAATTGCAAATATTTGATCAACTACTGTTACTATTTTGCTTGATTCTGGGAAGAACGTAATGAAATAATTGATGAAGACAGAATACTTAGCGTGGATGGATGTATCTGATGGTGAAAGAAGGATTTTTTGTTCTGAAGGCATGATGAATTTTACAGGGTCGTTCCTATGTTCCTTCCTGGAGTAGAAATTGAAATGTACAACCCGAATAAAATATCATCTGCTATATGCAAATCCCTACCTGCGAAATATCCATTTGAATTAGTTTATTGTTTGGTTACGATTACAATCATACATAAAGAAAAGTATGATTACAATTTACAATACATAAGATTAGAATGTCAACGACAATTGTCATTTCAGAGTAGGAATCGACAGGGGTGAAATGAATTTGCTAGGGATTGTAAAACTGATTCTATGCTGGGTAAATTTTTGAATTTCTTAAATACACATCGTAGACTGTTAAACTATAAGAGAATACCTCACCAGGGTTCTTACGAATCGTATGAATTGAAGAATTTTCAAAATATTATACGGAGTATGGATTAAAATTGTAATTGAAATATGTGACAATGTTCTGTGAACGTCGGACGTGACTGATGATCTGGAAATTTGTGTTTGAGCCGAAGTAAGCTATTTTCAGCAATTAATTTAAAATATTTTTACTTGCGATTGGAAGATATGAATAGCTTTATCCAAACGACCGATTCTCGGGAATGCACATATGAAAACGGCTTTTCCTGATCATGTCCGTGGAAAAAGCCTTTTCAACTTTACCGGACCATCTTTCGCGAAAAACCGGGAAATCGGTGTTTTAGATAATTTTTTTGAAAATGTTAGCGTGGTCGTATAGGCATGTGCACCGAACGAAAGTCCGTCTCATGAACTTTACGGTGCTCGCTTCGCTCGCGAGATCGCCTTCCCCTTTCTACCTCGAAATATCGCATTTCTGAACCCCTCGCCGACCCAAAGTTTTTCGATCTCCTTCTGTGGATTACCACAGAAATATTCCTTATTGTTTTTAATATATTGGGACAAGGATTTCTAACCCAAATATAGAGTCCAGAATTACATTTCTTCAAATGTAACTTAAAATGATTTACTACATCTTATGCTATTGGAAGCGATCGTTCAGTCCATTGATTGATCGAAGGGGTCCTATCAATAGGTCTTCAAGCTTAACTGACTACACACCACTGGATTATTATTTGTGTTGCTGACTTGATATAAAGGTGTACATAGCAAAGTCTTCTCAGAATGCGCTAGTTCGCCGCATCAGATATGAAGCCAACTTTGTGGAATAATGTCAATAATCACTCTAAAAATGATAGGAGCAGTTTGTAGTGCAGTAGCAGTTTGAAGTGGAATGTGTATTTGGTAATATTAAAGAACAAAATCATATTGAACAATAATGTAATCTATACCGTTAATTCGAACATATATGGAAGCTTGCAACAGAAAATACTTCAAGGAAAGATCTATGATTGAATAATCTAATCAACGTTCAGAAAACGGTGCAATGGATATTGAGCAGTTCAGTATCCTCATAGTTCTAATATCATTCTTTTTCCAATTTATTCCCAATTATTTCATATATTCCACAAAATAGAATTTCCAGATTGAAGTCACGTAAACCATTATGGCATAATACGTTCTTTAATATGAACATAAGTGATGAAGAATTATGGAAGCCTGCGTGGAACTCTAACGAAATGTTCAATAAGTATCTCGATTCTGATCCTTCTGATCTGGTTTTGATCTTCCAAGAAAAAATTGGACAGTTATTAATCGTTTGAGAACAGATCATGGTCGTACCAATAGCATGCTATTCGGATGGAACTCAGTTCCTAACGCAAGTTGTGAATGTGGAGAAGCAGAAGAAACAATACCTCATCTCATCAATAGTTGTCCCATACATAAATTTCACGATGGTTTTAGGGCTATTCATGATGTTTCCGATTCTTTCATGGAATGCGTTCTAAATTTCAAACGAATATGATACGTATATTTGTTATTCAGTTCTTTTTTCTGATTTTGTCTTTTTATTTCCAGATTCAATGTGGGCAACTTGAAGAAGTCTCTGTCTCCATCAATAAAAGACCACTCTTGAAGAAAGAAGTCCCTAAAATATATTTCAGCTTATTTTTGTACTTTCACACTTAGGCGGGGAGCCAGGGTTTTTTTTACTGGTGTTTTTCCTAGGCTTTTATGTGATAAGCCGAATTGTATTTCACCCCGTCACTAACCCCTGATCTATATGCTTCTTAGTTTGCTTACTCAATATTGTAAGCCAAAAGTTCAAAAGAATATATATATACTCGTATATATTTATTATTTATTTAGATTAGAAAACAGAAGAATACAGTAAACTTTAAGTCAGATACAGATCAGATGAGTGCAATCTATAGCAATATTTTAAAAATTTTGTAATATTAAAATTGTTAACACATAGAGGGCGTTGGCTACATCATTTCAAGGGGAATATACACGTACAGCACATGTGATCATTTTACTTTGAGATTTTGATGAGCGTGGCTGATAGTATGGAAAATTACATATTTGATTTCCTAAGTATCATATTGTAGTAGATGTTTATTGTGAATTTAGTCGATTAATGTTCTGTACATCTTGTAAGTATAAGTCATCTCTCTTCTTGTTAAGCATAAGTCATATCAGGTATTTTACAGTTTCTCCTGATGAAGTCGACAACAGCTCGACGAAATATTGAGAAATAAAGATAATCACAGATCGTTTTGACTGTTTGATTTTTGGAAAGTTGACCACATACCCGACAATCATTTCAAGTGTATATATATATATATATAGTGAAAATTTTGGTTTTTACCTAGCATATAATATGTTGAGTTTAAATTGATTGGGCATCTAGGTCTTTAAAAAGTTCTAAACAATTTTATTTTGTATAAACGTTTCAGCGCATCCGCCTTCTTCAGTATACATAAATTATAAATCGACATCTAAAAAGTAACATATATAGTATAAAAGTAGAATAATAAAATCACTAAAATATCTCACTGTTCATTTTTGCTCTTTTCTGGTCGGTATTGTCGTGTCATTCGTGTCAATGTCATATATGTCAATGTCAGGGGTCAATGGAATGTTGGTTGTTTTGTCTTTTTCTTTCTATCGGTGGTCTTCTCAGTATTGGCATATATATTTGGCTGAGATTTTTCGTGTCTTGTTTGTTGTTCACTACATTTTCATTGTTTACCTGTATGTGAATCATTTCCAATATTTCCCTTCGTCGTTGTTGGGGTTCTATTCCTAAAATTTTTGTGTCATCGTAATTAAAATCATGTATTTGATCTTTTTATGTTTATTAAGTGCTGTGGTTGCGTTTTTGCATATTTATGTGCGTTTAGTCTGTCTTTTAGTCTTTGTGAAGTCTGTCCTATGTATTGTTTGTCACAGTCCTTGCAGGGTATACTATATATGACCTGTGATTTTTTTGTCTTGGGTGTTGGTGCTTTCAATTTACTGAAGATGTTTCCCACTTGATTGTATGGTTTGTGTACTATCTCTCGGTTGTAGGGTTTCAATATATTACTTATTTTCTGTGACAGCCCTTGTATGTATGGTAATTGTATTCGTTTTGTGGTATCTGTTGGTATTTTCGTCTGTTGTGTGTTGTATAGTCGGTGCGTCCTTTGTTTTGTTAGTTTTGTGATAAGGGTTTCAGGGTAGTGATTCTTCGTCAAAAGTTCTTTCACCTCTTTTAAAGTTTTCTCTCGGAGTATTGGGGATGTTAATTTTAACGCCCTGTCTATGTATCCTATGGCCGTACTTTTTTTATGTGAGTGGTGGTGTTGGGAGTTATAATCTAATATATGTGTTGTGTTCTGCTCCTTTCTGTGCCATTTTGTCAATAAATTTCGGTTTCTTCTCATCAGTGTCATGTCCAAGAAATTCAGGCAGTTGTTTTCTTCTTCCTCAAGTGTAAATTGTAGAAATTCGTGTGTGTTGTTGAATTCGTTCAAAATCGACTGTATTTCGGTTGGTGTTGTTATAACTAAAATGTCGTCTACATATCGTTTGAAGAACGTAGTCTTGTGTCCTTCCATGATTTTCTTTTCTATCAACTCCATTACCAACTGTGCTATCGTGCTTGATATTGGGTTCCCATGGCTACACCCTTAATTTGTTTATAGAAATCGTTCTCATATTGGAAGAAGCTATTGTTCGTGATATATTGTATTGTTTGGATGAAATCTTCTTTTGGTATTAATGTGTGATGTTTGATTATTTCCCAATTACTCTCGATTGCCTCCTTTGTTAGTTCTGTGGGAATGTTGGTATACAGAGATTTTACATCTAATGAATATAATCGATGGTTTGCTTGGATAATAACATTTCTCAGTGATTCTTTCAAATCGAATGAGTTTTTTTATATAATATTCATTATTATTTATTGCGTTGGTTAGAATACTCGCCATATATTTTGATAATTTATACAAAGGAGATTGAATGCACGAAACTATCGGTCTTAGTGGTATATTTTGTTTATGGACTTTTGGTAATCCATATATTTTTGGTATCTTACTGTTGTGGGTCAATATCGTTTTCTCATCTTGTTTAGTTATGTATTTATTTTGTTCCCATTCTTTGATGATTCTATTGTTTTCTTTCTCCAATGTGACTGTCATGTCTCGTTTAACCTGTTTATAGGTTGTTTTATCATCTAAAATTTCGTGCATTTTTTCGTTGTATTGGGTTTTTGTTATTATCACTATTTTATTCCCCTTGTCCGCTCTTATGACTTGCAAATCATTGTGTGCTTTCAAAAATTGTTTAGTTTTTTCGAAGTTATATTTCATCATGTTTTGTCTCTGTTTCTTACCCCTTAGTTGTCTCTGATGGTTATTTAGAGCTTGTGTGACATTAGCTCGACTGTTGTCCTGGTCTTCTTTCGATAATTCTTCAATGGTATTTTCTATTTGTGTAATAATGTTGAATGTTGGGATTTCATTTTCTCTTTCTATCTCAATGGAATATTTGGGGCCCAAGTTTAGTGTTTTCACCACGAAGTCAGGTAGCACTGTTTTTGATAAATTTTCTACTTTTGTTTGATTGTTGTTTAAGTTTTCACTTTTTCCCTGAATTTGTATTAATTTTTGGATTTTCTTTTTGTGAATGGATTCACTTCTGGTTGTGATGAGGTTTAATCTTTCATTTATATAATACTCCAAATTTTGTCTTGAATGTTCCTCTTCGTCTTTTTTTTTTTTGTCCAGAATCGTTCGAATGCTACCTTCCAGTGTATTTATGTTCTTGGTAGTATCAGTGATCAGCAAATTGATGGTACGAAATATGAATTTTTTCTGTAATTTGTCATATTTATCAGCGAGATATTTATAATTATATGTGATGTGATCTGTTTTGAGTTTCAAGAAATTTGGGCATAGTTTTTGTTGCTTGCACTTAAGTAAAAATATTCTCCTTGTCTTTGCCCTAGCTAGCTTGTCTACTAGTTTTTGAATGTTTCCTTGTGTGAGATGTTCTGTCCTATGTTGACGATCCATAATGCTTTCTTCCCCCTGCATTAATATATTGTGAAAATTTTGGTTTTTACCTAGCATATAATATGTTGAGTTTAAATTGATTGGGCATCTAGGTCTTTGAAAAAGTTCTAAACAATTTTATTTTGTATAAACGTTTCAGCGCATCCGCCTTCTTCAGTATACATAAATTATAAATCGACATCTAAAAAGTAACATATATAGTATAAAAGTAGAATAATAAAATCACTAAAATATCTCACTGTTCATTTTTGCTCTTTTCTGGTCGGTATTGTCGTGTTATTCGTGTCAATGTCATATATGTCAATGTCAGGGGTCAATGGAATGTTGGTTGTTTTGTCTTCTTCTTTCTATCGGTGGTCTTCTCAGTATTGGCAAATATATTTGGCTGAGATTTTTCGTGTCTTGTTTGTTGTTCACTACATTTTCATTGTTTACCTGTATGTGAATCATTTCCAATATTTCCCTTCGTCGTTGTTGGGGTTCTATTCCTAAAATTTTTGTGTCATCGTAATTAAAATCATGTTTTTGATCTTTTTTATGTTTATTAAGTGCTGTAGTTGCGTTTTTTGCATATTTATGTGCGTTTAGTCTGTCTTTTAGTCTTTGTGAAGTCTGTCCTATGTATTGTTTGTCACAGTCCTTGCAGGGTATACTATATGACCTGTGATTTTTTTGTCTTGGGTGTTGGTGCTTTCAATTTACTGAAGATGTTTCCCACTTGATTGTATGGTTTGTGTACTATCTCTCGGTTGTAGGGTTTCAATATATTACTTATTTTCTGTGACAGCCCTTGTATGTATGGTAATTGTATTCGTTTTGTGGTATCTGTTGGTATTTTCGTCTGTTGTGTGTTGTATAGTCGGTGCGTCCTTTGTTTTATTAGTTTTGTGATAAGGGTTTCAGGGTAGTGATTCTTCGTCAAAAGTTCTTTCACCTCTTTTAAAGTTTTCTCTCGGAGTATTGGGGATGTTAATTTTAACACCCTGTCTATGTATCCTATGGCCGTACTTTTTATATGTGAGTGGTGGTGTTGGGAGTTATAATCTAATATATGTGTTGTGTTCTGCTCCTTTCTGTGCCATTTTGTCAATAAATTTCCGTTTCCTCTCATCACACACACATCACATACAACACACAACAGACGAAAATACCAACAGATACCACAAAACGAATACAATTACCATACATACAAGGGCTGTCACAGAAAATAAGTAATATATTGAAACCCTACAACCGAGAGATAGTACACAAACCATACAGTCAAGTGGGAAACATCTTCAGTAAATTGAAAGCACCAACACCCAAGACAAAAAAATCACAGGTCATATATAGTATACCCTGCAAGGACTGTGACAAACAATACATAGGACAGACTTCACAAAGACTAAAAGACAGACTAAACGCACATAAATATGCAAAAAACGCAACTACAGCACTTAATGAACATAAAAAAGATCAAAAACATGATTTTAATTACGATGACACAAAAATTTTAGGAATAGAACCCCAACAACGACGAAGGGAAATATTGGAAATGATTCACATACAGGTAAACAATGAAAATGTAGTGAACAACAAACAAGACACGAAAATCTCAGCCAAATATATATGCCAATACTGAGAAGACCACCGATAGAAAGAAGAAGACAAAACAACCAACATTCCATTGACCCTGACATTGACATATATGACATTGACACGAATGACACGACAATACTGACCAGAAAAGAGCAAAATGAACAGTGAGATATTTTAGTGATTTTATTATTCTACTTTTATACTATATATGTTACTTTTTAGACGTCGATTTATAATTTATGTATACTGAAGAAGGCGGATGCGCTGAAACGTTTACACAAAATAAAATTGTTTAGAACTTTTTCAAAGACCTAGATGCCCAATCAATTTAAACTCAACATATTATATGCTAGGTAAAACCAAAATTTTCACAATATATTAATGCAGGGGGAAGAATGCATTATGGATCGTCAACATAGGACAGAACATCTCACACAAGGAAACATTCAAAAACTAGTAGACAAGCTAGCTAGGGCAAAGACAAGGAGAATATTTTTACTTAAGTGCAAGCAACAAAAACTATGCCCAAATTTCTTGAAACTCAAAACAGATCACATCACATATAATTATAAATATCTCGCTGATAAATATGACAAATTACAGAAAAAATTCATATTTCGTACCATCAATTTGCTGATCACTGATACTACCAAGAACATAAATACACTGGAAGGTAGCATTCGAACGATTCTGGACAACAAAGAAAAAGACGAAGGGGAACATTCAAGACAAAATTTGGAGTATTATATAAATGAAAGATTAAACCTCATCACAACCAGAAGTGAATCCATTCACAAAAAGAAAATCCAAAAATTAATACAAATTCAGGGAAAAAGTGAAAACTTAAACAACAATCAAACAAGAGTAGAAAATTCATCAAAAACAGTGCTACCTGACTTCGTGGTGAAAACACTAAACTTGGGCCCCAAATATTCCATTGAGATAGAAAGAGAAAATGAAATCCCAACATTTAACATTATTACACAAATAGAAAATACCATTGAAGAATTATCGAAAGAAGACCAGGACAACATTCGAGCTAATGTCACACAAGCTCTAAATAACCATCAGAGACAACTAAGGGGTAAGAAACAGAGACAAAACATGATGAAATATAACTTCGAAAAAACTAAACAATTTTTGAAAGCACACAATAATTTGCAAGTCATAAGAGCGGACAAGGGGAATAAAATAGTGATAATAACAAAAACCCAATACAACGAAAAAATGCACGAAATTTTAGATGATAAAACAACCTATAAACAGGTTAAACGAGACATGACAGTCACATTGGAGAAAGAAAACAATAGAATCATCAAAGAATGGGAACAAAATAAATACATAACTAAACAAGATGAGAAAACGATATTGACCCACAACAGTAAGATACCAAAAATATATGGATTACCAAAATTCCATAAACAAAATATACCACTAAGACCGATAGTTTCGTGCATTCAATCTCCTTTGTATAAATTATCAAAATATATGGCGGGTATTCTAACCAACGCAATAAATAATAATGAATATTATATAAAAAACTCATTCGATTTGAAAGAATCACTGAGAAATGTTATTATCCAAGCAAACCATCGATTATATTCATTAGATGTAAAATCTCTGTATACCAACATTCCCACAGAACTAACAAAGGAGGCAATCGAGAGTAATTGGGAAATAATCAAACATCACACATTAATACCAAAAGAAGATTTCATCCAAACGATACAATATATCACGAACAATAGCTTCTTCCAATATGAGAACGATTTCTATAAACAAATTAAGGGTGTAGCCATGGGGAACCCAATATCAAGCACGATTGCACAGTTGGTAATGGAGTTGATAGAAAAGAAAATCATGGAAGGACACAAGACTACGTTCTTCAAACGATATGTAGACGACATTTTAGTTATAACAACACCAACCGAAATACAGTCGATTTTGAACGAATTCAACAACACACACGAATTTCTACAATTTACACTTGAGGAAGAAGAAAACAACTGCCTGAATTTCTTGGACATGACACTGATGAGAGGAAACGGAAATTTATTGACAAAATGGCACAGAAAGGAGCAGAACACAACACATATATTAGATTATAACTCCCAACACCACCACTCACACATAAAAAAGTACGGCCATAGGATACATAGACAGGGCGTTAAAATTAACATCCCCAATACTCCGAGAGAAACCTTTAAAAGAGGTAAAAGAACTTTTGACGAAGAATCACTACCCTGAAACCCTTATCACAAAACTAACAAAACAAAGGACGCCTGACTATACAACACACAACAGACGAAAATACCAACAGATTCCACAAAACGAATACAATTACCATACATACAAGGGCTGTCACAGAAAATAAGTAATATATTGAAACCCTACAACCGAGAGATAGTACACAAACCATACAATCAAGTGGGAAACATCTTCAGTAAATTGAAAGCACCAACACCCAAGACAAAAAAATCACAGGTCATATATAGTATACCCTGCAAGGACTGTGACAAACAATACATAGGACAGACTTCACAAAGACTAAAAGACAGACTAAACGCACATAAATATGCAAAAACGCAACTACAGAACTTAATAAACATAAAAAGATCAAAACATGATTTTAATTACGATGACACAAAAATTTTAGGAATAGAACCCCAACAACGACGAAGGGAAATATTGGAAATGATTCACATACAGGTAAACAATGAAAATGTAGTGAACAACAAACAAGACACGAAAATCTCAGCCAAATATATATGCCAATACTGAGAAGACCACCGATAGAAAGAAGAAGACAAAACAACCAACATTCCATTGACCCCTGACATTGACATATATGACATTGACACGAATGACACGACAATACCGACCAGAAAAGAGCAAAAATGAACAGTGAGATATTTTAGTGATTTTATTATTCTACTTTTATACTATATATGTTACTTTTTAGATGTCGATTTATAATTTATGTATACTGAAGAAGGCGGATGCGCTGAAACGTTTATACAAAATAAAATTGTTTAGAACTTTTTTAAAGACCTAGATGCCCAATCAATTTAAACTCAATATATATATATATATATATATATATATATATATTAATTCATTTTTACCTAGTTCTCTTTAACATGAAAAGGACTTATTCATTGGGTATCTAGATTGAAGTTTAATTTTGATATTTAATGTTTACAAACGTTTCGGCAATCCACCTTCTTCAATGTAAAATATCAATTAAAATGTACAGTACAATCTAAAAATTGCATACATTGATCAAATAAATAAAAATTATTGTGAAATATCTCACAAATTGTCATATTTGTTGTTTTGATGTTGTTAAGTGGGTACTGTCATCTTTATGTCATAGTTCTAGAATTCAGTCAGCTCTCATTGATTGTCAGTTCTTTTACTTCAATTCGGTGATCGCTTCAATAGTGGCATATAAATACGGCTCAGATTTTTAGTGTTTAATTTGTCATTTACTATGTTCTCGTTTGCCATTTGAATGTGAATCATCTCTAAAATTTCTCTTTTATTTTGTTGAGGTTCGTGGAGAAATTGCAGTTAACTTTAAATCTCATAGTTGAGAGAAACACCAATAGAGGGCGTCAGCGTCAGTTCTCTATCTCTTATCTATAATTATTTGTGTTATTTGTTTTGTATTTTTGTGCTCCTTTTTTCCTTATTATGAGATTTTGTAATGTTAATATGATGACTTGTGTATTTATGTATAATTTGGGATGAGCTTTTGTTGTCTGTGTTCTAAATTAACCTTCTGTGGTTGAATTTTGTGACGTCCCAGAAACTAACCGTTATTAATTCTCTTTCGTCGTCAGCTGTTGAAGCAACATAACCTAGCTGGGGTTATGTGGTATGTAAATATATAACGTTTAAAATATATTTGTCTAGTGTTTTTGTGTGTACTTGCAAGTAAACCAGCGCAGGCCTTTTTAAAATAATACAGTCCACTATATCGTCAATTTTTCCAGTTCGATTGCTAAAATTTTGGTGTCCTCGTAATTAAAATCGTGATTTTGTGTTTTTTTATGTTTGATCAGTGCTGTGGTTTCGTTTTTGCTGTATTTTTGTGCGTTTAATCGGTCTCGAAGTCTTTGTGAAGTCTTACCTATGTATTGTCTGCCACAATCTCGGCATGGCACACTGTATATCACGTGTGACTCTTTTGTTTTCGTTGTTGAAGCTTTTATTTTACTGAAAATCTGGCCTATTTGAATTTGTGGCTTGTGAACTAATTCTCTATTAAATGAATTTATTATATTGTTAATTTTCTGTGACAGACCCTGGATGAAGGGTAGTGGTATCTGTTTAGTATTGTCAGTTGTGGATTTTTCTTCTTTTTGCGTATTGTATAGTCTGGGTGTTCTTTGTTTTATGAGTTTCTGATAATTATAAAAGTTCAGTGGAAAAAATCATGTTTCCTAATGAATTATAAAACAAATAAATGAAATTTGTATAGCAAAATACAACATAAAAAATTTAGAAAGCACTGATGTGAGGTCTGATTGCTTTGGAGCTCTTGTTGAGCTACTGAGTCATTGGAGAAATATCTCCCGAAATACTCACGCTCGTCATCGAAAATTGGAACTATCGAATAGATCTTGTTAACCTTAGTCGAGGTCAGCAGTTGTGAGAAAGTATCTTAAAAAATTCAGAAAGCACTGACGTGAGGTCAGATTGCTTTGGCGCTCTTGTTGAGCTACTTGCGAGTACATATTCAAACCATAACAAATCTATAAGCTCTCTGATCAGGTGAACAATAGTCTTTCTTCGTACTATGGGACAATATGATGCAAATATGAACGCCTAATGAATGAACAAACCTATATCTCAAATTAAAAATAACTGCTCATAATTTTCCAAAATAACAGTTTAGTTCGAAGCTATTATTCACTTCCCCTAAAAACTCACGTCAGTGCTTCTCTGAATTTTGACAATGTAAAGTATTTCAGCCACCGAGATTGAATTCTACCTCTATGATTTCCCGTTATGAAAAATTTTGATTAATATTACGCCAACTAACACTGATTATTGAGCCCGGCATTTATCGGCATTAACAATCGAATATCGATCTGTGATGGCTATCGTTTAGATAAAATCACCGAGACTTCATGTCATTTCTCTTTTCTCTTGAGTAAATGAAAAAAATTTTTTTGGGAAATTTTTGAAAATTTTTTAGCGTGACGCTCATAACTACTGAAATATGCGACAGATTTGGCCCAATAACGAACTTGACCGAGATATTTGGACAGTTAACCTATTCTGAAAATATGAAAACTCTAACTCATCTCTTTTGGATGCTAACTCAATTTTTGCCACGGATTCTTCATCAGGTAGTCGAACCCACTCGATTGAGACCATTTTCGGCTTGATTTTCCAAAATTACAGAGATTTGGGCAAAATGATAGGCACTCTGTTTGGGTGAACAAGAGCGCCAAAATAGGACGCTTGAATGGGAAAGCAGATGAAAAATGTATTATAACAACCCCATCTCTTGAACATATAACAATTATATTGTGTTAATTCATTAGAAATTGGACACTTTGCGTGTTTACATCAATTCATTTCTCTGTATAAGTTTCCACAGAATTTACGAGATATTGCTACGTCAGTTGCGTGCAGTTACGTATATCAGCGACTATTACAACACCTTTTTCAGTTTATTTCGATTCCAGTAGCGCATTTTATATTTTTCTACACGATAAAACAATAAGTAGGTAAATTAATCCTCACCTGTATACCCGCCAATGCCCTATGAAATTCCTCTGGCATGTTCCTGATCCTGATAATCACAGAGAAGCCTTTGCAACACAGAGCTCGCGCAGATAGATGCGCTTTCCGGCATAATACGTTAGCGTGAAACACAGAACAGACACAAGAACACAGAACACGTAGCGAATAGTCGAACCGACAAACAAACTTCTCCTTTACTTTGATATATCTCCGATCCGATATATACGATTGATTCTCTAATGAGAATATTCCAAGGAGAACCGAATTTGCAACGATACTCTCAAACACACACAATCAGCTGCACGCTTAGCCGAATGATTATTATTTACCGACAAAGGAACACACTAATTCAGTTAATCAAGCCCCGATGATGATTTATAAGGTGCACATTCCTTTGAAGGTATCACCTGAAAAATAAAATAGTCGAATTAATTGATTGAGTAAATATTCATTTCCATCCAACTAAATAGTTTCAGACTAAAAGAGAAATGTGGAAATACGAAATTGAAAATTTGAAAACATTTTAGTTGATCAAGATTTCAGTGGAAAATGGATCTTCAATTCACACCGCAGATATACTTATACAATGCGAAACATCAATTTAATCACAAACACATTTTCAGATATACAAAGGCCAAATCAACATCATATAATGATAATCAATATAATGGTATAATCATTAGTTCAACGACTTCAAATTCAATTTACGGAGTGTTGTCTCCGAAATAATATTACGGAGTTTCATCCGTTGTACATCTAGGTCACATCATAGAGGCACAGCTGAAACCTATGGTATGGTGTATAGAGCATTAATAAATGTAAGGAAAATGACAGCGAAAAAACTGATAGAGATTTCTGATATCCGTACCACAGAAATGAAATTAATAGTCATCTGCAGACCCCCAAAAGAAAGTATACCACTAACGGAGGAGGCACATGTTACGGATCGGTTGATTCTATCTGGCGATTGCAATATTAATTGTTTGAAAAATAAAAAAAGCAGCAACTGCTCGAAGCTGTTGGGATGTTCAATTCAGTAGGGTTGTTATCCGAGCCATCTTGAATTACACAACACTCAAAGTTCTTGCGTCAATAATATATTTACCAATGTCAATATGAACCAGCTTGATAAGTTAATTTTCAAGCTTTATTTTTGAGATCATCGGACTCAGATTCTGAAATTTAGGGTCCAGAATGTAGACCTTGAAAAAATGAAATATAGTGATGGTAATACCAGCCGTTTCATTGAAGCCTTGAGTGTTGAAAATTGGTGAGCAGCATACTCCGCACATGCAGTGAGGCAATTTTACTGGCTTTCATGATTACCCAATGGAGATCCACCAAAGCAGTTCCCAGATAAGAAAGTCAAAATATAAAAAAAAAATGTTCAAAAAAAGATGAACATATCAAATATAATTATACTAATAATAATAATAATGTTTATTGATCCTTACAGATATCACATAGATATATAGGAAAAGTCATAATGAGCAAAAAAATTCAAACAAATTTTAAATCAATTTATCAGAGAGGAACTCTCTTGGCTCATAGTAATCCTTAGAACGAAAAAAGTGACTTAATTTCCTTTTTGAATTGCCTATCGGTACCTGTTTTATATCTGTCAGGTGAGTGATTGTAGAAGGAAATTCCGGCAAACTTAGGTGAGGACTTGTACTTAGTCATTGAGTGCTTCGGTATACATAATGTATTTTGATGCCTAGTTCCATAACTATGAAAGTCTGAACATTTGGACAAATTTGGCAGGTTAGATTGAACGTAAAGAAGACCACTCAAGATGTACATACTGGATAACGTTAGGATACCGGAACTCCTACAAACCGCTCAACATGAATCAGTAGGTTTCAAACCGAACATAAGGCGAATAATTTTTTTCTGCGTTATGAAAACTCTTTTACTCTCCGATGCCGCCCCCACAGTAGTATGTTGAAGTTCAGATCGCTGTGAATGAGGGAGCAATAGACATATAGGAGGGTCTTAGTTGGAAAGAGACTGCTTCAACCGGTGTAAGGCATAGTACCCTCTATTGAGAGTTTTACATAGTAAGTCGATGTGAGAGCTCCATCTCAAAAATCTATCACAGTAGAGTCCAAGAAACTTCACGCAGTTCACTGTCTTGATGACACTAGCGGCGACATTCAACAGCATGATGGGGACTGACCTATCTCACAATTTTGAAATCTGATGATCTGGATTTTATCGGGGTTCATGATGAGTGAGTTCTGGCGACACTATGATTTGAACATCTGAATAAACTCTTCACAGAGACATACCAGTGTGTCAATACTTTCAGCTCGGACAGCTATGGACGTATCGTCTGCAAATAGAATCAGTATACTTGCGAAAAGGTGTTCTGGCAAATCATTTATGAATAGCAGAAATAACAGAGGCCCCAGGACTGAGCCCTGAGGAACCACTAAGTCATTCCGATACCCCTCGGATAAACAATCATTACAGCTCACGAACATAGTGCGATCAGAAAAATAACTTCGAATCCAGTCGAGAAAGATTACCCTAAATCCGATTTGGTAGAGCTTATCAAGTATGAATTCATGTCGTAAACAATCAAGGGCGCTCGACAGATCGAGGAAAACCCCCATAACATGATCCCCATCATCAAGGCACATATGTATAAAATTCACGAACTCAGAGCAGGCAGTCTGGGTAGGTTCACCCTCCCTAAATCCATGTTGTTGGATTGACAAAACGGAAAACCTCTTCAGATACTCATACATCCTCTGATAAACTATTTTCTCAAATTTTTGAATATACTGGAATAACTCGTCCTAACGCCCTTTTTTATATAGTGGCAAGTTTGAAAACAGATGGAAAACACCCAGATTCAATTGAGAGGTTTAACAGGAAAGTTAAATGCTCGGCGATTAGCGGAGCCAATGATTTCAATATTTTTGTCGAAATGCCGTCGTGACCTGAACTATTTCCATATTTTAAGTTTTTAATTACAGACAAAACCCCTTCTGTGACGACTGGAAAAAAAAAATTATTATTCATCAGTTTATGTCTCGTACAATTAGGGCATACCGTAGAATACTAAAGATCGCTCACTGATCTTCGAAAAGTACTCGCCAAAAATTCCACAGATCCTCTCAGGGCAGGACAATACTTTACCATCGACCTGAACGGATGTGATCTCAATTTTTATAGACTTGCGGTTTAATTCGTCATTTACACATTTCCACACGGTTTTATTCACATTCGCAGATTTGGCAGAGAGATTTCGGTGATATTCAGATTTTGTAAATTTCAGCTGCAGATTATATTGATATTTCGCCCTTTTGTATTTCTCATTGGTCGTTACTGTATTACAGTTGCGCACAAGCCAATGCAGATTACGTAATGCTTCCCTAGATCTTATAATATGCGAATTTATCCATCTTGGATGTTGCCCATGAGAACTTTTGTAGATCCTAATGGGACAGGCAGTTTCAACAGACGACCTAAGAATATCCACAAAACAACGAAACCCATCCTCAATCGACAGGCCATAGCAGGCACTCCCAAAGTCAACCTCTCGGACGAGGAAAAAAAATTGCCCGGAGAAACCGATCGAGACAACTGAATCCCGGACGAGCACTCTAGGCACGAAGTACTTAGAGAACAATCAAGAATGACCGCCTTGTGGTCACTGATGAACGGTTCCTCAACAGAAACTAGAAATCTGTCAGAAGTTAAATTGGTAGCAATATAGTCCACCTTACTATTTGAAGTGATTCCACTCTTGGTTTTGAACGTTCTAGTAGCTTGACATGAGCCAAGATTTAGATTAAAACTTAGTAACAATTCTTCTAATAATTTTTTTGATTATCATTAGAGAGAAGGTTGACATTTAGATCACCACATAAAAATAATATATTCGAAATTTCAGCACAATAGTGCAATACATATTCAAGAGTACGTATAGAAATCATCAAGTCGCCAGATGGACGTCGATAAACACTAATTATGCAATAGATTATATCACCAATCTTCACTTTCAGTCCACACAATTCACAGTGCATTTCCACCGAGAACTGATCAATGTTCAAAGAATGAGTTACATACCCAGATCGAGCATATGAAGCACATCCTCCACATTCCCGTTCCAAGCGGCAATACTGAGCAGCCAACCGATAACCAGCCAGTCTCATAAATGGTACCCTATCCGGGCTGCACCAGTGCTCAGCAACGCTGATGAAATCAGGGCCAGCCAGCGTGAGGAAGACATCAATTCGATTTATTTTGTTCATTAAACTTTGGACATTTAACTGCAAAATTCTCAACTTGGCTTCGAAAGCGACAGAATTTACCATGGTCCTGTTATCAGTTTCCATGGTTCTTGGTGCCTCCAATCTCGGGATCGCAGAAAAAACTTATTTACCATAATTCCTTCTGGCCAAAAGGACGGCTCCATGACAAGGGACTCATACTCACTTGCAAAAGATAGCAGGAACGAGGAATATATATCCGTCTTCTTAGAATTCAACTTCTCAATCAGCAAATCAGGAATACTATCGCCAATAAAACTTTTGAGATCACCCACAGTCGAGGCAGGACTAAACCTCGATACGTGAACATGAGACATTCTTTTTTTAGGCACAACTGACAGAGCTGTCGAATTCGATGAACCAAAAATTGATTTGTGCTGAGGTTTTGCATTGGCTGGTTCAGTATTTCCATTCTTAGATGTGTCCCTAGATCATAATTTTCTTTTATTTTTACAATCTTCCACTCATCAGTTCGATCCACAGTTGTAAAGGATGCATTTCCTGCAACAATATTCGCATGCGAAAGTAGTTCACACTTATCCGGGACAGCTGTAGATAATTCACCTGTTGGAATCGAAACATCCTGAGGTGAGCATATTAAAGGTTCGTCCGGTCTTTGACCACCATCATCTGGGGAATCCCGCTGAGTTGATAAGATATGCGTGTCACTGTTTTTGTCATGTCTCAACATAAGGAGAAAACTGGAGGCTGCTAACACCCTCGCTAATGTCAGGATAGATCGAATGAATGAGAAACTATATTGATGGTCTGAGAAAGAAGCATGCTAGCAAAATCTTGAGTCTGGAAGTAGATGTAGGGTTATGTGGAACCTAATACGACAATAGGCAAAAAATAACATTCACAAAACTGCCAAAAGTATAAAAACTTCGTTGTCTCGGTAGGTAGAGGAATGGGATATCAAATTTCTCCAAGACCGAATTCAGAGAAGTTGCTATCTGATAAATACAAAATAAACTGAAAATCCATGTGAATCTTTCTTATAGAAGTCGAAGAATTATTAGACGTCATGAAAAATTTCAAAAGTAAGAATTCACGAGTATGACGGTTTCGCTAATGAGGTGGGTGATTGCCTTTACAAGATCTTTGATGATTGCATGATACAAGAAGTATTCCCCGACGAGCTGAAAATAGGCAGAGTTTGTCCAATATTCAAGAAAAGGAACAGATACGATGTTTCAATGTATAGGCTTATGTCCCCCAGCTCTGTCAAAGGTTTTCGTGATGAATTTGAGGGACACCTCGTTGAATTCCTTGAGAGGCATTCAATACTTCACCACTCCCAACATGGTTTCACAATCGACCGTTTCGGCGATAGTTGAAGAGATAACTGAGGCTTTTAACAACAAAGAAGAAGCTGAATATGCTTGCATGGATTTAATCAAAGCTTTCGACACAGTGAATCGTGAAAGATCGCTGATGAAACTTAATCACTATGGTATGAGAGGTCAGGCCAATTACCTGTTTAAATCATACTTAACAAGAAGAGAACAAATCAGCGTGTACAACCATGAATCATATTTTTTTGTGTTAATTAATGATCATTTCCGGATATCCGTGCGGACAAAACCTGCTACTAGGCAAACTAGGCTCTGCAGAAAAAACCATGGTGTCGAAACGGATGCCTGCTCATGATACTCCACAAATGCATTAACCTTCAATGCTGATGAAAGTCAAACCAGTAAGGCCATTAATAAAATAAAAGGTTATTTCAATTTTCATTTTTTTCAAGGTGGAGCTGCCATGTTGACCAACTCTGTAGAAAGTTATCGACTGCCATATTTATGATCCGTTAAATCTAAGAGGTAGCAGATTATACCAGTGTCAGTCATATCTAATACTGCGTATTTCATTATTTGGCAGTTCACCAACTCCTTATGGTGAGGCACAGGGAACATGCGAGGTGGGAACTTATAACTCAGAAAAAAGCTATGAGAATATAATTGAACATGGAAAGAATTGAAGGATTCAGCATGGTTTTCGAACTCGTTGAAATTCTTACTATTACGGCTGTATTTATACTGGACTACATGAATTATGTTTGAAAAAACCAGAAAAAAATTCCTAGGCATACAGAGATACAGTCTCGTAACACAGGAGGAAAAATTGGTAAGTTTCACCCTGTCTTAGAACTAAAAGAGAAGAACAAATTCCTAGTCATACCTGTCTTGGACTTTATAACAGACATCCAGAAAATAAGAAATGCCTGGGTATGACACAGTTGGGAGAAAAGTAAAGAAGATGCAGCTGATGAATAGTTTGGACGAATTCCTGTGTTGATGTCACTTGTAACGTCAATGTATAATTGGTATTTCTGTTGATCCATATTGATGTTTGTGTATGTCCATATTTGTATTTTTGCGCGCTTTTTCTAGTAGAACAGCGTTCTACCGTTTGGCCTAGATGTCAGTATATCTCGAATTTCGAGACGAAAATGATATTGATCGGTTGGGGCTCTTTTGATTTGGAAAGATTTTATATTGGTGCAGGTGACTGATCTAAGATTTTCATATTCGAACTCATCCTCTCTATAAGTGGAATTCATATTCTACAATACTTGATTTCATTCCGAGATATTTCGATGTGGTAGTTTTTTGAGAATCGATGTCACTTCCGAATCATGGTCAATTGCAAATATCCTGTTCGAAAATTGAATATTATTGTCGATCAGCTACGATTCTGCCCATACATCCCTTTCAAATATTTATCATTACCGTCGAAACATCTTCTACAAAAGAATTCATCATCGGAATCTAATAGTTTTTACCGATCCACTTTTGTGGTAATCAGCAAAATTTTCGTGGAATAACTGTTGTTTTGTATAACGAAGTCAATTCAATTTTACTTTTTGTTGGAAATCTTCCCGTATATCACTGATTCTTTTGTTCACTTATTTTCAACAGGGTTCTTGTGGAGCCTATGAAATTTCATAAGTTGGGTTTCAGTCCTTGCAAAGGGCACCAATGCATTTAATGACCTTGTGGAACAGAAATATAATGCTACGCCTGAGCTAAAGCGACGCGATTACGGTAAATTATATATAGCTTCCCATTTTAGTTTTACGAATTTTTTGTTTTCAGTCCATTTAGCGTTCAACTACGACTTGAGTTTGAAACGAGGCTGATCTGCTCAGTGGATATAATTCATGCTGTCTGAGTGAAATTAATTATTTAAGTGTGACTCGTTCAGATTCGATATGTAGGGTTTAATTTTAATAATATCATGATGCAATTCGGCGACGGCAGTACCCTTGAAAAAACATTATACACAATATTATAACAATGAAAACTAAAAAACAATTTACATGCATCGCAAACTGTAAAATATTCTGTTAAATAGAAAATCAGTCCTCGGAAATGATATAATTTGTCTATTCCCAACTCATATTGTGGTCTTGTTGGTCTGTTTATATTATATTGTTCGAGTGGAATATATGTTATGTAGATTTCTAATATTCGCTGTGTCATTAAAGGGATTTTCATTTTGTTTCATACGTATCATCTTGAGAATTTCTCTGGATTTTTTTTTGGTTCTCGGCCAACACTACTGTCTCATCATAAGTGAAGGTGTGTTTAATCTTGGTTATGTACTTGTAAAGTACCATTGATGTTTCGGAGTACTTGAGTCGTTTCAATCTCTCCTTCAGAGTTTTGTCTATTGGTGTTGGTGATTTGAATTTGCTACGTAGGTATTTGATTTGAATGTACACTGTAAAAAATAAAATTCTGCGCTCAAACTCCTCGGGAGTTTGAGAATTTTTTTTTCAATCAAACCATTTTAATTTGAATTAATCTAAAATTGATTACGCCAAATGAACTATTTTTCTTGATTAAAACAACCTAGTTGATTATAGAGAACAGCTAAAACATTCGCCTGAAACTTTTTACATTTCAGCGAAATGAAAGAAACAACTGATTCAACATAAACATACAATTACAAGAAATTGTTTATGCACTTGACTCAATATCCATAATTGATTGATACAAATACATTATTCTAAATAGGTTTTAACGAAACCATTCGTTCGTTTCATTTTTATTTGTTCAATAGAAGGAAGGTACGGTTGTCGTAAATTCTGTCAGTTGATGCAACGACTACAGTTTCTTGAGACAAGAATCTCGTGAGATTATATTATTCGCCTCATTTACTTGAAGAAAACTATAAATATTTGAATAAAATTGAACATATAATTGTTGCAATATGAAGTGACATTTGAAAAAAAGGATTGCGTAATTGATTTAATAAAACGAATTAACTGTAGGAATTTTTTTATATTGGCTGCAATTAAATCAAAACTCTATCTCTTTTATATTGAATATATATCCCATTTAAATGCGATTATTTGTGCATTTTACTCACAATATTGTTGTATCCGGTGATAAAGATGACATGGAATACATGATGCGCAAGCTAATTAAAGAATACGAGAAGTGGGGCTTAAATGTCAACTTAGAGAAAACCAAATATCTTTATGTTTCTGGGGAACCGGGTGATCTGGTATTGGATGATGGCAGGGATGAGATGATAACCCACTGCCTGGACTATAGCTTTTGTAGCGGCACTCTGTCAGCGGCAGGGGAGTGTATAGGGATCTCTTGGCGGCACTCTATATAGCCACGCATATAGCTTAGTTCACAGCGCTTCGGTGGCCTAGAGGTTTGCGCTCAAGTTTCACACCGACTAGGTACTAGGTGCCGGGTTCAACTCCCGGCGGCTCCTCAAAACTTCTAACCCTGCGTCTATGGCGGCAGAACATCACGAAATGGCAATGACACCATGTACCGTCAACTTCGTCGCGTTTTTGGGCCGCCCTGTAGATATTCTCGCACACACCATCATCGCGACAGAGCTCTCAAAGGCCAAGGGTAACCTTCCAATTCCCAAAGTTTTGAAGATCTTGATTTATCTGGTCAGGACTAGACACAAAAATGAGAAAAGTGGTGTGTTGGTTTGAGAGTGACTTTCCCATTACAATATATCAAACTTGGTATTTATTGCGTCAAGTTGGTCATTTTTTCCGTGAATTACCTCTCCAAGCAAAATCTTGGAAAAAAGATCAGCACCCAGCAACAAATCAACATGTCCGGCTCATGAAAATGCCGAATCGGCCAACTTCAAGTGGAGCAATGCGAAAAAGCCTCAGGACAAACTCTTGTCCGAGGTAGCTTATCGCTTATTTTATCCAAACAACAGCATCCGTCACCAGAAGAGGCTCACAATCACCTATAGGTCGTATAGAAAGAGCAACGGAACCATGGTTTGAACTGGTTTCCAAAGAATTCAAACTCTGTATTTTTATCTCCACGCGTTGTCTTGGGAGACCCAGTATATTCTTAGATATAAACGATATCATGGATCCACCATCTATGAGCGCACGCATGACATGAAAACTTCCCCGAATGTCACGAACCTCAACCAAAGCGGTTGCTAACAAGACAGTGGTAGTTTTCCAACAACACCAGCAGCAGAAATTACCGTATTCAGCGCAATATTATCAGCACTCGTAGATGGCTCGAACCAATAGCACCAGCAATATCGTTCGACCCAGCATTACCCAAAGCATCGTTCGTCCCAAGGTGTAGAAGCGTATGATGCCTCATCTTGCAATCTCGGCAAACATTACGAGATTTACAATTGCGCACGTTATGAACGGAGCTCAAACAGTTAAAGCAGAGTCGACTTTCCTTGCAAAGGTGTGACGCTCCTTCGGAGTTTTTTCAAAAATTGGGGCATGCGAAAAGTCGATGCAACCCTTTACAGAGCACGCAAGTGACTCACCGTTTCATTCTTCACGTTTGAGAAGTGAGAATTCAATTTTATTCAGTTGGACAGCCCTCTGAAGTGGATCCCTTACTTACATCCCGAAGCAATAGTAGGTTTCAAACGACTCTATGGCGCAACAACAATATTTATTCAAGAATTCCATCACGGTAGAAAATTCAGGAATTTCAGAAGAACCATGCTCAAGCTCGAACCTAGTTATTAACGAATTGTCCATCCGCTTGAAGAGCATCTGAACAAAATGAAGTCCCATTCATTCACCGGAAAACACATGTGCCTTAACGCTGCCAAATGTTCCGTAAAGGTATCGAGAAAACGACGCAGCATACTTGCATTATTAGCATTAACCTTTGCTAAAGCTTCTAAAGCTCCCAATGAGCTTGAGCCCTCAAGCGTTTATTAGAATAACGTTGCACCAGCGAACTATAAGCTATCATGTAGTTATCTCGCACCATGGGCAGTGTCAAAACTTCTAACCCTGCGTCTATGGCATGGCGCACATATAAGCCATACTGATGAGTCCAAATGTGTGCGCCAGGGACGAAACGCATAAGTAGGGATAAATTCCTTCGATTCTACATTGGTGACCCCGACGTGATAGGAACGGTTGTCTTTACGACGTGTCTTGGAAAAGCAGACGGTTGACGCTTGAGGTATACTGGCTCCCTCTCTGCAACTACCAACGAAACTCTAGACGCCTTTCCCATTCCGTACAATATTCATGGTCTGCCGCGGTATTGCGGTATTTATTAATATAAAAGAGAAATTATTGTTCTGTGAAGAAAAATAATGATTACATACAAATGTTTTTTTTTGTTTTATCAAATTATTCCTTTGCTAGTGTCAAAAACCCTTCAATTTAGCTCAAATCAATCAGTTTCTCAACCCAAGAAACTTTCACTTGACATAAGAGATATTATCATTTTTATCGACTGAATTCTCGACCCATTCAACTAAGATCCTTTAAATCAACTACAAATCGAGTTTCAGAAATGAAATGATGAAACCAAAATAATATTATTTACGAAAAGTATCAATAGTTACATACTAATTAATATTACCGTTGGATCTAATTTTTTTAACTGAGTCAAAACTCTGAGCTTTTGAAACTAATTCGACGAAAAGTATCAACCGTAGAGGGCGGTAGGGTCAAGTACTTTATGCATTTGGCTGTATTCAAGCGTACGGAGTACTTGAGACAAATTAATATGGTTTGAGATGAGGAACTATTTTTTACAATGTATGGTTTGTGAGCTATTTCGACGTTGCTGTAGGGTTTCAAGATGTTTTCTTTTATTTTAGATAGAGAGGGTACGTATAGTAATGGTATGAAATCAACTATTATTTTTATATTCGCTCAATTCTCGATCCTGTGTATTTTTTTCTGTACGCTGTTTTATTATCTCTTCTATTTCTGATAGAGGATAGTTGTCTGTTATTAAAAGTGAGTTAAATGTCCTGTATGATGGTAGGTCTGTATAAATGTGATGTTAGTTTTAGAGTTCTCAATGTGTCCCATCATAATAGCTCTTTTCTGTTTATAGATATATGTTATATTGAAATTTATGATTATGTCTGATAAGGGTTATGTCTAGGAGATATATCTTGATCATACGTAGGTGTATAAAAACAAATGAGAATTCCATTAATGACAGGGCAGATATTAGGAATCTACAAAATATCTATTCCATTCTTTTGAAAAATCTGAAATGATCAAACTAACAAAGGGATTCAGATGTAATTTTTTCAAATAATAAAAAATTGAGGAAAATAATTTTATTTTCTAATCTTCATTTACAAATAAAAGAACCATTCTTTAATTATTTTCGGCGCTCTTGTTCACCCGAACAGAGTACCTATCATTTTGCCCAAATATCTGTAATTTTGGGATATCGAGCCGAAAATGGTCTCAATCGATTGGGTTCGACTCCCTGATGAAGAATCCGTGTCGAAAGTTGAGTCTGTCCGGCCGACCGGCCGGCCGTATCCTCTCTAGCATTCAAAAGAGATGAGCTAGAGTTTTCATATTTTCAGAAAAGGGTTATTGTCCAAATATCTCGGTCAAGTTTGTTATTGGGCCAAATCCGTCGGATGGTTCAGTAGTTATGAGCATCTGAAATTTTGTTTTCTCAATAATCACTAGAATATCCATCCGATCAAGTTGATACTTGACATATTGTTGAGGGAGGCTGCAACAAAAACGCTCGCAAAATTTCACATAAATCGTCATGCTAGAAAATTTTTAAAAATTAAAAAAAATTTTTTTAATAATCCCTATCCCATAAGATATTTTTCGGGTTTCAATAAAAATTCGTGAATAGATTAAGGAGATCGATATTTTTCTTATCCTCAAATTTCATTGTCGTATCTCTTTTTCATCTAAAGATATGATCATTTTTTTCATTTACTCAACAGAAAAGAGAAATGAAGTCACGGTCATTTTATCTAAACGATGGCCATCATAGATCGATATTCGATTGACGAATGCCGAGCTCATTACTCAGTGTCAGTTGGCGTAATATTAATCAAAATTTTTCATTACCGGAAATCATAGAGATATAATTCAATCTCGGTGGCTGAAATAATATACGTTGTCAAAATTCAGAAAAGCACTGACGTAAGTTTTTAGGAAAAGGGAATTATAGCCTCCAACAAAACTTGTGGAAAGTTATGAGTAGTTATTTTTAATTTGAGATATAGGTTTGTTCATTCATTAGGCGTTCATATTTGCATCACATTGTCCCATAGTACGAGAAAAGACTATTGTTCACCTGATCAGAATGCTTATAGATTTGTTATGGTTAGAATATTTACTCGCAAGTAGATCAACAAGAGCACCAAAGCAATCTGACCTCACGTCAGTGCTTTCTAATTTTTTTAAGGTACTATCTTACAAATGCTGACCTCGACTACGGTTATCAAGATCTATTCGATAGTTCCAATTTTCGATGACGCGTGTGAGTATTTCGGGTGATATTTCTCCAATGACTCGAGGTATATTGGCCTCAATCGTAGCTGGCTTATCCATGTAGACTCTGGACTTCACATAGACCCAAAGGAAAAAATCAAGAGGAGTGATGTCACATGATCTAGCCGGCCAATTCACTGATTCGAAGCGTGAAATGATCTGCTCGGCGAAATGCCCTCGCAGTAAAGCCATGGTTTCACGGGCTGTATGGTAAGTGGCTCTGTCTTCTTAGAACCACATTTCGTCGAGACCACTGGCTTCAATTTCGGGCAACAAATACTCTGTTATCATGGTGCGATAACGGTTATCATTTACAGTTGCATTCCGGTCGACCTCTGTTTTGAAGGAATATGAACCGATTATTCCACTGGCCCATTAACCACAGCAAACAGTTATTTTTTCTGGATTTTACGGCAATTCTTGAGACTCATCGGGTTGTTCATCACCCCAGATTCGGGCCTTTTGTTCGTTCACGAACCTATAAGCCGAAAATGGGCCTCATCAGTGAGCAAAACTTTTGTCGAAAAAAATGGATCTGCTGCATGCTTGTCAAGAGCCCAACGACTAAAACTTAAATGATTCCATAGGACGGTCGGCTTCAGTTCGTGAACTAATTGAAATTTGTTAGCTTTCAAAGTAAAATCCGCCAAGTCGTTGAATACGAAAGGTCAAGCTGTTGAGAACGGCGACGAGTCGACACTTCAGGGTCATCACGTACACTCTCCCACACTTCCGCTATATTCTCGTCACTACAAGCTGGATGTTATCTATTTGGTCGAGTATTATACAATAACGAATATTGAGTCTCAAACTTAGTGATGGTAGAGCGAATTGTGCGTTGGGTAGACCGATTATGTGGACCGAAAGTCGCTCAAAGTGCTCGATACACATTCATCGGAGAACGCTCATTTTCGTGAAAAAGCTGAACAATTTTTAGAGGCTCTTCCGGGCTAAGTCGTTTCATTATGAAACGTCAGACACTACTGAACAAGAATACCACTTCAGTTTACGCGATGCATGCGCCATCTGCGACTAAATCCCCACCATAAAGAGTACCACTGAATGAATCACCCTTTATATCATTTCCGAAGGTAATACAAGAATTGGGTGTCTATTCAATATAATATTTCACATTTTACGATACATTTTAGATTGTTTGTTTGTTTTGATTGATGATATTTTTCACAGGCTGGCGAACGGGCACTGCCCAAAACGTCGCCAATTGCATTATATTAATTCTGTTATTATACCCTGCACATAAGAAAAAATTATCATAACTTATTGTTTTTCTTAGGTCATATTATGTTCAGCTCGAAATTGAATATTCTTCATAATTCAATAGTGCCGAACAATTTCTAGGTCATTTTTGTCTTTGCTGATTTCTAACTTAAAATATTCAGGAATCAATCCAGGAACAAAGGTATTTACAATGTTGAGCATGATATCTTTTCTCGCATACAAATCTTGTGAAATAATTATAATAATTTGATATCTTCTCGGTAGACCCAGTAATTTGCATTCAAATGTTCACGTTCTACCCAAATGGATGTAGACAAACTCAATAGAATCTCATCGTCCTTTGAAAAGTAGTTACCTAATTAAAATCGTTTCAAAAACTATTCAGATTTATAATTATAAGCAGTCGAACGACACCTAATTGAGATCAGCTATCGCCTTCTTTCGACGGCCGTAATTCAATTCTAACTTTTTCGAGTTAATAAACCTGCAATTAAGCCGACGTGATTGCCGGGGTCGGTGAAGACCGCTCTGCAACAAGTTGCCGACGGCACGTGCCGCCATTTCTTGCTCCTTATTATCCCAACCGTCAATTATCGAAACGATTCCAGAAATGAGTCTGGGTCAGCTACCAGATGCAGCAGTTTTTCTGATGGGTTATTATGTACCAACTGCGACAGCTCAATTGTAGGGTTCCTGAGAGGGACGCTTTGACAGATGAAAGATTCTGATGGGACACACTTTTCAGTATTTTTCCCGCTAGAGATGAATTCATTTTTTGCGTGATTGTGCTTATTTCATTTTACTTCTAAATTACTGAATTAGGGTGCTCATATGTAATTATTAATATATCCACACGAAAATGAACTCAGTCGACTGGGTTTGATTTCTTGATGTGAAATTCCTGGTCATATATTATCCATCATCCGAAGGAGATGAAATATGATTTTAATATTTTCAGAATAATATCTCAGTCAATATCATTATCGGGCCAAATCCCTCGAATAGTTCAGCAGTTATCAGCATCTGAAACTGGATTAACTCAATAACTCCTAGAATATCACAAGATCAATTAGTAACTTGAAAAAAATTGAGTCGTTTGCAAAATTTCGAGGAACGGCCACCCTAAAAAATTTCAAAAAAAAATTCCAAAATTTTTTATTTCAAATACTTGATATCCGATGAAATAATTATGAGATTCCAACAAAAATTCTTGCATATAAGTGGCTTCTGATATTTTGATAACCTGGCGATAGGTATTGAAATTTTTCAATTCATGATGAAATGTCAGATTTTTATGGAATAAACATAATTTCTATATTATCTGTCTGTTCCCGAGTCAGGTAAACACACTTCGAATGTTCTCGACTCCACTACATTTCAGTCAATTGGAACTTAGTTATTTTTTCGGATTACAAATATCATTAGCATTATGAAGCATTTCCAACAATTATTAAAATTGGATTTTGAAATAGCACAAATTAGGTTGATAGCTTTACACACATTTAGGCAAAACAATAGCAGCTGTTAAATAGTTTACTGAACTTAAATACCGGGCTAAATGAACTAATATTGAATCAATCAGGCTGGTAGCTTGTGTGAGGAGTGTGACAGTCAGACATCCGAGAAAGAGGGGGAGATCATTCCTGGAAACGCTCCTGATGTACGGGCTTGGAGCCTATTTCCAGGAGGCGATGATACCCGCGGAAAAGGAGGGGGTTAAGTGAGGTGAAAGTCCCACTCGAATCCGCAGCACATATAAAGATCTCGAGGTCCACTGCGGAGAAGGCATTAGCTTCCTCCTGCCTAAGGGTCAAAAAAAAGGTCGGTAGCTTGTGAAAACACAATCGTTACTATAAGTTGGTCGGCTTTTTGTCCTAGGTAAAATGTTCTCCATTTCAGTTTGTCCACCCTAAGTTTGGTACTATGGTTTACGTTGTCACCCTTTTATGCAAGTGGCAATTAGATAGAGTAATCACATTGATGGAATCAGTCTTAATTTTCCTCGAGAATGTAATTTTTTGGCCATTCAGACCTCATGAATATCCAACGTCATTCGCTGGATCAACAATGATTTCTTCTATTACATGAATGTAGATCATTTTGGTCACATTTTTTGGTCTACCATTTTACTACCAAGTCAGTTTGAAAGTTGCCTTCAAGTCCAATATTAGCACCTACCCAAATTTGTGGTTTGTAGTTTATTGAATTTACTAGATTAGATGAGATAATTGTTGATTTGTTGGTTATTCAATTCATTAGATTGAACTATTATGGTATACATTTTCTGGGTTGGGGTTATTGAAGCAAGAGAGTCAGAGCAATACTAATAGTTTTCGACTTAACTACTTCCGCTCAAGATCTAAGCAGCGCTTGAGATATAGTCATTAGTTTACCAGTGCACATAGTTGATATACAGGTTCTTTCACGAGGAATCGCAAATACTGAACGTATTTTCATGAAATACAGCACTTATAAGTATTTCACGATGCTGATGAAATATAAAATATTTTCAAGGCATGAGCACCTCCGGTTTTTCCGGAAATGACGTAAACTTCAAATTTTCAATTCAATTTTCAAATTAGAACACCATTTTTTTATTGCAGAAATAGATTCTTCAGAATATTTCAAGTTATTTTGATGTAACATTTTTCAGTTTTGGTTGGAAAATTCTCTCTGAGCGAGAAAATTTGAAAAAAAAATCGAACAAAAAATCGAAAAAATCGAACTCTGGAACAATGTGATACAAATACAAACTTCACAATGAATGAACAAACTAATATCTCGAATTGAAATAGCTGCTCATAATTCTCCTTAAATTTTGTTCGAAGCATGAATTGATTTCCCAAATCTTTCATTATTTCACTGTAATGAACCTTCTCAATCAATTATTATCCAGTTGACGTTGATCAATAAGTCAGACATTCGGTTCGAACGTAATTATGCCTATGGACGGACAGAATCGATTTTGACCACGGATTCTTTATCAGTGAGTCTATACAAATCGATTTATACCACTTTCACTCAAATATCCTGAAATTACATTTGGGCATATCTCTGGTCATGTGAATAAGAGCGCCAAAAGTTGGACCATAGGCAGAAACTATGGTAACTAAATGAGTAGTTGAGCAGAAAGATGAAGAAAGCAATAAGATGAAACAGAATAACATGGATGGTGGAAGAACGTATCGCTAATAAGCTCTCAAGCTTTTGTCGTGAAAAGGAAGAATACTAAAAATGGTGGATAAATGTGTACAAATGAGAATGAACTAAGCATAATTGTAGACTTGTGCCTGCATAAAAAACTACAAACTTAGTATTTTGTGAAACATTGATTTGTGGATTGTCCACGTAATTTTCCAAGAATGTTTATCGCAATCTTCTGTTTATTAGTTATAGAATTTTCCACATAATTTTCAGCAGCCGCATCATTGGCGCTCTTGTTGAGCTACTTGCAAGTAAATATTCAAACCGTAACAAATCTATAAGCTCTCTGATCTTAGATTAACGGTGAACAATATTCTTTTTCCGTACTATGGGACAATGTGATGTAAATATGAGAGCCTAATGAATAAACAAATCTTTATCTCAATTTGGAAATAACTACTCATAATTTTCACCAAATTTTGTTCTATGCTTCTCCTGAAAAAAAAACTTACGTCATTGCTTTTTCTGAGTTTTGACAACGCCATCAAATTCTTTTTCTCTATGATAAATAATCTTTATTTTTGATTAATATTACGTCTGTGCTTTTCTGAATTTTGATAACGTCATTGACATCGAATTCTACCTCTATGAATTCTATGAAAATTTTGATTGATATTACGCCAACTGACACTGATATCTAGGTCCGCAAGTTGTCAAACGAATATCGATCTGTGATGGCAAATCTTTCAATGACAAAGCTCGGACTTCATGACATTTCTATTTTCTCTTGAGTAAATGAAAAAATCATATCTCCAGAACTATTAGCTTGTCGAAGTCGAGAGTGGTATTTTTGTATACGTCTGATAAAACTGCACCATAAAAAAATTTTTATTTGAACAGTGTCATTTGAAAAAAATTTTTTGTAACTCGAACCTATTCGGCCGATTTGACCGAATAACGAACTTAGCCGAGATATTTATACCTCAAACCTATTCTGGAAGTTTCAACTCTCTAACTTCATCCGTTCGAGAGTTATCGTGTTCTGGAACGGACGGACGGACGGACGGATAGAATCGATTCTGACCACGGATTATTCATCAGTAGGTCCAAACAAAACGATTGAGTGCTTATCAATTTGCCCAAATGTCTGTGACTTTCGAATTTTTGGGCAAAAGTGGTATCAATCGTTTTGTTTGGACCTACTGATGAATAATCCGTGGTCAAAATCGATTCTTTCCGTCCGTCCGTTCCATGAACATATTAACTCTCAAACGGATGAAGTTAGAGAGTTGAAACTTTCAGAATAGGTTTGAGGTATAAATATCTCGGCTAAGTTCGTTATTCGGTCAAATCGGCCGAATAGGTTCGGAGTAACAAAAAAAAATTTTTTTTCAAATGACACTGTTCAAATAAAAATTTTTTTATGGTGCAGTTTTATCAGACGTATACAAAAATACCACTCTCGAAAGCTTCGAAAAGCTAATAGTTCTGGAGATATGATTTTTCTAAATTTAAATAATTGTAAGTGGTTTACAAGAGCGCCTAAGCCAACTGACCTCACGTCAGTGCTTTCTAAATTTTTTTGTTCACACTATAAACAGATTTGACATAGGAGATATATCATACTCGCTCTTTGAGGTCGTAGGAATAATTGGAGATGAAGCTGCTTCCTAGATGTTGCATGTACGTCCTTCTTTGAGTAGGACATTGCAAGATTTCAACATTGAAACAAATTGAGGTAATTTTTTGTGAGAAGTCAAACGATTATGATTTTCCACATTTTTTCACAATCAAAATTTCGAAGTATGACACTAACGATACGTCTAGAACAACGAAGTGAAAAATAAATCTCTCCGAATTCACTCGACTTTGTTGGGACATTTTGAATCTCTTGATTTTAATTCAAATAGTCACCTGATACTCGAAATTGAAAACTAATATTGTATGAAACACGATGTGTAATAATTTTTTTTCCCAACTCACAAATAACTATTTTATCACTTGGAATATAATGTGACTTTTTCATCAATCGTAGTAAAAAATTACAACTAGTAATTTCATTCCGATCTATTTTCTTCTATGACCCCCCTGAATATTCAAACAATGAAGTCCGTCCAAAAGGAATAAAAATTGTCGTCAGAATGTCGTTTCAAAAAATTGTACACTTCTAGCTGTTAACGATTTTAGTTGAGCTTCATACTTCTAGGATCTCAATGTCGAATATAAGCTCTATGGGGTAGAATTTTTCATTTCATTTTGTTCTTGAAAAAATAGGACTTTCTCATTCAAATCAGTTATCATTTTTTTGGATTCCCTTGATTTCAATTCAAATAATCACCTCCTATTCGAAATTGAAAAATAATATTTTATGAAACACGATGGGCAATACTTCTTTTCCCAACTCACAAATATTCAATCACTTGATATATAATGTGAATCACTCGTAGTAAAGAATTACAACTAGCAATTTCATTCCGATCTATTTTCTTCTATGACTCTCCCGAATATTCAAACATATAAAGTCCGTCCAAAAGGAATAAAGATTGAGGTATGCACTAGCGACTCTCCTTGGAGACACAAAGCTGTTCTAAATTATGCATTGTTTCTTTCGAATGGTGTCTTTGCGAAACAATAATCACAAATCTTCGACGGAGCTGAACAAAAATATTCATAACTGCTCTCGAGAGGTGTCAAGTATCTCGTTAATTCCATCTTTATGGCCGCATTATAATAATGTCTCTTGGGTGGCGTAGAAAACTTTCGGTATTTCAAGGTAGTTAATTTCCTTCCGTGGTGATTCAATTTTCCACTAGATTTTCACCAAATGAAAATTGATCGGTAAAAGGACAAGAAACATTCTAATTTAATGTTTTGATATAAAGCGTAGAAATGAATTTTTATGAATGTTTGAAAATTTTAGTATATCATTAGATAGCTCATTTTAGCTACAAGAAATTCTGTGATAATTTTCTGAAGAATTTCCACACGTTTGAAAACCAATAAAATTTTATATTTTGGTATCATGTGAACTAATGAGATATCATTTATTAAAAAAATTCAGATTTCATTCATACGATAGATGTTGAAGTTTTGGATGGTGTAGAGGTGGTGAAGGACCTACTCTTGGATAGGAAGTTGGACTTTGTGGAGCAGGTTCTACATAAAGGGTGAGTCTTTGAACACTGAGTTAATTTTTACCATAGATTCTTGACGTCGAAATAAATATTTTCTTCCTATAACATTTTTCCAAATTTGACCCTACTCAAAAGATATAGGGTGTTGAAATTTCATAAAAAAATTGCATTTTCACCGGTAATATTCAAACGACAATATCAATTGTCGTCAATATCTCTTGTAGAAGGTTTTTGATAACAGTCATGCATATTTTGGCATCAATAGATTTATTCCATTTCTAAAGGGTTTTCCACTACTACTGTACAGATTGGTTAAATTGCATGAAAAACAAATATCACTTGAACTAAAGGTCCGTATCTTGTACTTTCTAGAATAATTAGTCTTTTTTGCAGATAAAATCATTCGTCATCTTTAATCTTGAATTGCACCCCTTTTGAGATATTTGAAGTTGAAAGGCATTAAATCGATATAATCAAATGATGAAACATGAGTGAGTGAATAATTTTTTAGAGGAAAAAAAAATGTTTTTAAACAACTCAGATTCAATAGTGTATGCTGTGGTAGGTAATTTTCATTTAAACTAAACTGGAATACATAGGGGTATTTGCCCAATGTGAAAACTCAAATTGCTTATAACTTATTAACGCAACTGATTATGGAAAGACGGTATGGGAAAACAATGTTTGTTAAATTCAAATTGGTGATCCAAAATTATATTTTTAAAGGCTTAGTTGGTGGTAGCAGGATCAAAGAAACGGGAAAATGAAAACTATGTCAGTTCGCCGACGTTTCGGAAATATATTTTTCCATCTTCAGGGATAGACTAAACAATTGCATCCTCCCATTATCCTCTATATAAATAATACAGTTTACAAATCTCAGGTATGTATTTTTCATGGAAGAAATTATCAGACCGCAATGAAAATAAACAAAATGGTAACTTTGTGACATTCGTCGACACACGGAAGTGGATCCTATATAACAGCTCTGGAAAAATATATTTCCGAAACGTCGGCGAACTGACATAGTTTTCATTTTCCCGTTTCTTTGATCCTGCTAGCACCAATTAAACCTTTAGAAACAATGTTTGTTTTGATCTCAATCATGTTTAAAATTGACGCAGTGGTCAAAGACTCACCCTGTATAGTGGGAAAATGCTGGGTTTCACCAAAGGAAATACTAAATGTTTCAATGATATCCTGGTATTTAAATCAGTTTATGTGATGTATCTTTATTAGAACATGCCACGGTAGTATGGTCATCTACATGTATATAATATATATATATTAATACATAGTTTGGAAGAGCTCAGAAAAAATTTTCAAATTTATTGATCGCAAGCTCAAAATCCAAAGTGCAAATTTGGACCTTTATAATTTAACAGGCTGACAAACAATCATTAAAGAAGACAGAACTCTGTTTTAATGTGTATTCATTTAATTTCGAATAATTACATAAATTATACTCAGATTCATGATAAAATCGGACTTTCTTGTCAGTGTTAATCCGAAGAAGGGAACGATTTTTCATAAATTTTTATTCAACAAACTATAGCTTTAACAATTAATTTAACAATTTGGACACTTGGCTTTAAGCGATATTCTTCTTGAAGAATAATTTTTTCGTTTCAGCATACTTTAAGGATTAATTGATATTTTGATCTTCATTACCGATATTTTTTTCTTTTTTTGCATTTAATTGCATTCAGTGCAATTATCATTGCTCTATGACAATACACTGAGAAAAATATTTATTTGATTTGATACATCCTGCTTTGCCCTTAACAAAGGATTTCTTTAAAAATGGTTTTAATAAAGCTGTTTTTGGGCCAAATAGGGGATTTAGTTAACTTTTTCACTTTTCATGAAATATATCTTTTTCACACCAGAACATGTCTATCATTGAAATGGAATAAAAACTTATTAGGGCCGAATAAATACTAGTTAATTCCAAAGAATGATTTTTCGGTACAAAAACATAATAAAGTTTATGTTGAAAAAGCATAATTGTATATTAATATTTATCTTCTATTGATTTAAAAAAGCGTTTGGTTTATCATGAATAATTATAACTATTGAAATCGTAATTCTACAAATTAGGGTCAAATAAAGACTTTTTCAGGTCCAGGAGTGTTTTTCTCAGTACAAACAATTTCAATAAGCGCTTCATTTATCATGAATTATCATTATTCAATCCTTCGTCTTCAATGTATTATCTACTAATAAATATTTTGTTGAATCAAACAAAAATCTTTTTCAGACCCGGCTCCGGGTCTGACAACGTTTTTCAATGGAATCATAATCAGGGGGGTCAGGGGGTGTTAGATATGAATTTTGAGCCGGGTCCGAAAAGTCGGTGAAACATCATATTTTATACAGAAATACTTCGGGGAACGGCCAGTGCGAGGGCGCTTCCGGCGACCTCGTCTTGCTGTATGTAAACGGTATACTCGATCAACGTCTCCAATCCCTAAATCTGGCAACGCTGTGCCTTGTGTATAAACCCGAAATTCTCATTTTTCTACAACTTATACAAACCCGATATAGGAGACCGCCCTCCATAAGATAGTTTATTCATTTCTTCCAAGCGGACCGAAAATATGATCTCATCTCACTGATATTTCATTCTTCAAACGAGTATAGTTGAAAGTCATAAAAATGGGGTACAATAGCTCGTCGTTAGAAGAAAACTACCTGAAAAATTTTTCGCATAAAAAATTTATTATCATTCTTTGGACAACAACTGACTTACGAATCATATTCATAAGAGTCATGGAAATTTCATTCACCCTTTATAGGGAATCGTTACGGAAAATTTTCGATATTTTTCTGAATATGACTTTTGCGAATTTTTTTTATGTTCACTGAAATGAAATGAATCTGGACAAAATTTTATTTGAGAAATGTACAAGAATATGGATGGATCTTAAAAATGTTAGAAAAGCACTGACGTGAGGTCATGAGCATCAGCGTGCTTATTCCTAATGCTGATGAATATCTTACGAGATATCAAGTATTTAGGATCGGTTTCTATGAAATTTGACAAACTTCTTTGTTTAAACGTTATCCGAACATCTTTCTAGTTACAAGTTTATCTGGTGGATATGTTAGTATGTTAGGAAATGTTGAGGAAACGAAATTCCAAATGCATAATTAATGCAGAACTATCCAACGTTTTTGGTCCAGATATTTGGACAATGGACAATCAATCGAGATTCGAAAGTTACAGGCATTTGAACAAACGATAGCTCGCTGTTCAACTAGGAACAAGCGCGTGAAAATTCCTGTCTCGCTTGTTTACTGAATTTAAGATACAAAGGTGAATTGATTTTAGAAATTGAATGCTTTCCTCATTCGTCATCTTCAAATCTCAACTACAATTTTTTTTTTTTCAGTAAATACTGATTCTTATCACTTTTTTGTTACTATTACTTAATGTTACTATTAAGAATAACTGCTACTTCCGTGAATACGATAGAGCTTGAGTTGAAATTTTCAGAGTACATTTGAGTTATAAATATCTGGGCGGAGTTCGTTATTCGCATAAATCGGTAGAATAGTTTCGAAGTAATAAAATAAAATTTTCCAAATAAAAAATTTTTTATGGTGCACTTTTATCAGGCGTATACACCAATACCCTTTTCGACTTTGACAAACCAATAGTTTCCCAGATATGATTTTTCAAACTTTGAATAAATACGGGTGAAACTGAACTCTATTTATCCCTTGTTAATCATCTACCTACTCAGGGTCCAAGGGTCAGCGCTCTGGCCTGTAACGCGGAGTTTTGAAATTCAATATATTCCAACATGCTGGTCACAAAAACCAACAGTATCACTATGAGATGTTAAACCATTTCTGTTTTTTCAATAGAATTTTACATTCATGACAACTTTCTTGGACTCGGTAGAGTGAAATATCCCCATAGGAAATGCAAATTTCAAACGGTTTGATGCGATCTTCCTGATAAATCCTAAAAGAATTACGAGGGTTATTGCATTTGGTTTCAGGATATTAATGAGATTAGGGTTTATTACTATTGCTTGATTGTTCCAAGTAGAACAGCAAGCTATTGTTCTACCAAAACAGATAAACTTTTCGACTAGCGAGTCAAAAATATTTCCAATCGATTGGGTTTATGAAGATATAAATAAGGTCATTTAATTTTATCCCAATAAAACAATTTTTTTCGATACAGCTTAGGAAGGGCATTCCGAGTTCCTATAAAGCACTTCTGAAGAACTTAAATTATTTGAAACATTGAACATTAAAAAACTTTAACACATGATGAATTTTCTTGAAGCCTTGAATACTTCTAGCTATCCAGGTGAAAAAATGAGTAATTTGAAGATTATCTCTCTGATGTTTTCTCTTCGTAAATGATATTTTAAAGATCTAGTTTCATATCGGCATTCGTCAAATTTTTTTACAAAATATCGAAAACAAACTGAAAAACTGCAAAAATTTCTCAATTACTGAAATTTTCAAACACATCACAGTGTGTTCCAAATATTGAACCCAAAATTGTAAAAAATATTACTCATAATTTTTGTTTTTCAATAATGAAAAAAGTTTTATATTATTATTAAGTCGTAAAATATTGAAAATTTTTCTTAACAAAAACCTTTAGAGATAGATTTAAATTTCTATTATAATAGTTTTTCAAAAATGATTCATATGTCAGTTGTTATCGAAAAAAACTTTATTATGCGGAAAATACTGTATGACGATGAGCAATTGTACCTGATTTTTATGAACTTCAATGATAATTCGGTTGAAGATTTAAATACCAGTGAACATGAGTTATTTGATTATCGGTCCGGTTCGAAGAATTAAATAAAGCAATCTTCTATACGACGGTTCTGTCTATTGGGATTGTATAAGTTGTAAGAAGCGATAGATTTTGGGAGAACTCAGTGGATACATTTCATGTGACCTTCTACTGAAAAAAGTAAAAGATCCTCGTCAGTCACTTCTTAACATAAGATATGCAATTAAAGTTATTTATGGTATAACTAACCGACGCGATCAGTCCCAACGATCTGACAACACCGCAGGGACTGAAAAGGTTTGGAGAACATCCCGTCGGCGTATATGTGGGAATGAAAAGTCGGTTCAGGATATCGGGCTTCAAAACGTAAATCAAGTATATCACTTTTTTGAATGAAAAAAATTTTTTCCCCTCTAAAGTTGGTTGAGGAGTTATATTTTCTTAAAGCAGATTTTCCACATATATACACGCAGAAACCATCTGGATCATACGGGTCTCAGGTAGCCTGTCGCATGTACCGGGACTGCACACGTCTGTTAGATAAATATATATATATATATATATATAAAACATTGAGTATAAAACAAAACATATGTACATAAAATGGAGGGTGAAATATTGATTAGTATTTCCTAATTCTTTCGAAATTCCAAAAGTATATGATCAGTTTCTAAACATTTAAAGACACTGTCTTGATTACAAACTTTGTTATGAATTATGCATAAATTCGGATCATTCATTTTATGAAGAGCTACAGGAAATATGCAAGTTAGAGACTTCAAATCAATCAACTATTTGGTGTCCAATAATGGGTATCAATTTATAGATATCAGTCTCAGAGAGATTTGCCAAATCTTAGAATCTAATGCAGTTGTCTACAATCACTAGCTAAACTTAGATTTTTCATCTCAAAATATAAATGTTTTACATCTAACGAGCTTTTTTATTGCACAATGAAGGCTCAAGTAGCGCCAAACAAGGTTCGTTTGTATAAATAAATTGAAATTGGCGCGAAAGCTTATATAGTTGTCTGAAATCACAAGCATAATTCGAATCTTTATCGCAGAATATAAGAATTTTACGTCGAATGAGCTTTCTTTAATGCACAAAATATGCTCGAGTTGGGCCGAACAAGGATAGTTTGCTAGAAATAAATCAAACACTAGAAAACAATCAAACTATAGTAGGTAGTCGAAGAAGATTTGGCACCAAGTTTGATAAACATCTTTAAAAAGAATCTCATTTGGCTTAATTGCTACAGAAAATATAATGAATCCAATGAGAAAAAAGTGAATTGAAACATTTTTCCAACAGAAAACGAATTACCTTGGAATGTACGTCGATAATCTCCTTATCCATTTTTTAATAGGAAAAACTCCAGTGAGCCTACGTCTGACTCTTCCATGGGAAAGTGCATATATTTATTTTCCTACTCGTATCTATCTTTCAAAAACAGAAAGAGAATAGGTATGGAATTGAAAAAAGTGCAATTTTTATCAGAGCATAAAAAAAGCATATAATTGAATTATTTTCACCTAAATTCAACTACACAAATCACTTGAAACAGATCAGAGCAAACTCAACAATTTTCCACATTGACCACAAATCTGAGAAAACGCACAAACACTTATCCCTTCTAACTCTTCAAGGAGAATAAAGATAAAGCACTGCACCTGCACTTCTCTTGAACTTCCTATAATATTGTATCCCGCCTGACCCCTAACCTCTCAAAAGGCCCTAATTGACTAAGAAAATGAAGGACGACACTATAAGATACCAAATTTTATTGGCGGAATCGTGAATAGTCAACACATGTGAATACCCGATATTATAACGGAAAATCTTGCGCGGAATTAGTCGAAAGCCCTTTGCAGTATCGCTCTTCAAAAATATAATAATTGGTGGCGTTGAATCGTCCACGAGTTATGAACAAACAATTATTTTCTACAAAAATTCGATCGATCTTTCTTTGAAAAAACTAATTCATTTGTTTGAACTTAATGGATAATATTTAATTCGAATAAGTTGTGTTTTTGATTCAAATATTCTCAACAGAAAGTAATAGAAACAAATTACCTCTTTGAATTAAAAATTCATATGTTTCAACATAACAAATATTTGTTATGTTGAAATAAATTGCTCAAATAACGCCCTTGCGTGAACCAAGACAATCATGTTGATTGATATTAATAATACTTATTTATCGAGAAGAGATCTTATTTCAAGAAAACAAGGCATTAATTGAATTCAAAGAAAACCTCTGAAACAAAGCATTTTGTTGCTGGAACCATCTCTGTTTTCTCAGTGTACGACTGAGTTTCACTGAATCTTTATAAATGACAAATTGAAATGTTTTGAAGAATTCTTAGAAGACATGTTTCAAAACCTACATGTATAGACGTTATTAATATCTTGCATATTCTAAAATTGCATTGAGGTAGTTTTGTTCCACAAGAAGATATCATTATTTTATCATTCAGTTGAGAGTAAGCAACGACAGAAATAATGTTAACTTTTAGCTCATTGAAAGTTGGGGTAGTGGTCGAAAATGAAACTACAGAATATTCCATCTTCCGGCATATGACTTCAGTTACAAACCTATTGAAAAAGCCTTAATTTTTGTTTAATCGAGGGAGAAATGTCAGAAAGTTTATCAGAAATTTCGATTCTGGATGCTTCCACAGATATGTGTTCGATTGACATTCGGACTTATTAATTTAGATTCATTTGGTGAAAAATATAATCGGAATGAATAATTGGTATGTTGTCAAGATTAAGTGTTTCCGACTCTTGTTTGAAATGGGTTATAATTTTCAAGCAGAAACACGTGTCGGTAAGTACCTTCCATCCATTTCCCATATTTTCTGCATTCCTGCGGTTTAACCCATTATCCTATTTCAATATATATATATTTATATATATATAGTATTCTGAAAAAGTTAAATACACAATCATTTAGAGGTTTAGAAGATTCAATTTCCTAGAATAATCGGTTTTGTGTAATTCGGATTTGAATATATTATAATAAAGTATAAGGTATTTCTAAGATCTAGTCTTTGCTTGTCTAAAATTCTGCTATGATGATGAAAAGAGACGTTGTTTTACGATAGATGCATTTTCATGATTATGTTGCCATATGCGTTCAAGTGATTCAATTGACAAAAACTTAGTGAAGAAAGATATTCTAAATGATTTTGGATGTAGTTGATATGCCTAATTTTGATTGGTTCTTTAGATGAAGGTAATTTGAACAAAACTTGAGTATTTATTTTTTATCTGAGATACAGGATGTTCGCTCATCGTGGCGGTTGTATCAGTTTCACACTGTTCCTGAGTATGGTAAAAGAATCTAGAACAAGCACGCAGAACATTCTGATATCACCTAGGTACTCCTTCAAACTTTTCTGTCATAACAGTTTCCCTGAAAAATAACATAATTATCACCAGCGAAAACAAATTAATTCCATGGATTTTTCCGGAGGCATATTTCTAGTGCCCGCTCCATTATTGCCACAAACAAATCGATATCTCCTTATGGTGGACGATAAATCCCGAAAACCGGCAAACTAATAATCAATCGGGAACTTCAAAGTTCTGTCAATCTTGACAATCAATCAAAATTCAAGAATTTTCGAACATTGCTTGTTGAGAGCTAATTTACTATGGGAACGTCTATCGAAACGATGGAAGAACCATAACATATTATGGATGTAGCCCAAATAATAATTCTGAAGATACTGCATTTGCTTTGTGATGCATAATCGGGATATTTCGGAAAATATGAGTAATTTTCATAATTTTAGTCACAGTACAACTCAGCACAGATGAAAATACTGTGCTAACTTTTGTCATTTTTAAGTGAATTGGGACAAATATCTCTAAAATTTAAATGGCACAACTGAGTCTAAGTGTATACAATTCATATCGTCGTTGAAACTCAATTTGCCGATAAGTGCTGGCCTGTTCTGAACATTGAGAAAAATTTCCAAAAAATGCTCGGTAAAATTAAACATTTAGAAAATGCCTACTCTGGTACAATGTGATACTAAAACAAGCGACACGATGATTGAACAAACCTATATCTCAAATTGAAATTAACTACTCATAGTTTTGCTTAAGTAATGTTCATTACTCAAGTTCCCTTCTCCTGAAAAGCAATAGAATGTAGGCATATAAATTCCATCGATAATAGGGAAAACTGGTAGTTTTTAATTCGAGACATAGGTTTCATCTCACGTCAGTGCTTCTTTTAATTTTGACACCATTATTTCACCGTAAATGAAACATTCTGATTAGATTTCACCAACTGAAATTAAATGAATAATTCCGACCGATGACAATCGAAAACGCATCTGTTGACATCTCTTTTTGCCGATTCTACGAAAAATTCGTATTTGGAGACGAAAAATTTTGATCCTTTTTTACAGTATTGGAAATGGAGGGTGATAGGAGATGAGAAATGTCCTGTAGTGTCGTTAACGCATCCATGTTTTAATGAGTCAGGATTCTACGCAAAACGTAAATGTCAACGTTATTAACGAACATTAACTTATATATCTGTGATTGCTTGCACTTAAGTAAATGAAAAAATAATTATATTTTCTAGTATAGCAAAGCTACGATAATAAAATCTGAGAATACGCAAGATATCAAAAACGTCTATTTTTGCGAAACTTCGTAAGCCAATTTGTTTCAACCTCATTTCAATATCTTCGAAGTTATAACTTGATGCAATTGATAATTTACAGTTACAGAGGAAACCAAATTTCAGATTGTCATAATTCCTGAATTCCAGAATGGATTAGGCCCTAGAACGAACTAGCCCGAGATATTCGGATACTTAACCTATTCTGGGAATATAAAAACTCTAGAACATCTCTTTCGGAAGATAGAGGGTATACGGCCGGCCGGTCGGCTCGACATAATCAAGTTTGACCCTGTATTCTTCATCAGTGAATCAACCCAATCTATTGGGACCAATTTCGGCTCAATATTCAATAATGAAGGACATTTGGTCAAAACGATAGCACGTTGTTCTATTACAACAAGAGCGCGAAAACGATCAGTACCTACCAAGTTTGTACTCGTGCTGGGCCAACTCCACCCACATCCCGAGCACTGCAACCTTTTTACTACCCTTTGCGTGAATCCCCACGACATCAAACATAAACAGTGAGGGAATGGAATATTGATTCAGGTCATTAATGGTCGATTTCGCCTACAATAAACTGACTTGTTGATTTTAGGTGCGAGGAGAATGTAATTAGGAGATGAGCTCAGTTCACCCCGTCCAAATCATTTGACTCCGTGGACGTTACTTTGATACAACGAGATTAAAAGATCGCAAGGAACTGAATGGCTTTTTAATGTTCTTTATAAGGAGGCTGTTCATGAATGATCTGATTTGAGATATGTATAGGTAGGGTCGATTTTTTCAGAAAATACCTATTCTTCCTCTTCTTATCTTATATGTCTGTATTTATGATGACAAAATTCAGGAGAAGATACAATTAGTTTTGTTTTTCCACTTATGCAAACACAAGCAACAAAGTTGCTGTATTGTTTTGTTCTAAACGGACGGAGAAGTTTCGTTAACCTCAAGTGAGTGCTTGAATAAATTTAGTTATTTATATATTTATTGAATATTAGATACAGACTGTATCATACAGTATCCATCTAGTATTCAAGAGAAAATTAATGATAATATAATTTGGTTTGTTAGTGCTTCGGCTTTATTCATTTTGCTCATTGAACTAGTTTGTTCGGTAATGTAGTAATGTAGGGTGTGCTGAAGGCTTTAGGGGTAATTTGAAATTTTATTTAGCTAGGAAGCCTTATTTATTCCTCAACTACAACTTTTGAACATCAACTCATGGTATCATCAACAAGTGAATTGAAGAAAGCTCCTAATAAGCCATTTTAAATCAATAAAATCCGTAACATCTCTCTGAATGAAAGATTATACAGGGTGGCCATTTGAAAACGAAACAGACTAGATTACAGATGAAATAAATTTTTTCGATAGAAATGCTCGGACAGGTCGATTTCTGTTTCGAGGGGGACAACTTAAGATGTAGGTTACGGACGCATAGCGCTTCAACCCTTGCTACTACAACCCTCACCTCCAAATTTTGAATAGGGAAGATGGGGTGAGTGATACCTCATTTGAAAGGTATCTTTATACTGATTTCAGCACAGTAATTGCTTTTTTATTTTATGCATTAATTCTCGAAATATTCTTAACTAAGTATTTGAAAACGAAGTGGTGTTTTCATGGAACTTGTAGTGTTTTTTTGTGAAAAATCGGCATTTTGAGCTTAAAAACAACCATGACTGTGGCTTCCTTCCTCCAATCCACTAACATAGGAATCTTTTATCAAGATGTCGAACAAACAAAGCATATTGCGAAGGAGCTGAAACTCAATCTAAATTATCTTCGATATATTTTAATCGGTGGATGGGAAGAAGGGGTCCCACTGAATGGCCAGCTAGATCACCAGATCTGTTACCACTAGATTTCTCTCTTTGGGGCCACTTGAAGAGTAAAATTTACTCTACACAGCCCGATTCCATGGAAGATTCAAGAAGACGTATAGTGAACGAATTTCGTCAAATCACTCCAGAAATGCTGCAAAATGTGCGGCATCATTTCGAACAAAACTTATTTCATTGTATGGAAGCTCATGGTGAACAATTTGAATATTTAATTAATTGATGTGAGTTTTTGATAAATTATTTACTTTACTTTGAAAAGTCTTATTTCTTAGATCAATACTTCGAATCGTTCTGATACCGTATAGTTGGAGAATGATTTCAGTGAATAAAACAGCTAGTCGAACATTGACCCTAGTAGCATTAACAGGTACGGTATGACTTCATTTGCCCAGTGGTAGATGTTTTGCAATTTCAAATACAAGTACGGAAATTTTCGTGTTTCGGAAGCACGAAATGGCAATTATTCGCAAAAATTAATTTCGGTGATAAAATTAACTAACGCATGAATATTTCGAGAACTAATGCATAAAATGAAAAAACAATTACTGTGCTCAAATCAGTATAAAAATATCTTTGAATTGAGGTATCACTCACCCCATCTTCCCGATTCAAAAATTGGGGGTGGGGGTTGTAGCAGCAAGGGTTGAAACGCTATGCGTCCGTAACCTACATCTTAAGTTGTCCTCCTCGAAACAGAAATCGACCTGTCCGAGCATTTCTATCGAAAAAACTTATTTCGTATGTAATCTCGTCTGTTTCGTTTTCAAATGGCCACCCTGTATAATCAGCTTTGTGTTGCTAATGACGAGTATTTCAACCGTTCGATGTTTCATACTGATATGGTTGGATATCAAGGGGTAACTAACTGTCTGACTCGATTTTACAATCTACTTAACTCTGCGAAAGAGCTTTTGAAAACCAATGATACACAGTTGCACTACAAACTTATTACCTACATCAAAGAATGAATAAGCTTACATGTATGAATGACATGAATCTCCAACTGCGAGACTAAGAACATAATTCAATTAAAACAAAAAACATCGTTGCTGCTTTAGCAGCCAAATTGCTTCTACACAAAAAGACTATGGGCAGACGTAAGTTTCACAATTTTCCAAATTTAACAACAGTATGCTGCAGTGACGATGATTTGTTTGCCTCTTGCCTACATTTGGAAAACCTCCACATTGACCTCATCGACCGATACCAGGACATTTTGAACTTGGAAATACCACGGTGGGTGTTGGATCCGTTTTCATGTCAACACAGCCATATCCCTTCAGCTAGAGGAAGAACTTATAGAATAGACAACAAACGAAGAAATAAAAATCAAGTTAAAAAATGGTAACCAAAATTTCGGCTACAAAAACCGATCCTACAATTGTACCCTGGATTGTGGACAATCGTTCAACGATTCTTGATTGCTTTCCCATCGTCATATTTGTGTGTGGCAACACTGCTAACCAAGTAAAGTAATCGTTTGAATGTTACTTGCGATTGTTCTTGATTAAATGGAAACCTGATCTAAAAAAACTTATTGAAAATCAGATTCATTCTTGACATTAGTCTTTTTTTATTTACTCATTTATTCTTTTTTTATTCTTCTATTTACTCTATTCGTTATTCTTTTTGGCGCTCTTGTTCACCCGAACAGAGTGCCTATCATTTTACCCGAATGTCTGTAATTTTGGAATATCGAGCCGAAAATTGTAGCACCATGATTTACCAATTTCAATTAACCGCAGAAATCCGCTTTAAAACTGTCTATGAGCATTTCATTTGTCATTGGAATGATCTACTTAACGCGCCGAATCGGTCGATATCACATGGTCGATGTTCTGGATCCAGTTTGTCTTTTTCACTGTCGGGAAGCTGCTGAAATAACACGTTTGAAGCGTTTTCGTAGATTTTATATGCGAATTTTTCCTGGCGGAAGAGATTTTTCGGTAAGTTTTCATTTATGATCAGACAAGGTTTATTCGATCCTAAATGTCATGTTTATTTAATGCATTTAAATATTTTTTGTGTAGATGACGAAAAGATGTCGTATAATTCTGGTCGGACCGCCATTTTTTTCACTTTTCCATTTGGTGGTTCAGCTCACCTTCATTTACTTTGATATTGTACTTAACTTTATTATTCAATTTCAATTTCAATTATTAAATTTTTTGTTTTCTCGGTGTCCAGAGTTCTCTGAATTTTTAGTGTCGAACTATCTGCGCCATTTGGTTTTTTTCTGAACACGTGGTTAGTTTTTCTTCTTTTAAAAGATTTTCGTTTGTAATATGATGCCTTTAGAGAACGATGGAAACTAAGAGATTTTTATCAAGTCAAAACTTATAAACCCGATTTTCACAGCCAAACCCGTCGGGCTATGGAATTTTGTCGTCGACCTATCAAGTACAAAATTCATTGAAGTTGAGAGCTTGTTGCCAACTTGCAGCAGGGGCGTACAGAACGTTTCTTTGACTGAAAAACCACCAGAGAAGATAATTACCGAACGTTTCTTCAACTGAAAAACCACCAGAGAAGATAATTATCGAACGTTTCTTCAACTGAAGAACCACCAGAGAAGATAATTACAGAACGTTTCTTCAACTGAAAAACCACCAGAGGAGATAATTTTCCTGGAATCTCAATATACAAGGATAAACAAGATAAGTTTCAGTTAAGGGGATAGTGATTACCTGTGAAACATACATGACCGAACATCTTGTCAATTCCACTCAATTTTGACTGTACATTTGTAAATAACTGGTATTTGTAAAAAGTGGAATAAATAACGACTGTTCTATTTCGAACTTTCATTGATTAGGGTAGAGGCATCAAATCATTTTACCTGCTCTCCAGCTAGCCGGCCAAAATTATTCTATCTATATAATTAAATAAAGTTGTTTAGTTACAAAATGGTCTCAATCGATTGGGTTCGACTCCCAGATGAAGAATTCGTGGCGAAAGTTGAGTCTGTCCGGCCGGCCGTAAATTCTCTAGCATTCAAAAGGAATCAGCTAGAGTTTTCATATTTTCAGAATAGGTTGATTGTTCAAATATCTCGGTCAAGTTCGTTATTGGGCCAAATCCTTCGGATAGTTCAGTAGTTATGAGCATCAGAAATTTTGTTTCCTCAATTACTACTAGAATATCCATCCGATCAAATTTATACTTGAAATATTGTTGAGGGAGGCTGCAACAAAATAGCTCGCATAATTTCGCAGAAATCGTCACTTTAGAAAATTTTTAAAAATTTCCAAAAAAAAAATTTTTAATCAGCACTATCTCATAAGATATTTTTCGGATTTCAATAAAAATTCGTCAATATATTGAGGTGATCGATATCTTACTTATCCTCAAATTTCATTTACATAGCTCTATTCTATCTAAAGATATGATCATTTTTTTCATTACTCAAGAAAAAAGAAAAATGACATATGTCCCGATGATTTTCTTTGAAGTATGGCCATCACACATCGATATTCGAATGAGAAATGTCGGGCTCAATAATCAGTGTTAGTTGGCGTAATATTAATCAAAATTTTTCATAACGGGAAATCATAGAGATAGAATTCAATATCGGTGGCTGAAATAATATACGTTGTCAAAATTTAGAAAAGCACTGACGTAAGTTTTTAGGAAAAGGGAATTATAGCTTCGAACAAAGCTTGGCGAAAAATTATGAGTAGTTATTTTCAATTTGAGATATAGTTATGTTCAATCATTAGTCGTTCATATTTGCATCACATTGTCCCATAGTACGAGAAAAGACTATTGTTCACCTGATCAGAGTGCTCATAGATTTGTTATGGTTTGAATATTTACTCGCAAGTAGCTCAACAAGAGCGCCAAAGCAATCTGACCTCACGTCAGTGCTCTCTGAATTTTTCTTATATTAGTATCGATTATGTTAGTTTTAAAAACAAACGTTGATTGAACATTATGTTTCAATTATCATTCTCATTGGCAAATGAAGACCGTAAGAGCTAACTAGAGACCTGACCGCCATTCTTTATTATCTACTTCACTCAGGTCTTAAGTTACCTCTGGTAGGTTATAGTAAAAGTGCCACTTCGAATTAATGTTAATTCTCTGCTAATATAGCTCACAATAATTAATTGATTCAATATGAAGTTATAGTGGTTTTTGAGCAGGTGAAAAAATGAGGGCGCTGAAATATAATTCATTCTCAAAGGGGGCGTTGGACAAAATTAGTTTGAAGAGATTCAACAGTTAACGTAACATTTTTAGGTTACGATGCATTTATGCATTTCCGTGTACAGAATCCTGAAAGTCTATAATATTTACTGCACATCCGCGGATAAAAATTCTTCATACCTACGACATATACTAACTGAGATAGCTATTGGGTAAAATATAAACAATCACCCAGTATATTATTTCTTCGCTTTCCCCCATCAGAATATCCGACCAATATTAATCGAATACGTATCTACAAGAGCATCGAACATTGACATTTCTCTTCTATTTATTCTTATTTCAAAATTTTATTGAGCAAATGAAAACACAAGATATATTCTGGACGGACACACTCAACTGGCTCTGTATTTTTCATCAGGAAGTCAAATTCATTCCATTGAGCCCATATTCTGTACGATATTTGAATATGACAGACATTTGGGCAAAACGGTAGCACGATGTACTATTAGAACAAGCGCGTTGAAATTTGAAAAGCAAACATAATACGCGAAAAGTCTCTGGAACAAATGAGCAAAATCTCCTCTCCTGACCTTAAATCGTAATATTTTCATAGTTTATTCTCATCCACGTTAAAAACTCATTTACTAGAATTGAAGTATGAATTCCATGAGGACTAAGATTGTTTTCATATCTCAACCACGTCCCTCCTCAATCATTTCAGTATGTTATCTGAGAATTTTGAGTTCATTCCAGGTATTTGTATAAGGCTAGACGATTATTCTGCTTTCATTCTCAATGGTATTCGATGAGAGGTGAATGACATCATTTTCACTAGTGTATCGACTGAGATATCCCTGAGGGACTCTGACTGACCATTATTTCAAGACCACGTCTAGACGAACTGATTAATATGCAAACTTCTATATCGATGAAAACAGTGATACTTCCCACCTAAAATAAACGTTCTAATTTCACGTAAACGAAAACAATTATGATGTTACAATAACTCAACCTTGAATATAGTGATATCAGAGAAAATCGAGAAAACCTAGGAATCTTAATCTAACATAAATATAGCAAATAAGCCTCATAGATTGGTCAAGAATCTTTCCTCAAAATTAAAATAGCCAGAGCCAGTCTCTGAAATCAGATGTTCGTAATTTTATGCAATGATTGTGAAGAAGTTTTCAAAGAGCAGACCGACTAATGACTTACTGACAGAAAAAAGAGTCATAAATATTCAGGGTCTCAAAGAGCTCTATGAATACATGGAATAATCAGAAATCCTACATTCAATACCTAAAGTACAGAAATATTAGATCGGGAGAGAAACAGAATGACTAGAGAATTTCAAAAGGTGATTTGAAGTGTGAAAAATCAAAATGCAATTAAGGACAAAAAGACTTAATGAATTTCATCGAACAATCCTTAATGAAATGAAAGACATAAGATTATGAAGGAGAACAACACAAGATGTCAAATTGGTACACTAGTCAACAGTCAACAAAATGGCATAAAATTTTTGAATTCATAAATCAAAAAATATAAGTGAAATAGATAATTATGAATGTTACATTGTATGTATGTATATCTACGTAATATATGAGGAGTTACCTAGCTTTCGTAGTTATTATTGTGCTCGACACTCCTGACAACCATTGAAATTTTCTCAAGTTTTTTGATAGCAATGACTTCAATCCGATGGAATTCAAATTACAGCGAAAATTTTTTGACAGTTCCAACAACCCATCAAATTTCCTCATTTTGTATCATATGAACAACTTAACCCAATCATGTCAATATTACATCGATAACAGACCATGCGCTGTTTTCACGTTGCTATGGGCTTATTGATTTATTTCGATTTTGAAGTTTCAAATATTCAATATTTCGAAATGCCACGATTTGGTTGTAAAACTGACGATATTATTAATGAAATTATAGAATCGAACATACACCGTTTAGAATGGGAAATTTGTATCGAAAGCATTCATTGACTTTTGCAACGAAAGAAAGTATCAATTAGACGGAAACCGGACGGCGGAAGAATTGGCGTTGATTTCAAACGGTTGGGCCGTGAACGTAATAGAGCAAGAAGGTCTGGCACCTACGGGGCCAGACCTTCGGATTTTTATAAAAGCTGAAAATTTTTCTATGTGTGTCCCTAGTACAGGTAAGAATGATCCCCACCCATGAAGCTGAGGCAGCGGTGGCTTTGCAGGTAACAGGTAACAAAGGGTATGAAATTCCATCTCGAATTTATCGTAAAATAAAACTGAATTTTTTTATATTTGATTCATAATAATATCAAAACTCGCGTTACTCATTGCCAGACAGTTAGTATGGTTGCAACCCTCTATTATAATTTATAATTATACTTACGTTATATTATAAAACCTAAATTTTATATATAATTTTTTGGGGGCCTATTAATCTATGTTAACACAATAGCCGGACAGTTTCGACGGTTCTAACATCTTGCCAGATGCATTCAAAGTGAGCACTAGTTCGGAAAGCAAGGTGCGTATACAGTAACTAGTGCGATTGAGACAGAGCGCTTAGTCTATTGGATAGTCCAGTAAAGGAAGGGCTGAAATCACTTTTTCTCGGAAAGAGCTGCATTTTTGATATGTTGATTGTTATAACGAGAGAAACATATGGTCAAAAATGCAGGTGTTAAAATTTTCAGGAACATTGAAAAATTCTTGAAAATATAACGAAAAATAAGGTTTTTTTGATATTTTCGCGAATTAGAAGGTTTAGTAAGAAAAAGTTTTAAACAAAAGTTGTAGAGCGGAAAATTCTAGTCCAAATGATGTACTTTAAGGTTCTCGAAAGTGATTTTGTATATTGATTATTAAGGTATTTCTCTAATGCGGCGATAACAGTGAATTCGAAATTTGGCGCCTAGTGCAAACCCGAGCGAGCGGTCCTAGACATCTGAAGTTCTAGAACAGGGTAGGATTCAGCACAAGTTGTCTGGAGAGTGTGATTTGAAATTCTTGGTCTATTAGAATGAATAACAGCTCGCTTGGGATATCAATAACATGTAATCATTGGGTTTAAACTCATTAGTTTGAAATCGATATTTAGGTGACGCATTGAAATGAATAATTGCCCCACCAAAATTTCATTTTCTCAAATAACTCGTTGACGGGATTTTGAATACTTACAAGAACAGATTATTATATAGTTAGTTATGGGGGGAAAACTTTCTCAACAATAATACTTTCATAAAAAAATTTAAAGAGAAATATAGTAACGTCATTATCATCGAACAACATAGTGGGTAGCAACCGGTTTTCTTTTACAAATCTCCCAATATAATGGAGCTTAGTAAATATTGGCTTTTAATCCCGATTATCTCAGTAATTATCAAAAAAATTTAATTTTACGGATAGCTGGTCAAATCGTTGGAGCTGATATAAAAAAAAAAACAAGATTATAACTATGAAATTTATCCCCTCTCAAGTAAATTCTTGGATAGCACTATATCTGAAATTCCGGAAAGTTTGAGAACTCCCCTATTCCATTTACTAGATTCAAAATGTAGTGCAAGTAAAGATGTGAAACGTGATACAATAGCACATTCCATAATTTCCATTGTTCGTTCAAGAATATTCATTTCCAAATTTCAGTTAGCTGTAGGAACTTATGTCTACAGGAAAACAGGTTCTCGGTTGATAATTGACAAGACAAGTAAATTAGGAGTATCGGCTTCATACCACAATATTCAATTATATGAAGCTTCCGTTATTAGGCAACCTGCAAAATTAACGCATCCAAACTCTTTCATTCAATTCGTTTTTGATAACATATATCACAATGTAAATACGTCGGATGGTCATGAAACATTTCACTGTTTGGGGGGTATTAAAGTCATTACACCAGAATAGGATGTTGAATATGAAGGAGGTTCCAAAAGGCTGATGGAAATGCCACCTGCTTCTATTTTTGCTTCCCATAAGAAGATATAATTGATACCATTCAGTTACACGAATCCTGATGAATTGAAGAGTGTAGAGTTCGTTGATAAATCAAAACTTCATATAAAAGTACAACCTGAAGTTCCAAAATCATATGTTGCGTATTTATGTGGGAAATCTTTCGAAATAGAAAATATTCCAACATGGCAGGGTTTTCATAAAATTTTATCACGAGACGTTACATATATGATGTCGCATGTTAATTGTCTCCCATTCATTAATGCACCACCATCCAGTTTAACCACATTACACACAGCTTTGCTCTATGTAGTTGAAGAAACGAAGAGAAATAAAAGTAGAACAACTTTTGTAACATTCGATCAGCATCCTTATTTCAAAGCTAACTCTATCATTGTGCAGTAGTGCAATCCTGAATTTAGGAATATTGCTGTGAGATTAGGAGGGTTCCATTTATTGATGTCATATATGGGCGCCATTGGCTTTATCATGGATGGGAGTGGTTTGAAAGATCTTTGGGCTACTTCATATGCTGCATAATCAGTGAAGAAAATGTCTGAAGGGCTTTCAGCAGAGCTTTACGTGCTCACATATTTACTTTCACTGCTATAGGAATTCATATTTTGAAAACAAGCAATACAACTCTGACTGATATAATTGAGAAACAAGTGAAAATGATGTTCGAAAATGGAAGGAAAATTCTCCTACTTTGGGCGATTGTAATATTGGCCCAATGATAGTATGTTCAACTTGGAAATTCGAGGAAACACTTCAATATTTGAAGATCGTGATTATTTTACTCCAGTTTGTCGAAGCAGAACGTATTGAGATTTGCACTTAAGCAGTGTCATGAAAATGTTAGCAGTTAGTGCTCAATGGTACTTACAGGATATGGTGCATTTGGAAACAACGATGGATACATTAGAATTCGACAGGTTCACAAAAGAAGGATATTTCACTATTCTTAGGACATACAAAGCTTGGAGTGGTGTCTGGAGTGATATGTGTATAGAACAAACACTAAATAGATTTTTCGGTACCGATTTAAGGCATGGTAGAGGAGTCACACCCAGTGTTGTTGCGCGTTATCTTCTGGAGATGCCATCGGCATTCGACGTCATGGAATGTTTGGAGGAATAGGCTGATTTGAGAACAGCGAATAGTGAACAGCACGTGAATTTATCTGAAAGTCGTATGAAGAGAGATAAAGAAGACATAGAAAAAATTGTATTCTGGCTAAAATGCCATAATCCTTTTGAGAAAAGAGATTGTCTGATGTCTCTTTCTACAGGTGTTATTGGTAGCGACTATATTAACTGTCATATTGCATTTCAAGGACGCAAAGGAATGGAAGCAATCGTTGGAAAAAATTTGTGAAATATGACTTTGTCATCAAAATTTAACGTTGAGAATTTATGCGATAGCCAGAATAAAATTCGTATTCCTGGAGGTACATCTTCTATAGACTCATCTGCATTGTTGCAGAGAATGGATAAAAAAAAAAAGAGGCAATTTCTTACGAATTGTCGCCATATCCACTATCTCCCTTCGACGAATATGGATTAATAAGAAAACTGTTAACTCTGACCTCTATAAATTATTCTCAACGCATCTTCAATTACAATCCTTGCTTACTGGTATGATATATGTTATAGATGGTGAATGGTTATTACACCAAGTTGTATGGCCTCACAGTAAGAGATTCGTAGATGTGTTAGAAATATATAAATAGTCCATATTGAAAAAATTGGGACAGAATTGTAAAATTGTATTTAGCTGTTATTGGGATGAAATCGTCGGAATAATATCGTATGAACGATTCTGCCGAAAAGAAAAAGTTGTTCCCTCTGATGTACAAATTGATGAAGACAAAATAGTAACAATGACACAAAAAAAAAAATTGTCAAATATTGGGAATAAATATACATTTATCAAAATACTGTCCAATTTTCTACGAAAATATATTGTAGAAGTAAATGTAGCAGAAAAAGATGCCGACGTAGATATAGTAATGGCAGCCATCGCTCTGAAAGAGAACATTCCAGAATCGGTTGCTGTGATTGGCAGTGACGTAGATCTCTAACACCAGATCACAGCAATAGATCACGGAAAAAATAGTGAGATATCTGTACAACACAAGTGGGGAAAATTTTAGCATCGGTGAACTGAGATATAAAATATTCACAACCCCAGTTTTAGGAAACAGGAAAACATCACCCCTAGTAATGCTTCCTCCAACAGAGTTAGCATTGATTGAACACACCAGACGAGTTTATTATCAAATTCAGGTTTGGCTAGGACGACCGTCGTTGAAACCTGAACATTGGGGTTGGCATAGATCACATTGTATGCTACTTCCTAAAATGATGACAAAAGCAGTAGCTCCACAGGAATTATTGAATAATGTGATCGAATTCATTCACATCCTAGTTTTATTAGTTTAAAAATTTCAGAAATTCACGCTTATTCTTGTTTTTATTTATTCACATTTGTTTAAGGTATTCTGCAGCTGTAATGGAAAATGTGATACTTCTCGCCACAGTTGCAAAAAGCAGGACTGAAATGTACAAGGTTCTGCAAAATGTGTAACGGCATAACTTGTGAAAATGTCTCTGACCTGATAAACAGAATATAAATGAACTCTGATGTCGATGAAGACGAATGGGATCTAGATGACGGTGAGGGAGATGATATTGATGCATTTAATTGAAGAATTATTAGTAAAAATGAAAAACAGTTTTTCCTGATATTATTCAATGCAGAAACTTTAATTATTATTCATTAATGCCATGGCTCTTCAAATAATTACTACAGTCTTTTAATTAAACTCTTTTATCCCATTACTATGAATAAATTTCTATTATCTATATTACTATCACAAATATACCTACCTACGTCTGAATTATTATTCGTATATCGTATGCATCTTAAGGAAATTCAGCTAGGAATATGTTCATAATTGCGGCTGAAAACTATTTTAGTTTTTGAATTAATAAAATTTCAATTTCAATTTCGTCAAATTACAAAATTTTCTTTTTATATTTCATCCAATTTTTGACTTTTCTATTTTTCATATTACTTCTAGCCTCCATTGAAGAATCTATATCGCCTTCGCTAGCACCACAGATTAGAAAACCGAACATCATTTTACCCAAACTGTCCGTTTCCAAAGAACTCAACATTATATGATAGGGTTCCATGTAATAAAAGCAATACAATAACAAAACGAGTAGAGTCCAACTCTGGCGAATATCTTCCAGATGTTTGGTTCGGCCTTAACAGGTAGTCATTTATCGAGCGCCAAATTTAAAAATCGTTGGTATTGCGCTACTAAAGAAATACGCTGTTTATCAGTATACAAATTCACTTTCGAGAACGCTAATTACATAATTTGGACTAGAATTTTCCGCTCTACAACTTTTGTTTAAAACATTTTCTTACTAAACCTTTTAATTCATGAAAATATCAGAAAAACCGCATTTTTCTCTATATTTTCAAGGATTTTTCAATGTTCCTGAAAATTTTAACACCTGCATTTTTGACCATATGCTTCTTTCATTATAACAATCAACATATCAAAAATGCAGCTCTTTCCGAGAAAAAGTGATTTCAGCCCTTCCTTTACTGGACTAGGAGTAAGCTATTGCTGGGCCTGAACAAGTCCGTCCTAGTGACTTTGTCAAAAAATTAAAAAATTCTAATTTCAAAGAAGCTCTAGTTGATTTTTTCATTTTATTATGGGCTTCTGACGAAATGGCGCCGTTTATTGGGAATAAAATAATACATATAAATTTCAGAAAATGTCATTCGTTTACTGTTAATGAGGCCAACAAAGTGATGTCAAGTATAAATGAGGAATTGTCTTGCTCAGAGTATGAAGAAGCAGACACCAAAATAGTGTACCAGGCGTGTAAAATTAATCGCGAAGCAAACATTGTGATTCGAACTGTTGACACCGATGTTGCTGCTATAATGCTAAGTCATATGCATCGTCTTTATGATTGATCACATGTTTGGATGCTCACAGGAGCTGGAAATAATTTAAGATATGTGGACCTATCTAAAATACACGCCAAATTAGGAGAATCTATTTGCAGAAGCTTACCTGGACTACACGCTTTCACAGGATGTGATTACAATCCTGCATTTTACAGAAAAGCAAAATTGAAACCGTTTAAATTGTTAAAAAAATATGTTGAATTCCAACAAGCATTCATGAAGTTTGGTGACAGCAAAATCATCGAAAATAACAATGAGCAAGTATTAATCTTCGATATAATTCAAAGTTTTATATGCTATCTATACAATATGAATGATATCAATGATGTTGATGCTGCTAGGCTACAAATGTTTATTAATTCGTATACAGTATCTGATTGCAAAATTTCGAAGCTAGCAGTTTACCACCTTGCAAAAGTGAGCTATTGCAGCAATTTTTGCGAGCATGTGGAACAACGCTCACTTACAAAAGCCAACAGCATAAACCAGTAAATAATGGTTGGATACTGGAAAATGACCACTACTATTTTAAATGGTTTGAAGGAGATCAATTACCGAATTATGTCAGCGAATCTTTCAAAACAGTTCCAGGTATTTGATAATTATGTTGAATTATTGTATATTAATTTTGGACCATTTGTAATTAAACTAACTTGGTTTTTTTACTATTGAAGAAAACAATGAAGAAGGCGATATTGAAGACGATCAATTCACATAATGGAATAATAGTGACGAGGAATATGAATGTCTTGACGACGACGATGAAAATGATGAAAATGTTTAAAGATTTAATCAAAATAAATGTATTTCCCTGTAACTTTTCTATTTGAAAAAATTTGCCCTTTGATATAATAAACAACAAAATTTGATTCACTTTAATTCATTGACTTTACAATTTTGATAGAATTGAAAATAATAAACTGAACGTAAAAATTAAAAATAATATAAATAAAATTATTACAGTTTCGATATGATTGAAGTTGTATTAGAACAATATTACTGAGTATTGTTTTAATTATTTGATATTACAACTGTAAAAATTTGTAATGAAATTTCTTGATTAAAAAAATAAACTGCACAATTTCAACTTAATGACAGTGGATGCGCAGTGAAGGGCCGTAATAGACCAAGCGCTCTGTCTCACTCGCACTAGTTACTGTATACGCTCCTTGCTCTCCGAACTACTGCCCACTTTGAATGCGTCTGGCAAGATGATAGAACCGTCGAAACTGTCCGGCTATTATAATAACATAGATTAATAAGCCCCCAAAAAATTATATATAAAATTTAGGTTTTATAATATAACGTAAGTATAATTATAAATTATGAAAGTTTAAGGGTGTCCGGCAGAGGGTTGCAACCATTCTAACTGTCTGGCAATGAGTAACGTGAGTTTTGACATTATTATGAATCAAATATAAAAAAATTTAGTTTTAATTTATGATAAATTTGAGATGTAATTTTATACACCTTCGTTACCTATTACCTGCCAAAGCCACCGCTGCCTCAGCTTCATGAGTGGAGATCATTCTTACCTCTACTAGGTACACACATAGAAAAATATTTAGCATTTATAAAAATCCGAAGGTCTGGTACTCACGGGCTCTTGGACTATAAGGAGAAAAGATGTTACAGAGTTCAAAGAAAGTACGGTCAAATCCATATGAAATATAACAAGTAAGCTGTTAAAAGAAAAATATTATAAAAAAATGAAAAATATTATTGACCCATTCAAAAGGAAACAAAGTTCAGCAGCATTAAGTTCTGTCGAAATAACGAAAATGGTAAATTTATGGAATGAAAATACTCTTGAAGGGCTGCTACGGAAATTCTATCACATAGCCGCTGTAGAATAAGCTTGGCGAGGTTGGAAGCTACTGCTTGCTTGACTGAATTTTTTTTGTATCGAATCAAACAACGATGGTTCTGTAACAAACCGAGTGTAATATAACCCAGTATTCAGCAAGACTTGCCAGGATGGTACAAGAATTTGTACAGGGTGGTTCAAGAATGCCCATTGGAAGAAATACGATTCAAAATTGGACAAGATCGTCTGGCAAAGCGATTGGAATGAATAAAAAAAATATACTAATCATTCCAATAGATCAACCGCGGTTCGTGGATTGGCCAAAAGTGGTGCACAAGAACAACAGCTTATAAAAATTACGGGACACAACAATGCCAACTCAATGAAACCCTACTTGAATACTGACGATGAATATCATAATCAAATTATTAACAGCATGCGTAGTGGAACTACATCTTCATCAGTTATATAAACTAACACGTCTGGATCTTCATTCAACTTTTCCAAATGTTGCTTTGTTAATTGCACCTTCAAATAAATCATTTTAGCTCTGTATTTTATAAATATAATAGTTAGCAAGAAATTTTTTATCCGGATAACCCTCGGACATGGATAAATGCTCAAAAATTTTATGACAACTGTCTTAAGCTTGTTGCTTGTAGGCAACAAGCTTTCCAAATCTGTCATAGAATTTTCTCGAACAATTATCAATGTCCTTGGGTTATTACTACTCATAATAATATATAAATTTCAAACGAATATGATAGGTATTTTTGTTATTCAGTTCTTTTTCTGCTTTTGTCTTTTTATTTCCAGATTCAATGTGAACACCTTTGAAGAAGTCTCTGTCTCCACCAATAGAAGATCACTCTTGAAGAAAGAAGTCCCTGAAATATATTTCAGCTTATTTTTGTATTTTCACACTTAGACGGGGAGCCAGGGTTTTTTTTTTTCACAGGGTTTTTTTCCTAGGCTTTTATGTCATACGCCGAATTGTATGACACACGGTCACTAACCCTGATCTATATGCTTTATTGTTTGCTAATTAAATATTGTCAGCCAAAAGTTCAAAAGAATATATATATATTACTACTCATAATTATTTCAAACTGTGACGTTTCAGTAACGAAAATTTTTGATGAATTAATAACCCCATCACGGAAAAAAATTCCCAAAATCACAAAACAAAGTCACTAACCCCTGTGGAGATATCTATGAATTTTTTCTACTCAAGAAAACATGAAGCAAATGAGCACAGGACCATAGAAGAACTGTCATTGATTCTGAAACATTGGGCGGTCAATATGCTGAAGAAAGACGGAACCATTGTGTGTTTCGAGTTAACTGTTGCAAGAAGTACTTTAATGATTACATATTAATGATTGTCCATTCAACAATATAGTATTCAAACCGGCCTACGATCCAATGAGTAAAAAGCTACAGGAAGATACATATAAACATATAAAGTCTAGATGAATTTATCTGAAGCCTAAAAAAATATGTTATGGGACGAAAATACTACGGAAGGTCATATGCATAAAGTTCACCATATTGCCGCAGAATTGAAGTGTGGGGGAGGAAGTGTAATTTATTGTCTTGTGGATTTTTCTGAATCAAGAAAAATTTCGATGGTTCTCCTACGAATCGCGTTGAATATAATCCGGTGTTCAGTAAAACGTACCAAGGTGGTTCTTAGTGCTGCATATGTAAGAAACGGTTGTTTTCCAATAGTAAAACAAAAAGCTACCCTGTATATCTCTTTTATAAACTGTTATCCAAACGAGACAGCAATCTTACTTCCTCGTGGCTATTCTAAAAATCAAATTGACACTGAAAGAATGAAACTGATAGATGGTACGATAATCTATATGTTGTTAAATTTCTATTGATGGGTGGACTAAATCCCCTGCTGAGGCTTGAATGTAAAAGACAAGACTTGAATTGACCATTTCTCTTCACCAAATTGGCCAAAACTGATGTAGAAAAACAACAATTTCTGAATATTACTGGTGATGGCAGTCAAAATTTTATAAAATCGAGAATACCTGAACAAGATCATGAATATTATACGTGGTGATAGATATTTTATGGTGGAGAACATCAACAAATCTATCTTTGAGTTGAATTTTATAATTGTATTTTGTCTCACTGTATTTGAGTTGAGAGTCTTTCTTCGAAAATAAATCTTTCGAATTTCTTTCAGACATTGACAAATGTGTAGATCAGCAACGAATCTTTCATTGAGTAGAATTTCAATAATTGCATTTTTATTACAGTATTTTCAATAAATAAATTTTTTTTTTCAAAATAATTCTTCTAAATCTCCTTCTTACATTGGCAAATGCCTCACAATTTCGTAAAAAATTCTCGATCTTGTTACTTTGTAACGGCCTGCGGTTTCGTGCTGTTATTAAGCAGCGAGCTTCCGATATTCTTAAAATTAAATCGGCTTTTTTCAATGTCCTAGGGATGATACCATCAGTAGTCATCAAATCTGTATTCTAGACCAAACTTGATGAAGGGCAAATTGGTAACAAAATGACCATGATCTATTCATGATATTCAAAAATGCCTAGTCAGTCAATGCGAGAATATCAAATTCATATCATTACAAATTAACATTACCTGTATTCATCTTAATTTGTCGTACACCAACTAATTGATAATGGATAACTTCATATCATACAATATCCACCTTAGATATATCAATCTCTGGAAGAAACACAAACACAAAAAAAACAAACTCACTCATCACAAGATCAGCAAGGTGCAAAGTAAATATTTGAACTGCTTCGATCTACCTGACTAAGCGCAAGTTCGCGGGTGACCGATGCTTCTGGTTTCGCCGTGGACCCGAGGCACGAATGTCCAGTAGTACCACTGCAAGTGGTACATACCAATCGACCATTCAGCGTCTTCGCGCCAACTTTGACTGTGCGAAAGCGAGGTATAGCGAAGCAGGGATGTTGTACAACCGGTTGCGACTGAAACATTTGCAGTGACCTCGTAATGAGAGTTCGTGGTCTCTTCAGTGTGCTATTGTCTTTTGGTTATTTGGTGGAATCATCCCGTTTTTTTTCTGATAATCAAAAATTATTTTTTGGTTGAAGATTTGGCCATTTCTTCCAACTACGCCAAACAGCCCGAAGAAGTCGTAAATGCTCTTCGGAAATATTAAATTTTTTTATCCAATATTTGACAGTTTTGATTGTATTTATACTTGTCATTTCAGACAAGTTAACTATGAAATAGAGTTTTTATATTTCAGCACTCAATTTCATATTTAAAGAGATATGGCAATCGCATCAGAATCTTGTTTTGCCGAAAATGGTCTCAATCAATTGGGGTTGCTGTTTTACCGACCGGCCGTATATATTCCTCCTTCGTATAGAGAGGAGTAAGAGTTTTCATATCTTCAGTGAAGTTTAAATGTCCCGGTTCAGTTCGTTATTGTTCTAAATCCAGGCAATGGTTCAGAAATTATGAGAATCTGAATTTTGTTCTCCTTTATAACTCACAAAATATCCATCGAATCTGATGGTAACTTGAAATATGTTGGAATTAGGTAAATAAATAGGATTACATAATTTCGCAGAGATAGAAACTCTAGAAAATACATGAAAATTCCCACAAAAATTACTTTAATATCTTATACTCGTACCTCATAAGAAATCCATGGTTTTCAGTTTAAATAATGTTTATGTATTGACGGTATTGCTATCTCACATATCCTCAAATTTTATTGTTGCAGCTTTATCTCTTCAAAAAATATAATTGATTTTTCATATATTTAAGTATGAGCAATCACAGAAGTTGAAGTTAATGTTGATTGATTACGTTGACATTTACGATCCTTGTCGACTCAAGGCTCATTTACACTTCCATATCTTGGTAGACCTCATTCCTGTCCGAATTATAGGGAGTGTCCCACATTATTCGTCTGAAGATAAGAATTTTTCGTAAAATCGGAAAAAGGAGATCTCAAAAAGTCCGGCAGTTATTTTAATACAAATTGCTGTCATAGATACCTACGTTTATGATCGGCATCGGTCGAAATTATTTATTCAGTTTCGGTTGGTGGAATATTGATCAAATAAGTTCATTTACGGTGAAATAATATATCTTGTCAAAATTCACAAGCCAAATACCTCTTCGGGAAAAATTGTATGCAAAAATCCTGAAGGTAGTTTTTTATGTAATTCCAAATTTTAATCATCTTATATTCTCATTTTTGGGATAGTATTTTTCAAATATATTGAAATATTAATATGTTATATATTGATATGTAGCGATTACTTTTGAAAAAATGTTCTGAAATCTCGAATATGAAACAAATTAAAACCAATTCAATGAGTAGGTATATAATGAGAATACAAATCTATCAGCTAAATTTCGTGATCACTATCAAAGCCTTTTTATTTATTTGGGATTTTTTGCAATATCAATATATGAGCATAATGTTTCCTCGTTGTTTCAAACAGGACCCATCAGAAAATTTTTAGGTTGGAACTATTACTAAACTGCTATTGGTAAAAAAATAAGAACTTGCGATCCTATAATGAAAATTGCCACAGAAAAAGTTTTTTGAAATAGCAGAAGATAATCCACAATGTATTTTTTTTTCTTTCATAAAACTGTAGATATGATGCATTTCATGTTCAAATTAATACATTTTACCAATATCTTGAGTTATGGCGGTTAACCGATCCATTCAAACAAAAAGTTGCCTCATCAGAAAACACTACATTGAAAGCAAAACGTTCGTCGTCATTACAGATGGTCATAAGCCGTTCGCAAAATTCGAGCTGTCGATTAAAATCATCCTCTGACAATTCTTGGACTAATCGTACCTTATACGGATACAAATTTTCCTCTTTTAATATTTTTCTTACGGAAGGTCGACTTATGCCGTAGTTCCGCGCCAGAACTGGTATGAGTTTGAGGTGATTCCTCCAAATCAATGGCAATATTTTGCATCATCGCTTGGTTCGTTACTTCACGTGGTCTTCCAGATCTTGGCAAATCCTTGACCATTCCAAATGCATTAAAACGTTGTATTCTAGTAACTGTTGATCGTGATATTGGCTTTTTTTCAGGATGCAAATCATTAAAAATATGACACACTTCTTAATGAGTTCCAACACTATCACCATAACCGATCATCATTAATATCTCAATACGATCTTTTTCAATCAAATTGACCATTTTCAAACGTATTCACGATTTATTTTCACAAACTGAACTTCAAAAACGTGGAGACAGTTACCTACTACAAAATATTTCATTTTATTTTTTTATAGGAACGAGACCCATTCCGCAAGGGTGATTTCTGATGTGGGTGAATTGGTGTTCAGCGAGAGCTCACCGTTCAATATCTTGCGTCTCAATATAAGAAGTATTATGAAAAATATGGACGAGTTAATGTTTTTCCTGGATAAACTTGAGATGGATTTCCACATTATGGTGCTTACTGAAACATATTTTATAAATGAATTAGATGTGCTCAAAATAGAGAATTTCAATATTGTGTACAATGCTGGTGAACTTAACACGAATGATGGTATCCTGGTGTACATCAGGGATGACATCAGCTATTCACATGCAGTAAGAAACCTGGGGGATATAAAAATACTGGAGATGGGTGTGAGTGTTGGATCGAAGGAAGTTATATTGACAGCAATCTATAGATCACCGAGTACCTGCCCAAGACAGTTTAATGAGGACCTTCGGGAATATATTCAATCTATGGCAAGGAATGATATGCATATAATTACGGGCGATATCAATATAGATTCGAAATCTGGTTCCGTTTTTTCTGAAGAGTATAAAAATATTCTCAGCGCTTGTGGGTATGAATCATACATGAATGAGGTAACCAGACGTCGGAGCGGAACTTGCCTTGATCATTTCTTTGTTAAAACCAAGGAACATATGGATATTGGATCGTTTGTTTTCCGCTATGAGATTACAGACCATGACCCCATAGCACTGACGGTGAATCTTGCAGGGAGAACGTCGGGGCGGCCAACACGGCGTGGGCGATACAGGAGGTATGTAGATTATCCAGCACTCAGAGGTGCTTTGAGGAGGGAAAATTGGAGAGAATTATATTCTTCATGGGATTCTGATGAGATGACTGAGGAATTTATCGGGAGGATTAATATGTATATAGAGGATCATACGAAAATAGTAAAAGAGAGAAGGCAGAGTGTGGGGAGAAAGCAGTGGGTTACTTCTGGAATTCTTGCCTCGGTTGATAGGAAATAAAAAATGTACCAGGAAGTTTGCAGAGATCCGAACAATCCTGTTCTGAGGGGAGAATACCTAACCTATAAGAACAAACTGTCCAAATTGATAAAGTCTGCTGAAAGATCTTATGCAGAAAAAATGATAAGAGCCAACATAAACGAGTCAAAAGCTCTCTGGAAGACTGTTGATTCAATATGTAACCGGACCAGACCTGAAGTAAAAATAGACAGGATTTTGTCAACAGATGGTGTGATACTGGACGAGAAGAAACATATTGCCGGGAGTTTTAACTCCTATTATAGTGGATTGGGTCAAACATTGGCAGAAAAGATCGAAATCCCAAAAGACTACTCGGAGAATGATAAAAGGCTGAAAAACTCCATGTGTCTCTTTCATACTGATGCAGAGGAGGTGTGGCAGACGATAATGCAATTGAAGGAGAGAAAATCACCTGGATATGATGGTATCCGGGCAGAGACTCTAAAAATCATATCAGACGAGATAAAAACTCCCTTAGCCCACCTAATCAATTGCTGTTTCGATGAGGGAAATTTCCCCAAGAAACTGAAAATTGGAATCGTGAAACCCCTATATAAGAACGGAGATAATTTGAAGATGGAAAACTATAGGCCAATATCGGTGATCTCTAATATTGCAAAAATAATAGAGAAAATACTGAAAACGAGGATAGTAAAATTTTGCGAAAAATATAATATAATTTCCCAACACCAATATGGCTTCATAGAAAAAAAGTCAACCGAGGACACAATCCATCGTTTAACGTCTCACATCTATAACTCACTAGATAAAAGTAAGTCGTGCCTATGTGTCTTCATCGACCTTTCGAAGGCTTTTGATACCGTCTCACACAACAAACTATTAAGCAAATTATATAACTATGGTATTAGAGGGAAAATATACGATCTATTGAAAAGTTACTTATCAGGCCGGAAACAGATGGTGTGCATTGATGGAGAGTTGAGTGAGCCTTTATATGTGACCTATGGAGTTCCTCAGGGCACAGTTCTAGGACCAATTTTGTTCACGTTGTATATTAACAGCCTACTGGAAGTCAAAGTGAGGGGTAAAGTCCTCAGCTTTGCAGATGACACAGTACTTTTCTGTGAATCAGAAACGTGGGATTATTTGGAATTGGAGGCTCGGGAAGACTTTCGAAGTTTGGAGAAATGGTTTAGACACAACACGTTGACTATCAACTTGGAAAAGACCAAATACCTACCTTTCTCTCTGTATACAGGTGGCTTACCTAATATGGGACCTCTATCTGTAGGACCGACCTCATGTATTCCGGAGGCAGAGTCAGTATCATATCTGGGTGTGGTGATTGATCGACATCTTAGATGGGACCTTCAGGTCAGGAATATTACAGGCAAACTAAGAGGAATATTATATAAGATCAGATATTTGAGAGACTACCTTGACCTGAAACATCTACGAATGGTATATTTGGCTTTGGTGCAGTCACATCTTCAGTATGGAATCATTGGTTGGGGAGGTGTAAATGACACACATTTAGAAAAATTGAGTGTGGTACAAAGATGGATTTTGCGGACTATGTACAAAAGGCCGCTCACATTCTCCAACGATAGATTACACAAGGAATCAGAACTTCTCGATGTGAGACAGCTGTTTTGCTGGAATATCCTGGTGAACACAAAAAGGTCGAAAATAATATCTTATCCTGTCGAGCACAGGTATAACACGAGGGAAAAGATGAACTCTCTGAAGGTACCTCACTGCTACAAGACAGTGGGACAACGACACTGCGACTTCCTGGCGCCCAAGCTATTCAGCCAACTTCCACCCGATATAAAAGGAATAAATAGTGTGAATCTGTTCAAGAAAAAGGCAAGGAACTGGATTATTTCTTTCGGGAGGGAAAGACTACACCGGTTCGTCAATCAGAAGTAGGAGCTCAGAATCGGATAGCGGAGGAAAAAAGAAAATAATAAAAAGAAAGAAAAAAGAACGAGAAGAAATATTATCTTATGTTATTTGTTTTTGTATTAATTGGTATCTTAACTTTCTTCAATATTGTTCACTCACCACGTTGGGTTTATTCGGGGTACGTAGCATCACGTACAAGCGATAGTTTTCAACTAGAGCTTTTGTGATGTATTATCGATTTATTCACCTCATCATGTAACTGACTTAGTGAATAAATATTATTATTATTATTATTATTTTCTATTAGGTACTATGAATACGAACAACATCAATTTATTTATCTGAACGACATTTTCCTCAATTGGACAAAAAAACTGTATGTCTTTTTTTTACAGATAGTTTTTACTTGGATCCGAAACAAGGTGCTCTTTCAGAATATGCAAAAATATACAGGGTGACCTTGTGAAATAAAAAAAAGGTCATTTCCGGTTAAACGGGAAGTACCTCATTGATGAAAACATGCTCATCAAATGCATTGTGGTGCATTACACTCAGCTGCCAAACTTCAAAATTATCGTCTGTTCCGTTTCAAAGATATTAATTTGGTGCCAAACTTTATCCCAACCCTGTCAGTATTTTTATACTGAAATCAGTATAAAAATACCTTTCAAATTAGGTATCACTCACCCCATCTTCCCTATTCAAAATTTGGGGGTGAGGGTTGTAGTAGCAAGGGTTGAAGCGCTATGCGTCCGTAACCTACATCTTAAGTTGTCCTCCTCGAAACAGAAAGCGACCAGCCCTAGCATTTCTATCGAAAAAAATTATTTCGTCTGTTTCGTTTTCAAATGGCCACCCTGTATTCTTCTAATAAGCTTGAAATACGTGAAATTCGTGTGCAAATCACAAAAATAATTGCCTGGTTACAACTAAATCTTATCGTTGAAGCTTTCATTGAAATCTTCTCGAAGAAAAAGTTTGATGTGACACCCTTCAGTTAAAACATAATTTTTTATTTTGAGGTTTGACAATTTTTTCATCAAAAATGAGTTCAATATAGGGATGTTGAGAATCACATTTGTGTAAGAATTGTCAAAAAATTTTATCATTTTTTATCTGGAAGGATAAGATGTCACAAGTCAAATCCAATGAAAAGTTACAATTTTGAATTTATCACTTATTGATTTATACCATTTATCATTCGTAGAAGTTCATTGAGGTGGAATATATACATTTTTCTGTGACTCGATCATATTACAAAGCTGCTCCAATATCTTTCCTTGGATATACTGAATAAAAATGAAAATCAATCTTTCATATATACAAAAGTTTCTGATAGCATAAGACGAAATAGTGTTGTTATGATTTTCACAAAGTTTGGTAAACTCTTTCTGCTCACTTAACACTAAAAGATATGAAACGTGATATGATCGCCAATCAAAAATCGGAGGTTCAGCACCTACCTGGTATTTTCTGTAGACTTCGGTGTAGTGGACTGTATTTCTGTTGGTTAGGGTGGCACAGCAGGATTGAGTTGGGCTATTGGAGTTAATTCATGAGTTTTGTGAAAGAGTTTATAACCAGAGAGAGTTGTGACTTTCGAGAATAGCACTGTCGATCATAACATCTGCATCGATCTCTTCGGTAGACACGATATACCAAATAATTAACCAAGCAATAAGAGTCAAAAATAACAAAAAATAGAAAAAATTACAATAATAAAAGAATTTATTTCATCATGGTGTCGGGAATGGTTGCTTCCATTGAACCTAGACAAATGTCATGTGCTGCACATAGGCAGAAACAATTCGCGACTTCCTGATGTCATTTATGAGCATTGTCTCTCTCCTGTCTCCAGTCAATGTGATTCGTGCTTGACCGTAACTAGCAATCTGACATGTTGCTTCAATTAAAACTAAGGCCCGTCAACTCTACTACCTGGTTCAAATATCTTTCCGAGGCTCTAACAGATCAGTTTGTAAAGTGATATATGAGTCTTTCATACGCCCCACCATGGAATACGCTGGTCCAGTATGGTGGATGGCCCTTCTTTGGTGACATGAGTTCTCTCGAGTCTGTCCAAAGATGGAATACCAGAATTCCATATGGAATTTCTCTGAATAACATGACAACATGTGCGGATCGGCGCATTATAGGTGACCTGATATTCACACACAAGTGTATGCATGGAATTTTTGGACCTCAGGTGCAACTGCTTCATAGGTATTGCTATCGATAACCACTCATGTTGGCTACTGTTTGTTCATGGTTTTTTCATTGATGTGAACAATTAGAAGTTTAAATCGGAGAAGAATGTCATTTTAGTACAAATTAACTTTTTTATGAATCAAGAAATAAAAGGGATAAATATAGAGGATTGTAAGGTGAATGCACCAGTGAGCCAGCCTTTTTCATTTCGTTAAAAATTATTCTCAATGGGTGAAATATACAAAAAAAGTTCATTTAGTTATAGTACAGCTTCACCGAAGATAAAAAGCTTAAATCTCTCTCTTATATGTGCTTCACCGAAAATAAATGGAATTTTTCCATTACTTTCTACAACGGTCATTTCTCGTGAGTTTGACGGTTATGTATTTGATTATTCCACATACAAAACTATATCATTTGTTTTTGGTTGAATAGAGAAAATGGATATTTGACCTATTTTGCGGTGTGCCATGACTACCTTATAATTTCGAAACCGAGAATGTTTTCAAAGAGAGAATTGTTCGCAAATGATTGGATGATGGACTTAGAGCAATTTCATATATTTAATGTTTCTAAGTTTATGTACAGAAACAAAGTGGCGAAAAACACAGGTGATCACAAATATGATACAAGGAGAAGGCTGAATTTGAGAGTGCCCCAGACGAAAACTACAATTTTCCAGAGGTTTATCTGCACCACTGGACCTAAAATATTCAATTCTATTCCACAAGATTTAAAAGATATCAAGAACTTCAAGTTATTATCAAAGAAATGGAAGCAGTTTATTATAAAGAATGAAAGCAGTTTCCAGTACGTCATGTAGAAAATGGAAAGAGAAGAAGAAGGAAAACCCACCCCCGGTGTAATTCAGGAACTCCAGAAAATATTCTGTTACTTTTGTATATATAGGTGACGCACTTGTCTGTATATTGAATTATCCTCAAATGATGCACAACACAACTACTCAAGGAGTTAGGTGCAAAATTATTCAGTTATACCAGAAAATCAAAACACTATCATGGCCTCTTTTGCAAACGATATAGCCATACTTGCATATGCTGAAAACGCTGAAACAGCTTCCAGATAATTACAGGAACACCTGGATGACCTTTGACAGTGGCATCGAAAATGGCGACTCAACATCCATGAAGCCATGAGCTCAATTCTCCACAAGAATAAGTTTATTTTTGAGACAATCTATATCTCTTGTTTGGTATATGTAAAAATGTATCTAATAAAGCATATCTATCTATCTACCTATCTATGTCCCCCTAACAAAATATTCGGAAAGAAAGTGCCAGCAACACCAAGGCTAAGTATCTTGGCATTCATTCAGACCAGCGTCTCATCTGGAGAAAATACTTCAATGCCAAAGAGAACTAATAAATCTGAAATTCCGAAAATTGTATTGGCCTATAGGCACGAAGTCCAAATTGAACCTTCAAAATGAATTTTTTCGAAAAAAATATGGACATACGGCAATTCTGGGTTGCGCTAAGCCATCTAATATTCAAATCATCCAAAGAATTCAATCAAAAATATTGATTGGTTGATGATCCATGGTATCTCTTCAACTATTTCATCTATGAAGATTCAAGAGTCCCATATGTCAACCCAGAAATAAAAGAACGCTCGAGAAAATACCACCAGAAAAAAACAAGGACATGCCAACCAAGTGATGGAACAACTGACAGAGGATCCATTAAACTCACGAAGATTTAAAAGGACCTGACCAAAAGACCTAACAGACTGATCATAACATATCTATCAATACGAAATAATTATTCCATATATTAATTTCAAGATGGTTTTAGGGCTATTCATGATGTTTCCGATTCTTTTTTGGAATGGGTTATAGCTCTCAAACAAATTCGATACGTATATTTTGTAGTCAGTTCTGTTTTCTGCTTTTGCCATTTCATTTTCAGATTGGATGTGGGCAACTTGAAGATGCCTCTGTGTTTATTAATAGAAGAGCACCCTTGAAGAAAAAGTCCCTGAAAAATATTTCAGGTCAATTAATTTTGTACACACAACAACACGAATGCGGGCAGCGAGGGTTTTTTATCTAAGAAATAATAACTTAATGGCTCGAGAACAGAATGGAGACCGAATACTAATGGCTGCAAAGAACCCCTGGTGATTGACTATATCGTTACCAAATAAGCTCGAAGATAACTGAGGAACATCTCTGTGGCATGGGTGGACTATCGAAAAGCCCCTCCCCCCCCACATGGCTGCTCAAAGTATTGAAAATACATGGGATCGATGGAAAAGTAACAAATCTTCTTGATCATCTGATGGGAAAATGGACGACTCAAGTGGTGGTTAGATCGGGGGATCGTATGATTGAGTCAAATGGGATCCCAATTAACCGGGGCATATTTCAGGGCGACACATTAAGTCCGATCTGGTTTTGAATGGCAATGAACCCTCTGAGCATACTACTAAGCAACACCAACTATGGCTATACCATTAGTAAAGGGAACAACATCTGCATTGACCACCAATTATATATGGGCGATTCGGCGATTCGAAGCTCTACGCTGCTAATGCAGATCAACTGAAAAGGATGTTGGAAATAGTCTCGTCTTTTAGTGATGCCATATGCATGCCAATGGGGGTGGAAAAGTTCGCGACTCTGGAGGTAAAGAGGGGAAGATTACAGAAAACAAGACAGACGACGGCGCTTATGAATCAGATGACGATCCCCAATTTCAACAAACACGACTCCTACAAGTATCTGGGAATAAATCAGGCGCTGGATAATAGAATCTCTGAGATGACAGAGCTCTTTAAACAAGAATTATATAATCTGTCTGTTCACGGCAATCAACATCTGGGAGGTGCCAAGCATAACGTATTATTTCGGCGTTCTGACCTGGTCCGTAACTGAACTGCTGGAAATTGACAGAGGCTCAAGGACTTTGCTCACAAGGTACAGAATGCACCGTCCTCACTCTTCGACCATCCGTCTTTACCTCCCACACCAACATGCTGGACGAGGGCTCCTCAACCTCGAGTCTGTTCATGAGAGAAACATCTTATCACTGAGCATATTTCCTCGGGGACAAATCACCTTTCTTTTCTGCCATCCGTGTAGCCGATGATAGGTTTCCACCGCTGAGGTTCACGGAGTCATCACATCAGGATATTAGACGTCCTCAGGAGGGGTTGATAGAGGAGTGGAGGAGCAAGGCCTTGCACGGCAGGTAACCTGGTCTTCTGGAGAGTAGAGATGTCAATAAAGTGGAGTCTACTTACCTGCATGCGAGCTACCTTTCATCGAGACGATGGGACGGTTCTTGGCGATCCAGGATCAGATGATGCCGACAAGGATGTAATTAAGGCACATAGCTCAGCAAAACATCCCTATCGACCGATGCTGCTAATGCTCCCAGAGACCGGAGTCGATTCAGCATCTAACCTCTTCGTTCCCGATCCTTCCCCCAAAAGACTATATTGAGAGACATAATTCAATGGCGAAGATTTATTATCAGCAAATAGCGCTAAAACTCGGGCTTATCCAGGACGAACTCCAGTAGCACTTATATATGAGAAGAGTACTTCTGCAGAACGCCACTTATAAAATGTACTGGGACGGCACGCAGAGCAGTTGCTCATAATAGGCTAGACGTCACTCTACACTCCCACAAGGTGAGTAAAACATGTCTCTTGATAGAATTCACCATACCCGCGGACGATAACATCACAAGGGCCTACTCGGAGAAGGTCACCAAGTACACAGATCTGGCGGAAAATGTACGCTGTTGAGTCGGTCAGTGTTCTTCCTATGATCAAGAGAAACTTGATTGAGAATACCCAAAGACTCGGCCTGGATAAGGACATAATCTCCGCTTCGCAAAAACAGGTCATCCTACACACTACCAAGATAATTGCAAGGACCGTAGCAGCAGCCTCTGCCTTGACACTTCGTCCGGAAGTTGCCGACTATTTCCCTTTATTGAGCGGTGAGAAGGAAAAAATATATATAATATTAAATTAATTACTGGACAAAATTTGATCGATTTAATTCCTCAACTTCGAATACCTCAAAAATAGTGTAATTTTCGAAAAATAATGATGAATGAATTTAGCTGCTGAAATAACTGCCGATTCTAGAAACCTCATTAAATATTTTCTGAACAAGATTTGACAACATACAATATTCCCTCCCAAATGAACCATTTCGATTAATATTCAACCAACTGAAACTGTATTAAAATGTCCGAGCAATGTCAATCGAATACGTATCTGAGAAAGCATTGACATTTTTGACGAACATTTCCACATTTATAATTTCTGATTTTACGAAAACTTCGTATGTTCAGACGAATAATTAGGATAATTTTTCCATGAGTTTTAGGTGAATAGGTGTACCAGGACATAGGAAATTTCCTGTACTTTCGTTTTCGTTCATCGCCCCAAAGCCCCAATGAGCCAAGAGTCGACAAGAAACGTAAATGTCAGCATAATTAATGAATATTAAGTTCAACCCTTAGTGTGCTTGCCCTTGAGTTGATGGAAACAGAATTATATCATCTGGTGAAAGAAAGCGAAGACATTGAAATTTGAAAATATTAATGATATCGATAACGTCCATTAATGCAAAAATTATTGTTCAAATTGAGTTTATACGGTCAGCCGGATGGATATACTTGAGTTGGACCATTTTCGGCTCTTTATTCGAAAATTACAGACATCTTGGCTAAACGATAGCAAGCTGTTCTGCTAAAACAATCGCACGAAAATAAATTTTTTCATTTGATATTCGAGTTTCACACATTCTGAACACCAAGATACGTAAAAATGATGCTGAATATTTTTTTACAATTACCTTCTTATAATACTAATTTCTTTGAGTACTAAATAAAATCGAACAGAATAAAGAATTCCATGGGATGAAATAACAGCGTATCACGAATTCCTTATCCAGATCTATCCAATTTCAGTTTTTGCCTCCAATCCGACACTGCTCTACCACTTAAGTTTCAGCCGAAAAAAGTGTTTTCGGCTTTGCAGGAAAGAAGTGTCCTCACGTTTTCCGACAAACACCATCGAGTTTCAGGATGGATCTTTAAGGTTGCGATCAAAGTTTCTTGTTACACTAAAAACGGTGTCAAACTGAACGATTCTTAAGGGTACAATTACATCCACTTCCGCTCGCAAATGGCGAGCAGCACGGAGCACAGAGTGATCCCAACGCCCTGATTAGGTTCGGGGTGGAATTAAGTCGATCGTTGGACTAACCGGCATGAAATTAAATGTCCGGAATATTTCAGGGGTAAATAACGTAGGTATTGGTTGAATTTGTTTCGATCTTTAAGGGTTCAAAGGTTGGTTTCACTCTGGAAAATAGAACCGTTTCAAGTAGAACCACAGATTTATTGGAGGGAATCTTCAGGGTAGCGGGATGCGATACTGTAGGGAAAAAGAGAATAATCTTAAATCTCCTGCAATACGAATATCGTGAAAATCACTGCCTGAGTTCAAATTCAATAAACCTGACGAAACAATTGATTCTTTTCTGAGAAATCCATCTCTTCAGTTATCATAGTTCAGTATTGGATTACTCCAGATACAATCTGATTTGTTTGAAATAAAATCTTTTGGTATCAGTTATCTGACTGTGAAGTGCACTTTTCTTTCAATTCCATGTGAACATCTTCAATTGAATTCTTCTTAGTTCAAAGTTACCTACATGCTGGAAGCCATATTTCCACTTATTTCCAAAACTGATACTCCTGTGAAGCTCTCTGATCTTAGATCCATCAGCATTTTGTCAGGTTTATCTAAACTGTTTGAGAAAATTATGCCTGCATAATTTTTCGAATATCTCGAGGAAGGTCAATCTGGTTTCGTCTTGAATATAGCTCAGCTCAGGTAATGTTGTGAGTAGTAGTTGTCTATAACATCCAGCGCTCGCTTGATGAATCGATGTATGTGGTCTTGTTTCATCTAGACATCAGCAGAGCTTTAGATACAGTTATACATCATATTCGTATGGCTATTTCGTGATCTTCTGGAATCCGCAGTGATGCTCTTCAACTTGTTGATGACGAGATATTGTTGATGATGGAGCTCGTGTTGAATGATTGTTTGGGCTATTACCATCATCTATTGTGGATGTAATGTTTTCCGACGTTTCGATAGACATCTTCTATCTTTATCAAGAAGGAAAACTAGAAAACCTTTTGAAAATTATCAATTTTCAAAAAGTCATTATTGACAGAAGTCATGAAAGAAAATGAACGATGTTATATACTCATATATACTCATCTGTGATATGATGATCTTTTTAAGTTGGATCGAACTATCGGCGTCCAAACTTCTGGCAGATCTATAGATGGAGCACTTATGGAATCAGGTGTTATTTTCATAAATGCTGCTTCTTTGATTTTTCTTCTTGCAAGTTTTTCTTTTTTACTTTTCCTCCTTGATAAAGATAGAAGATGTCTATCGAAACGTCGAAAAACATTACATCCACAATAGATGTTGGTAATAGCCCAAACAATCATTCAACCCTCTTCAACTTCTAGGGTCATATCTGGCGGACGTTAACAGACTGTAAAACTGGGTGTTACAGTCAGCCAGGCTGAAAATGTTCTGGGTGGTGTCCCTCAGGGTTCGATCTTAGGCCATATCTTTTTCGGTTTATACAAGCCAGTTCGTCAAGTTCATTCGATATTGTTCTACTACGATATAACCATAGGAAACCCAAATGATGCAGCATTGAGAATGAAGGATGATATGAATCGACTGGCGAATATCGCTGCGAAATATGCGTTGAGATTGAATGCGAAAAAATTATCTGCTCTCTAATTCAGTTCGAACGCGAACAAAATAATTGTTGAAGCAAGATTCGAATTAACAAAAAACATTGAAGCCATACAATTCGTTGAATACGCAAGAGACTTATGTATTATAATGGACGACTCTGACATTCGGTGAAAACGTGATGAGTGTGGTCATGCCATCCTGTGCATACTAAGAGAGTTCTCTGTGAGACTTAAGTCCTGTCAAATTTCACCGATTGAATTTCCTCGGGTATAGTTTTTGTACCGAAAAGGATACTTTTAGACGGACCCAGCTTGTGCAGAACTCCTGTATCAGCATGGTCACTCCTGTAAGTAAGTTGTACTCATGTCTATACTTTTGTTCATTGATTAAATATATAGTTAAACGCTGTGCTGTGTTTTTAACCCATGATTAGAGGTTATGGGCCCAGACTCTGTATTTTAATCTGAATAGTGAACTGTAAAAGTGGTGAGTAACCTGTAAAACAATAAAAAAAAAAGTGAAGTTTTAAAAATGGCGTGAAACATGACCTCAAATATACGTCCATTTGATGGAACAAACTTCGAAAACTGGAGATTCAGACTGGAACGAGTGCTTGAAAGAAATGGGGTTCTATCTATACTGGAAGAAACGTACCCGGAAGAAATAGAAAAGGTGCCTGACTTCAAAAGTAGAGATGCCAACGCACGTGATATAATTGTTCAATGCATTGTTGATTCAGTGCTGGAATTGGTTAAATCCAAAGGTACGGCCAAGGACATGATGGAGACACTTAAAATTACTTATGTACGAAAAAGCTTGATGTCAAGAATTTCTTTGCAGAAACGCCTTAGAAATATGACTTTTGATGGATGCAGTTCCTTGAATGGGTATATCATTGAATTTGATAAGGTGGTGTCTGAACTTAAGAATGTTGGAGGATACGTTGACAGTGAGGAATATGTAACACAACTGCTTTCCTCGATGCCAAATGAATATCAATCTGTGATAACGTCGATTGATATCCTACTAGCTTCTGATCCAGACGTTGTAAATGAAGACTTTGTCAAGAGTAAACTCTTATCTGAGGAAGAAAGGATGCTAAAATCCAGAGAAGGTAGGGAGACCAGTGGAAATGCATTTTTTACTCAAAGAAAATTTTCCAACAGAAATAAGGGTTCTTGGAATAACGGTTCGAAACGCTCTTATGCAACCAACAAAACTTCGAGTAGAGATACAGGGAACTCAAGGGAGTATTCGGTAAGGTGTTGGACATGCAAAGCTGTGGGACACAAACGATCTGAATGTCCTCAGCGAAACAGATCGAATGTCAACATGGCATTGAATAAAAATCAGAATGGAGACATTGCTTTTATGTCAGATAACATTAGTTCTCAATGCCCGTCGAAGAAAAGCGTCGAAGTAGTTCAAAGTGACGAATCCGTATTTGCTGGAAATGTAACCTCAAATGAAGAAATTGTGATGGTGATCGATTCTGGCGCTTCAAATCACCTAATAAAAGCAGAATATGGACGCTTTTGTAAAAATTCGAAGAAGATATCCCATACCATAAATGTTGCAAAAGAAGGTGTAACTGTGACGTCAACATCTTCAGGTGATCTACCTCTTATCACGGAAAACAACACACCAATTATATTAAAGGACGTGTTCACCTGTGAAAAATTATTCCACAATTTACTGTCGGTAAGGAAGATGGTAGAGTCAGGATTGAAGGTTGAATTTCATGAGAAAACTGTCAACATTTGGAAAGATGGAAAAATATTATTACAAGGTAATCGAGTTGGCAATCTGTTTATTTTGAGATTACGTATAAGAAAATTCCATGAAGCCAATCTAGTAGAAAACACAAATATGTTGTGGCATAGAAGAATGGGACATTCATGCAGATTTCCTGTAGATGGTATCTGTGAAATATGTTTGAAAGGTAAACAGACGAACAACAAGTTCCTGAAGCAATTACCAGAAGAAAGGAAGCCAAGAAGAATACTAGAGTGCATTTCGTTTGATGTTTGTGGAAAAATTACTCCTTCAACACATGATGGGTATGAATACTTTGTGTCATTTTTGGACAATTATAGCCATTTTGCCGTTGTATATTTGATAAAGAATAAAAGCGAAGTGGAGTCATGCCTGAGAAAATATGTGGCAATGACTGAGGCTATGTTCAGCTCAAAAATATCGAGAATTCGATGCGACAATGGAGGAGAGTATGTATCGATGAATATGAGAAAATTCTGCTCTGAAAAAGGAATTGAACTAGTGTATACTATTCCACGCAACCCACAACAAAATGGAATTGCTGAGCGCTTCAATAGAACGATTATGGAGAAAGCGAGATGCATGATCTTCGATTCTAATTTCGACAAGAAGATGTGGGGGGAAGCTGTTCTGGCAGGTACATATCTGTTGAATCGTACACCAACATCAGTTATACCAGATGGAAGAACACCGGCTGAGCTTTGGTATGGGTACAAGCCTGACATGGAGAAAATACATATTTTTGGTTGTACTGCTCATGCTCTGATACCTCCTGAAGATCGGAATGGAAAGTTATCCTCACGTTCCAGAAAGTTGAAACTTGTTGGGTACTGCAACAATGGGTATAGACTATGGGATGAAGAAAGAAATAAAGTCGTAACTTCTCGTTCTGTTATTTTTGATGAATCTTTTAATTCAATGCATTACATTATAGATTCCAGCCATGATGGAGAAGCAGCTGCTGATGGGTCTGAACAGCCCATGGACAGTAATAAAGTCTCTAAGGGCGAGCAGAGTGTTGAATCCGATGATCAACCTCGGAGAGGCAGTAATCAAGTCTCTGAGGGCGAGCAGAGTGGTGAATCCGATGATCAACCTGAGCTGAGAAGAAGTAGAAGAGAACGAAGACCTCCTGATCATTTCAAAGATTTTGAGATGATGATGGCCTTACCAGCAGGAACTATCCCATCAGAAGTTCCATCATCATACCATGAAGCCCTAAGTACTGATGAAGAGTGGAAGAGTGCTATAGATGCAGAACTGGATTCACTGGTGGCAAACAAAACATGGGAAATTGTTGATAAGCCTGCAGATGCAGTTGTTATTGACTCAAGGTGGGTGTTTTCGTTCAAATTGATTGACAATTGTTATGTAAAGAAAGCACGTTTAGTGGCAAGAGGTTTTCAACAACCAGATTCTGACGACTCTAATTTTTACTCTCCAGTGGCTCGAATGTTTACGTTGAGAACAATATTATCGTTATCTGTTCAATACGAAATGAAATTGTTACAACTTGATATCAAATCTGCATTCTTATCGAGTCCATTACACGATGTTGTTTATATGAAACCTCCATGTGGTTTGAAAGTGCCAAAAGATAAAGTTAGTAAATTAGTTAAGGCATTGTATGGACTGAAACAAAGTCTGAAATGTTTCAATGAGTTAATGAATGAAAAATTATCTAGACTGAAATTTAAAAGATCTAAAATCGATCCATGTTTATATTATAATCAGTTTACTTATATTTTGATATGGGTATGATTGTTGTTTAATGTGTATCATGTATTGTAGAATTGAGAGGGAGTATAAGAAGAACAATTCTGTGGTACATATGTATATTTTTCTGTGTTCATGTTCTGTGCTCAGCATGCTGTGTGCAGCATGGTTAATTCTCCTTCCTGTTCTGTTCATGCAAGATGTAACGATCTCCTGTAAGTAAGTTGTACTCATGTCTATACTTTTGTTCATTGATTAAATATATAGTTAAACGCTGTGCTGTGTTTTTAACCCATGATTAGAATTCACCTAGTATTAAGGAGTATCATCATGTGTTTCATTAGTTGGGAGATTGAGTTGGCTTCCCGAGAAAATTTTCTTTGATTTTAACTTTCTATGTGTATTTCATAAAACAATTTTAAAGAGAAGCCGGCCATATTTCTTCAATAGATTGGTACACAGAACGAATATACATAACATCAATATATATAGGAGAATTGTTTTGTCATGTTTCCATCACAGAACATCCATCTTCGGAAGAAGCTCGAGTTGTAATATTTCTAAGCTGAATGACGGCGTTCCTGGGCATTTGAGAAAATAAAAATATATTAATTAATAAAAATTGAATAAAAACACTTGACTGTACGTTTCACAAATTTTATTTGAAGCATCGTTGACATGCATGTTTCGGGTTTCTTCCCATTTTCAAAACTGAATATAAAACAATATCGGTTAATACAGTACACATCTACATAACATATCAACATATCAATCATTACTAGTAGTAAATTTATTTCCGTCCATTCCAACCACAGTAGTCGAATCACTAGTAGAACAACAACTTGATGAAAACCCCTCAGTCACCATTGAAACATAAGAAGAGGTAATGAGACTTCTTAAGATATGTCTGGGACAGAGCTACTTCAAATTCAATGATGATACTACCAACAACTAAATGGCTTACCTATGGGATCTCCATCATCTAATTTATTCAATGAAATATTCATGACAGCCCTTGAAAAGAAAATATTTTCCTCAGAAGACATTGGCTTGACGGGTTTTGTGCTACTCTGGAAGCGATATGTGGATGATGTTTTTTGCGTATGGACTGGGTCGATATCGGAATTGACGGCATTTTTGGAATTGTTGAACTCCATCCATGATTCCATCAAATTCACATTAGAAATAGAGGATGATAATAGATGTCTGAACTTCCTAGATATACAGATTAAAAGATAAAATGAACACCTTGAATTTGATATATACAGAAAATCCACCTTCTCTGATATTTTAATACCAAACAGTAGTTCATATCCTTATAAAATCAAAATGTCAGCATTTCACGCACTAACTCATAGATTAGTCTCGATTCCAATGTCAAAAATTAACTATGACAAGGAGGTTCGCACACTGAAATTTTTAGCTGGGAATAATGGCTACTCTCCGGATATTATAGATCAACTCCTTTTCAGAAAGCGGCAAAAGAAATTGTTACATTCAATTTATCCACCAAATAATGAAACAAACCAAAAAATACGCATATATCGACAACATCCCATCTCTGAGTGATAAAATTTGCAAAAGACTCAGATATTACAATATTAACATTAGTTGTACTAATAAAAAAAATCTGAGATCAATGTTCTTTAATGGTAAGGATCGAGCGAACAACACACAATTAAGCGGTGTATATAAGCATCACTGTAATGAATGCCCTGCATTTTACATAGGTCAAACTAGTCGTTCACTGGCAAAAAGAATTGATGAACACAAAAATTCAATCCTCCAAAACAAACCCACTACTGGTTTCTCTAGTCACTGTATCACCTCAAACCATTTTATTGATTTTGAAAAAACCAAAATATTGCACAAATGCCATAAAGGTAAACGCATGGACCTTTTAGAATACTTAGAAATAACATCAGCTTTTAAACAAAATCTTCCCATTGTGAATGATCAGTTAGATTTCCGTCTATCACCAATTTTACATGTGTTACTTGATATGTTATGTAGATGTGTACTGTATTAACCGATATTGTTTTATATTCAGTTTTGAAAATGGGATGAAACCCGAAACATGCATGTCAACGATGCTTTGAATAAAATTTGTGAAACGCACAGTCAAGTGTTTTTATTCAATTTTCGTTAATTAATATCAAACTATGTTTCACCATGGGATAAGCGAGGAATCAATTACGAAATAAAAATATGTTGAAGTAAAAGATCATGACTTTTCTTCCCGATTCATTATCAGCATAGTTTCTAAGTATTCTCTGTGAACTTATCTCTGTTGAAATGCTCACATACCTAAATGTATATTCTTCTTTTGATATTATTTGAGTGGAGTTGATCTCAGATTATTGTTTATAAAAAATTGATTTCTAATTGGTTCACAGAGATAGATTGGTCAATAATTACCATTTCTTGTTAATGTTGAGACTAAGCAGTGTTCACCTGCTTCTCCAGAACACCTAAATGAGGACACACGTATTCGATTGAAATCGGTAAGATTAATTCATTTTCAGTTGGTGGAAAATTAATAGAAACGGCCAATTCACGGTGGAATAATGCAATTTTGCAAAATACAGAAACCACATTCTTGTTCTGAAAAGGTTTGATATGACACTCCTAAATGTCATTTAGAGGTTTTAGATTCGATTCCGAAGAATCATGGCCTTCGTGTAATTCGGATTTGAATATAAAAAGTATTCCAGAGAACCAGTGTTTGCATTCCGATATTCTTGTGGGATGATGAAAAAAGACCTTTTTTTCGAAAGATAAATTTTCCTGATTACCCAAGTAGCATTTCTTGTTTTATAAAAGTGCGAATAAACTCTTCGACACTGCCTTATAAAATTCAGAGTTATATAATGTAGATACAATAACTTTTCCCTGTCCCCTATACAGGGTGATTCCGGAGGAGACCGTCAGATTTTAGGTGAAGTATATACTAGTCAAGTCAGGCATTTGTCCGATTCGACTGATTTTTCTTTTATTCATAACTTTGGTATGACTTGATCAATCTTGATGAAATTTTCAGTGTAGAACAATGTGATTATCTTCTTTCAATAATTCCAACACTTTCTCAAAAATACGTGGTGGGAATTATGATAAGTTTAGATTAAGTTTGCATCTTGAAAAAACACCCTGTACATTCCGTTTTCAGAAATTTTCTACATGCTTCAGATTCTATCATAAGTTTACATTACTGGAGCGTTTTTATTTTTTTGGGCACACATCCAGTTTATCTAGAAAAATTTTTCAAGGATGAACAATATCGTTATTTCGCTCCAAGGCAGTGAGGATATTCTGAACTAGAATGTAAACCGGTGTCGTCCAATGATACAAAGCTCTTTCTGAGTCCTAAAGTAATTCTTCCAAATTCGAAATTAATATTTAATCACTCATATTCTGATGTATAAAATCATTTAATCCAGAAAATATCTTTATACCTACCTACTTAAATAAAAAAAATCTACAACTTATACAGAATAAACATTCGAAACATATCATGAACGGCAAAACTAAGGATTAACACAAAATTTACATAGAATGTTCGAAATGATTTCCCCTTTCTTGAATACCTATTCGAGACCTTTTTATTAAATTTCCAATTGACCTTCAAATGAGGGATTGATTTTTCTTCAAGATATTACATTCCTCGAATATCCTTTCAACTAGGTGTTCTCTACTTCTAATTTCAACCTTATAAACTCTTGTTTTCAGATAGTCTAAAGGGTTCAAATCAGGCGACCTTTGTGGCCAAGCAATAGGGCCTCCACGACCAATCCATCTGTTCGGATAATTTACATCCAGGTGATTTCTCACATTCAATGCTAAGTGAGGTGGTGCTCCGTCATGCTGAAAGTACATGGAGCGGATATGTACATTATCCAAAAAATTTGGTAAAATATTTTCCAAAAAATCTTGGTAAATTTCACCATTTAATCGTTCCGCAATAATGTGAGGGCCAACTAAATTTCCGACTATTGTTCCAAGCCAAATATTGGCAGAATATCTGAGTTGTGTATTATGACTCTTCTTCAAATGCGAGTTCTCTCTTGCCCATTCGTGGGAATTGTGGATATTAAAAATTCCATTTTTAGTGATCATAACCTCGTCGCTGAATAGAATACAAAAAATAATTCGTTGGTGACTAATAACCCAGCGACAAAATTGTAATCGTTGGGGCAGATCTTGTGGCAATAGTTCTTGCACCTTTTGGTAGTTGTATGGGTGGAATTGTTCTTTCTTCAAAGTCTTGCTCACTTTGCTCTGCGAAATTCCTAATTCGGTACTAATTTGACGAGTACTAATAGACGGTTCCTCCTCCACCCGTTCAACAATTTGAATCGAAATTTCATTTTGATTAGACCTATCAATGTGCTCTGCCTTAATAGGATATTACCCATGTCCTTCAGGATAATGGAATACTCGTCCGAAAGTACATTTATTTGGTTGACGTCGGTTGGGAAATCGTCTATGGTATTCCATTTTGGCTTCATTTCCATTTTCGTTACAAAAACCATAAACAAAAAACATATCCGCATATTCCGCATGAGTAAATAATTGAGGCATGTTGAAATACACTTCTTGTGACAGATTATTTATTAAATATTCTCATTCTGTGGTTCACCGTGATGGTAACCATGGATCTTAAAGAACTTGATTTAAATAGAGTATTAATTTTCATGGAGAATTTTCAATTTCATTAACACTATTTATCATACATTGGTGATTCAATATTTTACATACCATAAAGCCATAAGTGAGTACATTTTTGAACGAAACTACTATGTTTTAGGAATATTCGCTTCATAGAAAACCAGAAGTGTGCCAAAAATCACTTGAATAATGACTCAATCTTATGTTAATCTACAATTTTGCCCTTTCATATTTTTCGAATGTTTATTCTGTATTTGTAGTAGTAGTATGTAGATTTTTTTAGTTCACGTACGTATAAAGAAATTTTTTGAATTGAATGATATTATACATCTGAATATGAGCGATCAAAAATGAATTTCGAATTTGGAAAATTTATTTTAGGACTCAGGAAGAGCTTTGTATTATTGGACGATACAGCTTTACCATCTAGTTCAGAATATTCTCAATGCCTTGGAAAGAAAAAACGATATTGTTCATCTTTGAAAAATTTTTCTAGGAAAAATGGACGTGTGCCAAAAAAATAAAAAACGCTCCAGTACTGTAAACTTATGGTAGAATCTGAAGCAAGTAGAAAATTTCTGAAAACGGAATGTACAGGGTGTTTTTTCAACCTGCATACTTAATCTGAACTAATCATAATTCCCATTCTGTATTTTTGAAAAAATGTTGGAATTATTGGAAGAAGGTAATCATGTTGTTCTACACTGAAAATTTCATCAAGATTGATCAAGCCATACCAAAGTTATGAATAAAAGAAAAATCGGTCGAATCGGACAAATCACCCTGTAGACTCTTAATGAAGGCCCCTTACCATAAACCCAACATTGTTCCGAAACTATATTGACTACTGTATACTTCACCTAAAATCTGACGGTCTCCTCCGGAATCACCCTGTATATCCCTTATTGGCCTTAAATGATATAATTTATAACTTCCCTAGAGGTGTCGACAAAGACTTATGGTATTTCTGATAACCATCTGAATACTATTATAATCCTATCTATACGACTGTTATAAAACTCCCATATGGAGACGATACTTTTTCCGCGACTGAACAAGGCGGATGGTGTCAAGATTTATAAGGGGCGCGACCACAGATCTGGTAGTTGTTTCAATAACCTTTCTAGATGAAAACGCGCATGCGCAACTCTGTCGTATTGTTTCACTCTAATTCAACGTCAAGTATTATTCATCTTTATTTATCTGTTGGTTAATTGGTCAGTTGAATTCAGAAACAAAAACCGTAATGAAATGCAGATAGTGGTGATACTGGTGATGATCTCAGGTCTCAGGAAGTCTATAAACTTCCCAAATAACTTTAAATATGGAGTTTATTACCTATGAACCGCTTTCGTATATGGTAACAATTACAATCTACTGCTAATGCAGAGTTTCCGAAACTAACTCAGTGGAGAAGGGTGGGGTTCTCTCTAAATACGGTGGATATATCAATGGGCGCCAGGCAAATTTTTCCTATTTCGAAATCCCCAAGTTGGAATTAATGGTCCCCAAATCAGCCAAAAGGACAATTATGTGAAATACTAACTAATCCCAGTAGGTATTTATAATGACCAAATATATTCTAAATAATCGTAACAAAGAAAAGAAAAATAAATGATATTTCTAGGCTCTTATGAATCCAAAATATGGTGCTGATCGATGTTCAAGGCTGCAAATAATCAAAATATGTAAATTGAACAATAAGTCTACTCTGAACCAATAATTGAGAAGAGTCGCATGAGCTCAGGCGCAGCACGTATATATACATATCTATTTAAAAAAATCAACTAGGTCTAAAACCACGTTCAATTCCGATTGAACAATTCCAAAATGTACATCATAAAATTTTACCTAACATTTGATTTGATCATGTAAAATCATCAGCATAAGCATTTGATATTTCAAACCTTCCTAGTTCTTGAGGTGACCTTATCCAATGGAACCTTGTATACGTTGGCTGTCTCGTATACTCCTATCCTCATCGCAATATCTCTAGATGCTTGTCCGTTTCCTTGTTCGAGTGCCCTGGTATACGTTGGTTGTCTCATATACCATTCTCCGGACCCCACGACGTTCTCAATTCAACCTATCTACCTGCTCTCCATTACTCGATTCTCCCAGTATGGATATCTTGGCTATTCCATACACCACACTATCTAATCCAACTATCGTCTGTACGTCAATCCGAACAATATCAGCCAAATATAATCAGTTATCTCAAACAATCCCAAGACTATATTCTATTCTAAAAACCCCAAAATTCCTTGGGTTTCTTTCCTGGCGTTATCCTCTACTGAAAATCACCCAGGAAAACGATGTAAACGCTCCCAGCAATTGTGACGAAGGCTGCCAAAAATGATGTGTTTGATCCACTTACGAGCTTGATACCGAAAAACTAGTCTACCAACTATTTTCAGTATCACAATCCAATTAAGATGATTTCATATATCATATATAAAAATTGAGAAAACCTGTATCCATAATCATTCAGCTGGCCTTGATAACTCTAACCTCCTCTCCTTTGGTCTCTCGCCGAAACTGACAAAGACATACGGGACACAGAATCGTGACAAAGACATTGTGCGGGTACAAAATTAGAAATAATAATAATCACCCGCTTAATGAAGGGCAGCGGACTTCCTGAGTCGCTGGTTATACTAAAACAGTAGATCCAAAAATTATCTTTGGTAGAAAAGATGTTTGCAAGGTGAATAAAAACAAGTTTGTAGTTACAATAGAATTATGTATTCACAGATAAGAATAGGTACACAATATTCGGCACTTGAGTTTACACTTACAGAAAGAGTTTTTAGGTGTATATAATAACCAAGGATTTGAACCTCTTTGCTCAATCTAGGCACTTCTGGTAATATAATATGATAAAGAGATCTGACCTTATTTGTTGTTTGGAGTTCACCACAGCTCTGCTTCAATCGTCGAGGGTAGATTTCTCAGAATAAGGTGCAGGGACTTTGGATAAAGCTTCTCAAACTTCTACTGATGAATTGTGCCTTGGCGATATGTAATTGCTTCACAGATTCACAATTCACAACCTTTTTCTTTTACGTAGAGAATTTCAACTGAGTAATTCACATACACATGAACTAGGGTAACTAACTGACCCGAAAACAGATTATTTTGAGAGATTTTAAGAGGAACTTGTAGTTGTGAGTGCCGTTATGGACTCGTGAAAAGTAAATTGATAAAGAGAGAATTTACTTGTAGAAGTACTGTGCACAAGAGCGTCTTGAGAGAGAATGGCTTAACTTGTAGGAGTACTTACCACCTTGAGAGGTGCAGACAAAATGAATTTACTTGATTGAAAAAGTTCGGACGTGTACAAAAGTTCAGGTAGCTTTAGGGATTTCCAAAATTCCGTCCCACAGAAGGCGTTCTTGGAAGTAACGGCCGCTCCGCTAAATTCCGAGAACGGTCCTTTGTTGCGAGAATATCGCAACAGACATCACACATGACCACCGCCCGAAGTGGCGGCGAGCTCGTCCCCGACCGCATTCAACCCATAAACATCACACTATACCAACGAAACGTCACAAGTTGAAGATAAGTAGTAGGTTTTATTGAATGCCTGCAAGTTACATTTCTCATAACCGCGAAGAAAATCTTGAAGGTAATTGAGCAGACACTTGCAATATTTTCTACACCGTATGAAATCAAATTTTACTTCCGAATAACACGTGCGCTCTCGATATACGAAAGTTTTAAATTTTTTATTGAAAAATACCCAAATCATTTTTATTTTTTTTCTAAATGTAACAATTTTTATATATCTTGAAATTGACAAAAAATTCATTTTCAATCCAAATTCAACTTTTTTTCTTTTTTCTAAATTTTTAACAAAGCTGAGAAAACACGACATTTTCAATGACAATATGGCCGTGTCGGATATTTACTCAAGCTCTTCACTTGGACTCATATAAATTATTTCACATCCCTCCCTGCCTCTCTGTTCTATAATAATTTTCGACATATTCATAATCGCCAATTTAAGTGATAAAAATTACTGAATAAAAAAAAGTAGGAGCTTTATAAACTTGAGTTTCAAAGTGATTCACACCACCACCATCATCCCTGTATTATAACTGATGGTAACTCAAAACACCTTGAAATGACCAGTAGTTCTCACGCATGCGAATTAATTCGGAGGCGTGAGAACTACTGATCATTTGAAGATCTTGCTCTCTGAATGAAGACATAACCTTATATTATTGACGCAAGTTCTCACCAGAGATATAGAGTGGGGAGAATACGCTTCGACCACTGCTCATCCAAAATTAGTGGCTAAATTCTTATGTCAAATTTCGACCATTTTTATACTTTCGTAGTCAGCTGTTCGAGGTTGGCATACTTGTCAGATGAATTAGAAATTGCTCGAATTTTACATTGTGCTGATAGATACTTCGATGCTTTCAACAGGTCTTGTATTGTTAAAACGTGTAAAAACTATAAAACAAAGAAAGTCAAGGTAATATCATTTAATACGTTGGTTTTTATTGAAATTATCCGACTGATCATACAGTATGGCATTATTTATCTGCTCAGTGGCGTGTTGTTTACTTTCCACAATAATATGATTCTTTTAGTTTCCCAAAATCAGTTGATATGAGGACAGTTTGGACTGATATTCTGAGTATAGATTTTGAGGCTATAGATTTATATAAGAAATTGATATGCTCTATACATTTCATTTTCATTTTAATTTTATGCCAACGACCTCTCAGATACACTGCTTTCTACGCCAATGAACCGAAAGTATAAAAATGGCGGAAGAAAAATTAGCCACTTCGCGCATCTCGAAGACCATTCTCCCCACTCTATATCCCTGGTTCTCACTCAAGAATGTATGTACTATTTTCAATAATTGTGTTTAGGTGAGGAAATGTCTTTCAAAATAGTTCAAATCGAAGAACCAGGAAGAGATATTCGTTCTCTTGCAATTGTTCCTGAAGCTTATACAAGATTGCAAAAGAAGAAATGTCTGCAATGCTGCAACATATGGACAGTGATATATATCATTTAACGAATTTTCCTGGAAAAAAAGGATTCTGTTGACATCATATCAGCTACATTTTTTATGTTCTTCATTTTATGTAAATGAAGAAAAGTTTTCTTTTTGAAACAATAACTGTTTTTTGATATTGGCCATCTATTCCTCTTGTTGTCCATCTTGAAAAAAAAATAATTTCAATACGGACCTAAAGAAATTTCTTTCCTGATTGTTGGGTGTAAATTTAATTATTTTTATAGGTTATTCTGCAAACTATGAAAATGCAGTGATGTCAAACACTTTCAGGTAGTTATGAAATTGTATTTAAACACCTTTTTATTACTTATTCTAATCTTGATTCATAAGGGTACTCAGTTATTGGACATACATGATTTTTATGTATATAAAAGACTTTATGAAAACTTGAAAACACTGAACACTATCGTTTACATTACGAAGTTGCAAACACTTCTATAGAACACCCTATAATAACTGTTGTATCACCTCGCTCCTGATGTTTCATAGGCGGGTTCCTGTCACCTTGATAAACCCTTTGTTGAACCTTTTGGGACTATAATCTGAAGTTTTTATGAACAGTTGAAAATCTATAGTATATAAAAACTTTTGAGAATTAATAATTTTTGCTACTTCTATATGAACTAAAACACCTCAGGTATTTAGCACCCCTATTAAGAATCACTAGTAACGCCAATTTCAAATTTATAAATCTTCCGGTTACCAAAAATGTTACTTGGGTAGGTTACCATATGTATTCAAGTGATTCAATTAACAAGAGCTTAGTGGAACAAAGATATTTTTATTGGTTTCGATGGAATTGATATGTTTACTTTGAATTGTTTGTGGGGGATGGAATTTTAGCTTGGAAAGGACTGTAGAAAAACTGAGACTAGTTTGATTTAATGAGATGTATAGTTCTGTTCATTCATTGTAGCGGTTGTGTTAGTATCACACTGCTCCAGAGTACCGGAATAGTTTCTATAAAAAGGCACTTTTAAATTGGATTGGTTTTGTGAGTAAATCCTACTGAAACTGAAGTTACAATTTTGAAGCCGGTTTGAAATAGCTTCGAGGAATGTTGGAAAACGTGAATTTATATTTAGTTAGGAATCATAAAATACAACCCTTTCAGAGAATATATAGAATTGAAAATATCTATTACGATAAAGATATGAATTTTGAAACCCCGAAAGCAGAAATTATTAAAAATACACGCAAAACATTTAACACTCAAAAACTAAGAAAAACCGTGGAATATACATAGGATATTTTCCGATACCTCCAGGGGCAAGGAATGTGAAAAAAATTGTCAACCTATTGGTGTGTTTCGATTTTTTTAACACCCCTTTCATAAGAATACATCTCAAACAAACTCTACTGCTTCAATCGTTGTATGGATCGAAATTCACATCTCAAATTGTTATGGGATAAAAAAATGATATCTACTATAGCTTATCGAGACGCCATGGCAAAGAATTTTTTTAGAAAGAAAGAACAATTACGAATAGCCATCGTTCCAGTGTGCGAGCTCAAAGAATCAAGAATTCAAGTGAAACTGTGGACCAGTTTCGAGGAGACTGCGTTTCATCAGCACTGCCTTGAAGGAGATTTCCAGTCTGAACAAAAAATGTGATGAACTTTCCAGACATGTCCAGAGAAAGCGATATCAACATCTTGAGGACTAAAACCCGTCCATATATGGACTAATTGGAGAGCAAATCCCCTCATCTCGACTGTGGTACTTTGATGAATGTTACACATTCGAGGACCACTGGTAGTATTCGAATTCGGAAATCATATATTGTGTGGATCTGCAGAGAAAGAGAGTCTGGTTCCAGTTTTCAAGATGTATATGATGATCTTTCTAGACATGTCTGAAAAGTTCATCACATTTTTGTTAAGACTGACAGCCTCCTTGATGACTGTGAGTGCCACACTGTGCTGATGAGAGGTAGTCACCTCGAAACCGGTCCACAGTTTCACCTTGAAGTCTTGATTTTTTGAGATTACCATACGTCAATAATAACTAGCTTGCACACTGGAGCGATGGTTCTTCGTAATTGTCACTCCTTTTAATAAAAAATTTAGAAAGCACTGACGTGAAGTCAGATTGCTTTGGCGCTCTTGTTGAGCTACTTGCGAGTAAATATTCAAACCTTAACAAATCTATAAGCTCTCTGATCGGGTGAACAATAGTCTTTTTCCGTACTATGGGACAATGTGATGTAAATATGAAAGCCTAATGAATAAACAAACCTTTATCTCAATTTGAAAATAACTACTCATAATTTTCACCAAATTTTGTTCTATGCTTCTCCTAAAAACTTACGTCATTGCTTTTCTGAGTTTTGACAACGCCATCAAATTCTTTCTCTATGATAAAAAATTTTTGATTAATATTACGTCTGTGCTTTTCAAAATTTTGACAACGTCATCGACATCGAATTCTACCTCTATGAATTCTATGAAAATTTTGATTGATATTACGCCAACTGACACTGATATCTAGGTCCGAAAGTTGTCAAACGAATATCGATCTGTGATGGCAAATCTTTCAATGACAAAGCTCGGACTTCATGACATTTCTATTTTTCTCTTGAGTAAATGAAAAAATGATCATATCTTCAGAAGGGGAAAAGCTACGACAATGAAATTTGAGGATGAGTAAGATATCAGTAACCTCAATATATATACGGATTTTTATTTAAATCTAAATGAAGTCTTAGGAGATATTAAGTATTGAAAATTTTTTTTGGGGAATTTTTTTAAAATTTTCTAGCGTGACGATTTCTGCGAAATTTTGCAAGCCATTTCGTTTCAGCCTCCCTCAATAACATTCCAAGTATCAACTTGATCGGAGGGATATTCTAGTAGTTATTGAGGAAACAAAATTTCAGATGCTCATAACTACTGAACCATCCGACGGATTTGGCCCAATAACGAACTTGACCGAGATATTTGGACAATTAACCTATTCTGAAAATTTGAAAACTCTAGCTGATTCCTTTTGGATGCTAGAGAGGATACGGCCGGACAGACTCAACTTTCGCCACGAATTCTTCATCAGGGAGTCGAACCCAATCGATTGAGACCATTTTCGGCTCGATATTCCAAAATTACAGACATTCGGGCAAAATGATAGGCACTCTGTTCGGGTGAACAAGAGCGCCAAAAATGCCTAATTTGGGGCTAGACTGAAACATGTATTATCAAAGTAAAAGGTCAACAGATGTGCGATGCTGAACACCACCCAAAGTTCTCAGGAATAGCTCTTAGGTTTTCGTATTTAGTTGCAGGCGCAAAACATGGAAAGTTGTGCAAAGTTTCGAACAAGGGGTATGGCGAACACTTCATCTTTCCATCCCGTCGACTGTATCTCTGCTACATCTTCTTGTAGCTATTTCAAATTTAAAGGGACACAACTGCCTCAGGTTTTTATCCAGATTCGTATGGGAACTGGACAGTGGATCCTGCAAGTTTATAAAATGTGACTTCAAGTTCAACATATTCTTTATTTAGACAATAAAGAGGAATTGTGAGGAGTTATTGAGTGAGTAAAATGGTGTATTTTTTCATTATTTGTTTGCTCTCTTGAATTCTGACATGTATTAGTGAGACGATCTACAACAATTGGTATTTGTGAACAGATATCAAATAATGTATATATACGATGAGCTTTCGAACTCTGAGTTGATTTTAAGTGTAGGTTCTCGAGATCGAAACAGAGTTCTCTTTATAAAATTTTTTGAAATTTGTCCCCGTAATGAAATGAAGGTTGTTGAGATTTTATAAAAAATATGTTATCACTTGTATTCTTCAAAAGACAGGATGCTTTCAACTGATCTATTGCAAGAGGTTTTGGATGATTGTCAAGCATATTCAAGTATCCACAAATTACATAAAAACTAATATCATTCGAACTGAAGTTTAATCACTTGTAATTCCTAGATTCGTTCTACATCAAAGCAGATATAGTTATTCAATCAACTAGTTCATTAAAGATAGCGATTAATGGTCGAGATATTATAACAAGTGTTGGAGCGGGCGTGTTAATGTTTGAGACCATTAATCGCTAGATTGATAAGCGAGTTGATCACAAGATTTTCTCTATTTCAGTATCGTAATGAGTTCATTAGAGTACTAAAAACAGTGCTGTAATGAACTCGTTACAGCATTGTTTTGTCATACAAATGGCTTTTTTCAGGAAGCAGGGTCAAAGTTGCTGCTCTAGTCATTTCTGCAACGTCCAGAGTAGTTAAGGGGATATCGACTGTAATTAAAGTCACTGGCGATATTAGATTAAGATTAAGATTGAAAGCCGCTATATTACTAGTAATTATACAGATTGATCATGTTTGGAATTGTTCCATTACTTTTTTTCTCTGTGGAATAACAATAGAACCAGAGATAAATACGCGACTATTCTGTGATTGAAGAGTGAGAGTCACAGGCCTCATACATAAAAATGAAATATCAGTCGAGTTGTGACGTTACTCATATTACTTCTGAACACTCTATGTTCGGTTGCCCATGACAATAATGCATTAAAATAGAGAGAAATCATGCATTAAAATAGGTTATTTATGCATGATTAACGTAAAACAGAGATTTTATTGGGACGTCGACGGAAAAATCATTTTTTATTATTTTTCCATGAAGGCATCATTCTTGAGATAGTCGAAAATGAAGAATATATAATTGTTTTCCCAAATCTTCTGATCCAGTAATCAGATTTGTTCAACGTTGCCTCACATTTCAATTGAAATACAATTTCAACAAGAGGTTGGGGAAATCTCATTTGTCTATATTTTCCTCCACCGAACGCTATAAGTGAAATTAAACAATGAACAATTTTTGGCTTATACACACCACACAATCTTAATTGTCATTTGATGTTCCATTCGGAAATTTGAAAATATTTGTTATGGTGTAGGTATACCAATGAAAATATTTATTACCATTTCAAGAATATTGAAATTGGAAGGTTCGAACTCCAAGAAAGATAAAAATGCATCTCAGACCAATTTCATTTTTTATGCAATTGAATGATATTAAACTACTGAAGTTTTCCTTGAAGTCATTTGCACATTATTTTGTAGAATACACATTATATAATACTCCATGGTATGGGATTGAAATTTTACTTTATGAATGAATTAACGTGTTTTCTTCACTCATGATCTTATTCACTGAATAGTAATAACAAAAAAGTTACAAACATTCAGTGCCTCATCGATTAATGAATTAATTATTCATCTTAGGATAAATTTTCTCATAAAAAAGTACCTAGTTGGTTTTCCAGAAGCAAATTCACGTGATTAAACTTAGATAACATAAAGCAGGTGCAACTGTACGCCTGTGAATATTTGTAATCTTTCCAAGTCCTTATTGGAATACAGAAAAAAAATCAAGTACCAAGCAAAGAAAGAACCAAATATCAAATGAGTATCGAATGAATGATATGTAATTGTATTCCGACATCATAGTGTGATACTGAAGATTTATATATTTTCGATGGTATGATATTGAACGGATATATAATGATTTTATATACTTGTTCTTCAATCAGCACTCAATAAAGGCAGCCATGGAAAAAACTTCACAGGGGTCAATGTTCGGAGTAGCATAGATGATTTTTTTCTTGATTTGAGCGAAAAAATACAGTATTTCATTCAACTAATATTCGTACATTTTTTATTCTAGTCATAGTTATTTAGAATCTATCATAGTCGTGTTTTCACACATCTTACTTGGGTCACATCTATACAGCTCTTTTTTAGTCTTGCAGAACGATGTTTCATTGTAGTCGCGTTCGAACACATTCAATACTAGCCCAATTTATTCAAACTTCATTCTAATCATGTTATTCATTTTTCTGCTTGTGGTATTACTACGTATTTCATTTTAGTGGCATTTATTATTCATTTCCCACCTGGTCAACTTCTTAGTACGTGTTCATATGTAACATTGTTTGTTTATATTTGGAAGCTCAGCTTATGAGCTGTTTTGCATACTGATACTGAGGAAAAATGACCTGGTTAAGGGTCCTTAACTTTAACGATTATACCAGTCGATGCCTGCAACATAAGTCGCCACATAGCGTGTATCAACATCAGTCTCGGTATCTTAGTGGTTAGATTAAATTACCGAAATTCGACCGATGCTGGGTTCGAATCCCGGCGGCTTCCGTTCTCAGTTATCACAAATGTCCTTCCATAGATGGCCAACCAAGAAGACGCGATGTCGGATGTGTCCGATAAAAACGAAAGAGATGCACAATATTATAAATGTTGTGCAACCAAAAGCTGCAAATTTAAAGTATGCATAGAATGCTTTGCAATTTTTCATCAAGCGTGTACAAAAAGAATGCGATGGAAATAAGGTATCTCAAACAACTTTTAGTAGAAGCAAGAGATAAAAATGAAATACTCGAACTTAACAACAAATCTACTATTGGAAAAAATCGTAATGCTGGAAAATAGAGAACAAAAAAAAAAATGTAAACAGAATTGAAAACAACGCATCTTCACCCAATAGACAGTTCACGGAACCAAGGACAGATACATCAAACAATAAACAAACAGAAATCTACACATACGCTAGAGCAACTATGTCCGCAACCAGACAACAGAGGGAGCCACAAGACAATAATCCCGAAATGTCAGAGTTGAATAATGCTGCAAACATAGAACCGAGTACCTCTAAGTATCATAGAACCCCACTGACGAGGAAGAAAGTAAACATAAACACAGAGGAATTCACCGAAATAAATCGTCGAAGGAAAAGAAATTACCACACGAAAAACATCGGAACCGGAAAAGATTCGAAAGGATTCTTTGGGGAAGAAAAAAAAATGGCTTTATATAAACAGAGTGGAAAGAAACACAACAGAATTGATGATAAAAGAATACCTCACCGGTAAACAAGGATATGAGAAAGCGGCTATTACAGTAAGAGAGATACCATCAAGCGAAGAGAGATCAAAAAGATTTTTAATAACAGCGCCATTCGAAAAGTCCGACTTTTGGCCTGCAGGAGTTGGCATCAAAAGATTTGACTTCGCCAAACATAAAGAAATGATGAATTAGGAGGGATTTCACTACTAATGCGGAAACAAAAAGCCCCAAATCTGTAAGTTCAATCAGTATTGTTCATCAAAACGTGCAATCTATATCAAATGCAATTGACAGAATTGAAAAAGGACTCAAAAAAATTCAAAACTGCAAAATAATTAGCATAACTGAACACTGGCAGACAAAGGATAAATTAGAGGAATCTAAATATTACAGACAGATTGGATATGGAGGAACAGCTATCTATGTCCATAAATCATATAAAACATCAGAGAGAACAAGTCTAATCAATCTCTCATTTGAAGGAGATTTTGAATGTGCAGCTGTGGACTGCCAAGTAGGATCAAGAAAAATTTTGATAATCTTGATAAAACACCTGACGGTAACGTTGGTATATTCCTTGATAGAATGGAAGAACTACTAATGCAAGCTAATAGATCTCAGAAGGAAATCATCATAACAGGCGATTTCAATATTGATATGATGACAGAAAATTTAACTAGAGCCAGATTCTCAAATCTAATGAAGACTTTCAATTTTCATCAAACTATAAATGAATATACACGAATAACGAATCTTTTCAAGTCCTGCATAGGTAATATATTCACTAACATTAAAAATTGGACATCAACAATAGAATTTCATATATCTGATCACAAGGCACAGGAACTATGCATCACCAAAACAAATCCCACAGTACAACAGCTGAGAGAAAGTTGTTTCGATGTTTCGATTAAAGATCGAAATCTGAGTTCATTGCAAGAATAAGTGAGCAAGACTGGGCATTTGTTTACGAGAAAGAAAGAAACAACATTAGTAGAAATTGGCAAAGCTTTCTGAATACTTTTCAGTCTATTTTCTATGAATGCTTTCCACTAAAAAAGAAGGCACAAAAAAAACACCTTCAAACGAGGAGATCGACACATGCAAAAACCAACTAGATATATTACTGATGCTTACCAGAAGGAATCCTATCTATAAAGATCTATACAATAAGACTATGAAGAATTATAAACAACTAATAAGGAAGAATAATGCATAAATTTTCGAAGAAAGAATTAGAAAATCAGACAACATAAGCAAGACAATGTGAACAATTTGCAAAGACATCAGAGGACAGAATAATACGTGAGATTGCACAAAAGTTCAATTACTTCTTCAATAATGTTGTTCCTCAGGCGTTGGCACAGCCAGAATGTAAATTTAGACAGAATGACAGATCTATGTACATAAAACCAACCACCCCAATTGAAATATTAGAAATCGAGAACTCACTCAAAAATAAATGTACCAGCGGTGTTGATGACATACCCACCAGCATTATTAAACTGGCTCTGCCTGAAATAAATGGAATCCTAGCACACCTTATCAATCAGTCATTCAAAGAAGGAGAATTACCAGACTAGCTCAAAATAGCATGACAAACATGACAAATAATAGAGGTATAGCTCAAGGGAGTATCCTGGGACTCCTTCTTTTTCTTATCTTCCTCAATGATCTAGAAGACATAGTGGAGGAAGAGGAAGAAGAATCATTGTTGAACTATGCGGATGATATAGTTTGTTGATCGAAGCGAAAGAAAAGGATACTTTAATCAGAACAGGTACTAACTTCTCCAATAGGACACAAGAATGGTTGAGGTATAATGATCTCAAATTGAATGTGGAAAAGACGAACTTACTGATTTTCAGCACCAAAAGAAGTAATAAAAGCAGACCAACAAGCATAACATCGGAAAGTGAGGAAATTCCTGTATCAGATAACACAAAATTCCTGGGAATATTAATTGACTCTTTCCTGTCATTCAGGGCGCATGCAGAATATTTAGGACAAAAGTTGAGTCAGATCAATTTTGCCATGAGAATATCTAAAAGATATTTGAGTGAAAAAGCATTAAAAATACTGTATCCTGCAAATTTTGAATCTAGGCTGAGATATGTTATAGTTTTTTGGGGTACTAACCAAAATTAGAAAGAGATGTTTATTTTACAAAAGAGAACCCTGAGAACAATATATAGTCTTGATTTCAGGAGAACATGTAGAAATGTATTCAAACAAAATTAAATATATACATATGGTTTATATATCTATGAATGTGCTGTATTTCTTCATAGGAACAAGAATAAATTTATAGGACACCACGCTAATCATGATTATAACACAAGAACACAAAATTTGAAATTTCCAATTCACAGATTAACTCTGAGTGAAAAACATCCTGAATATAGTTGTATTAGAATTTACAACCAGTTACCTAATAGATTTAGAAATTTAAGTAATTAAAAATTGTTACTGCAACTCAATGTTATTAGTTGCATTCATTTATTTTCTATTCCAAGTTGCTTGCTCGTTCCGTGCGGCCCACGTATGTTCATTTCTTTCCCTATGGACGCGTAACATATGTTGGAGCATATGACCTATTTCGAGCAAAGACAATGGTACGGAGTCGTCGTTCGAATACACACGTCGACGCTCGTTCGGTGCAGTGCCACACTTTCTTCGCAATATATTTCTCGTTGATTTCTACAAATTGGAACTCTGGTGAAAAAAATTGACTATTATCGCTCGCGAGTGCATGGACAGGGAATTCAGCCGTACTGTGAAACCAGGTAGGCAGTGCTCCAGCATTCGATCTTTCGAGTCATTTTTTCTTATCAGAATTTCATTGTTAATTTTCTATTTCGTTTTCATTTAATTTTCAAAGGCCCTTGTCGTGCCATTTTGGTCCTTCTTGAGCCGCATATTTTCGAACCGCGTTTTCAAAATTATTGCGATCAAGCATTTTGGAATTTTTTCATTTAGTTTTTTCATTTGCATTTATTTCAATCTGTCAATTATTCACGTAACCTCAAAAACTTGATAAGATATCGAACACATTCATAAATCCTTTAATATCTGCGCATGTTAAAAGAATTTAGCTTTCATTACCTGAGAACATAGACAACTCTTCATTTGTTTTTCTCATCTATGCTCATAACCTTGATTCAAAACATAAACAAAGATAGACATTCTTGTTTTTGTTTATTTACATTTCATTATTTTCATTTGTTTATTTTCAACTCGATTTTCAATTCTATAGATTCAATCTTAATTATTTACTTTATTAATTAATTTAGTTCTTTTCAATCGGTTAGTCTATTTACTCTTTTTTCAAAATTACTCAAAACAAAATTCATATTGTTTTCTGCAGTATACCTTGAATAATAATAATGGCGACAAAATTGAAACAACTCAAAGCTCGTCGTCAAATTGTTATTGATGATCTCGAGGAAATTCTGAATTTAGCACAATACGCTGTCACTGATGAAAGTCTACACGTAAGATTCAAATTAAGATGTGAAATACTTGACGATATTCTCGTGGACTTTCAAAATTTACATACGTCAATTGTTTCTATCATTGTATCTTCCGGAGAACCAGAATTGAACACTGAGAAGGTTATTCGAACAGCCTTTATGGATAATTATTACACCATCAGAACAACTTATGTTAATTTATTTCCTGTAGTAAATATTCCAGTAAAAAACCAAGACAGTTGCTCTATCAGTTCGCCAAATGTTAAACTTCCAAAGTATTGCCCATTTTCAATGGGAATTATAAAGAGTGGCCTACTTTTTTCGATATGTTCCAAAGCTTGGTACATGAAAATTCTAACTTGAGTCAAATAGAAAAGTTTCAATACCTCCTTAGTTCACTTTCTTCTCATGCTTTAAATTTAGTTAAAGGGTTTCCATTGACTGCTGAAAATTATGAAAGCGCTTTTCAGACATTGGCGGAAAGATATCAAAAGAAAAGACTTCTCGCTAATACATGTTGGAAGGAAATCTGTAATGTTCCAAAGCTACATGGTGATTCAGCTAAAGACCTTAGGCGAATTCTAGAAGTTTTTGCGGAAAACTTATCGGTATTAAGGAATTTAGGTTTACTCGTTGACCAGTGGGACTTTGTTTTATTTCACATTCTCATTCAGAAATTAGATTCAGCAACGATCAAACGTTTTGAATTACAAGAATGTTCAACCGATATTCCGTCGTTTGTCAATTTGCGAAATTTCCTGACAAATCAGTGTATAGCCTTGGAGGCAGTAGCTCTTTCTCTTCCGTCGAAAACTCATTCAGTTTCGAATTCTCAAGTTTTGAAATCTAGTTTTCTCTCAATGAATAAAAGAAATTCGACTCTTCTCGTTCAAACGGAAACTGAATCATTCAAAAAACGTATAACCTGTAATTATTGCAAGTTAGCTCATAATATTTACAAATGTCCATCATTTTTGGAACAAACTGTTCAAGATCGATTCAAGACTGTGAAGGACAAAAATTGGTGTATCAATTGCCTTCATTCTGGACATAAGATTAACAATTGTTCTTCAAGGTCAAATTGTCGTACTTGCCACGGAAAGCATCTTACCCTGTTGCACATGCGCAATAATGCGGATAATGATTCTTCAACAGAGACGTTTCATTTCAATGCTGCAAATTCATCGGATTCAGGCTAAGCTCAGGTTTCAACCAATGTTTCTTCAAATTCTACCGTTCTCTTAGCAACCGCTGAGGTCGAAATTCGTGATGCTTGGGGTAGATATCAGAAGGTCCGAGTTCTGTTGGATGGAGGCTCTCAAATAAATATTATAACTCAATCGTGTGTAAATAGATTAGGCTTGAAAATTTGTGATGCTTCATTTTCGATAAATGGAATTTGTGAAAGATCATCTTCTGCTAATTGCAGCACTGAATGTACTATTCGCCCATCAGGTCAAATAAATCCATCTTTTACATTCGATGCCGTCGTGATTCCGAAGATTTGTGCGGAGATGCCGAGTTCTTTCGTAAATCATTCGTTTTGGAATTGTGTCCATAACAAGAAGTTAGCAGATCCGAACTTTTCTATTCCGAAATCAATAGATCTTCTTCTGGGAGCGGATATATTCTCTTTAATAATTCGACCGGGTCGTATCGAGGGTAACGGTTTAGAACCAACAGTACTTGAGAAAGTGTTTGGTTGGGTTTTCATGGGAAAGATTCAATCACCTAACATATCAGTTAACAATTTTCATTTGTCATTGACTGAATCAGGTTTGAACTCCTCGTTGAAAAGATTCTGGGAACTTGAAGAAGTTTCAGAGAATGTCATTGTATCACCAGAAGATCAATTTTGTGAGAACTTATACACTCAGAACTATTCTAGAAATACATCTGGACGGTACACTGTGGCATTACCATTTAAACCTGATCAGTCAACACTTTCATTCGGTGACACATATTCTCTCGCACTACGTCGTTTTTTATCCCTTGAACGTAAACTTATTGAAGACCAGAATATATACAAGGAATACTCTACTTTCATGAGGGAATATTTAGAAAAAGATCATATGTCATTGATTTCTACTAGTTCGGATTATGAAAATACTTTCTATATCCCTCACCATTGTATAATCAAACCAAACAGTCCATCTACAAAGTTGAGGGTTGTTTTCGATGCGTCAGCTCATGTACTTGGTCATTTATCTTTAAATGATGCCCTATTGATAGGTCCTAAATTACAAAAAGATATTATTGTCATTTTGATGAACTTTCGTGTTCATCGGTTCGTTTTCGCAGCTGATATCAAACAAATGTATCATCAAATATTAGTCAAAATTCTCGGTTTGCGGTGGTTTCCTTCGTCGGACGAATTTTCTTATCTTGCGGAAACTACTGTGCAGGTATGTACCAAACGTACCATACTTTCCGAACTTTCTCGAATTTTCGACCCTTTGGGGTTCCTTTCTCCATTTACTTTTCTTGCTAAACATTTGATCCAGCATCTTTGGACATTAGGTTTGCAGTGGGATGATACACTTCCAGACGATGTCAGCCGTCGCTGGAATCAGTGTAAATCCGAATTAACCGAATTGGGTAAATTAAAGATGCCTCGGAAACTTGCATCGAAACCATTTTATCGTTGCGAACTTCATGGTTTCGGGGATGGTAGTGAGCGTGGTTACGCAGCCGTGGTATATTTCAGGTTTTTCAATTTTGACGGCTCCATTGACATCTCTTTCGTAGGTGGTAAATCAACGGTCTCCCCATTGAAGAGAATTTCACTTGCACGACTGGGATTGTGTGCTTGTCTCTTATTATCAAAATTCATTAATTTGGTTTCCTCTGTTTACCAATCAGCCTTTACAATAGATGACATTTTTGCTTGGTCTGATTCAATGGTAGCTCTAACATGGATTAAGTCTTCTCCTCATCGATGGAAGACATTTGTAAGCAATCGTACAACTCAAATTCAGAACTTAGTTTCAACAGAAAATTGGTATCATATTCAATCGAAAGACAATCCAGCTGATTGTGCTTCACGCGGCTTAACGCCAACCGAACTGTTGAACTGCTCTTTGTGGTGGACAGGCCCTCACTGGCTTCGTTCCAAACATCTCACCTTCGCAAATGATGAAATATAGAATTCTCTTCATCTTGTACAAACAGAAGAGCGTCACCTCTCTTTGTCAGCTTTCATTTCTCCGTCGTGTGTTGATGACCAGCTCTCCAGGTATTCATCTCTGTCCAAGGTTCAAAGGGTGGTAGCTTACATTTTCAGATTTGTTCACTTCATGAAAAACTCTAAAGCTCCTAGGATATATAGATTTTCCGCAGTTCATCTCAAAGATGCACTTTTCTTCATTATAAAACAGGTTCAACGGGTTGTGTTCAAGGAACAGATCGATAATCTCATCTCGGGAAATCCCATATCTAAATTACTTCGAAAATTGAATCCATTTATTGGAGAAGATGGTGTTCTCAGGGTGGGCGGTCGTCTGTCTTTTTCTGGTCTGGCTCTTGATCACAAACACCCAGCTTTGCTTCCTTCATCTCATCGTCTTACTGAGCTCCTTATTCAGCATTTCCACAAAATATATCTGCATCCAGGTGCCCAGACTTCACAGTTCCTTCTGTCTCAACAGGTCATACAGGAGTTTTATACAGTCCACTTACAGATTGAGTCTGTGCTCAATTCTCGCCCTCTATGTCCGCTTAGTAATGATCCGAATAACATATCTGCACTGACACCAGGACATTTTCTTGCTTAGGCTCCATTAACTGCTATTCCTGAACCAGATTTATCTCACCTATCTATCGGTCGATTATCGCGTTGGCAGCTTCTAACTCGTATCCATCAGGATTTTTGGAAAAGATGGAATTTAAAATATCTGAACACACTGCAACAACGAAAAAAGTGGTTCAATAGTGACTCGCCATCTTATTCAATAGGTGCACTAGTCTTGATAAAAGATGATCAACTCCCCCCATTGCGCTGGCGACTTGGACGCATTGAGAAATTGCATCCTGGCGCTGATAAAATAGCTAGAGTAGCTACTGTTCGGACTACTCAAGGTGTACTGCAGAGATCAGTGGTTAAATTATGTCCATTACCTCTCCAATAGTTATGACGTATGTTGATGTATATATGTATATATTTTCTTTGCTTTATGTTCGATATCTTTTTAATTTTGTATTTGCTTTGTTTCATAAAATATTCTATTTTAGGTGGGCGGTTATGTTACTGCAACTCAATGTTATTAGTTGCATTCATTTATTTTCTATTCCAAGTTGCTTGCTCGTTTCGTGCGGCCCACGTATGTTCATTTCTTTCCCTATGGACGCGTAACATATGTTGGAGCAAATGACCTATGTCGAGCAAAGACAATGGTACGGAGTCGTCGTTCGAATACACACGTCGACGCTCGTTCGGTGCAGTGCCACACTTTCTTCGCAATATATTTCTCGTTGATTTCTACAAATTGGAACTTTTTGAAAAAAATTGACTATTATCGCTCGCGAGTGCATGGACAGGGAATTCAGCCGTACTGTGAAACCAGGTAGGCAGTGCTCCAGCATTCGATCTTTCGAGTCATTTTTTCTTATTAGAATTTAATTGTTAATTTTCTATTTCGTTTTCATTTAATTTTCAAAGGCCCTTGTCGTGCCATTTTGGTCCTTCTTGAGCCGCATATTTTCGAACCGCGTTTTCAAAATTATTGCGATCAAGCATTTTGGAATTTTTTCATTTAGTTTTTTCATTTGCATTTATTTCAATCTGTCAATTATTCACGTAACCTCAAAAACTTGATAAGATATCGAACACATTCATAAATCCTTTAATATCTGCGCATGTTAAAAGAATTTAGCTTTCATTACCTGAGAACATAGACAACTCTTCATTTGTTTTTCTCATCTATGCTCATAACCTTGATTCAAAACATAAACAAAGATAGACATTCTTGTTTTTGTTTATTTACATTTCATTATTTTCATTTGTTTATTTTCAACTCGATTTTCAATTCTATAGATTCAATCTTAATTATTTACTTTATTGATTAATTTAGTTCTTTTCAATCGGTTAGTCTATTTACTCTTTTTTCAAAATTACTCAAAACAAAATTCATATTGTTTTCTGCAGTATACCTTGAATAATAATAATCGCGACAAAATTGAAACAACTCAAAGCTCGTCGTCAAATTGTTATTGATGATCTCGAGGAAATTCTGAATTTAGCACAATACGCTGTCACTGATGAAAGTCTACACGTAAGATTCAAATTAAGATGTGAAATACTTGACGATATTCTCGTGGACTTTCAAAATTTACATACGTCAATTGTTTCTATCATTGTATCTTCCGAAGAACCAGAATTGAACACTGAGAAGGTTATTCGAACAGCCTTTATGGATAATTATTACCATCAGAACAACTTATGTTAATTTATTTCCTGTAGTCATCATTCCAGTAAAAAACCAAGACAGTTGCTCTATCAGTTCGCCAAATCTTAAACTTCCAAAGATAGTATTGCCCATTTTCAATGGGAATTATAAAGAGTGGCCTACTTTTTTCGATATGTTCCAAAGCTTGGTACATGAAAATTCTAACTTGAGTCAAATAGAAATAGAATAGTGACTCGCCACCTTATTCAATAGGTGCACTAGTCTTGATAAAAGATGATCAACTCCCCCCATTGCGCTGGCGACTTGGACGCATTGAGAAATTGCATCCTGGCGCTGATAAAATAGCTAGAGTAGCTACTGTTCGGACTACTCAAGGTGTACTGCAGAGATCAGTGGTTAAATTATGTCCATTACCTCTCCAATAGTTTTGACGTATGTTGATGTATATATGTATATATTTTCTTTGCTTTATGTTCGATATCTTTTTAATATTGTATTTGCTTTGTTTCATAAAATATTCTATTTTAGGTGGGCGGTTATGTTACTGCAACTCAATGTTATTAGTTGCATTCATTTATTTTCTATTCCAAGTTGCTTGCTCGTTTCGTGCGGCCCACGTATGTTCATTTCTTTCCCTATGGACGCGTAATATATGTTGGAGCATATGACCTATGTCGAGCAAAGGCAATGGTACGGAGTCGTCGTTCGAATACACACGTCGACGCTTTCGAGTCATTTTTTCTTATCAGAATTTCATTGTTAATTTTCTATTTCGTTTTCATTTAATTTTCAAAGGCCCTTGTCGTGCCAAAAATTATTTAAGAAAGAAATGAGTGAATTAATTGTGAAAGTGGAACCATATGAGTTAGGGGAGTTCTTCAATGCGAAATTTAGTTCAATAATTGGATATTGTTACTGTTAAGACACTATTTCAGTTTAGATTGTCACTTTGTAATCTTATCTGAAACAAAGAAATATTATTATTATTAAATAGCAGTTCCTCAGCGTCTATGACATGGCGCACACAAGCCATATTGAGGAGTCCGAACGTGTGTGCCTGGGACGGAACACGTAGGGATAGAAAACCTACATGGTCATTTCAAATTCACCTCTTTTCATATAAAATCTAATGAAAGACCTTCTGAACACTCCAATCATTTCCTTTCATTACTAATCCGAGATTCATCAAGATTAAGATGTAATAATCTCAATACCGTCTTCATCTTGAAGATATAGCAGTCGGGTGTTAAATGGCTAGAATCAGCTGATGTTATTAACACCTAGAGACAATTCCACAGTAACGAGTTCCGGGGAATCTTCAAGGTAGTTTGCGGAAGCGGTGATTCTGCCCTCGAAACTGGCACGATACGCCGCAAAGTAGGTGCATACGTAGAGACGCCGCCTGGCACGCCAACCGCCTCCACTATGGAATTGATTTCTGACAACTATTAACTCGTCTGAAGTGTTTTCGTCTTCAGACTCGAGAAGCACGCTATACAGCGAATGGAAAACGATTCGGATTTATTTTTCACGCCTGATGCCCATTTCCATTTCACGGGGATGATATTGTTGGTCGAAAAAGAAATTACGATAATATAGAAAGCGTCGTCTACATTTAAATAGTCGGAAATTTATATCAGATTTTCGATGATAATTTTTGCTTTGGAAAAGGAAATAAATGACTGCCAATGATGAAAAAACAATATTCTCAAATTGCGAAATCGATTGAAAGCTGCTGAATGGATACTATTTTCTATAAATTCTTGAATGAAGTTCTCTACGGTCACTTATGATGAATGAACCCAGCGGCTTCGCCATTTCGTACCCACATTTTAATCAATGAAAAATTGTTTGATTATGAGAAACCCACATTTTTTGTTTCCTTGACCAAACAGAGACATTTAATTGCATTCGGATTGTAGAATTTTGAGTGTTAAGCTCAACAACACCAAATTGCGGGTCAATAAAAGACTAACCACTGCAATAAAGACGAGCGCGGAAATCTGCCGAAAAGATAACATTAGGACATTTTTGTCTGGTATCGTAATAAAGAAAATCACAGTATCATTTAGAAAGTGCACTTAAGCTTTAGTACAGATACAACGTATAGGAGGAAAATCATTATACAATTCTAGCAACAATGATTCTGCCTGTATGCTACCGACAATTTTTCAAATGTGACGCAACTTTAGCAATTTCTTATCATATGAGTCAAAGCATTATATCAAACACGCTTTCGCATCAAATTTGGACTCGTGCCGTACATGAGTAAATAGTATCAACATAAAAGTATTCCGTATATTTGGTCTTGTACTGATGAAAATCAGATATATAAGTATATCTGATTCATCCTATTTCATAATAATAATGAGCTTATTTAGTAAATGAACTATTTACATTACTGACGTTTATAGGTACATGTGTGACCATCCTGAAATGAATTATTCTATAAATTTACTCATATTGAAATCTAAATGTATGATCATTGATTGAATCGACCTGTGAAGGTATCCTCTCTCCACCAAGTAGAGTCAAATGGATTCATACAGAAGTCAAACTGCCCATTTTACCAGATGAAATTCAAGGAATGGAAACGTTTTCTTACATAACTTCTGGTAGTTTTCAGAACACTGTTACTACCATGTCGGCTCTCAAAATGAACATTATCAGAATAAGAAAAAAATGTGTAACGTGACGTGAATATATTCACTCTACATAATGAACATGAGTCTTTATTACTATTTTCTTAAGGGGAGGGCTACATTATCCCAGCAAAAATACTCCTCCTCGGTTTTCAACAAATATAGAGTTGTTGTCATGGCGTCAACGTGTAAGGATGTTTCATCAAACGCTCCGCGATTGTGCAATATTGAATGTGCTGTTTGCAAAAGAAGTGTTGTGAAATCGGGTATGAATTGTTCGATTTGCAATAAAGTTTACTACAATCACTGTAGTAGAAAAATGGGAGAGTGTTGTGATAGAGAATTCGTAAATTCTCCAGTGTGTTCAGGAACGAGTGAAAAATTATTTCCACCACTCGCAGATGATATCGTTATAAATGGTGACTCGTCAACACAAGAGTTGTTGTTGAAAATAATATTCGAGTTGAGAGTAAAAATAAAATACTGATAGAAAATTCAAAACTATCAGAATTTAAAATTTCCATGTTAGAAAAAGAAATCGTCCAGAGGAATGCAATTATATCTAACTTAAGAAATAAAAAAGGTAAACAAGATAAGGAACTCGAAACAGTTCATGAGAATATCTCCGAGCCCAGCATTACGTATAGGGATTCGGTAACTGCCACTCCGGTGGATAATACATCAAGATCGTCGAGAATTGGCGCCTTGCCGAGATTTTCATTTACAGTACCCAATGAAATATCCGGGTGTGTACAAATAATGAAACGAAGTCCAACTCATGAGATAAATAATCGAAAACAATTAACTCTACATGCTGATGATGCTGAAGATACTGGTATTTTGGCAAAACCCGATACTGAAACAGAGTGGCAAACTATTTCTCGTAGAAAAATAAAAGGAAGGAGGCAAAGAGCTCTTGTTGTTGGTAAATTCACTGGTTCAACAGTTGAGGGTGTGAAGAAATTCAAGGCTCTGCATGTATCAAATTTGAAGCCTGAAACTAAAATAGTAGATCTATAGATGTTTCTGTTGGAAACTTTCTCTGAGGTTAAATGTGAATCCCTCAAATCTCGTTACCCCGAAAGTTATTCGTCCTTTAAAGTTCTTATCCCAGTTGAGGAATACGACAAGGTTTCAGTCCAGGCACACTGGCCCAATAGAGCAAGTGTACATAATTTTTACCAGCGCAAATCGATACATCAGAACCCATAGTTGACTATGTTTTGAAGTAGAGATTATTGCAGGTAAATGTTCAATCTATCAGTAACAAAATTGATTCGATATTACTTCTGATAACTGAAAAGAATCTCGATATATTTTCTATTGCTGAACATTGGTGTACGAGGGAGTGTCTGGAAGTTGTTAAATTTCCTGGCTATAAACTGGTGGCTAGTTTCTGCCGCTCAAATCGTGAACACGGGGGTGTCGCTATTTTCTCGAGAGACTGTCTGGACTGTTTGGAAATAAAGGTACCGAATTTCGCTGAAGAGATGATATGTGAATGCAGTGCAGTTAAGTTATTGTTTGGGGAAAGTGAGTTTGGGGTCATCAGTGTATACAGACCACCATCAGCCAATTTTGAAATGTTTATCTCACACTTGTCAAATTTATTACAACACTGTTTTAAACAGGTCGAACATATATTTCTCTGTGGTGATATAAATGTTGATTATCTTCAGGTGAGTTCGAAGCAGACTCAGCTTCTAAATGATTTATTTGACTGTTTCCGGTTAAAAATTACTTCAATGCAACCAACAAGGGTTTTCACCAATATATTAGGCCAGACATCCTCCTCAAAGATCGACTATATTGTAACAAATAAAGAATTAGAAGATTGTAAAGCTGACGTATTTTCAGTTCAATTTGGTGATCAGAGCTTTTTTACTAGATTTTTTCCTTGACAATATCACTCTGAGACATGAAAATTGTCTTCAACGTAAATTGTGCAGAAATATGTCACCTCGGAGCCTGTTAAATTTGGCTGAAGATATTTCTAACTATTCCTTTACTGATTTATATGAAAATGCAGATGTAAATATCATTTTTCAGTTATTTGTTGACACGATAAGGAGCCACATTGAGTATCACTGTCCATTAGTTTATAATAATGTGAGAGCTAACACATCAAAAAATTGTATAACTCCCAGAATAAGAGAAGCTAGTATTGAATTGAAACATTTTCATTAGCTTCACATTAATTTGAAAACTAATCTATCCCAAAAATTGTACAAGAAAGCAAAGAATGCTTTTAACCACATGATAAAGATGACCAAGTTGAGCTTTTTTGATCACACGATGAGAATATCTGATAATAGAAATAAAATTATTTGGAGAATAGTGAATATGGAAACTGCAGGGAAATCTATAAATGGTAATGGTAAATTTAAATTGAATATTAATGATAAAGTGATTTCGAAAGAAATGTAGCCAATTCTTTGGCGAAATATTTTTCTGAGATTGCTAAATTGAGCCTAGAACAAAATTACGGTAATGCACTAAGTCATATTTGTACAACGTCTTCCATTCACAATGATAATTTCTACTTCTACCCTGTAGAAAGAATTGAAGTTTGTAACATTTAGATAGTCCAGAGGTATATAACACACAACACCCAGCTGAAGTAAGTTGAGTTGCCTATTCCGCGATGAAAATTAATCGCGATATTTCATTATCATTGCGCATAGATGGCCGGATATCTGTGAATTTTAACAACACCTGATTTTATTCGTTCTTTTAATATCGGACTGAAAAGTACAAGAAGTGTGTTATTGAATTGAAATTTTTCCTGTGTGAAAATCCAATTGTATTGGGATAAGGAGATAATACACTATTATGAATATTGTCCATTTGTGTGAGTTTTGGATTGGAATAGAAATAGTACCCTCTAGGGGATCAGAAGTACTTAGTCCTTAAACGATTTCATTCAAGGCCGTCCAACAACTTCAGTAAGTTTTTTGCCCCATTATTTCATGTTTCGTGATTTGTCATGAGTTTTCTTTGTTTACAGGACCTTTTTTTTTTCCTTTCGACTTTTTTTCCTTTTCATTATCTTTCATTGGAGCCTTTTACTTTTCATCTGCCGTCGACTTTAAATACGTTTTGCTGTATTTCGTAACCTTGAAAACATCTCTGGAGATCCGTTATCATCGTTGCTGTCAAGGTCAAGATATGGATGAGGTCTCGTGGAAAATCAGGATTTTTCTCTTGTGATATTCGTGAACTTGGAGAAACATAAGTAGTTTGAGCCTTTGGAACTGGTGATTCTTCAAAATTTATGCTGTTTGCCTGGTATGTAGAAAATCTTTTATAACCTCGGGAGGACGTTCCCATATTGCACTGGCATTCACTAGCCCACATCGAACCTTGGGACACGAGAGAAAATACGAGATATAGTAGAATTTTGAAATTCTTAGAGTAGATGGTTTCCGATATTTATTTCTTTTTTTTGTAATTCAAGAAAGAATTTCGAGTTATTTATGAATTATATGTGCATATGTTTTTTTTGTAATACTTTTAATTATTTCAAATTACACCCAAATACCGATAACCTGTATACAGGGTGGTTTTGTGAAACTAAGCTTGATCAAGTGCGGTGGATAAAAACTTTTCTGTTTGGCCGGGATTGAGATCTATTATATTATTTTTATTTTATTGTTGTTTTGTGGCACTCGCTAGGATAAAATACGTTGGCGCCCTATTTTACCATCTAGAACCCACGCCGTCTCCACTGACAGCGAAACCGAGGATAATTCTAGCGTTTTCCCATTTGTTTTGTTTTAGTGATTCTTAGATTTTTAGATTATTATTATTTTTTTTGTAGTTTGTCGTATAGGACGCCATAAGTTATTGGTGCAACAAATCATGTTACTGCAACTTATAGTTAAATTCATTTTTATTCCAAGTTGCTTGCTCGTTTCGTGCGGCCCACGTATGTTCATCTCATTTTCCCGATTGACGCGTAACATATGTTGGAGCATATGACCTATGTCGCTAGAGAGTACGAAGTCGTCGTTCATACACACATCGACTCTCGTTCGGTACAGAGCCACACTTTCTTCGCAATAAATTTCTCGTTAATTTCTACAAATTAGAACTCTGGTGAAAAAGGTGACTATTTCTCGCTCGTGAGTGACACGTTGATTCAGCCGTACTGTGAAACCAGGTAGGCAAAAGTCAATGCTCCACATTCGATTTTCTTTTCGAGTCATTTTTTGTTATCAGAATTTCATTGTTAATTTTTCTATTTCGTTTTCATTTAATTTTCAAAGGCCCTTGTCGTGCCATTTTGGTCCTTCGAGCCGGATATTTTCGAACCGCGTTTTCAAAATTATTGCGATCAAGCATTTTGGAATTTTTTCATTTAGTTTTTTCATTTGCATTTATTTCAATCTGTCAATTATTCACGTAAAATCATAAACTTGACAAGATATCGAACACATTCATAAATCCTTTAATTTCTGCGCATGTTATAGAATTTAGCTTTCAATACATCCATTTTTCATTTTAATTACATAGACAACTCTTCATTTGTTTTTCTCATCTATGCTCATAACCTTGATTCAAAACATAACCAAAGATAGACATTCTTGTTTTTGTTTATTTTCATCATTTGTTTATTTTCAACTCGATTTTCAATTTAATAGATTCAATCTTAATTATTTACTTTATTAATTAATTTCGTTCTTTTCAATCTGTTAGTCTATTTACTCTTTTTTCAAAATTACTCAAAACAAAATTCATATTGTTTTCTGCAGTTGAATCCATAAAATTGAATGCTTGCTAGGTAATAATATAGGATGTTTTCCGTCGTAATGTAAATTCGAATAAGACAGACGTCCTCCGACTCGTATAATACCATTATTGTCAATGAAGGGACTTAGTTTTCTTAAAAATTTCGGAACTTTTCCTGATGATGATAACAACTTTATTTCATTTTTCAATTCCGTCTGCTGAATCTGTTTAGCAATAATCAAAAGAGCATTATGGATTTCAGAAGAGGTGATGGCTTTATCACTAAAAATTCTACGATCATTGGATTTCAGGTTATTTAGAAATCGAACCATATAACAAATTATTCTGAGAATTTTACTCAGAGACGTAAATTTTAAAAGTAATGCAACTATAAAGCTAGTTTCAGGTACAGACGCAATAAAACAAGTTGGAGAATTCGTTTTTGAATCTTCAGTAATATCATTATGATGAAATTCAACTTCCCTTCCCGAGTAAAATGTATCTATCTGATCAGTTTGAAAAGTTGGGCCCTCAAACCACAACTGGCATGATAAAAGCGTTAAAGGTGATATTCCACGAGTGCCAACATCAGCAGGGTTATCCTTAGAAGGTACATAAAACCAACGTTCCGGTGGTATAATATCCTGAATATAAGAAGTGCCGAAGGACCATTTTTTATGTTAGGTGTTCAGTGGACTGTTCGGTTTTCTTAAGGAGAAGCTGATTTCTAATTTGATTGTAGTACTGTGGTGATTTACGAAAACTGTCGCAGAACAATATTTAATGTCCTATAATAATAAAATACAAGATATCCCGACTTACCCTTGGTAAACGAGGAGATTGTAAAATGGAGGGTCTTCTTGGAACGAAAGGGGGTCCAGGACGGTTGTATCTTGCCTTGTGGACACTCTCAATCTTCCTTTGATGCACTTTCTCTTCAGTCGTAGTATCAGTGAATTCGTAATTTATAAACAATCAATCATTATGCTTTGTATAGCATTGGTAATATATGAAAATCGTAAAATTTGTCAGAGCGTAGCTCGTCGCTTCGTAGCGTAACGTCTCATTCCGCCCTCTCGCCTCCCCTCTCCTGCTTCCTCCCATATGATGGCAAGAATGTTTCCTTCTTTGTTTTGTGAACAGGAATCGATGGTAAAAAGAGGACAGAGTAATTGCAGTATATCTTGTATGCGCATATATTTGAAAAAAAAAAAACAAAACAAGCGACAATGTGCGCAAAAGAAACATTTCCTCCAATTTGTTAATGTAAAATAACAATCCCTGAGAAATGTGGACTTCAAATGCATGAAATGAACAATGAATTGTACTAGAATAAAATACCCTAAATAACTAAAGGAAACTATATGAAATTTAACCCAAGACGAAACATACCCGCCGCGCTGGAAATGCCCAGCATTTCCTGAACAAAATAGTACAAAAAAAAAAAATATTTGCAAGTTATCAAAATATAATATTCCTGTATACAAGAACATATATAGTTTTTTATTGATAAGGTAGAGGGCAAAGTTTTACTAAGGGTCTTTTCAGTTGACCCTTTGCAGTCTTCACTAGAGCGACTCGAGCAATGCCATCCTTTCCAGGGTATAACTCGATAATGCGACCCAATGGCCAATTCAATGGCGACGAGAGTTCATTTTTTATTAGAACTATGGAACCTATTTTAGCATTCCCACCTTGAGTAGTCCATTTAGATTTTTGTTGTAAAGTATGTAAATATTCCCGACTCCACCTGTTCCAAAAATCGCGATGTAGTCTCAATATTAACTGCCATCTAGTCAAGCGATTGACACTTATGTCAGTGTAATCTTGGTCGGGCAAGGCAACTAGAGGTTCCAATGTCAAGAAATGTCCTGGCGTGAGAGCAGTTATGTCATTAGGATCGCTACTTATGGGGCAAAGCGGACGTGAATTCAAGATCGCCTCTATTCTAATAATTAAAGTATTTAATTCTTCATATGTAAGAACTTGTGCTCCAATAAGTCTTATCAAGTGTGATTTTACACTTTTGATATTAGCTTCCCAGATGCCACCCATATGGGGTGCAGAGGGTGGAGTTGAAATGCCAAGAGATATTTTCTTTCCTGGATGTATAATCCATAATCTGTTTCAAGTACTTAGAACTAGCTATGAAATTTGTACCACAATCTGAATATACATTTGAACATCGACCTCTTCTAGCAATAAATCGGCGAAATCCCATCAAGAAACACTCTGCCGTGAGATCTGAGAGTAACTCAAGGTGGACGGCTTTAGTAGCACAGCATATAAATAATGCAAAATATGATTTAGTAGTTTTAGCACCGCGTATCTGACATGTTTTAATCATAATTGGACCTGCCAAATCAATTCCTGCGTTACCGAAGGGTTTTATCCCGGTAACGCGGAATTTGGGTAAATTACCCATCATAGGTTCAAACGATCTCGGATTCACTTTGAAACAGTTGTGGCATTTAGAAATGACTGAACGTATCATCCTTTTAGCCGAACATATCCAAAACATCTGAATCAAATGGAACAACGTAGTATTCACACCTGCGTGTAGAAAATTACTATGGATGTACGAAATGAGCAATTCAGTAAAAATATGCTTGCTAGGTAATAATATAGGATGTTTTCCGTCGTAATGTAAATTCGAATAAGACAGACGTCCTCCGACTCGTATAATACCATTATTGTCAATGAAGGGACTTAGTTTTCTTAAAAATTTCGGAACTTTTCCTGATGATGATAACAACTTTATTTCATTTTTCAATTCCGTCTGCTGAATCTGTTTAGCAATAATCAAAAGAGCATTATGGATTTCAGAAGAGGTGATGGCTTTATCACTAAAAATTCTACGATCATTGGATTTCAGGTTATTTAGAAATCGAACCATATAACAAATTATTCTGAGAATTTTACTCAGAGACGTAAATTTTAAAAGTAATGCAACTATAAAGCTAGTTTCAGGTACAGACGCAATAAAACAAGTTGGAGAATTCGTTTTTGAATCTTCAGTAATATCATTATGATGAAATTCAACTTCCCTTCCCGAGTAAAATGTATCTATCTGATCAGTTTGAAAAGTTGGGCCCTCAAACCACAACTGGCATGATAAAAGCGTTAAAGGTGATATTCCACGAGTGCCAACATCAGCAGGGTTATCCTTAGAAGGTACATAAAACCAACGTTCCGGTGGTATAATATCCTGAATATAAGAAGTGCGATTAGAAACGAAAGACTTCCATTTGTGAGGTGAGGATTTGATCCAAGTTAAAGCTACAGCAGAATCAGAAAACGCAAATGTACGAGAAAAATTGAACAAAGCCTCCATATGAAGATTTTACAAAATGAATCAACTTTGTAAGCAAAACAGCAGCGCAAAGCTCTAAACGAGGTATAGAAAGACTTTTCAGAGGAGCAACTTTCGATTTTGCACATACGAAGAAAGTTTTAGAATATGCTTCATAGGAAACACGTACATAGACCACTGCACAGTAGGCCAACTCAGATGAATCACAGTATCCCAATACATCGCACCTATGAGTCAAAATGGATTCGTAATAACGTGGAATCCTCAATGAAGACAGAAAACCAATCTCCTCTCGGAACCGAGAAAATGCAGCAGAAACCTCATCCCCAGGAACACTATCCCATGATTTACCTTGACACCAAAGAGATTGAATGAGGATCTTTAAGCGTATTGTACATGGAGTTAAGTATCCCAATGGATCAAAAATACGAGCTACACACGACAGAATACTCCTTTTCGTGCATAACGTTGGAATATCCAGCGTAGAGAAGAGAAGCAATCAAACGAGGGACTCCAATTTAAACCTAAAACTTTACGAAATGGATTTTCAATATCTAATTCCAGATGTCGCACAGAATCTAAAACATGTGCAAGCGGTATATTTTCATAAGATCATTATTATTACTCTGCCACTTTCTCAACTCAAATCCGCCCCTTTCAAGCAATGAGATGAGTTGTTCAATCTTCAGAGATGCCCCTTCCAAGGTATCATCTCCACAAGAAACATCGTCGACGTATGTATTCTGCATTAGTATCTCTACAGCCAAACTAAACTCCGGAAAATCCCTACTCAACTTTTGCAGAGTGCGAATAGCCAAATAAGGACTACAATTCAATCCAAATGGAAGTGTTTTCAATCGATATTCGTGCAATGGATCTTTTGGTGAAAATCGCCATAAAAGTCGAAGAAAATCTCGGTGTTCATTGGAAATCTCAATCATCCTGTACATCTGACGAATATCAGCACAAAACATACCTATACAAACGGAACCGAAGTATTATTGAAAGTAAATTATTTTGTAGTTTTGGTCCAGTAAATAGGGCGTCGTTTAATGACAACTTGTCTGGATAACGGCTACTCCCATCAAAAACAATCCTAACAGGAGTGGAACAAGAGTCCTTCCGTAAAACATACGAATGAGGTAAATAGAAGACATTATAGTTATTGTTGATTTCGAGTTCGGAAATTGGAATGATTTCCATATGGTCACTTTCCAAATATTCTTGTATAAGAGAAGAATACTTCAAATAAAGATTTGCATCCTTGAGAATTTTGGATTCCAAAGCAAGAAAACGTTTTAATGCTAAAGACCTGGTATCACCAAAGTCAGGACAAGTAATTTTAAAAGGTAATGAAACGGTGTAACGTCCTGTAGCATTTCTGAATGTAGTTTGCGTGTAATACTCTTCGCAAAATACATCTTCAGGAGAGCGACATATAATTGAAGGCACTTCTTCAACTTCCCAAAATCTTCGTAGATTATCGGTTAGATGTGAGTCATCTTCATTAGAAGAGGTAACTAGAAAAGAACTAACATTTTGAGATCTAGGTATATTTACTTTGCCCATAATTATCCACCCCAATATGGTATTAACTGCGACTGGTTCACCGGGAGAAGTAACGATTCGACCACTCTGTAGTATATATGGAAAAATATCAGCCCCAAGTAGTAAATCAACATTTCCAGATTCAAAATATTCTGGGTCGGCAAGTAATAGATTCGAAAACTGTCTTCTACAAACAGGGGGTAATGAAACAGTAGGCATGGTATCACAAATTTTATCGACGATCACTGCACTTAATTTTATCAATTGACCAGTATTATGAATAGAAGTAACTTGACATTCAACAGCTAAATTAGCTTTTGTACTCATACGGTCCAAACCTTGGACGCTTATTGAAGCGTTAAAAGGTTTCAAATTTAACTTTCTGGCGAGACCTTTCGAAATGAAAGTCACTTGAGAACCAGAATCTACAATACCCTTACCACATAAAAGTTTCCAAAACTATCTTTTACTTTCAATTTAACAGTAGAGAGAAGGACATGGGATATTGCCGATTCAGGATGTGAAATGAAACTACTGAATGACTGAATCTCTTGTGAAGGGTCGGAAGATGTGGAAGGTATGCTTTGTATATCAGTAAAAGTAGATTGCTCTGGAGAAAAATGAAGTAGAGAATGATGAAACCCTTTGCAAGTACGACATCTTTTAGGAGATGAACAATTCATGGCTGTATGAGAATCAGCCAGGCAATTAATGCATGCTTTCAAACATTTAATGATTTCATACCGTTTATTAGGATCTATTGATAAGAAATCAGAACATTTAAAAATTATATGATCTCGTTTACAGTGTATGCAACTTACTCGATCACAGGGTTTATTTTTTGTATTGGCTTTAGAATTGGTGCTAGACAAAAATGAACTTTTATGAAACGGCATGCTAATTCCCTCATATCTCGTTATCAGAATAAACGACTACTTGCCACTGCATATTGGAAAGAAATTGATAATTTTCGTCCTATTTCGAATGATAAATCTTTAAGATCTTTGCTGGATGTATTTCATGAAAATTTATCGGCTTTGGAGTTGATGGGATTTCCGGTAAACGATTGGAATTTTATACTAGTGCAAATGTTAATTGATAGATTAGATTCGAATACTTTGAAGGTTTTTGAGGGAGAGTATGCCTCTTCAGAACTTCCATCTTATAATACAGTACGTGATATTTTACTCAAACATTGTGTAGTGGTTGAATCGATTTCGTTGAATTCAAAAAATAAAGAGCGCCCATCTCACGAACATAAATCAAGAGTTTCGTTTCATAAAAGTTCATTTTTGTCTAGCACCAATTCTAAAGCCAATACAAAAAATAAACCCTGTGATCGAGTAAGTTGCATACACTGTAAACGAGATCATATAATTTTTAAATGTTCTGATTTCTTATCAATAGATCCTAATAAACGGTATGAAATCATTAAAAGTTTGAAAGCATGCATTAATTGCCTGGCTGATTCTCATACAGCCATGAATTGTTCATCTCCTAAAAGATGTCGTACTTGCAAAGGGTTTCATCATTCTCTACTTCATTTTTCTCCAGAGCAATCTACTTTTACTGATATACAAAGCATACCTTCCACATCTTCCGACCCTTCACAAGAGATTCAGTCATTCAGTAGTTTCATTTCACATCCTGAATCGGCAATATCCCATGTCCTTCTCTCTACTGTTAAATTGAAAGTAAAAGATAGTTTTGGAAACTTTTATGTGGTAAGGGTATTGTAGATTCTGGTTCTCAAGTGACTTTCATTTCGAAAGGTCTCGCCAGAAAGTTAAATTTGAAACCTTTTAACGCTTCAATAAGCGTCCAAGGTTTGGACCGTATGAGTACAAAAGCTAATTTAGCTGTTGAATGTCAAGTTACTTCTATTCATAATTCTGGTCAATTGATAAAATTAAGTGCAGTGATCGTCGATAAAATTTGTGATACCATGCCTACTGTTTCATTACCCCTGTTTGTAGAAGACAGTTTTCGAATCTATTACTTGCCGACCCAGAATATTTTGAATCTGGAAATGTTGATTTACTACTTGGGGCTGATATTTTTCCATATATACTACAGAGTGGTCGAATCGTTACTTCTCCCGGTGAACCAGTCGCAGTTAATACCATATTGGGGTGGATAATTATGGGCAAAGTAAATATACCTAGATCTCAAAATGTTAGTTCTTTTCTAGTTACCTCTTCTAATGAAGATGACTCACATCTAACCGATAATCTACGAAGATTTTGGGAAGTTGAAGAAGTGCCTTCAATTATATGTCGCTCTCCTGAAGATGTATTTTGCGAAGAGTATTACACGCAAACTACATTCAGAAATGCTACAGGACGTTACACCGTTTCATTACCTTTTAAAATTACTTGTCCTGACTTTGGTGATACCAGGTCTTTAGCATTAAAACGTTTTCTTGCTTTGGAATCCAAAATTCTCAAGGATGCAAATCTTTATTTGAAGTATTCTTCTCTTATACAAGAATATTTGGAAAGTGACCATATGGAAATCATTCCAATTTCCGAACTCGAAATCAACAATAACTATAATGTCTTCTATTTACCTCATTCGTATGTTTTACGGAAGGACTCTTGTTCTACTCCTGTTAGGATTGTTTTTGATGGGAGTAGCCGTTATCCAGACAAGTTGTCATTAAACGACGCCCTATTTACTGGACCAAAACTACAAAATAATTTACTTTCAATAATACTTCGGTTCCGTTTGTATAGGTATGTTTTTTTGCTGATATTCGTCAGATGTACAGGATGATTGAGATTTCCAATGAACACCGAGATTTTCTTCGACTTTTATGGCGATTTTCACCAAAAGATCCATTGCACGAATATCGATTGAAAACACTTCCATTTGGATTGAATTGTAGTCCTTATTTGGCTATTCGCACTCTGCAAAAGTTGAGTAGGGATTTTCCGGAGTTTAGTTTGGCTGTAGAGATACTAATGCAGAATACATACGTCGACGATGTTTCTTGTGGAGATGATACCTTGGAAGGGGCATCTCTGAAGATTGAACAACTCATCTCATTGCTTGAAAGGGGCGGATTTGAGTTGAGAAAGTGGCAGAGTAATAATAATGATCTTATGAAAAATATACCGCTTGCACATGTTTTAGATTCTGTGCGACATCTGGAATTAGATATTGAAAATCCATTTCGTAAAGTTTTAGGTTTAAATTGGAGTCCCTCGTTTGATTGCTTCTCTTTCTCTACGCTGGATATTCCAACGTTATGCACGAAAAGGAGTATTCTGTCGTGTGTAGCTCGTATTTTTGATCCATTGGGATACTTAACTCCATGTACAATACGCTTAAAGATCCTCATTCAATCTCTTTGGTGTCAAGGTAAATCATGGGATAGTGTTCCTGGGGATGAGGTTTCTGCTGCATTTTCTCGGTTCCGAGAGGAGATTGGTTTTCTGTCTTCATTGAGGATTCCACGTTATTACGAATCCATTTTGACTCATAGGTGCGATGTATTGGGATACTGTGATTCATCTGAGTTGGCCTACTGTGCAGTGGTCTATGTACGTGTTTCCTATGAAGCATATTCTAAAACTTTCTTCGTATGTGCAAAATCGAAAGTTGCTCCTCTGAAAAGTCTTTCTATACCTCGTTTAGAGCTTTGCGCTGCTGTTTTGCTTACAAAGTTGATTCATTTTGTAAAATCTTCATATGGAGGCTTTGTTCAATTTTCTCGTACATTTGCGTTTTCTGATTCTGCTGTAGCTTTAACTTGGATCAAATCCTCACCTCACAAATGGAAGTCTTTCGTTTCTAATCGCACTTCTTATATTCAGGATATTATACCACCGGAACGTTGGTTTTATGTACCTTCTAAGGATAACCCTGCTGATGTTGGCACTCGTGAATATCACCTTTAACGCTTTTATCATGCCAGTTGTGGTTTGAGGGCCCAACTTTTCAAACTGATCAGATAGATACATTTTACTCGGGAAGGAAGTTGAATTTCATCATAATGATATTACTGAAGATTCAAAAACGAATTCTCCAACTTGTTTTATTGCGTCTGTACCTGAAACTAGCTTTATAGTTGCATTACTTTTAAAATTTACGTCTCTGAGTAAAATTCTCAGAATAATTTGTTATATGGTTCGATTTCTAAATAACCTGAAATCCAATGATCGTAGAATTTTTAGTGATAAAGCCATCACCTCTTCTGAAATCCATAATGCTCTTTTGATTATTGCTAAACAGATTCAGCAGACGGAATTGAAAATGAAATAAAGTTGTTATCATCATCAGGAAAAGTTCCGAAATTTTTAAGAAAACTAAGTCCCTTCATTGACAATAATGGTATTATACGAGTCGGAGGACGTCTGTCTTATTCGAATTTACATTACGACGGAAAACATCCTATATTATTACCTAGCAAGCATATTTTTACTGAATTGCTCATTTCGTACATCCATAGTAATTTTCACACGCAGGTGTGAATACTACGTTGTTCCATTTGATTCAGATGTTTTGGATATGTTCGGCTAAAAGGATGATACGTTCAGTCATTTCTAAATGCCACAACTGTTTCAAAGTGAATCCGAGATCGTTTGAACCTATGATGGGTAATTTACCCAAATTCCGCGTTACCGGGATAAACCCTTCGGTAACGCAGGAATTGATTTGGCAGGTCCAATTATGATTAAAACATGTCAGATACGCGGTGCTAAAACTACTAAATCATATTTTGCATTATTTATATGCTGTGCTACTAAAGCCGTCCACCTTGAGTTACTCTCAGATCTCACGGCAGAGTGTTTCTTGATGGGATTTCGCCGATTTATTGCTAGAAGAGGTCGATGTTCAAATGTATATTCAGATTGTGGTACAAATTTCATAGCTAGTTCTAAGTACTTGAAACAGATTATGGATTATACATCCAGGAAAGAAAATATCTCTTGGCATTTCAACCCACCCTCTGCACCCCATATGGGTGGCATCTGGGAAGCTAATATCAAAAGTGTAAAATCACACTTGATAAGACTTATTGGAGCACAAGTTCTTACATATGAAGAATTAAATACTTTAATTATTAGAATAGAGGCGATCTTGAATTCACGTCCGCTTTGCCCCATAAGTAGCGATCCTAATGACATAACTGCTCTCACGCCAGGACATTTCTTGACATTGGAACCTCTAGTTGCCTTGCCCGACCAAGATTACACTGACATAAGTGTCAATCGCTTGACTAGATGGCAGTTAATATTGAGACTACATCGCGATTTTTGGAACAGGTGGAGTCGGGAATATTTACATACTTTACAACAAAAATCTAAATGGACTACTCAAGGTGGGAATGCTAAAATAGGTTCCATAGTTCTAATAAAAAATGAACTCTCGTCGCCATTGAATTGGCCATTGGGTCGCATTATCGAGTTATACCCTGGAAAGGATGGCATTGCTCGAGTCGCTCTAGTGAAGACTGCAAAGGGTCAACTGAAAAGACCCTTAGTAAAACTTTGCCCTCTACCTTATCAATAAAAAACTATATATGTTCTTGTATACAGGAATATTATATTTTTGATAACTTGCAAATTTTTTTTTTTTTTTTCGTACTATTTTGTTCAGGAAATGCTGGGCATTTCCAGCGCGGCGGGTATGTTTCGTCTTGGGTTAAATTTCATATAGTTTCCTTTAGTTATTTAGGGTATTTTATTCTAGTACAATTCATTGTTCATAGGTCGCTGGTTCATATCCGGCTCGAAGGACCAACATTTTTTATGTTAGGTGTTCAGTGGACTGTTCGGTTTTCTTAAGGAGAAGCTGATTTCTAATTTGATTGTAGTACTGTGGTGATTTACGAAAACTGTCGCAGAACAATATTTAATGTCCTATAATAATAAAATACAAGATATCCCGACTTACCCTTGGTAAACGAGGAGATTGTAAAATGGAGGGTCTTCTTGGAACGAAAGGGGGTCCAGGACGGTTGTATCTTGCCTTGTGGACACTCTCAATCTTCCTTTGATGCACTTTCTCTTCAGTCGTAGTATCAGTGAATTCGTAATTTATAAACAATCAATCATTATGCTTTGTATAGCATTGGTAATATATGAAAATCGTAAAATTTGTCAGAGCGTAGCTCGTCGCTTCGTAGCGTAACGTCTCATTCCGCCCTCTCGCCTCCCCCTCTCCTGCTTCCTCCCATATGATGGCAAGAATGTTTCCTTCTTTGTTTTGTGAACAGGAATCGATGGTAAAAAGAGGACAGAGTAATTGCAGTATATCTTGTATGCGCATATATTTGAAAAGAAAAAAAAGAAAAGAAGCGACAATGTGCGCAAAAGAAACATTTCCTCCAATTTGTTAATGTAAAATAACAATCCCTGAGAAATGTGGACTTCAAATGCATGAAATGAACAATGAATTGTACTAGAATAAAATACCCTAAATAACTAAAGGAAACTATATGAAATTTAACCCAAGACGAAACATACCCGCCGCGCTGGAAATGCCCAGCATTTCCTGAACAAAATAGTACGAAAAAAAAAAAAAAAATTTGCAAGTTATCAAAAATATAATATTCCTGTATACAAGAACATATATAGTTTTTTATTGATAAGGTAGAGGGCAAAGTTTTACTAAGGGTCTTTTCAGTTGACCCTTTGCAGTCTTCACTAGAGCGACTCGAGCAATGCCATCCTTTCCAGGGTATAACTCGATAATGCGACCCAATGGCCAATTCAATGGCGACGAGAGTTCATTTTTTATTAGAACTATGGAACCTATTTTAGCATTCCCACCTTGAGTAGTCCATTTAGATTTTTGTTGTAAAGTATGTAAATATTCCCGACTCCACCTGTTCCAAAAATCGCGATGTAGTCTCAATATTAACTGCCATCTAGTCAAGCGATTGACACTTATGTCAGTGTAATCTTGGTCGGGCAAGGCAACTAGAGGTTCCAATGTCAAGAAATGTCCTGGCGTGAGAGCAGTTATGTCATTAGGATCGCTACTTATGGGGCAAAGCGGACGTGAATTCAAGATCGCCTCTATTCTAATAATTAAAGTATTTAATTCTTCATATGTAAGAACTTGTGCTCCAATAAGTCTTATCAAGTGTGATTTTACACTTTTGATATTAGCTTCCCAGATGCCACCCATATGGGGTGCAGAGGGTGGGTTGAAATGCCAAGAGATATTTTCTTTCCTGGATGTATAATCCATAATCTGTTTCAAGTACTTAGAACTAGCTATGAAATTTGTACCACAATCTGAATATACATTTGAACATCGACCTCTTCTAGCAATAAATCGGCGAAATCCCATCAAGAAACACTCTGCCGTGAGATCTGAGAGTAACTCAAGGTGGACGGCTTTAGTAGCACAGCATATAAATAATGCAAAATATGATTTAGTAGTTTTAGCACCGCGTATCTGACATGTTTTAATCATAATTGACCTGCCAAAATCAATTCCTGCGTTACCGAAGGGTTTTATCCCGGTAACGCGGAATTTGGGTAAATTACCCATCATAGGTTCAAACGATCTCGGATTCACTTTGAAACAGTTGTGGCATTTAGAAATGACTGAACGTATCATCCTTTTAGCCGAACATATCCAAAACATCTGAATCAAATGGAACAACGTAGTATTCACACCTGCGTGTAGAAAATTACTATGGATGTACGAAATGAGCAATTCAGTAAAAATATGCTTGCTAGGTAATAATATAGGATGTTTTCCGTCGTAATGTAAATTGAATAAGACAGACGTCCTCCGACTCGTATAATACCATTATTGTCAATGAAGGGACTTAGTTTTCTTAAAAATTTCGGAACTTTTCCTGATGATGATAACAACTTTATTTCATTTTTCAATTCCGTCTGCTGAATCTGTTTAGCAATAATCAAAAGAGCATTATGGATTTCAGAAGAGGTGATGGCTTTATCACTAAAAATTCTACGATCATTGGATTTCAGGTTATTTAGAAATCGAACCATATAACAAATTATTCTGAGAATTTTACTCAGAGACGTAAATTTTAAAAGTAATGCAACTATAAAGCTAGTTTCAGGTACAGACGCAATAAAACAAGTTGGAGAATTCGTTTTGAATCTTCAGTAATATCATTATGATGAAATTCAACTTCCCTTCCCGAGTAAAATGTATCTATCTGATCAGTTTGAAAAGTTGGGCCCTCAAACCACAACTGGCATGATAAAAGCGTTAAAGGTGATATTCCACGAGTGCCAACATCAGCAGGGTTATCCTTAGAAGGTACATAAACCAACGTTCCGGTGGTATAATATCCTGAATATAAGAAGTGCGATTAGAAACGAAAGACTTCCATTTGTGAGGTGAGGATTTGATCCAAGTTAAAGCTACAGCAGAATCAGAAAACGCAAATGTACGAGAAAATTGAACAAAGCCTCCATATGAAGATTTTACAAAATGAATCAACTTTGTAAGCAAAACAGCAGCGCAAAGCTCTAAACGAGGTATAGAAAGACTTTTCAGAGGAGCAACTTTCGATTTTGCACATACGAAGAAAGTTTTAGAATATGCTTCATAGGAAACACGTACATAGACCACTGCACAGTAGGCCAACTCAGATGAATCACAGTATCCCAATACATCGCACCTATGAGTCAAAATGGATTCGTAATAACGTGGAATCCTCAATGAAGACAGAAAACCAATCTCCTCTCGGAACCGAGAAAATGCAGCAGAAACCTCATCCCCAGGAACACTATCCCATGATTTACCTTGACACCAAAGAGATTGAATGAGGATCTTTAAGCGTATTGTACATGGAGTTAAGTATCCCAATGGATCAAAAATACGAGCTACACACGACAGAATACTCCTTTTCGTGCATAACGTTGGAATATCCAGCGTAGAGAAAGAGAAGCAATCAAACGAGGGACTCCAATTTAAACCTAAAACTTTACGAAATGGATTTTCAATATCTGATTCCAGATGTCGCACAGAATCTAAAACATGTGCAAGCGGTATATTTTTCATAAGGTCATTATTATTACTCTGCCACTTTCTTAACTCAAATCCGCCCCTTTCAAGCAATGAGATGAGTTGTTCAATCTTCAGAGATGCCCCTTCCAAGGTATCATCTCCACAAGAAACATCGTCGACGTATGTATTCTGCATTAGTATCTCTACAGCCAAACTAAACTCCGGAAAATCCCTACTCAACTTTTGCAGAGTGCGAATAGCCAAATAAGGACTACAATTCAATCCAAATGGAAGTGTTTTCAATCGATATTCGTGCAATGGATCTTTGGTGAAAATCGCCATAAAAGTCGAAGAAAATCTCTGTGTTCATTGGAAATCTCAATCATCCTGTACATCTGACGAATATCAGCACAAAAACATACCTATACAAACGGAACCGAAGTATTATTGAAAGTAAATTATTTTGTAGTTTTGGTCCAGTAAATAGGGCGTCGTTTAATGACAACTTGTCTGGATAACGGCTACTCCCATCAAAAACAATCCTAACAGGAGTGGAACAAGAGTCCTTCCGTAAAACATACGAATGAGGTAAATAGAAGACATTATAATTATTGTTGATTTCGAGTTCGGAAATTGGAATGATTTCCATATGGTCACTTTCCAAATATTCTTGTATAAGAGAAGAATACTTCAAATAAAGATTTGCATCCTTGAGAATTTTGGATTCCAAAGCAAGAAAACGTTTTAATGCTAAAGACCTGGTATCACCAAAGTCAGGACAAGTAATTTTAAAAGGTAATGAAACGGTGTAACGTCCTGTAGCATTTCTGAATGTAGTTTGCGTGTAATACTCTTCGCAAAATACATCTTCAGGAGAGCGACATATAATTGAAGGCACTTCTTCAACTTCCCAAAATCTTCGTAGATTATCGGTTAGATGTGAGTCATCTTCATTAGAAGAGGTAACTAGAAAAGAACTAACATTTTGAGATCTAGGTATATTTACTTTGCCCATAATTATCCACCCCAATATGGTATTAACTGCGACTGGTTCACCGGGAGAAGTAACGATTCGACCACTCTGTAGTATATATGGAAAAATATCAGCCCCAAGTAGTAAATCAACATTTCCAGATTCAAAATATTCTGGGTCGGCAAGTAATAGATTCGAAAACTGTCTTCTACAAACAGGGGTAATGAAACAGTAGGCATGGTATCACAAATTTTATCGACGATCACTGCACTTAATTTTATCAATTGACCAGAATTATGAATAGAAGTAACTTGACATTCAACAGCTAAATTAGCTTTTGTACTCATACGGTCCAAACCTTGACGCTTATTGAAGCGTTAAAAGGTTTCAAATTTAACTTTCTGGCGAGACCTTTCGAAATGAAAGTCACTTGAGAACCAGAATCTACAATACCCCTTACCACATAAAAGTTTCCAAAACTATCTTTTACTTTCAATTTAACAGTAGAGAGAAGGACATGGGATATTGCCGATTCAGGATGTGAAATGAAACTACTGAATGACTGAATCTCTTGTGAAGGGTCGGAAGATGTGGAAGGTATGCTTTGTATATCAGTAAAAGTAGATTGCTCTGGAGAGAAAATGAAGTAGAGAATGATGAAACCTTTGCAAGTACGACATCTTTTAGGAGATGAACAATTCATGGCTGTATGAGAATCAGCCAGGCAATTAATGCATGCTTTCAAACTTTTAATGATTTCATACCGTTTATTAGGATCTATTGATAAGAAATCAGAACATTTAAAAATTATATGATCTCGTTTACAGTGTATGCAACTTACTCGATCACAGGGTTTATTTTTTGTATTGGCTTTAGAATTGGTGCTAGACAAAAATGAACTTTTATGAAACGAAACTCTTGATTTATGTTCGTGAGATGGGCGCTCTTTATTTTTTGAATTCAACGAAATCGATTCAACCACTACACAATGTTTGAGTAAAATATCACGTACTGTATTATAAGATGGAAGTTCTGAAGAGGCATACTCTCCCTCAAAAACCTTCAAAGTATTCGAATCTAATCTATCAATTAACATTTGCACTAGTATAAAATTCCAATCGTTTACCGGAAATCCCATCAACTCCAAAGCCGATAAATTTTCATGAAATACATCCAGCAAAGATCTTAAAGATTTATCATTCGAAATAGGACGAAAATTATCAATTTCTTTCCAATATGCAGTGGCAAGTAGTCGTCTATTCTGATAACGAGATATGAGGGAATTATAAGCTATAATATAGTTCTCATCCAACAACGGTAAATTTTTTACAATATTTAACGGCTGGCCTTTCAGAACAGAAATAAGATAATTAAATTTTTCAACATTGGATAATTTCTGGTTTCCATGTACTAAAGAATTAAAATTGGAAATGAAAGTAGGAAATTTTTAATGTCCCCTCGTACATAAGTAAATTTATTTTCGGCAATTTGACATTTGAAGAATTATCTATATTTTTATTGAACGATTATACAGCTCTTCTTCAGGTAATTCAAATAATTCATAGTAAACAGTTTCTATAAATTGACATCTGTTTTCAAAATCTCTATATACCTCCAATTCAGCTGCCAACGCGTTTTCAGCCCCTTCCTGTACGGACACGAGAGAAATTATACTAACATGATGTTTGTCAAATACATTTTTCCACTTTTCGATACCTCGATATCGTATTTTAAATGTTGAATATAATTCAGGATTATCTTTCACTATTTTCGCCTGATGGTACAAAGAATTGACACTGAAATGACAGTATCACGAAGTGCTCGCAATCGTAAAACTTTTTCATCATCTGCCGGCATTGTGTTTCTTGTGAATAATCTAAATTCAAAACTCCCAGTAACTATGAAAATCGATCTACTTAGAAACAATTCAACTCAAATTCTCGAAATATTCCACCTTTCCTAACGTTATACAAAACCCAAATTCATCCAGCACAACTCAATATTTCTTTCATACAATAAAGGAAAATAAACAAACCGAAACTAAACAAAACTTCGAGTTCATAGATAAGACAACAGATGGTCAATTATCTGATTGAAATTGATCGATGAATATGTTCCTCAAGTACGTAATAAATGACTGAAATAAAATAAATTGGAGGAAATAATTCGTTCAAAACCTCAGTACCACACTCAAATGTTTCGTAATGAAACTATACAAAAAATTCGGCTCACTAAGGACCATTTTTTATGTTAGGTGTTCAGTGGACTGTTCGGTTTTCTTAAGGAGAAGCTGATTTCTAATTTGATTGTAGTACTGTGGTGATTTACGAAAACTGTCGCAGAACAATATTTAATGTCCTATAATAATAAAATACAAGATATCCCGACTTACCCTTGGTAAACGAGGAGATTGTAAAATGGAGGGTCTTCTTGGAACGAAAGGGGGTCCAGGACGGTTGTATCTTGCCTTGTGGACACTCTCAATCTTCCTTTGATGCACTTTCTCTTCAGTCGTAGTATCAGTGAATTCGTAATTTATAAACAATCAATCATTATGCTTTGTATAGCATTGGTAATATATGAAAATCGTAAAATTTGTCAGAGCGTAGCTCGTCGCTTCGTAGCGTAACGTCTCATTCCGCCCTCTCGCCTCCCCTCTCCTGCTTCCTCCCATATGATGGCAAGAATGTTTCCTCCTTTGTTTTGTGAACAGGAATCGATGGTAAAAAGAGGACAGAGTAATTGCAGTATATCCTGCATGCGCATATATTTGAAAAGAAAAAAAGAAAAGAAGCGACAACGTGCGCAAAAGAAACATTTCCTCCAATTTGTTAATGTAAAATAACAATCCCTGAGAAATGTGGACTTCAAATGCATGAAATGAACAATGAACTGTACCAGAACAAAATACCCTAAATAACTAAAGGAAACTATACGAAATTTAACCCAAGACGAAACAGCAGTATACCTTGAATAATAATAATGGCGACAAAATTGAAACAACTCAAAGCTCGTCGTCAAATTGTTATTGATGATCTCGAGGAAATTCTGAATTTAGCACAATACGCTGTCACTGATGAAAGTCTACACGTAAGATTCAAATTAAGATGTGAAATACTTGACGATATTCTCGTGGACTTTCAAAATTTACATACGTCAATTGTTTCTATCATTGTATCTTCCGAAGAACCAGAATTGAACACTGAGAAGGTTATTCGAACAGCCTTTATGGATAATTATTACACCATCAGAACAACTTATGTTAATTTATTTCCTGTAGTAAACATTCCAGTAAAAACCAAGACAGTTGCTCTATCAGTTCGCCAAATGTTAAACTTCCAAAGATAGTATTGCCCATTTTCAATGGGAATTATAAAGAGTGGCCTACTTTTTTTCGATATGTTCCAAAGCTTGGTACATGAAAATTCTAACTTGAGTCAAATAGAAAAGTTTCAATACCTCCTTAGTTCACTTTCTTCTCATGCTTTAAGTTTAGTTAAAGGGTTTCCATTGACTGCTGAAAATTATGAAAGCGCTTTTCAGACATTGGCGGAGAGATATCAAAATAAAAGACTTCTCGCTAATACATGTTGGAAGGAAATCTGTAATGTTCCAAAGCTACAGGGTGATTCAGCTAAAGACCTTAGGCGAATTCTAGAGGTTTTTGCGGAGAACTTATCGGTATTAAGGAATTTAGGTTTACTCGTTGACCAGTGGGACTTTGTTTTATTTCACATTCTCATTCAGAAATTAGATTCAGCAACGATCAAACGTTTTGAATTACAAGAATGTTCAACCGATATTCCGTCGTTTGTCAATTTGCGAAATTTCCTGACAAATCAGTGTATAGCCTTGGAGGCAGTAGCTCTTTCTCTTCCGTCGAAAACTCATTCAGTTTCGAATTCTCAAGTTTTGAAATCTAGTTCTTTCTCAATGAATAAAAGAAATTCGACTCTTCTCGTTCAAACGGAAACTGAATCATTCAAGAAACGTATAACCTGTAATTATTGCAAGTTAGCTCATAATATTTACAAATGTCCATCATTTTTGGAACAAACTGTTCAAGATCGGTTCAAGACTGTGCAGAACAAAAATTGGTGTATCAATTGCCTCCATTCTGGACATAAGATTAACAATTGTTCTTCAAGGTCAAATTGTCGTACTTGCCACGGAAAGCATCATACCCTGTTGCACATGCGCAATAATGCGGATAATGATTCTTCAACAGAGACGTTTCATTTCAATGCTGCAAATTCATCGGATTCAGGGTCAGCTCAGGTTTTAACCAATGTTTCTTCAAATTCTACCGTTCTCTTAGCAACCGCTGAGGTCGAAATTCGTGATGCTTGGGGTAGATATCAGAAGGTCCGAGTTCTGTTGGATGGAGGCTCTCAAATAAATATTATAACTCAATCGTGTGTAAATAGATTAGGCTTGAAAATTTGTGATGCTTCATTTTCGATAAATGGAATTTGTGAAAGCTCATATTCTGCTAATTGCAGCACTGAATGTACTATTCGCCCATCAGGTCAAATAAATCCATCTTTTACATTCGATGCCGTCGTGATTCCGAAGATTTGTGCGGAAATGCCTAGTTCTTTCGTAAATTATTCGTTTTGGAATTGTGTCCATAACAAGAAGTTAGCAGATCCGAACTTTTCCATTCCGATATCAATAGACCTTCTTTTAGGAGCGGATATATTCTCTTTAATAATTCGACCGGGTCGTATCGAGGGTAACGGTTTAGAACCAACAGTACTTGAGACAGTATTTGGTTAGGTTTTCATGGGAAAGATTCAATCACCTAACATATCAGTTAACAATTTTCATTTGTCATTGTCTGAATCAGGTTTGAACTCCTCGTTGAAAGGATTTTGGGAACTTGAAGAAGTTGCAGAGAATGTCATTGTATCACCAGAAGATCAATTTTGTGAGAACTTATACACTCAGAACTATTCTAGAAATACATCTGGACGGTACACTGTGGCATTACCATTTAAACCTGATCAGTCAACACTTTCATTCGGTGACACATATTCTCTCGCACTACGTCGTTTTTTATCCCTTGAACGTAAACTTATTAAAAACCAGAATATATACAGGGAATACTCTACTTTCATGAAGGAATATTTAGAAAAAGATCATATGTCATTAATTTCTACGAGTTCGGATTATGAAAATACTTTTTATATCCCTCACCATTGTATAATCAAACCAAACAGTCCATCCACAAAGTTGAGGGTTGTTTTCGATGCGTCAGTTCATGTACCTGGTCATTTATCTTTAAATGATGCTCTATTGATAGGTCCTAAATTACGAAAGGATATTATTGCCATTTTGATGAACTTTCGTGTTCATCGGTTCGTTTTCACAGCTGATATCAAACAAATGTATCGTCAAATATTAGTTCAAAATTCACATCGAAACTTTCAAAGAATATTGTGGCTGTTTTCTCCATCCATACCTCTGGATCATCAATATCACCATTCTTTGGATTTTGATATAGATCCGATAGTCAAAAATTCTCGGTTTGAGGTGGTTTCCTTCGTCGGACGAATTTTCTTATTTTGCGGAAACTACTGTGCAGGTATGTACCAAACGTACCATACTTTCAGAACTTTCTCGAATTTTCGACCCTTTGGGGTTCCTTTCTCCATTTACTTTTCTTGCTAAACATTTGATCCAGCATCTTTGGACATTAGGTTTGCAGTGGGATGATACACTTCCAGACGATGTCAGCCGTCGCTGGAATCAGTGTAAATCCGAATTAACCGAATTGGGTAAATTAAAGATACCTCGGAAACTTGCATCGAAACCATTTTATCGTTGCGAACTTCATGGTTTCGGAGATAGTAGTGAGCGTGGCTACGCAGCCGTGGTATATTTCAGGTTTTTCAATTTTGACGGCTCCATTGACATCTCTTTCGTAGGTGGTAAATCAAAGGTCTCCCCATTGAAGAGAATTTCACTTCCAAGACTGGAATTGTGTGCTTGTCTCTTATTATCAAAATTCATTAATGTGGTTTCCTCTGTTTACCAATCTCTGTCCAGGGTTCAAAGGTTGGTAGCTTACATTTTCAGATTTGTTCACTTCATGAAAAACTCTAAAGCTCCTAGGATATATAGATTTTCCGCAGTTCATCTCAAAGATGCACTTTTCTTCATTATAAAACAGGTTCAACGGGTTGTGTTCAAGGAACAGATCGATAATCTCATCTCGGGAAATCCCATATCTAAATTACTTCGAAAATTGAATCCATTTATTGGAGAAGATGGTGTTCTCAGGGTGGGCGGTCGTCTGTCTTTTTCTGGTCTGGCTCTTGATCACAAACACCCAGCTTTGCTTCCTTCATCTCATCGTCTTACTGAGCTCCTTATTCAGCATTTCCACAAAATATATCTGCATCCAGGTGCCCAGACTTTACAGTTCCTTCTTTCTCAACAGATCATTTAGGAGTTTTATACAGTCCACTTACAGATTGAATCTGTGCTCAATTCTCGCCCTTTATGTCCGCTTAGTAATGATCCGAATGACATATCTGCACTGACACCAGGACATTTTCTTACTTTGGCTCCATTAACTGCTATTCCTGAACCAGATTTATCACACCTATCTATCGGTCGATTATCGCGTTGGCAGCTTCTAACTCGTATCCATCAGGATTTTTGGAAAAGATGGAATTTAGAATACCTGAACACACTGCAACAACGAAAAAAGTAGTTCAATAGTGACTCGCCTCCTTATTCAATAGGTGCACTCGTCTTGATAAAAGATGATCAACTCCCTCCATTGCGCTGGCGACTTGGACGCATTGAGAAATTGCATCCTGGCGCTGATAAAATAGCTAGAGTAGCTTCTGTTCGGACTACTCAAGGTTTACTGCAGAGATCAGTGGTTAAATTATGTCCATTACCATTACCTCTTCAGTTATTATGACGTATGTTGATGTATATATGTATATATTTTTTTTCGCTTTATGTTCGATATCTTTTCAATTTATATTTGCTTTATTTCATAAAATATTCTATTTTAGGTGGGCGGTTATGTTACTGCAACTTATAGTTAAATTCATTTTTATTCCAAGTTGCTTGCTCGTTTCGTGCGGCCCACGTATGTTCATCTCATTTTCCCGATTGACGCGTAATATATGTTGGAGCATATGACCTATGTCGCTAGAGAGTACGAAGTCGTCGTTCATACACACATCGACGCTCGTTCGGTACAGTGCCACACTTTCTTCGCAATAAATTTCTCGTTAATTTCTACAAATTAGAACTCTGGTGAAAAAGGTGACTATTTCTCGCTCGTGAGTGACACGTTGATTCAGCCGTACTGTGAAACCAGGTAGGCAAAAGTCATTGCTCCACATTCGATTTTCTTTTCGAGTCATTTTTTGTTATCAGAATTTCATTGTTAATTTTTCTATTTCGTTTTCATTTAAATTTTAAAGGCCCTTGTCGTGCCAAATCAATTAAAGAATAAAAAATCTACTGGTCATGATTTGGTTTCTGTAAGAATATTAAAACTAATAGCGGACGATATTTCTGAACATTTCGCGCATCTCATTAATGAATCAGTTTCTTGTGGCATCTTTCCTAGGTTTTTCAAGCTAGCAACTGTTATTCCAATACACAAAAAGGATGAGGTATATATAGATAATATGGCCAACTATCGCCCAATCTCAATATTGAGTGTATTTTCAAAAGTTATAGAAAGAATAATTCTAAACCGTATGATGTCATTCTTGGTTAAATTCGATATTATTGCCGGCTGTCGACATGGCTTCAGATCCGGACGCTCAACTATGACTGCTATAGTGGATTTTCTTCAGTTCGTTCAGTCTTCTTTGGAAGAAGGTTATACTGTTGCTGGTCTCTTTTTTGGCATGTCACGAGCCTTTGATACCATTGATCCCAGTTTCCTTGAAAGTAAACTCTATAGTCTTGGATTTCGTGGTACTTCCTTGGAGTGGATTGTAAGTTTCGTGACCCATCGTAAATTAACTGTGAGGGTGGGAGATCAATGCTCTTCTGAATTTAATGTTGAACTGGGTGTCCCACAAGGTTCGGTACTAGGACCATTATTATTTATACTATTTATAAATGATATATCAGACCATATTTTTTTACTCACAGAAAACCATTTCATTTGGTTTTCTCTATTTTTGGTATATTCATGTCATTAGCCCCTCATATAAATCGATAGTTTAATTCGAGTACTTTTTATTTAATTCATGTATATGTTAAATTTGATGATGATGAATATATGTTATTATTATTATATAGATATGGCCAAAATTGTAATATTTGTGGATGATACCTCATTTCTTGTGAGGGCAAAGAGTTTAGGCGAGCTCATTGATCTGTGTGAACTGTTATTGAAAAACTTCACATCATGGTGTCAGGCAAATGGACTTATACTAAATGTGGGTAAAACTGAGGTGATAAAATTCGAACTGAGAGAGTCCTCTCCGTTAATTCTGTATTCTGGAAAGGAGGTTCTCCTTGCCAAATATTCGACAAAGTTTTTAGATGTAATAGTCGATAGCAATTTGAGATGGTGCGAACATGTTAACTTTGTTAGTAAAAAACTCTCCTCTTCCTTTTATGCTATGAGTAGGCTGAGGAGCTCACTTCCACTCGAAGCATTGTTGAATGTCTACTATGGCCTAGCTTATTCTCATCTGTCATATAATATCGAAGTCTAGGGTAACTCAATTGATTCAATTAGATTACTTATTGCACAGATACGTATTTTACGTATGATCTTCGGGCTTAGATCACGAACATCCTGTAAACCATCCTTTCGTAAACATAAAATTTTGACTGTTCAATGTATTTTTATATATAAATGTCTTGTCTACACTAAAGAAAATGAAACTCTCTATGTGAAGCTCTCTAGCTTTCATCATTATAGTACCAGAAATGTAAGCTTGTTGTCCATACCTAAGCATAACACCAGCAAATTTGAATAATCTACAACCTACATATGTATCAAGCTATTGAATAAACTACCAGAAAATATAAAAATTCTGGACAAAAAGTGTTTTCGTGCAGCAGTCAAAGCATTGTTGTACGAGAAATGTTACTACAGTGTAGATGAATATCTGTCTGATAATTTCTAGAATGTTAGGATCTTTTTTTTCTTTCTCTTTTTGTTTCATGAATACTTTGTTCAGTGCGTTTTGACCTGTCCTATACATTGTTAAATGTCTTACCGGATTAATAAAGATTATTATTATTATTATTATATTTGATTACAAGTATATAATTCACAAATTACTAAACCTAGGAAATTCATCATCTCTCCAGATATTGACAAAAATGGGATCACGTATCTTTAGAATAGATGATGAGATGAGTTTATAGCTTCACCCTGAATTTCAAACAGACCAAGGCAGAATTATTTGAGGTACTGCCTGGTAGAAGGGCAATAAAATGGTCTCCAACCAAATTTCATGCAGTACCCAGATGTAGCTCCAATACAGAGCAAGCATCTATCTTCATCCAGGTTAGTTGAGTTTACTCCCATCAGGGGTTTAATGTGTTTTCTTTGAGGATGAGATTATGCCCTAATCCAGGACGATTGGGTGTTTCGTATTTATGGGGTAGGACTTATCTTAATCTGGGGGTTAGATATGTCTTGGTCCGAGGCTCCAAGCTATATTGTTACAAATGAGAGGAGATTAGAAATTTCAAGGGCAGGCCTTACAGAGCTCCTTCTTGATTTCATTTAGATAAATAACAATCTAATCACCACAAAACCACATCACTTCAAGAAATTATACAGAGGAGGAATTTTATTCTGGAATTGAAGTTGCGATGAGCACGTGCATTCAATGTCAAGAATAGGAAAGTGCCGAAACTCTTATTTCTTTTCTGGGAAAGTTTGAAAAAACCAAAATATATTTACTCACCGAGTAAAAATTCGTACTTTCCGCAAACTTTTGAGTAACAAACATAGTGATTGAATGCGGTAATTTCATCAGATAAGCAGATAGCATCGCAGTGCTGTCATAGGTACGTTTTCGATAGACATCGGTCGAACTCATTATTATTCCAGTTGATGGTAAATCAATCGAAATTGTTAATTTTTTGTAAAATAATGAGTGTTAGCAATCCGTGATCTAAAAAATTGTTATGTAATGCTTGTAAAAGTCACCGCTTCGTGTTATTCAGATTTGAATATATAAGATATTTCAAAATACTAGAGCTCAGTTGAATAACGGTACAAGTATTTCAAATAGTTTCCAATTGAGTTCATATCCTTATTTTTGATTAGTTTCTAGGAGAAGCGACTTTGAACTTTAAGGAAAAGTGCAAGTAGATATTTTCAATTCGATATATAGGTTTATTTATTCCTCGTGGTGGTTGTATTATTAGTATGACGCTGTTCCAGAATATGGAAAAATACTCTATAACAAGCGCTCAGATTATCCTGGTCCTATTTCAGTGCTTTCTTGAATTTTTCTATGATTTAATCTTCGAATCAAACACAATACCTAAGTATGTGATTGAATTCACTTTTCTCTCTCTTTTCAATACACTCAAACTGTCTTATCTGACCATTTTGAGCTTTTGTTCCCTTCCAAAATAATGAAATAGGACTTGTCGAAATATATTAGCCTTTTATTGAACTCTCACCATCCTTGCAATGTTAAATCCGCGTTCATTGTAAACGCCATTGAGACGACATTTTCACTAACTATATACAACATTATATCATCAGCAGAAGTTAGATTTAAATATTTAATGTTTTTGATTATGTCAATCACATCTATTTAGAATCATAAAATAACTGATGTTATACCTTGTGAAACACCATGTTAACAATCTAGATGATCTTATACTATAAGTACAAGAGTTCCATCAAAAACAATTCCTCGTGAACAACCACAATAACACTGAATTAAAATCTTTGTTTTCTATATGAAACAAACCAATCTAATACCATATCAGGGATTTATCGATTTTGATTTTCACAGCAAACATTTCCCAGTCAATTGTTTCAAACGTTTTCAAGTAATGGAAAAAAACAGCCAGTACAATTTGATTCTTATTAATTTGCCATCAAAAACATGATGGATTGTCAATGAAAATATTAATTTCACGTGAATACGTGAGAAGTTGATCCATGGCAAACAGATATAAAACTTTCTTACATATTTGGAATGTGAGCGTAACTCGAAATTCCTCATATTTTTCTGTATAACGTCTTTTTTGAATAGACGCAACAATAGAAATTTTCTACCCAGAAAAAAACCGTACTCCGAGGATGTATTATCTTGATCAAGTAAACCATTGTCAACGACTTCGAGCATCCTTGAAAATCATTAAGAGATTACATCAGGACAAGATGTTGTCATGAGTAACCTTTTATATTTCTCCAATTGTTTCATATTTATCTTCTGAATACCTGTAGAACTCACATTATCAGATAAATATACTGATTTCCTACTTTGAATTTCCTGTACAACAAAATAGAGGTAGCACTCATTAGCTACTTCTTAGGTCACGTTTGTTTAATCCAAAATCACACTATCATAAAGTGAAATATCCTCAATTACTTGTTATTATACCCAAATATGTTGTGATAATAATTTATATTATTTAATTGAACAAGTCTATTCTTGAAAGTGTAAATAAACCAAAAATTTCTAAAATTGACGATTATAGTCTTACACTTCTGAAAATATCAATGATACCATTATTTCTTCTAGAAAACACTGTTTTGTTTGATGAATAAGAGAGCATTTTTCATTTCTTTTCATCAAAGAATTGAAATATATTACAGAAAAAAAATCAAGAATACGATACATGCGTTTCGAGATTTGTGTATAACACTTTTCTCTCATCAGGCATTCATATTTGATTAACAATAATTTAAAGAATTCTTGGTCACATACTTGTGACATGCCGCAAACGGATCGAATGCACATGCTACTTGGAAATCCGGTTGAAACTTCAGTGCATTCAGTGCATTCATTCGATAAACAGTTATTCGATAACTACGGGAGTTATTTTGCAGAGGTTACAGTCTTTGCCTAATAAACCTTGTGGTCCTGATGGACTTCCAACAAGCCTCCTGGAAAACTGCGCGTCAGCTCTTGTTACCCCTCTGCATATACTTTTCAACTTGTCATTACGTGAAGGATGTTTTCCGAAGATCCGGAAAACTGCCCTTGTAGTACCAATTCATAAGTCAGGTAATAAACAAGTCATAGAAAATTATAGACCAATTTCTAAATTATGCATTATAGCAAAAATTTTCGAGGCTGTGATGTTCGATTTTCTATATAGTGATGTTAAAAATTGTATAAATGTTGAACAGCAGATTTCAGCAATGCCTTTGATAAAATTGACCACCGGATTATGCTTCAGAGACTTGTTGGCGTTGGTGTGAACGGTAGTTTGCCCCCGTTATTCCCGTTATAGAAAAATAAGTTCTGGGGTACCCCAGGGATCACATTTGGGACCATTGCTTTTTTAATTGTATATAAATGGTATTTATAAGTGTTTCAAATTCGCCAAATTTCTAATGTTCGCTGATGATTTGAAGATCTTCTGCCTCATCTCCAGTTCGCTTGATTCGATTTTACTGCAGGATGATTTAGATAGCTTGTCCCAGTTTTGCCGATAAAATAAGTTATATCTCAATAATAATAAATGCCATCTCATCACTTTCTCTCGTAATAAGAAAATTATTCATTGTGAATATGAATTTGACAAAAAACTTCTGGCAAGAACATCAGAAATTTAAGATTTGGGCATTATTTTTGACTCTAATCTCATTTTTGACCAGCATATAAATTATACTTGTGGAAAAGCTAATCGAATCGATGGATTGGTGGAGGTGCAGAAGCTCCAATTCATTGGCCTCCTCGGTCATGTGATTTTAATCCCTTGGATTACACATTTTGGTCGTATCTTAAAGAAAATGTTTATGCTGCAGAGGCAAATTCACCGCAAGATTTAAGAGATAGTATAGAACGTCACTTTAATGATCTCACAGCTGACTCCCAACCATTTAGAAGATTAATGGATTCTTCAGAAAAAAGGATAGCCTTGTTGTTCAAAAATCTGGTTGTTGAGATTTTTGGCAATTACTTAAAAGTGGACTGTTACCAAATGATTGAGTCAGAGATGTTAAAATAAAATGTTTATTGTACAAATTTCACATTCACATAATTAACAGGTACTCGCACGAAGTTAAAATATGTACAAATTAACGATATCTAAACAGAGTAGACCTATTTACAATATGAGAGATTTGAGTGTGTAATTTGAGTAAGTTGCCTATTGTCAACTTGAGAAAGTTGAGAGTAGTATCATATTGATACGACAGACTTGAAGAGTGATAGAGAATGAATAACTATGAGTTACAACGTTTACAGTCATAGCCTGTCTTATCTATCAGAAAAACAGAAGTTAACTACATAACGTATCTGTTAGAGTTGATCATGTATGAGATTAGACTTGAGAATAGAGAAAATTATGTAATGAATAAGGTACTTGAGAAATTGATGAGTGTTCTAAGAAAGTATCTGTATCATACTAACTTAATTCGAGAGATTTATCATACAATGATCAACGCTTACAGGAATAGCAGAGTCTATTAGAAAAGCAGAAGATACTATGACAATTAAAGAATTGTTATGAAATATTTGAAATGATAGAGAGTGATAAGTTGAGATCATTATTGATCTGAGGCTTATAAATTATGAGAAGGTTAAAAAGATCAACAAATGATACTTAAAAAGTCGAAGTCCAACCAACTTGGGGACATCGGGTGGCCTCTCTCAACCAGGTCCAGCACGGTTTATGTAAACCATCTGTCAAATTGAAAAGTCCTGAGTAGATAGTGAAAACTTCTAGTTGTAGAGTCCTCCCCGATGCACCCAAACTGGCACGTTGAGATATCTGAAACTTATAAGGCCTGAGAAGTCTATACAGAGTTAGATATGCATACAAGTTATTTGATATAGTTTTATGAGAGGAAAAATAATGTTAGTGATGGTAAAAATATGACAAAGTATGGTAAAATGATATGCACAAAAAAAAAGTCTGTGTGAACATAAGAGAATGGTCAGCGAAAGGTAGATATGAGACTTATAATTTGAAATTGGCACAGTCAGCACGTGGTTTGAGGCAGAAAGTTAGAGAACGTGGAAAATATATTATATAACCTGTAGCAGAAGTGTAAAGAATGAAATGTAGAGTGTATTAACGAATGAATGTGCTAGTATTGGGCGAATGTTTAAATGAGAAGATGAAAAGCCATGCAGGTGAAAAGAACACATGTGTAGAGAAAACTCGTGCATGTATTTTACGAAAAAACTGTACTGTACCTTGTTGAGATCAGTAAATGAAACCTAATGAAAAGTCTTTGTCTTATTTGTGGAGAAGTCTTGATAAAGACTGTGAAAAAACAATATAGAACACTAGTACTTTAATATATATATATATATATATAGATGATTCTCGTGGGTAAGCAGTCAAATAAAAAGTAGAAGACTCTTTTATCCTTTACTCGAGCTTTCAAAACAATTTGTTTCTTTTTCAAGAGTGCTGCAAATTATTAAAAATCAATTGGTGAACAGGTTACAGATCTTCAGTACTTACGATAGCGAGATTGATTATGAAATGATGTTCATTAAATCTTAATCTAATTAACATGAATTCAAGACCTTAAATTATGATAGCTCAAAAAATATAATAATGATTGACAATTTTTGGATGTCATTTAAAGACGTGAACATCGAAGTGGAATCTTGAGAGCTAGGCATATGTGATATACAATACAAGCTTTAATTTAGAATCAGATTACTTAGAATAAGAACATATGTTCGGTGTTAAAAGATTTTGTTATTCACTTATATCTAAGTTTGAAACGTTAGTCACATTTCTTGTTTTTTCTATAGAAATCAAGTAAGAATACATTGTGCTCAAAGAGTTAATATCCTTCCTAGAGTTCATGGAGTTATCATATTGTGATATTCTCACCATTTCCATAAATGTTCTTTTTTTGAAATTAGGTTCTGAATCTAATATTTTTATATTTTCATAATCAGGATGATGATCTTCAGAATTCACATGATTGGTAAGAGTGTAGTGTTGTTGTGTAGTGTTATCCTTTGTTGAAGTTTGGTGGAAGTCTGACCTATGTATATTTGATCGCAATCCTTACATGGAATGCTGTAGACAACATTAGATTTATTTAAGATCTTATTTCTGTCTTTCAAATTAGTGAATATAGACCTAACTGGTTTTACATTTTTTGTTGCAATTTTAATTTTATCAGGTGGTAGTATTCTTTTGAGATTATATGTAAGGGTTTCTATGTAAGGTAGTGTTAGGTATAAAAATCTTTGTTGTTCTGATGGTAATAAAGGTTGTATATCAGCATCTAATCGTGGTGGTAGATCATTAGGTGTATTGAATAATAATTTATTGATTAAGTTAATAGAATAACCGTTTTTTATTAAAAGATCTTTGAGAATCAGATGATTTTTATCTTTAAATTTATTATGCGATATTTTCAAAACTCTTGTTTTCAAATTTTTGATAATGTTAATTTTCATTTTCATTGGATGATATGAAGCGAAATTAATGTATCTTCCTGATGCTATTGATTTTCTGTACCAATCTACTAGAAGAATGTTATTATCTCTGATAACCTTAGTATCTAAAAAAGGAACTGAGTTATTAGATTCAGTCTCAACTGTGAATTGAATTTTTGAATGGAAATTATTGAGAATATCAAGAGATACATGTATTTGATCTTCAGGTATTGCCGTAATAATATCGTCCATGAACTTTTTACAAAATGGAACTTGAAATGTGAAAGATGGTAATGTTTTGTTTAGTACTAGATCTACTACGTATTGAGCAATAATTGGTGAAACAATAGATCCCATTGGAGTACCTTCTTTCTGTTTATAGAACACACCATTATATGAGAAAACTGTTGTATTAAATACAAAGCTCATCAGTTTCTTGAGTTTTCTCTATCAACTGTACAGTGTTGTTGGATTTCATCCCAATATTCTTCGATGCACATAATTGCGATCTCTAATGTAATGTTAGTAAAAAGAGATACAATATCCCAACTCACCAAAACGAAGCCATCAGGTATGATTTTTTCATTTATGAAATCAACGAAATCAAAAGAATCTTTGATGTAATAAGGATTATTGGTGTTGTAAGCCTTGTTAAGTGTATCCTTAAGAAACATTGCAATACCTGTGTTAGGACAATCTATAGATGCAACGATTGGTCTTAATGATAATTGTTCCTTATGTATTGTTGATATGTGCTACTGGGATCGTTATTCAGTCTGATGTAATTTTCTTCATTATTCAATAAAGATAATGCTAAGCTATGATACTGAATACTAATTTTCTCAATATATCCAATGAACTCCTACTCGAATGTGTAAAATTCATTTTTGATACAACACTATCCCATTTCTCTTTTCGGTTTGTATTGATAGAATTCATAAGCCTTTCACATTTATCAACGGATGGTGATTTTTGATAGTCCTTGTACAGATTATCGGTTTCTTTCGACCAACCTGGAATCTAATCTTTCCGGAAACCTCTTGGAACGAACTTTTTTGCTGCGGCTTTCAAAACACCTAAGAATCTGTGATAGTTATCATGAGTGGGTTTAATCCATCTAATATCACTGTCTAACTTCTTAGCAAATTCAATCCAATTCGCTTTCTTGAAATTCCAACGAGGTCTTTTTAAACATTCTGAATAGTGAATTAAACTTCTTGAAGTCAACAGTATAGGCCTATGTTGGCTATGAGGAAAAACTCCTAAAATTTGACGCTTTGCAGGAAGCGGTTTGCAAGTAATGTCACAAGACACTAGGCAGAGATCAGGATTGTAGCCTCTATTCCATCGAGAAGAATGAAAAGAAGGTACATCTTTTCCATCAAAAATTAAATAGATATTATTATCTTCCATCCAGTCAGCTAAAGCTATTCCACTTCTATCATTTTTATTATAACCCCACATTACGTGGTGAGAATTAAAATCACCGCAATAAATTGAAGGATGAGGAAGATTCATTTCCAAATTTCTTGGCCAAATAGTATTTGGAGGTTTATAAATATTAACGATAGAAATATTACAAAATTTGAAAGAGATATAGAAAACACCCTCAAATTCGCCTGTTTGAATTAACTCGATATTGTGAATCAATGATTTTTTAACATAACAAGCTAAACCGTAAATTTTACCAAGGAGATAATCAATGAATACATAACCCTTGATGGTTCCTCTTTGACGAAGATTTTTTTCAGTATCCGCATGTGTCTCTTGAAGAAGAATAATCTCAGCACCATAGTCCTTTGCTAATTTTGAAATATAATCACTCTTGTCCTTAGAAATACCCTCTATATTCAGATCCAATACACAAAATTTGTCGCCAATCTGCAACGAGGATTCTTCGAATCGGGTCTTGCGGTCCAAGTGATGATTTTTCAGATCTTCTGATGTTTGAAGTCTGCTATGGAACCCATTCAAAGGAAAATCATCATCCATAGTTGGGGAAGTTTGTGATATAATACTTATTTCATTTAAAAAATAGCAGAGGAAGATAGCGTATTAAAAACGAGAATGAATAAAATATCTGTTTTTACTGAGGTCGTGAAATCAGCGAATGTTTTTTAAAACAGTTGGCCATTGTCATCGATTTCCGTATCGATTGGTGTCATCTCTGACTTGAAGTTGGCTGCTTGTGGTGACCGTTTGAGGTTGATACCACTGGCGTAGAGTTGGTCATTAATATAGGTTGAAAATACTTGCAATTTTTAACACTTGTGGTTCGTGAAAACGGAGGACATTTTGAACACCTACTCTAATTGAAATCATATTCATGTTATTAGTCTGTTTTTGAATTTCCTGATTTTTTGTATGATAAATACAATTTTAATTATCACTCGATACGGACATCCGTTATCACTTCATAATTTTCAAATCAAAATACTCCGAAAACGGTACAAAGTATCGAGTTTTACTAGGAGTACCTTTTTTGTGTGAAATTGAATGATGTTTAAGTACGCTCGAAATTTTGCTCAATAAATCTAATTCTAAAAATGTTATGTTCAATACTACTTGGTAAGAACCCTGTAACTAGCGCCATCTACGAGAGTCAGACGTAAAAACGAATTTATTTGATGTATCACCTTCCAAAACATATTCGTATAAAATTTCATTACAATGGTGCCAGTAGTTTCTGTAAAATCCTGTATCTTGAATACGGATGGCGTTACGAAAATTTTTTACATAGCAAAACCCAATTATTTTTCAGTTTTCTATCTATCCTAGAGAGGGGATCATCTTTTTTTGAAACACCCTGTATATACATGTTCCTGTCACTTCTGCGTAGTTAAGACGGTAGACAAGCAGAAGCTAGTTCTGAAAAAGTCGCGAGATCCAGCTCGAATATTATCGGAAACGGACACCCATTGCCTTGCGACTTGATGGGATTGAGAACATAAAGATATAATAGAATAAATCGATAAAATATCCTATTATTATGTGTAATTTTCAGAATTTATTCGGTAGGGCATGAGACAAGCCACTGCTGTTAAATCTAAAAAATCTGAAAAATTCGTCTTTGTTGCTGATCCTTTTCTCGTAATCTTTTCAATTCACCATTATTCAACAGAATTCCTTTCCTGCGAAGATTAAGATCAAAGGGTTCGGTATAGAAGATTGGGGTTCTTCGAAGTTATGTGAAATATATGAAAGACAAATATTATTCCAGATTCACTGACTCGTTTGAGTATTTTCGAATCCCTCTCATACATAATGCATTCCTAACGCGTATGCTCCCTCTGCTCTCATAACTCGATAATGACACGACCATCCGTTGGATCGTCGTCTGTATGTTTTCGGTTTTCCCTTCTCTATTTCGTTATATTCTGCGACCTAAAGAAAACAATAACGATATTATTATACTGTTCACACACCGACTTCGTCTGCTAATTGAATCAACAGTTTTAAAGAGCAATATTCGCCTACAGGCGACAGAATTCATCTTTTTGTGGGGTCGTCGCTGGATGTTGAATAAATATAATAACACACGTTCGAACTCGGAATTTTATAGAAAAGGTCGAACGGGGGTTGTTTATGAGGAGACTATTCTATAAATTTAATATTTTCGAACGAAGATTCTTGGCAATAGTTTCAGACAACTTGGTTGAACCGTTCTTAATAAAGGTTTTTTGAAGGACAAACAGAATAGAATATAATGGAATATGAACGTCTTAGTGGTAAAGGAAACTATAAATTTGATTCTTAGCATAAATTCTGATACAGTTGAGTTTAATCGTCAAACTGAGTAGAAATTAAAATAAATTTGGAAAGTACTGAGGATGGGTCAGTTGGCTTTGGCGCTCTTGTTCAGTAACTTGCGAGTAAATATTCAAACTAAAACAAATCAAGAAGCGTTGTGTTCAGGTATATAAGAATATTTTCCAGTTGGTACTCTGGAACTATTGATATGAAAACAAAAGCCAAAATGAGTAAATAAACCCATATCTCAAATTAAAAAAAACTTTTTATATTCTTCCTCAAGTTTCGCTCGAAACTTAAATTCCCTTCTGCTAAAAAGTTACGTCAGTGGATTTTTGAATTTTGACAACGTACATTATTTCACCACGATGAAAAATTTCCATTAATTCTTCCTCTACTGACACTGATTTTCAAGTCCGACCCATGTCAATCGAATACGTATCTGTGAAAGAATCGATCAAAAATACTTCTGGACGGACGAACATATCTTTAGACGGAAAGATTTTGCAACAATAAAATTTGATAATATGTGAGATATTGATGACGCCCTTGTATCCACAATTTTTTGTTTGAATACCTGAATACGTCCTATATCTTATGATGTATAAAATATTGAAACTTCTACCCAAATATTTGAAAAATATAGACATTAGGGCAAATCTATAAACTCTCTCTGTTCAGGTGAACCAGAGTACCAAAAAAATCCCAAGATCCATTGTGCTTTAGAAATTGAGACATACGGGACAATATCTAGGTTTCTATTTCAACCACCCAGTATTGGCAATCCCAGGAAGATATTGGTGAAAGCGAAACAAATCGAAAAGATCAATTCAACCCAATAATTATTCGAGTCAAGCAGATATAAGACAAACCAAAAATAAACCGTTTCTTAAACTAAGGAAATAAAAAATGCATTTATGATAGTCGGGTCTGATCTCATGAGTGCTTCATCGACTGATAGACGCAGGATTTCACTTTCAATTTAGAAAATCCGCATCGACCACAAAGGTTATTAGCGGCGGTACAGTATAATATAATATAAACAAACGAGATTACTGACGAAATAAATTTTTTCGATAGAAATGCTCGGATAGGTCGATTTCTGTTTCGAGGGGGACAACTTGAGATGTAGGTTTCGGACACATAGCGCTTCAACCCTTGCTGCTACAACCCCCACCCCCAATTTTTGAATAGGATGATGGAGTGAGTGATACCTCAATTCAAAGGTATTTTTGGCGCTCTTGTTCACCTGAACAGAGTGCTTATCAATTTGCCCAAATGTCTGTAACTTTCGAATTTTTGGGCAAAAGTGGTATCAATCGTTTTGTTTGGACCTACTGATGAATAATCCGTGGTCAAAATCGATTCTGTCCGTCCGTCCGTCCGTCCGTTCCGTGAACACGATAACTCTCGAACGGATGAAGTTAGAGAGTTGAAACTTTCAGAATAGGTTTGAGGTATAAATATCTCGGTCAAGTTCGTTATTGGGCCAAATCCGTCGGATGGTTCAGTAGTTATGAGCATCTGAAATTTTGTTTCCTCGATAACTACTAGAATATCCATCCGATCACGTTGATACTTGGAATTTTATTGAGGGAGGCTGAAACGAAACGGCTTGCAAAATTTCGCAGAAATCGTCACGCTAGAAAATTTTTAAAAAATTCCCAAAAAAAAAATTTTCAATACTCAATATCTCCTTAGACTTCATTTAGATTTAAATAAAAATCCGTATATATATTGAGGTTACCGATATCTTACTCATCCTCAAATTTCATTGTCGTAGCTTTCCCCCTGTTTTGATTTTAGAAAAAAGGAATAATTTTCAATAATTAGCGTGCCGGGAGAGAATGAAAGCGGACTGTATATGCCCTTTCTTCTAATGTAAGACTCTTACGAAACAAGATCTAATTGAATGAAAGCCAACGAACCAACGAATTACACTCACCTTTTGGTCTTCTTGGTTTTTTCTGGTGTTGGCGAAGGGCCCTTCTGGGATCCAGACTTGACAGCGGTCAGGTTGTCCAAGTCACCTCACACAAAGATGTCCTGTTCTTGTGGCGCGAATTGTGATAAAGTTTCACTAGTATGCGGTTCAATAGTATTCGGTTTTAATACAGAAGTTCTTGCGATTGCGATAAAGTTCAAAAAATATGCGTTTTCAACATGAAGTACCTGCGGTGATTTTCTTAGTCGAACTGTACTACGTTGCAATTTTTCCCCCACATACACATGCGCACGATTATGGTGCAATTAGCGCAACTCGTTGGCTATAATTTTAGTATTATGAACAAAAAGAGTCGTACATTAATATGAACTCAAATAAAACAACCAATAAAGAAAAATACCCAATTTTTAACTTTAGCAAATTAAAATGAAGCGTGAATACGGAACATACTCCCCTCCCCAAAAGGGGCTAATGAACCTTTTTCCCAAAAAATAATAAAATATAATTAAATGAAAAAAAAAAACTTTATGTCAATGAAAATTGATTGACACATGCGCTCGTTCATCAGAAATCATACTCGAAACCCCAATTATGAACGCGAATAAAATCATCCAAGCGGCAAAGGACTCAACTTGATCAGAGGGCGTTTTAGTATACCAGTTTTAGTTTTCACGTCAGCGACTCTAGCGATTCCGTCGTGACCAGGTGTAAGAGAAATTATTCGTCCCATCTCCCATTTCAAAGGAGGCAAGTTGTCGTTTTTAATTAATACTAAGGCGCCTTCCTTGGGCATGTGAGTGGATTGTAACCACTTACTCCGCTGTTGCAACGTGTGTAAATATTCATTTTGCCATCTTCGCCAAAAATGATTCTGTAAATGTTGAACCAATTGCCATCTTTTCAAGCGATTGACATTAGCGTTTTCATCAAATTCATCCGGAATAGCACTCAACGGTTCCAATGTTAGGAAGTGTCCGGGTGTCAAAACCGACAAATCATTCGGATCCGAGCTTACAGGCGTAAGCGGTCGCGAATTTAGAATTGCCTCTATTTGTACGAGCAGAGTGTAAAATTCTTCGTATGATAGAACTTGCTCCCCTACAACTCTTTTGAGGTGAGATTTCACCGATTTTATACCGGCCTCCCAGAGTCCACCCATACTCGGCGCGTTTCCTGGTAGAAAATGATGGGTAATAGATTCAGATTCGGCGCATTTTTTCATTAGTGGAATCAACTCTCTACTAGCACCTACAAAGTTGCTTCCGCGATCTAAATAAAGATGCGAACATCGCCCTCTACGTGATACAAACCTACGTAAGGCTGCAATAAATACCTCAGTACTCAAATCCGATGCCAACTCCAGGTGAACTGCTTTTGTCGCCATGCAAACAAAAAGGCATATATATGCTTTTAAAGTTTTAACCCCACGATGGCGGTTCATAGTAATAAACACGGGACTAAACACGGGACCTCCAAAGTCCAATCCCGTATGAGCAAACGGTTTTGCTTTAGAAATTCTAACGAGTGGCAAATTGCCCATAATCGGTTGGGATAAAACAGGATTTGTTCTCCAACATTTTACGCATTTCGAAATGATCGAACGAATAGCTTGTCGGGCGGATAAGATCCAAAATTGTTGCGAAATCAAAAAACTTAGAGTACCTAAGCCAGCATGTAAATATTTTTTATGAAAAAATTCAACTATTAACTCTACTAGTCTACATTTTTGCGGAAGTAGCACTGGATGTTTTCTGTCATAAGCGATGTCAGAATAGGTCAATCTACCCCCTACCCTTATAATTCCGGTGGGATCAATAAACGCATTCAATTTTTTGAACGGTTTTGGAAATTTTTTGCTCTCGAATATTTCAGAAAAATACACCATTTGCGTTCTTTTAACAAGAATCAAAACAGCCCCATTTAATTCAAATAGCGATATGGCCTCACTATTCCTAGAACTTTCTTTTTTACGAGAGGCAAAACGCATTACGTAGCATAAGACGCGTTGAATGAAAGAAAAATTTGAGAAAGTTGTCATCAAATCATCTAGAAAATTTTCATCTTTCACGGAAATAAAAACTGAACGACGAAGTTCTTCCTGTGTCTCAAAATATGTGTCATCTACTGAATTATCAAATGAGCGCAAGAACTCTGGTCCTTGAAACCAGCGCTCATGAGTACTAAGTTCTGACGGAAAAAGGCCGCGAGAAGCTGGATCTGCTGAGTTCTCGCATGACTTTACATAATGCCAGGAAGAAACTGGGACTTTTTCTTGTATGAAAGACACTCTATTTGCTACAAATGTATGCCATCTATTTGGTAATGAATTTAACCAAGCCAGTACAATTTTTGAATCGGTATAAGCTTTGACACAATGAAAATTTACCTTTTTATGGAAAACCTTTTTTACCCAGTCTAGAACCTTAGTCAGGAGAACTGCTCCACACAATTCCAGTCTAGCAATTGACAACTTTGTAGAACAAGGGGCAACTTTCGATTTGCTACACACAAAAAATGTATCGATATGTGTTTCGTTACTAATCACCCTACAATAAATTACCGCACTGTAACCTCGTTCACTGGCATCGCAGAATCCGTGCAATTCCACAAAACTATTGATAGGAACATTAATGAAACGAGCGATTCGTAAATCCCTTAATAAAGGTAGTTCGCTCTTGTATTTGGTCCAAACCCGTAGTATTTCACTCGACGGAATTTCATCCCAGGCCAACCCTGCTAACCACATTTTCTGAATAAGGTACTTGCATAAAAATGTTATTGGTGCTAAAAGTCCAAGAGGATCAAAGATTCTTGCCAACTCTGATAAAATATTACGTTTAGTGCAAGGTCGCTCGATGGGCTCAACAACGAATTGAAAATAGTCTTGTTTGGGTTCCCAAATAAGTCCGAGAACCTTATTTGATGTTTTACCTTCGCGATCGAGTGAGTAGGTGTTCGATGAAATTTGATCCTGAGGCAAGGAATCCAAAAATTCTTGGCTATTGCTAGACCATTTACGTAAATGAAATCCACCCTTTTGGAGAACTGAAATCAACTTTTCCTTCAAAATTAGAGCGGTTTCTAAAGAATCACTACCAGTACAGATGTCATCAATGTAAGTTTCCTCCTTCAAAGCGTTCGAAGCCAAAGGACTTGTGACCTTCATCTTCTACAAGTTGGTGTAGAACTCTTAAGGCAAGGAAGGGAGCACAATTAAATCCGAAACACAAGGTTTTGATTCTTAAATCCATTACATCATGTTCAGGAGAAAAGCGAAATAGTAGACGTTGATAATCTCTATGTACGGGGTCAACTAAAATTTGCCGGTACATTTGTTTAATATCTGCAGTGAAACAAATAGTATGTAAGCGAAATTTCAACAGAAGTGTAGCTATATCGGTTTGCAATTTATTTCCAACGTACAAACAATCGTTAAGTGACTTGTTATTAGGCATCTGAGCCGAAGCATTAAAAACAATGCGTAATTTTGTGGTAGCATGATCTGGACATAGAACTGCGTGATGGGGCAAATAAAAAAAATTATTATCATTTTCTTGCGGAGGTTTTACAATTTCCATTTGTGATAAATCAAGGTATTCCTTAATAACCTCGCAGTATTGTTTATATAATTCGGGTTTTCGCAGGAGACGATGTTCCAATGAAATGAATCGTTGCAAAGCGATTGAACGGCTTTGTGGAAATAGTGGGTTTTTTCTTCTTTAAATGGAAGGGGAACTACGTACCTTCCTGAATCGGTGCGATAAAAATTATTTCTAAAAATATTTTCACAATTTGGATCTATAGAGCGGAGATTTAATTCAGGCACCTTTTCGATTTCAAAAAAATGCTTCATCGTGTTCTCAAAATCAAAAGGCGAAGAAGTAGTTATAAATGAATTCAATGTCAATTCATTAGGATTTTTTTCTATTTTACCAAGTAAAACGTAACCAAAAACTGTGCGAAGTGCGTTGGGACCACCATTTTCCCCATGAATAATATCTTTCATCAGAAGATGAGCGAAAATATCTGCGCCGAGTAAAACATCAATATCGTTCGGAATATAATAGCGAGGATCGGCCAATTCTAACTGATTCAAATATGTCCACTGAGAATTATCTAATGGAAAAGCAGGAATTTTATCACATATTTTCTGTAAAATGAGAGCATCAACTGTAAATATTAAATCAGTTTCACCAACAGGCTTAATAAAAATTTGAGCGATTCCTTTATTTACAACCTGCGTCTTTCCTATCCCATTTATTATTGTTGACGAAACTAACTTAGGGATGTTTAAAGTGGCAAAACATTTTTTCGATATCAGAGATATTTCTGAACCGGAATCTAATAATGCGCGAAATTTCTTGTAAGTACCATCATAACATTGTATTTCGACAAGTGCTGTACATAAAATAACAGCGGAAGGTGATTGTTGCTGAACACATGCGGAGAAAGCATTCTCGGGACCTAGAGCGGGTGCCTCTGCGCTAGACCGTCCGAGCTCGGTCTTAGCCGCCTGGCAATTTTGATTCGATGCGTGATTATTTTCTCTTTCTAACGAAAGAGGGTTTTCTGAATTTTCATTTCGAAATGAAGCGTCGTGTGATGCATTTTACTTCCACATTTTCTACATGACGAAGTAGATTTACACTTTCTTGCCGTGTGCAAATCACTCAGACAGGCAAAGCAAAGTGTACGATTTTTACAGAGTGCGTATCGTTCGCGCGGCGTTTTATTCAAATATTGCGAGCAAGAGTAAATTTTGTGGCTTTCACCACATACTAAACATTGTTGCCCTTTAGCGTTTTTGCGTGTAAGAAAATTGTTTGCGGATTTATCAATGAAAACTTTCGGTTTATTTGGCTTTAAATTTGGTCTTTGAGTGCTATGGCTTGCAGGTATATTACTGAGGCTATTACAATGTGTCTCCAAAAATTGAAATAAAGTTTTATAATTCGGAATAGAAGTCGAACCATGATCTTTTTCAAAGGCTCGAGCGGTTTCAGGGTCAACTCGTGACAATAACATATGCGTCAAAACAAAATCACACTCAATTTCTACGCCCATATTTTTCAAACTTTCCAAATTAATGGAAAAAGTGTCCAATAATTTTCGCAACAAAATCGGATTTTCTGATTTAATTGGGGCAAAATTTTCAATCGGAAGCCAATACGCCCGCGCTTGTGCTCGTGGGTTTGTATATCTTTTAACCAATGTTTCATATGCAGTTTGATAGTTTTCTGTGGTTGCTTTGAGATGCTTCAACAGATCTAGCGGAGTACCTGTCAGTGAGGAAATCAAATAATTGAACTTTTCAATAGGTTTGAGGCAGGAATTGAATGTACCAAGGCGTCAAACATATCCTTGAATCCAGGAAAATCGCGAATGTCTCCAGAAAATTTCTGCAAATCAATTTGTGGCAATTTTATATGCGGAATATCAAAATTCGTTTTATCGCTTGTAGCTAACGTGGTATTCAACTGAGACATGGGATCACTCTCAAATAATTCGGCGTAGATAGCCTTAGTATCATAAAACATTTCCATAAAATTAGTTTTCACCTGATCCTCCTCGTCTAAATTATAATCTTTATCAGTAGACAACAGAGCAAGAATTGAACCATGATATTTTTGAAATTCCTCGTTCAAAAAGTCCAGAGAAGTGTAGCGAACTTTAAATTTTGTATATAGCTTCTTATCAATTTGTGCATCAACAGCCAATTTATTTATTACTTTGATCTCATTCAAGCAACTCTGCCTGAGAGCAACCGTTCGGCGTAATTTATCAGACATTTTGAATGATCGAAAATAAACAAAGGAACTCTCGATTGTAAGCAATAACAATGTGCGCACCTCTGATCAAGTTCGAGCCCTTAAACCCGGTTTGCGCAGAACTTATCATAGACATGCGACAATGAATTTCAACTCCGTAACAGATTACGGCGGAACAAGAGCATGTGTTTAATCGTGATAAAACCCCTCAAGATGGCCCGAAATATGAAAGAAACTAATTCAGCGAAAGTAACAAGAAAATTTTGAATAATTTGCGGTAAATTTCAACGAAATTTTATGCGGATTTTCTGAAAGTTATCAGAATCAACAAATAAAGCGGTTTATACGTATGCGAATGAACGAATCATTGACAGAAAAAATTTGAAAAAATCAAAATTTTTTGAAAATTGAGCGAAATTGAAAAAATTGCGGAGAAAAAAGGGCCTTAATATCCGGCTCGAAGGACCATGTTTTGATTTTAGAAAAAGGAATAATTTTCAATAATTAGCGTGCCGGGAGAGAATGAAAGCGGACTGAATATGCCCTTTCTTCTAATGTAAGACTCTTACGAAACAAGATCTAATTGAATGAAAGCCAACGAACCAACGAATTACACTCACCTTTTGGTCTTCTTGGTTTTTTCTGGTGTTGGCGAAGGGCCCTTCTGGGATCCAGACTTGACAGCGGTCAGGTTGTCCAAGTCACCTCACACAAAGATGTCCTGTTCTTGTGGCGCGAATTGTGATAAAGTTTCACTAGTATGCGGTTCAATAGTATTCGGTTTTAATACAGAAGTTCTTGCGATTGCGATAAAGTTAAAAAAATATGCGTTTTCAACATGAAGTACCTGCGGTGATTTTCTTAGTCGAACTGTACTACGTTGCAATTTTTCCCCCACATACACATGCGCACGATTATGGTGCAATTAGCGCAACTCGTTGGCTATAATTTTAGTATTATGAACAAAAAAGAGTCGTACATTAATATGAACTCAAATAAAACAACCAATAAAGAAAAATACCCAATTTTTAACTTTAGCAAATTAAAATGAAGCGTGAATACGGAACACCCCCTTCTGACGATATGATCATTTTTTTCATTTACTCAAGAGAAAAATAGAAATGTCATGAAGTCCGAGCTTTGTCATTGAAAGATTTGCCATCACAGATCGATATTCGTTTGACAACTTGTGGACCTAGATATCAGTGTCAGTTGGCGTAATATCAATCAAAATTTTCATAGAATTCATAGAGGTAGAATTCGATGTCGATGACGTTGTCAAAATTCAGAAAAGCACAGACGTAATATTAATAAAAAAAATTTTTATCATAGAGAAAGAATTTGATGGCGTTGTCAGAACTCAGAAAAGCAATGACGTAAGTTTTTAGGAAGAGCATAGAACAAAATTTGGTGAAAATTATGAGTAGTTATTTTCAAATTGAGATAAAGGTTTGTTTATTCAATAGGCTTTCATATTTGCATCACATTGTCTCATAGTACGGAGAAAGACTATTGTTCATCCGATCAGAGAGCTTATAGATTTGTTAAGGTTTGAATATTTACTCGCAGGTAGCTCAACAAGAGCGCCAAAGCAATCTGTCCTCACGTCAGTGCTTTCTAAATTTTTTTTATACTAATTTTAGCGCAGTAATTTTTTTTTGATTTTATGCATTAGTTCTCGAAATATTCATGAGTTAGTTAATTTTATCACTTAAATTAATTTCCATAGCTTATTTTACTGGATATTTGTTCAAAAAATTCACTGTGAATTTTAAATGTGACAAATGTGAACAAAAACTCCTCATCGATAATATTGAAGATCTGGGAGACAAAGGAATTTATATTTCTAATAGAAACTATGCCAATTCAAATGAGACAATTCGTTTGAAAACCCTTCAACCGACTTTATATTGATAATAAAAAATGCATTATTGGTTATAGAAGATGTTTTGTCAACCAAACCAGAATAAATAAGCATAAAACGATATATTCCAGAAAAATTGAAAAAAACTAAATCGATAAAAACCTGGTTAGCGGAATTCGATTCTGGTTGCGACGAGCATGGGATATACATAATCACACAATTAGTCAGAGTTAAATTATTCAAAAGATCTACCCTCAAAACGAAGGAAAATTGTAATAAAAGAAGGAAACTTAATATTATGAAAAATGCTTAGTGTTAGGTAGGTATACGTAAAGATAGGTTTAAAATAATTTATCCCCGAATAATTGTGTCAGTATGTATATCCGATGCTTTTTACAACTTTTCTAGTCTGCTCATAGGTAAATAGCACTCCTCATTAATTTTGCAACCTCGGTGGTTTACTGCAATGGAATAAATAAAGGCCAATTGACCATTGAATTTATGTATGTAGAAGATTCTCGAAATAAATCGTTATTGAACTTTATAATTATTTTTTATTTCTCTAGTGGCATTTCCTCGCTGAAAAGCGTCCTAATCGTTCTGACCAATTGCAGTAGGACCTCTTGAATCCGTACCCCCAATAATCTGAACCCGCACCCGCTCACATTTACGTACCTAAGTTGCTTGACAAAGCTTTTTATTTGTCATTGAATACCTTCTGATAAACTAAATTATTGGATTAATTTGAAAAATAACTTATAAATCCGCTTTACACTAATCCGAACTGGGTGTAAATTTTCATAGTTCTGATTGAAGAGGTCCTACTGTATCTATAACTTTGGAATGCCTAACCGAGAAGTAATACAATTGAGATCGCTCCAATAATCAAGAATTCTGAGTTTAATGCGAGGATGTTCGTCCATTCGTTTACACACATCTTTTAAATATACCTAAGGAATTTCAGCTTTATAACTTCCACGATGAGATGAGAAATAAAATATTTTCAATGGTTTTGATCTTATAGTTTTCTGCAATTTTCAATTTCCGTTAAGTCAGCCCAAACTTGAGACGTTATAGACATAAAATCAGAAACATTGATATAATGTTACATCTCCAATATTAGTACAAATTTTTGTTAAAATCGTAATATTTTGAAAACTAGCGCCCTTAAACGCCGTCCTCAAGCTAGTGCTCTTAAACAATTTTCGTAAGATATAATGACAGCAGAAAGTCTGTCATAGTATTTTAAATTACACAATGAATGTAACGAACAGAATCTTATAACATATTTTCAAATTTAATCATTATTTAATCAATATTCAAATTCATATTCATTACAAAATACAGCGCAAGTTGAATTATTATGGGACCGTCTATTGTCTATTAAGTTACATAATTGCCTAAAATGTGTGAAACCCCATTAATGTGAAGATATTTTATGGTTGCGTTTACGTTACATTCATTGTGAATAAACCCTCACGATTTTCATTTTTAACTTGAAAATGATAGCCGAAAGTAAACGCGCCATTTCAGTTCGAAATCTTATGTTCGTTCAAAGAAGTGTTTCCTGAAATTCTATAAAAACACAAGTATAATATATAAAATCATAACTGAGAAGATCCAATGACATAACATGGGAAAAATTCGGATAAATCATGATATGAGGCATTCAATATATAATGCTACTATCTTGTCCTCCCCTTGAATCTTAGTTCGGATGAACAAATATCGAAACGAAATAATATATAAATCTTCGTGAATAACAATATATTTTCTGAAGCCGGCCCTGGCCATCGTCTAATAGTTCGGTAACTCTCCGCTAGATGCTGTAAAGAACAAATACATTTATTTCCAGAAATATACAGTTCATCTATGAACCAGAAATCGTACTAGTAAATTTCTGGCTTCATTTCTTTGAACTGCGTTTCCCCTCTAGGTAGATTTATACTCAATGCTAATAGCTAAGGTTCTCTCAATGTCACTATAGATCTCATGACGCTCTTCTGATATCAGCATCAATGGATTTTGAAACAACAACTGATTTTGGGTGACCTTCATGAAATTCGCCTTGGAGTAAAATACGATCTCGGTTGAGTTCATCATACCATCGATAAACACCGGTCCTTGATGGAGCTTTATCGCCAAGAATTGAATTATGTTAATCGATGAGCTGTTGATGAGTTAATCCACGTCGAATGTTGTAAAAAATAGTCACACGAAAATGTTCACGATTCAATTGCATTTTTTGAGCGTGACGAATCTTTTAAGTTACTGTAAACAACACAAATAGTGAAACTAATCTCGTAAGTCAAAACGTTCTAACTACGTATGACCTCAAAAATATCTAAGTTTACGTAAGAGCTATCAGTTTGCAGATTGCAACTCTAGGGTTGTTCAATTCCGAAATATAAAAGGCAACCCTCGTACAGATTCTGATTTCAAGATATAATAAGTTGTCAAATATCTCCCTTCCGCTCTTTATTCTCTATTCAATGCTTTATTAAAAGTGTTACAGTGATCGGATTTAGTTCAAATATGTGCCGTTTTGTTCGATAATCCCTTTGCATCTAGACGGTTTTTTCATAATACCTCCCTCGTAGAAATCCCCTTCCTTATTTGCAAATAACTCAGACAGCCACTTTTCACAAGCCTCTTTTTAGTACAACTTTATACCTAGGGCGTTCGCCATGGACGGGAACAGGCGGTAATTACTGGGCGCTATGTCCGGGCTATATGGAGGATGCGATAAAACTTCCCATCCGAGCTCCCGTAGCTTCTGGCGAGTGATCAACGAAGTGTGTGTTCTGGCGTTGTTCTGGTGGAAGACTACACCCTTCCTGTTGGCCAATTCTGGACGCTTCTGGTCGATCGCCTGCTTAAAGCGGTCCAGTTGCTCGCAGTAGATGGTACAATTAAGCGTCTTGCCATATGAGAGCAGCTCATAGTGGATGATTCCCTTCCAATTTTACCAAACACACAGCAAAATCTTCCTTGCCGTCCATCTTGGCTTTGCCACTGTTTGGGACGATTCACTTGCCTTCGACCACGACCGTTTTCTCTTGATATTGTCGTATTTGATCCATTTCTCGTCACCAGTCACCATCCGCTTCAAGAATGGGTCGAGTTCGTTCCGTTTCAGAAGCATATCGCAGGCGTTGATTCGGTTCAGAAAGTTTTTTTGCGTCAAATCATGCGGCACCCTAAGATCAAGCTTTTTTTGTATCCAGCCTTCTGTAGATGGTTTAAAATAGTTCGGTGACTAACCTTCATCTCCTGGGCGATGTCACGAGATGCCACATGCCGGTCTAACTCGATTTATTTTGATTTGATCTTGATCGGTGTTCGTCATCACAGGTCTTCCGCCGGTTGGCTTATCCATGGTGTCGTTTTCACCGGCTCTGAATAGTCGAAACCATTCATCCGCGGTTCGAACTGATAGATTACCATACCCCAAAACACCGTTAATCTCACGGAACGTTTCTCTAGCGGATTTGCCTTTAACGAAGGAAAACTTTAAAATAGCGCGAATTTCGACGTTAGTGAACTCCATGTTTTTACGTCTATAACTGTTGAACGCAATATCCAAACTTATCTTGCATAGCGTCATTCTGTAGGGTATGTCAAGACCTTTCAAATTATGTATAGTATTGCCAGCTCTGTAGCACTTTGTACATAGCCGCGAAATTCAAAAGACAAAAAGGCGGAAGGGAGATATTTGACAACCTATTATTTCACCCCGAGTGTTCGTATTTTGTAAGAGTAACAATAACCTGATAACAACTGCAACTCCATTAGCTGGGCTTATGTATCAAAATAATCCTTAAATACAAATGAAAATTCATTAAAAACAGTGTAACAAGTTAAAAGCGTTCATTGTCAAATCAAGTACAGAATAACTAAATACATATAGAAAAATATTCCATTTTCGGCAATAAATGTAAACAGGTATCATGAGATCACCGTCGATATACCATTTCTCTTTTCAGGAAGATGATCATCGCTAATTTTCTCCGACTCGGCTCTGTTCTTTTGTGCTCCAACAAATTCAGATAATTAACAACATCAGCAAAGCCCTTGAGATCGATTGTTTTGGTATTGTTCAGAAATAAATCCTTCTGGGAATTAAGCGGCAATTAATTCGAGTTGTTTCTCTTCGTTGAATGAAATTATCGAAAGAATTTTCACATTGATTCAGGCGTGATTAACTGTTGCCATTCATTAGTTCTGACCGTTGTTTCGAAGAGAATTTGTTGAAGAACAATATTTCTGCTCCTCTGTTTGACATCTCGGTTCAACATATTCTTTATAGAAACTTTATCATTTTGTCACTTAATAAGTATTTTGACGGGTCGTGTATTTATAATCCCATCGATATATTAATTCAATGCTCTCTTTCTTTATGTCACCCACCTTACAACGTCACCTCGCTTTCTTTTCTGATATGGGTTCTGTCGTCTGTCTATTGCGTGATCGGATATGGCAAGGCAAGTTTTCGCTGCTTTTATCATTAGAAGATTCATACGCGTCTTATAGATTCTAGTCTTATTCATTCCATGCTTGGAGCTTTTTTCATCTAAATTATATGTTTGAGAAATCCTGATATTGTGACGACTTTGTTGACTTTGTTGACTCCCTCTTTGAGATGTCGACGCTGTAAATTCTTACTCCAAGTAGTTCAAGCACAATGATGGTAATTTTGCCCATTGCCCGCTTGCGGCTCGATTGTTTCTTTGATATTGTCAAGAACTGCAATTTCGCGGTAGAGATTTTTATGTAGTATTCCTCTGCGATAGTTTTGAATGTGGATAGTAGGGGCTGACAATGATACGGCGTCATCCGCATAGTCAGGCTGTGTATTCCAGTGTTCCAGTATGTTTTCTGGGCTCTAAGCATTTACTGCTTTTATGATTTGCTCCATTATGAAATTGAGCAAGAATGGATTTAGGCTATCTCCCTGGTGGATTCCTGTGCTCGTCTTCTTTGATGTTGTTATCATTTTATGAATTCACAATTCGGTGATGTGATAGTAATCGCACTCTTCAATTTATTAACAAAATTCTTTGTGAACCTACATTTTCATGAGGATTGGCAAGATATGTGCAAGCCTAATACAGTCAATCGCATTCCTTCAATTTTCTTCTATTTTTGCAATATTTCGAAAAGAGTTATGACCTCAACTATAGATCTATTTTTTCCAATGTGATGCTGTTCTTCGCCAATGGAAATAGTAAGTGAGATAGCAGTTTCTATGAAATTGGGGAGTAACTTTAAAACAATTCAAATTTTTCCATATTGTGGGATGGTTTTTTTTATCCCATGCTTGGAAAACGAAATCGTTATGCTTTATTCCTTGTCTTTCGATAAGAATATTACTAATAATAGATCTTATTCCTTCAGGGCTGATAGATCATTTCCTTGTAGAAACATGTTGTGATTGATTTTCACGGAACTATGAGGAAAGCAGTAGGTCAAAAAACTACATTCAAATAATGCCAATTTTTCGTAGATATATTTCTACTTCTTCAGGGCTGCAAAAGAGAAATTTACAGAGATTGAATATAATAGAAGAACTAAATAAACTGATAGAAAATAAAAATTCCAGTGGAGATGGTGAGATATCAATGAGTTTTATCAAATTTTATATTGAAAATTTGGCAAAAGTACTTTGTTATATAGTTAACAACTCACTCACATATGGTAATTTCTCTAGTCGATGAAAGTATCTGTTATCACACCACTATATAAAAAGTAGGATCGTGAGTCGTCTGAACACTACAGACCCATATGTATACTGCCAAGTTTCCCGAAGTTCTTTGAAATGGCATTGTACAGTCTACTAAGTTTTCTACTGAAAAACAAATTATTGAATGATAGTCAACATCTTAGGCTCCATTTTGTTCATTTTATTCATGAATGATATGGAATGAGTCTTGACCGATTCAAGTCTTCTTACCTGTTATGCAGATGATATAAATTTGTATTGGTTGTTGCATCTATCCTCTTGAGCTTAATAAATAAAGTCAGTACTTTTTATTGTGAATTCAGGGATTGGCTTGAAAGAAATGGTCTTCTTTTGAGCCAAGAGAAAACCACTACCATTCCCTTTAGAACCAAACGAGGTATCCCAACACCACCTCAAATACAACTTTCTAATTTGAATATCAGACCTAAACACTGTTCTAAAATATGGGCATCCAAATCGATGAACATCTATATTGGATCAACTACATTATAAGCACACGAAAAAAAATTAACTCAGTCAGCTAAAGCATAGAATAAAAATAAGAAGAATAAGTTTTTTACATCCCTTCAGACGAACAACCATTGTATAGGACAGGTCATATGGTTCTACAAATAACAATACAAATTCATATAAAACTGAGATAACAATTTGAAGTTGTAACGTGCTAATTGCCACGTTAAGTAGTGATGGTGAGCATGAGACTCTACTCTTAATTTTCTCAGGGTGGGCTTGATTATCCCAGCAACAAAACTCCCCTCGGTTTTTGACAAATATAATGAGTACAATAAAAAGATACAATATTAAATTACAAAATTGTGTCAAATGTCCAATCTCCCAAGTACAACACACATTAGGGACTTATCTTATTAGTTGTCGAGCCTCCAAGCGCATCCTCCAATTTTCCAGATATAAGGTGAATTCCCACGAAGATGTTCCATGCCAAGGGATCAGTGCATGTAGATGGTTTCTGCACGAATTCTCTATCGTATTCAGACAGCTACTTGATACGATGCAATTCTCATCTCAGTCGAAGAAGGTGACCATGCCAGAAGCTCAAATTAACAGTGCTTAATCCAGTGAAAGGACGTAGCTCAACAGCCTATGGTATAACTCATCTCAAAATCAAACTGTGATGTTCTTGGCTTCGTCATAAGATGCAATTTAAGCCCCAGGGAGGAGCTATATTAGAGTGAACAAGAGAGCATTAGAAAATACAAAGACATATATAACAGGGCTCCCTCTCGATTTCTTTTAGACCAATATAAACTGAATTATTGTAAAATCACATCAGAGCAACAAATTAAACCGAGAAGGAGTTCTGTCCTGAAGTTAATCGAGCTAAAGTAAAAATAAAAACGTGCCCTCACATGAATAACCGAAAAACACCAAAATTCCAATTCCCGGGAGGAAATATATCCACTTACCGAGAATGATCACGTACTTCTCGCAGATATTTGATTCAGAAAAGTTACCCTTAGAAATTGATCTATTTAATTTCTTCAGAATATGAACGTTGTAACTTAATTGCTTCGAGACCGAGAAAGAAGTCCTTGAAGGTAACCGATAGAGGTTAGCTTCCGGAACACAGAAATAAGCATTGAGCACATACATCTTCTATAATGCATGGTATCGCGAAATCGTTTCAAATCAGGGGCGTACGAAAAAGGGGTGCAAGCCGTTGCAAAGTTATATAAAATTAGAAAAGCGAAACTCAAAATTTTTCATTGATTGAATTTAAAATCCAAAAATTCCCCAACAATATAAAAGCAGTTGATCAACAGAAACCTCTTAACTTCTCTTTTAAAAACACTATAATGCAATGTCTTGAATCTCTCAGGCAAGTGATTAAAAAGTTTAATGCCGCTATACAACTTCTGGAACTTTGAAGTCCTGTGAATTGGATATTCAAAAGTACTCTTGTGTCATGTTTATGGAACTCACAGCATCTTTTGAGATTTTCAAAGTTCTTCTTAACAAACAAAAGAATGTTCAACATAAATATGCAAGGAAAATTCAACATTTTGTGTTGTATAAACTTGGGTCTGCAGGACTCCTGGGGGTCCATATCGAATTTAAGGCGTATCAGTTTCTTCTGAGCAATAAAAACATCTTCTGATAATGATAAACTTCCCCATAAAACTGAATTATAGCTTATATGAGAATATGCCAGCAAATAATAAACTACTAACAGTGATTGTCTAGGTAGAACATTTTTCAATTTTTTTAGAGCATAAAATGAGCTGCTTGGTTTTCTACAAACTGAATTCGCCTGCTTCTGCCAATTCAATTGTTCATCAATTAAAATGCCCAAAAATCTCTCGTGATCTGATGATTTGATGTTAATAGTAGAGAGAGTCAATTCAAACTCACTCACCGTGCTCCTGTTTTAAAAAAAAAATCAAATCGGTCTTGTTGACATTCAATATTATTGAATTTTGGTGGCACCACTCTAGGAAAGAACCAGTAAGGATCTCACATATTTTCCTAAGTTCTGAGTTTTCTTGTGCTGACACGATATATGACGTATCGTCCGCGAATAAAATGATCTGAACAGCCAACAAGAGATAAGAGTAAGTGATAGGATTTATTGAAAAAATATCTGAGTGAAAATTGTTCAAATATCTTCTATTTCTCCAACTCCGAAAGTATAATGAGATTCGGTTTGATTTTTTACGGATCTGATCCAGTATTGATAGAGATATTTCGAATATAGAAGATAGTCATAAAAATCATATTTGGGTTAAAACGTGAATCTTGCTGAGGTGTTTTCAGAAAACAAAAGAACATGACAGTATTCGCCTTATATTATATTGAGTTATAAATAGATTCAATAAAATAAATAGATTAATTCAAGAACAGAAACAAGTTTACATACAGAAATTCCAAGCATAATTATAGTACAATCAATAAATATATTCTTCATCCCGAACATAGACTGGTGAAATATGAGAAACATCCAACATATGCCGCAATGAAATTCTTCAACCAACTTCCAGAGAATATGAAAAATGTACAATATTCTATAGGTTCGAGAATGACGTGAAGAAAAGGCTTATTGAAGTGGAACCTTACTCCTTTGAGGAATACAAAGTCAGTGAGGTGAAGATTTAATTACCATGTAGATTACACAAGTCCATTTATTGGATTTATTGAGTGGAGTCTTATATTTTAAACCGCTCCCAGTATGTTTCTATTAAGAGCTATAGGTCGAAAACATTCTAGAACACCTCGGGTATACCTTAGGGCACTCATCTGGGCCCTCTGCTATTGTTGTTTCTTTGAATTGAAACAACACTTGCTTGAAGTTTTAGGCAACTGAACGACCAGACTCAGAACGTTCAAGGGATGTCTTAACTCCACAGTTGCCGAAGAGGTGTATTGATCAAACTAATGGTGAATGATACTTTATTGATTACACACTAATCTTATATACTAAATTGAGTAATGACGATAACAATAACATTGCCATATTTGGACATTTTCTAGGTCCCTTGTTGCGTCAATTGTTTCTAGCCAGCCAGCAGATTTCGGTCGGTCAGCGACTCGGTCGGTCAGCGACTCGCTCGGCGTGATCCACTTTTGATTGTTTAATTATTTGAATGGAATTTGCCATGTTATCGAATATGAATATTTTTGGCGCTCTTGTTCACCCGAACAGAGTGCCTATCATTTTGCCCGAATGTCTGTAATTTTGAAATATCGAGCCGAAAATGGTCTCAATTGATTGGGTTCGACTCCCTGATGAAGAATTCGTGGCGAAAGTTGAGTCTGTCCGGCCGGCCGTCCGGCCGGCCGGCCGTATCCTCTCTAGCACCCAAAAGGAATCAGCTAGAATTTTCATATTTTTAGAATAGGTTAATTGTCCAAATATCTCGGTCAAGTTCGTTATTGGGCCAAATCCTTCGGATGGTTCAGTAGTTATGAGCATCTGAAATTTTGTTTCCTCAATAACTACTAGAATATCCATCCGATCAAGTTAATACTTGTAATGTTATTGATGGAGGCTGAAACGAAACGGCTTGCAAAATTTCGCAGAAATCGTCGCGCTAGAAAATTTTTAAAAAATTCCCCAAAAAAAAATTTTCAATACTCAATATCTCCTAAGACTTCATTTAGATTTAAATAAAAATCCGTATATATATTGAGGTTACCGATATCTTACTCATCCTAAAATTTCATCGTCGTAGCTTTCCCCCTTCTGAAGATATGATCATTTTTTTCATTTACTCAAGAGAAAAATAGAAATGTCATGAAGTCCGAGTTTTGTCATTGAAAGATTTGCCATCACAGATCGATATTCGTTTGACAACTTGCGGACCTAGATATCAGTGTCAGTTGGCGTAATATCAATCAAAATTTTCATAGAATTCATAGAGGTAGAATTCGATGTCGATGACGTTGTCAAAATTCAGAAAAGCACAGACGTAATATTAATCAAAAAATTTTTTATCATAGAGAAAGAATTTGATGGAGTTGTCAAAACTCAGAAAAACAATGACGTAAGTTTTTAGGAGAAGCATAGAACAAAATTTGGTGAAAATTATGAGTAGTTATTTTCAAATTGAGATAAAGGTTTGTTTATTCATTAGGCTTTCATATATACATCACATTGTCCCATAGTACGGAAAAAGACTATTGTTCACCCGATCAGAGAGCTTATAGATTTGTTAAGGTTTGAATATTTACTCGCAAGTAGGTCAACAAGAGCGCCAAAGCAATCTGACCTCACGTCAGTGCTTTCTAAATTTTTTAGGATTATGTTTGAATTTCGAACATTACTCCCAAGGCCGAAAATGCTACAGGCTAGGATGTTGGAACTCCAGTGTTGGCAATCTGTCACTTCTATTGTCCTATTTCCTAATTAATGTCCTATTTCCTAATTAATGTCCTATTTCTAAATTGTGTGACCCTCGATGCTTTATTGGGCATGGTCAGGAGTGGGTGCTGACGTCCGGAGTTGGTCTCTCGTCTGGCGTTTTTGTTTCGGCCTCGGCGTAAAGCTGTTCAAGGTCGAAACATTGCTGGAGTGGTTTTGAACTCGGTGTGATTTCTGTCAAAGGAATTTCGGCTTCTGCTTTATTTGTTTCCGTGGTGGATCTGCTACTTCCTCTATACCGAAGAAGTGGACGTATATATCGCATACAGATGAATGTTATAGCTATTGTGGCTATCGCAGAGATTCCTATCACAGTGGTTGTAGCAAGAGGGTGTGAAAAATGTTTCCAAATATGTGAATTTGGTTCCTCTTCGTTCATGATAATTTTGGTTAGATTTGCAGAGATGTTGTTTATTGCTGTCTCGGGATCGATGAGGTGTTCATTGGAATGATTTGAGCTCCCTTGCCATGAGATCAATGGGATTGGCTTGCTGAACGTTTTTGTTGATTTCATCTCATTCGTGAACCTCGCTCGAAGAATTATATTTTGCGTTCTGAGTAGACAGTCTGCTCCTATATGAATTGTTCCAGTTCCATTGATGGTTATTTCTTCTCGTTTTCCTCCGCATAGTTTTGATATAGTGTAGGGTTGGTTGGAAATGAACATCCACGTATTTGGTTTGATCAGTTCTTTCCATAATATGTCTCGGACTCGAATGCTGGAGAGTTCACAGTTGAATTTCTCATTTTTCTGGTAAATGCTTTGGACAATGCAATTGGGGTGCTGCTCCATGTTTTTTACCATTCCAGGATTATAAATGTATAGGCCTTCTCGTAGTTTTACGGCTTCTTTAACATCCTGTTCATTCATTTCGAAGTATCTTTGACTGTTGTACTCTACTGCTAGTAAGTCGTTGGATACTTTTGGTGTTATGAATATGTTTTCAGTCTTCTTAACTGGCACGGGAAATACCTTGATTATGTCGTAACTCTGTCTTTGAATAATGAAGAAGAAGGTGACTATTCTTAGTTCATTTGCGTCATAGAAGACTTCCATCCTGCCCACAGGTTTGAGTAGTATGTGCATGTCTGATGGAATGGTTGTTTCAGCCTTCTGGATCAGCCTAGCTAGTTCACTTGGAGAAAGTAGATCCGTGATGTGGCCCTGACCATGACATATGTTTATGATTTTTGTGTATTTGTTATTGATTTCTGTCAAATAGTTGATAGCTAATTGGTAATTCTGAATGATTTGAAGATTTATGCTGTTTTCATCAACATTTTCGTACCATAAATGCATTTCGTTGATGATAGCTATACCCTTGTTGAATTTCACACGAAAGTGTTCTAATTTTTGGTTTATCTTTTCTTCGATCTGCCGCACGTCACTGGTTGCGGAAATCATTAGTTTTCTCTGATGATTGGTGACTTCTATGAGGTGTTGTTGGTTTTCCTGAAGATCGTCTATATCGTGATAGACTTCATCGTTGACGCCAAAAATGGATGTCATTAATTCTCCTAAGATTCCTCTCCTGGATCTGGACGATAGATGCTGAATGCTGTCGATGAGCAGGTTATTTTCATACTTCAATTCTGAAATATGATGTTGAAATTCGTGACAGTGATTTGTCTGCGATAGTTGGGAAGCTGTAGTACATAACCCTCGAAAGTTTTCAACTGTTCTGTTGAGATTGCTTTTGTCAAGGTGCAGTTGACCAAGAGAAAACGGTGTTAATAATTTCAATTCTCCTCCACTTATGTATGCTTTGCCTAAATGCTCCACGTAGAATCCAGGCGGCAGTTTGTGAATTGTATGGTGCGCTGTTGTGTTTTTTATGTTGGCTACGCATAGTAGCGTGACCAACATTATTGTTTGTATCAGTCCACATTTCGAGGAAGATCCGACTTTCTTAGTCTTATCGTTTCTTCTTTCTTCTTGCTCGACCGGAAGTTTACAAATTTTGGTTATAGGTCTTCTAATCTCTTTCCCATCCTTGCATCGTATCGTAGCCACTCTCACAAATCCGTCATTTCCTGGGTGACTGCGTCACTCTTTCCAAGGGCCAAGAGTTAGGATTAATGTTTTCCTGTTTGACCAGTACGATATACCCTATTTTGATGTTTTCTTTTTGAAATTGTTCATTCTGTACCATTTTTATGAGTTTTGTTTTCGCCCATTGAAGTTCTGCCGCTGTGATGAATGGACGTGCTCGCCTTGTTGGTGAGTCGATCGCATTCCTAGATCTGCAATTGTCTATGAACCTTTTGCAATAAGCCATCACTCGTTTTGTTTTGTACCAGGATGAAAGTTTTGTTAACAATTCTAGAGGTTCGTTGGTTTTGGTGTTAAGCACAGTTAGTTCTTGAAATTCTTCGCTTTTTATTACGATTTCTTTTGAAATCCATTCAGTTGTCTTGATTTCATTACTTGATGATTTGAGCCTCGTAGGTCCATTCCACCATAATGTGCTTTTCTGGAGTTTACTTGGCAGCGCGCCTCTGGATAGTAAATCCGCTGGATTCTCCTCCGATTTCACGTAGTTCCATTGAACTTGACCTAGTAAGCGATGAACTTCGTTGACTCGGTTGACTATGAATACGTTCTGCCTACTCGGAGTTTTCTGTCTCGCATCGAATACGACACGCAGTTTTGTTGTTTCTCTGTCCTCTTTTATTACTGCTTGATGCGGAATGTAGTATCTTGTGCTGGTCGTCTGATTTGCTAGAGTCATGTGTTTCAGTTCGATATATTCCCACATGAATTCTTTGTACATTGCTTCCAATTTCTCGTCTTTCTCAATCTTCTTTTCTATCTGCAGAAGTCGAGCGATGGCGGTTTTTGATTGGCCTAGAAATTGATCATTTTCCTTGAATGGCAGTCGTACAGTATTTGTGCCATCTTGATTCCTTGTATAAGATTTCTTGAATAATTCTTCGCAGGGCTTTCTTGGATATTGTTGTTTTTGAGAGTATCCGCTTCATCTATTTCCCAAAATTTTGTTATCTGTATTTCCGGTGCAGTGGTGGCAATCATACTGGTTATTTGGAGTTGCGGGCCACTTGATGTACTACCGGAGAGAATCCATCCTAATTCGGTGTTTTGTGCAATTAGACCATTTTTAGATTTTTTAACACCATCCTGTACGATTTCCGTATATAAGTCGATTCCTAGGAGAATGTCGATTTTTCCGGGTCTGTAGTAAGTGGGGTCTGCAAGGATTACGTTGTTCCAATTTTCATCAGCAGTTATCGGTTGTTGAGGCATGGAGCTGGTCAATTTTGGTAGAATGTATAGTTCGGCTTGTAATTTGAAGTCGCTTGAAAATCTTGGTTTCATCACGGTGTGGATTTTCCAATTTGAAGTACCTGCGTCGCAAGATCCTAACCCTGTTATGTTTGCATGGTGTCTTTGCTTGGGCATTCCTAAGGTATTTGCGGCTCCGTCAGTTATGAATGATACTTGGGAGCCTGGATCAATAAGAACTCGCATAAGTTCATAGTAACCTTTGTTGTTTTTAACATTAATGAATGCCGTGGCCAGGATAGGAATGGTTGGTCCATCATTGTTATTTGGAGCCTTTCCTAGATGGGATCCGAATCCATTTTCATGCTCGCTTGTGTGCTGACTTTTGGAAATATCTTGTTTCTGTCCTTGCTGCCCAAATTTTGTTTTAAAGTTTCGGTAATTCTCCCAATGCAATGATGAGTGATGAAAGTTGTTACATTTGAAGCAGAGATTCTTGTTTGGGCATTTCGTATTGGTCGGATGCTTCAAACAATTCTTGCAGAGGTGTTGTTTTCGTACAAAATCGTTTCGTTCTTTCACTGACATATCCTTGAATTGTTGGCAACGATAAATTTCATGATTCCTGTCACATAAACTGCATGATTGTGAGTCAGTAAGGTAGTTTTGAAACTTATGCCTTTGTCCTGTTGATGTATGATCCGGTTTTTTGATTGTGCTTCGGAGTGCTTCGAGGGACTGGAATCGATTTTCTAGGAACTCCAAAAGGTCTGATAGTTCTTGAATATCCTTATGCGTTGTGGTAGATTGTTCATAGAGTTTTCTTGAATCGCTGTCTAATTTCTTTAGCAGCATATGCGCTATTATGTTGCTACCCAATTGTTCGGCTGTGATTCCCATATTTTCAATGGCTCTGAGATTTTCTTGAACAGTGTCGTGAAGTTTTTTAATGGATGCCGTCTGTTGTTGTAGTACCTCCTCGTTATCAATTCCCAGGCGATGGGGTAATTTCTTGATGATACTTCTAAATGTTGAATGAGTTTCGCTGCTTCACCCCTGGTCTGACTCTTCAGGTACTGCATTTTTTCAGCGTCCCCTAGTTAATAGTTTTGGTGTATCGTTTGCAGGAATATATCACGGAATGTGATCCAAGTCTCGTAGTCACCAGTAAAGATAGGGATGCTGATCCGTGGTAAGTTTATGGAAATGTTTTTGTTTTGAAACTGTTTAGTATCAATAGGAGAAGCAGTGATTATTTCTTCTATGATTTCCTCATATTTAGTTCTAAATTTTTCGAAGACTCCAGTTTTCTTGTATTTGATTACTTCTTCTTCATTGATAGCTAGCATCTGTTCATAGAGTGCTTCTATGTCCCGCCAGATTCTGGTTAGGTTTTCTTCGAGGAAGTTGTATATTTTGGGGTGTAGTTGGCACTTTATTTTTTCTTGTGCCCTTCCCAGTTCCTTCTTGAATAAGTCCAATTTTATTTGAATTTGAAGAATGGAAGGGTGTTGGTAGCTTACTTCTTCTGACGTCGGAGTGGACTTCTGCCATGTATTGATATAAGTCTTGATCTCTTGGTAGCATTTGGAAATCTGACCATGTAGATCTTGTTTGAAGTAGGAATGCTCTTCATCGAGGTATTTCCGGAGTTCGTTATGATTTTCTTGAAAATTGTTTAGTAGATCTGTGGCCGTCATATATTTCTTCTAGAAGTATTCCTCTGTTTTGCGTGCAGACCCATCTTTCTTGAGTGAAGATAATATTTTGTTCAGGTCTTGGCCAATAGCAATTTGTTCTGCCAATTTTTCTTCCATATTAGTTGAAGGGTTCTGGGGTTCTGCTTTGATGAAGATATTTTCTTTGATTTTCCGGAAGGCTAGTTCACGGGCTCGTAATTGGCGCTGGAAGGCTTCTTCACGGATGCGGGTTTGGCTCTGGAATGTTTCTTCGCAGGCGCTGATGATTTGATCAAGATTAGGGTTGTAAATCCTTTTTCTTTTTAACTTCCGGAAGGCTAGTTCACTGGCTCGTAGTTGGCGCTGGAAGGCTTCTTCACGGATGTGTGTTTGGCTCTGGAATGTTTCTTCACAGGCGCTGATGATTTGATTGAGATTAGGGTTGTAAATCCTTTTTTTTTATTTCCGGAAGGCTAGTTCACTGGCTCGTAGTTGGCGCTGGAAGGCTTCTTCACGGATGTGGGTTTGGCTCTGGAATGTTTCTTCGCAGGCTTTGATGATTTGATAGAGATTAGGGTTGTAAATCCCCTTTTTTTTTTGATTTCCGGAAGGATAGTTCACTGGCTCGTAGTTGGCGCTGGAAGGCTTCTTCACGGATGTGGTTTGGCTCTGGAATGTTTCTTCACAGGCGCTGATGATTTGATCGAGATTTTTCCGGAAGGCTTGTTCACGGGCTCGTAGTTGGCGCTGGAAGTCTTCTTCACGGATGCTGGTTTGGCTCTGGAATTTTCTTCGCAGGCGCTGATGATTTGATCGAGATTAGGGTCGTAAATCCTTTTTCTCGATCCGATTGAAACAACACTTGCTTGAAGTTTTAGGCAACTGAACGACCAGACTCAGAACGTTCAAGGGATGTCTTAACTCCACAGTTGCCGAAGGGGTGTATTGATCAAACTAATGGTGAATGATACTTTATTGATTACACACTAATCTTATATACTAAATTGAGTAATGACGATAACAATAACATTGCCATATTTGGACATTTTCTAGGTCCCTTGTTGCGTCAATTGTTTCTAGCCAGCCAGCAGATTTCGGTCGGTCAGCGACTCGGTCGGTCAGCGACTCGCTCGGCGTATTCCACTTTTGATTGTTTAATTATTTGAATGGAATTTGCCATGTTATCGAATATGAATATTTTTTAGGATTATGTTTGAATTTCGAACAGCTATTTTATATCAAAAACATCGGTACATGTTTTTTTTCGATACTCTAAATTTCTTCTGTATGCTGATGACTTAAAGTTTTTCCGACCAGTGAAAACATTGAGTGATTGCTTGAAGCTGCAGCAGGATTTTATGCGACTCCAAGGGTATTGTGAAGAGAATTCTCTGTTTATCAACTTTGAGAAATGTTTTGAAATATATTTTACTAGAAACTCTAATATTCTGGATTTTGATTATTTCATAAAGGGTAGAACTATCAAAACGGTCTGTTTTGGGCATTATTTTAGATTCAATGTTTATTTTCGTCCTGCATATAGAAAAAATTGTGAATAATGCCAATGAAATGCTTGGTAAGCTGGGTTGCATTATCCGTAATAGTGTCCAATTCAAGGAAAATAAAACACTGCTGACTCTTCATTATTCCTTTGTCCACAGTAGGTTGAATTTTGCGTTCACTGTATAGAACCCAAGGTATAGATGGTTATTGAGATATTTAGCTTATAAGAGTAAATTAATCAATGTTGATCACGATTACACGACTATTCGACTCAGATTTAACATGATGAGTTTGTCCAATCGCAGACAACTTGCGGATGTGTTATTCGCATGAAAAATCATTAGAGGACGGTTTTTGGCATCTGAAATTTTCAATTTTATGGGTTACAACCAAAAAAGCATCCACTTAAAACTAACGAGAATATTAAAAGTGTTTACAAAAGTGAGCCGTTACTCGGAAAAATTTCACATTTTTACGAGAAAAATTTATATGCACATATATTTTCTCTATGATAAAAAAAGGAGGACAACAAAACACAGACACATGCACTCTCAGAAGCACCTACTAGAAGGCAAAAATAAACAACGAAAGAGAAAACCAGGATCAAGGACAAAAAATCCTTCTACAATTATTCCTGAAGGAAGGCAAGGATAAAACAAAAATATCAAAATTTCCGACATACTTATTAAAGAACTGGCACATTCTGGTCATAGGAGAATTTCTACCAATGTTAGTTCTGAAAGCCCCACCATGAAGCAGTTGCCTATTTCTGGTTTGTCTTGATGGCTCATGATAATGCACAAATGATGTCATCTCTGGGAAATCGTAATAGTTCTTCAACACCTTGTACAGAAAAACCAGATCGGAAACTATCCTCCGCTGCTCCAAAAGTTGTATACCATAACCACTGCGGACCGTACCTATTCCCAATGTAACATATTCTCCAGTCATCCTAAAGTGAAGAAACCGGATAAACTTATTCCGAAGTCTCCCAAACCGCAACTTATGCACACTATAGTAAGGGGACCATACAACACTGCCATAACTAAGCTTACTCAAGACGAAGGAATTATACAAAGATCTTATTGCTGCCTCAACTTGGAAGTCTCTGCACAATCTACACAGGAAACCCAACATCTTATTTGAAGCTGACATGATAAAATCAAAGTGGGCATGGAAATGAAGTTTAGAGTCGAAGACTACACCATGATCTTTAATTTGACCACTCTATCGACGATATTCTGATCCAATTGATATTGACAATCGATCCTTTTAGATTTCCTGGTGAAAGAAATAGAAACACACTGTAGTTAATTTTTAAATAATTCTTAGAGCAGTAAACCCAGAACCTCTCGAGATCTTTCTGAATCTTAAGACAATCTTCAACAGAAATTATCCTCCTGAAGATCGGCATATAGGAGAACTAGACAGTGTTGGAAACAGTCATCAATATCATTGATGAAAATCAAAAACAGCAGGGGACCAAGATGCGAACCCTGGGAAACTCCCGAGGGAACCACGAATGGCGAAGACAGGTAACCATTCGCACTGACAAGCTGACTACGGCCACGAACATAGGAAGACAACCAGCTCAAAAGATCTCCCCGAACACCAATCGCAGCCAACTTCTCCAACAAAACATCATGGTCAACCTTATAGAACGCCTTACTGAAATCCGAATAAACCGAGTCCACCTGAATTCCATAATCTGAAGCACTGAAAATATATTCGGCATAAATTACCAGGTTGGTTTCAACGGAACGCTTCGAATAAAACCCATGCTGACACTCCAAACTTGACGATCTCACACTGGAAAATAAGATATCATAAACAATACTCTCAAAAACCTTACCAAAAATCGACAATTTACTGATTCCACGGTAATTACTGACATCACTCTTATCACCTGAATTCTTGTAAATAGGAACCAGCAAGGCAGTCTTCCACACTACTGGAAATGTCCCAGATTGGATTGATTTATTGAAGATTATACTGAGGGGAAGGCACAACCCGGATGCACAATGTTTGACAAAAAACGTCGGATACTCATCAAAGCCTGCTCCCTTACTCTCATCCAAAAATTTCAACTTATTTTAAACTAACTCGGAAGTGAAAACCAATGTACTCATTAAATCGTGACCAGAATGCGGAATATTTTGATGGAAACCTCTATAATACCTCATATACCGAACGGAAATATGATGCAAAAAGCTGACATATATCCTTACCTCCCTCGGCTACAGAATCATTATATAATGATTTATTATACCATGTATTGTATTGGACTAAATAGGATTAATATTATAATTATCAATTATTTTTGAAAACAGATAATAGATCGAGTACCTTTGTTAAAAGGTAATTGCATAGACTAATACTTCAATTCAGTAAATGCAGCCATTGAAAAGTAAGTCCGGATTATTACTTATCAATTCACCCATTGTTTCGCAAAATTATAATCGATGATCAAAGTAATCTTTCGTGAAGCCAACTCATTTTGTATGGATGAAACTTGTTATTTTTAAGTATCCTTCTAGTAGTGCTACGAGAAATCCCAGATATTTCTTCTATTATTCTTGTACTAGAAGTACAGTCATTAACGAAATGTCCGAAAAATCCCTGTGTCAACATCATCATTTCGGAATCGAATCAATTTTTTTCTCAAATTAATATATATATATATATATATATTCTTTTGAACTTTTAGCTGACAATATTCAGTTAGCGAACAATAAAGAATATAAATCAGGGGTTAGTGACGGGGTGTCATACAATTCGGCGTATGACATAAAAGCCTAGGGAAAAAACCCTAATAAAAAAAAACCCTGGCTCCCGTCTCAGTGTGAAAATACAAAAATAAGCTGAAATATATTTTAGGGACTTCTTTCTTCAAGAGTGGCCTTCTATTGATGGAGAAAGATACTTTTTCAAGTTGCTCACATCAAATCTGGAAATAAAAAGACAAAAGCAGAAAAAAGAACTGAATAACAAAAATACGTATCATATTCGTTTGAAATTTATAACTCATTCCAAGAAAGAATCGGAAACATCTTGAATAGCCCTAAAACCATCTTGAAATTTATATATGGGACAACCATTGATGAGATGAGGTATTATTTCTTCTGCTTCTCCACATTCACAACTTGCGCTACGAACTGAATTTCATCTAAATAGCATGCTATTGGTACGACCATGACCTGTTCTAAAACGATTAAGAACTGTCCAAATTTTTCTTGGAAGATCAGATCCAGAAACTTTTTCAGATGGATCAGAAACGAGATACTTATTGAATATTTCGTAAGAGTTCCACTCAGTCTTCCATAATTCTTTATCACTTATGTTCATATTGAAGAACGTATTATGCCATAATGGTTTACGTAACTTCAATCTGGGAATTTTATTTTGTGGAAAATATGAAATAATTGGGAATAGATAGAACCAATGAACCGGTGTAGATCTTATGGTGCCAGTAATTATTTTATGGATGTATTCAATTGTGCGTCAATTTTTTGTGTATGTGCACTATTAAACCAAACAAAGCAACAATACTCAGCTGCAGAAAAAAGCAGGGCTAGGGATGATGTGCGAAGAGTGGAAGCATCAGCATCCCAAAACGATCTAGCTAATTTCTGAACAATATTATTCCTAGTTTTCAGTTTTAGGCTCAGATCATTTAAATGAGCCTTGTAATTTATAGATGAATCTAATTTTACTCCTAAGTATTTTGGGGAGAAATTATGTTCGATAGTAGAATCATTGGAAGTTACAGCTAATTTTTCTATATTTTTCATTATTATTCAGATGGAAACAAGATACCTTTGTTTTGTTGGGATTTGGACATAATCGCCACTCAATAAAATAATTCTTTAAAATTTCCAAATCAGATGACAGTATGTTTTCCAGAGTATGGAAATCCGAATGTTGGTAAGCAATAGCAATGTCGTCAGCATAAACAAATTTATGAGATGATGTCGTAGGTAAATCACTTAGATATAAATTGAAAAGTAAAGGAGCTAAAACTGATCCTTGAGGAAGACCGTTTTTCATTAATTTGAAATTGCTACTCTTATTGTCAATAAAAACACGAAACTTTCTATCACATATCTATTCACATATTTTCTAATAATCGTGCCTTTTTCCCATACTTCAGATGGGTATAGAGTTTGAAAATTAATCCATGTTTCCACACAGTGTCATATGCCGAAGATAAATCAATGAAAGCAGTTCTTGTTTTCAAATTAATAACTGAGCCTGTCGCTCAAACCTTCTGACCAATTCCAGGGCGTAATTGTGACTTATATTATGGTGCTCATTTCTCTCGTTAAACAAAGCACATAAATAATTAAAATTGAAATCATTCCACTCGCTGTGCAGTGTTATAACCCATTTCGAAAGTCACAACCTGATATCATTAAAGTCGGAAATAGCTAACTGAATTCTCATTTTCAAACACCTTCTTCATCTCAAAAACGAAATCTGTTACAGCCGCATTTTCACTGTAATTTCTCGATCACTACGCGTATGACAAAAATATGTTCAACACATTATTTCTTAAGACTGGTACTCACCTCGAAATCTGTCCACAGTTGCACTAGAGGTCTTGATGCTTTGAGATTATCATACGTCAATAATGAGTAGCCCGCACCACTGGACCGATGGTTTCTTCGTAATTGTCCTTCCATTTATATACATGTTGAAAATGCTGGAACCCAGACAATAACCAACAACGTGAAAATAATAATATATACAAGGTAAATCGTGCGCTTTCGTTTAAATTGAAATAATTGCTGCTAGAGTTGCAGCTAGAGACGTAGTGATATCGAATTCATTTTTTGACCCGTCCGTGCGTTTCTTTCACATCGAAGATCCAATTTCGGCCTGAAAAAGTAATTCGTGGAATACTAAGTCACTCTGTATAATAATAAAGCGTTAAAAAAAAATACACTCATGGAGGAAATATACCTTTCCAACAAGATGCTATTCGACTGCTTCTCTCTATTCAAAAATTATAGCTGTTTCGGGTTGCGGTCCGACCGTTTTGGACCACCCTAGTGTTGTAATCTGCTAACTGACAGTTCTATCGTAAAGCTTGACATTTTTGAGGTTATACGTTTTGATATACTAGCGTTATTTATATTTTACAGTAAATCAAAAGATTCACCTCGTCCAAAAATTGAAATTAAATCGTGAACAGTTTCGTGAGATTATTTTCTTCAATTTTAGACGTGGTTCAACTCAACAACAGTGCATCGATGGACTTAATTCAATTTTTGGCAATGAAGCTGCATCAAGGGACAGTGTTTAGCGATGGTATGGTGAATTCAACCGAGGTCGTAGTTCACTCCAAGACGAGTTTCGTGAAGGTCGTCCAAAACCAGTAGTTGACCCGAAAATCGTTGATGCTGTGCGCCAACTCAAATTCTCATGTAACATACGGTGAGATAAAGACATTCTTAGGCATTATTGGAGCCAGCGTACATTCAATATTGTATAAACATTTGTTCATGTTGAATCCCACATAATTTGTCACGCGCTCAAAAAAGGCTCGTGTCGATAGGTCTTAAGACATGCTCCAAAAATACGATCGCGGTGCTTCGAAGCACGTCTATGACATTGTGACTGGTTTTGAATCGAGGATTTACGCGTATGAGCCCGAAAGTAAACAGCAAGTGTTTGTGTGGGTGTTTTAAGATGAGCCAAATCCAACAAAAGTTGCTCGCTCACGCAGCACTTCCAAGAAAAGGGTCACCTGTTCCTTCAGGAAAACTGGACAAGTCGCAATCGTACCACTAGAGCGATGCAGAACAGTCAATTCTGAGTGGTACACAATTATTTGTTCGCCAGTTTTTATCCAAGAAATCAGGAAAACTAACCGCCGAAGACATATGATCCTTCAACTCGACAATGCGAGCTCTCACACATCCGCTCAATCAACTGCAATTTTGAGCACTCAAAACATCGATTTGATGAGTAATCTGGCGTATAATTCTAACTTGGCACCGAATGACTCCTTTTTATTTGTGTACGTAAGATATTAAATGCGGGGTGAACGTTTTTCGACACCTGAAAAAGCGGTTGATGCGTTCCGAATGCTTGTTTTGGGAGAATTCTCAATCAGAATGTCAAGATTACTTAGACAATTGGTTAAAACGCATGCAAAGGTGTTGTTGCGATATTCTCGCAACAAAGGACAGTTCTTGGAATTTAGGGCAGCGGCCGTTACTTCCAAGAAGGTTTTCTATCGGACGGAATTTTGGGAATCCCTAAGCTCAGCTACCTGTACCTCCGACCTTTCTCAATTATTCAAGAACCTTCTCTCTGTACAGTTCTCATTTAACTACCATGGTGGTCAGTTCTACCAGTAAGTTCTACTTTACCAATTTACTTTCACCAGTATATAACGGCACTCAGAACTACAAGTTCATCTTAAAATCTCTTAAAATAATCTGTCTTATGTATTTTTCTCTGGTTGGGTCAGTTAGCTACCCTAGTTCATTGTGAATGTGAATTACTCAGTTTAAATCCTCTACGTAAAAGAAAAAGGTTGTGAATTGTGAACCTGTGTCGCAATTACATATCGCATTTTGCGAATTCACAAGTACTTTGTGGGGGTGAACAAGAATTCCAATACTTTTACCTTACTGCTCCATAGATTCAGAAATTACTCCAATGTTGCAACAATTTTCCGAAAGCTGTAAGACACTAGTTCTGAAGTCCATGTTATCCAAATAGTGATTTTATTTCAAGTATTTGAAGTTGCAGAAAGTGAATGGTTTTCACATTTGATCTCAAAATTTTAAAAAATCGACGAAGTTTGGCCAGTGGGAGTATTTATTCTGTTAATATTGAAAGAACTTTTAAAGGTAACAGTTTATGCATTCTTCAAATAGATCAGACTGTATTTAGTTTTGGAATTCTAATTTGATCTCTATTATGTTTTGAGTTGATAGATTGAAGAAAGCTATACAATTTATGGAGTGTTCAACTTCATTTTCTATTTCATTCTTCATAATAGATAACTCACATTCAATTATTTCAAGAATTGACATATGTTATTTAATCAGATTGAGATTTGAAATTCTTGACGCACAAATAATATTTTTGAGGAAGAATGCACCAAGTTCCATGGGTAATTTGGAAATAACTAATATTTTCAATTCTTAAGCACAAGACTTATATTGAAGGAGAATTGTGTTCAAAGTTTCTGCTTCTCGGTCAATCCAACCTTGCTTTCGGAACAAAAAGCTATCTAAAAGATTTGTGGTTGATATCAACTACTGTAGAAGTAACCTATATAATCTAACTTCGTCATTGGCATGTCATTCTCAGATTTTAATGAAGTTTTAGTAAGTACAAACAATTTCCACAATTCATCTCTGATTTTTTTTCATCCTAATATAGAAAATTAGGCATATGGAATTGATTTTCAAATCTATTCAAGATTATGAATTGAAAATTCAGACATAATAGAAAATCACCGACGTGAGATCAGGACCTTGTATGCACTTTGTTTTTCAGTTCATTCCCTGACTATGGAACAGTGCGGTATAAAAAAAACAATATAAAATAATCAACGAACAAATACCTTAAATTAAGAAAAACCAAACTCACAGTCTCCCATCAGTTTTATTTCAGTCACGATCCTGTTCGACTCAAAACTGTACTATATCATCTGAATGAATTGAATGGAATATAATTCTTATTTGGAAGTCATTGTTTAATCCATTGAAGATGAAATACAGGTCTGTATAACGGTATACGGTTTCTTTTTTCTCATCATGTTAGGATTTGGTAGTGATTCTACAAATTGATACATTCTATAAACTTTAACTCTACTCCATGTAATCACTTAAATCATATAATGCATATGCCAACATAATCAGAACTATCTACAAACTTATGAAGTGCGGAAACCAATTCTAAATTGGATTATATCAGGTATTAAACATCAATTCGAGTGTACAGGGTGATACACCTAATTCTGGAGTTTTCTCAAATGGTTATCTTGATATTTCATTTAGTTAGTTCATTAAGATGATTTCTGAAATATACAAATGTACAGGATGTTCCACATGAAGAAAAGGACATCGAATATTATAATGGAATCACTCTGCACATTTCCATATACAGTGTGGAACAGCCAAATGGAATAAATTCGATAACGAATAAATGAGAGCGTGTTCAGAAAAACGCTTGGACACGGCGATTTGTATTTTTAACTGAGCATTTAAAAAAAAAAAATTATGAAGGGTGCGTCATGTGACAGTGGCCAATACCCACTTTCTTATTTTGAATACAAGCCCCTGTATATTATTAATTTTTTGGATTCTTCAGAGAATTTTAGACATAAATCATGTACAATGTCCTATACCTATCTTCAACTGTTTCGGAAATATTAAGTCAGAACGATCTCCTGATCTGTCGCTGTTAGACAACTTTTTGTGGGGATATATCAAAGGTATTGTATACAAAACTAAACCCCTCAACTTAGATGACTTAAAAGACGAATCACGCTTGCGATTAGATCAGTTACACGTGAGATGTTGAGTAATGTTAGAAGACATTTCTATACCAGATTAGCATGTTGCCAAGACGTTCGCGGCGAGCATTTTGTACATTTGCTACATTGACATCAATATTTTTTTGTTTTTTTTTTTCAAATTATTGAGAAATAATCAGTATTAAGTTTTAGGTTTTTAGTGTAATGTAGCGAATTTGTGAAATGAAATTATTTTTTTTTGTAATGTTGATTTTTGTAATAAATCTGAAAACACTTAATATTTCCGAAACAGTTAAAGATAAGTATAGGACATTGTACATGATTTATGTCTAGAATTTTCTGAAGAATCCAAAAAATTGATAATATATAGGGGCTTGCATTTAAAATAAGAAAGTGGTTATTGGCCACTGTCACATGACGCACCCTATATAATTTTTTTTTTACAAAAATGCTCAGTTGGAAATACAAATCGACGTGTCCAAGCGTTTTTCCAAACACGCTCTCATTTATTCGTTATCGAATTTATTCCATTTGGCTGTTCCACACTGTATGAAAATGCAGATAACTGACTTGAATTAGTTCTTTGAAGTGTCTATGAATTTTTATAATATTATGAACTAACGATATAAGGAATTTCATTTCATAAATAGTTTCACACACAGTTTATTTCATTTTGACGAAAAAAAAGATTACCATTTCGATCATTCTTAGGAAAATACCAGACAATTATTGAAAGCTTGTCAATACAAATGTAATCACAACTCAGGTGCTGGAACTTTTCTCATATTCGTTCTATCGAATAGGACAGTGCCAAAATAGAAATCCATTTATCATGCATCTGTGTAGCCCACGCTTCAGAGTATAGGCTGCCAGTATTTCATTCATTATTTGAATAATTCACAGCTTCAGGCGGCCACACTACCAATTCCAATTTATTGGATATCCAGGCTAGCTCACTTGGGAAAATATTGGGGCAAAAACTAAATAATAGTGCGGAAATGACACGTAATTTGAAACGAAGTTATTTTTACTGATTCGGTGGATGCAATTATGATATTGAAATGATTTCATTTCCATTACGATAGCTGAGCAATATTGCGGAATAAACAATTTTGTTGCGATTCAGGTGACCAGTTATTTGACGCCCGAATTCAATAGAAATCGATTGACGAAAAACAAACGCATAGTAAGATGGGTTTCAACGGTTAATGAAAAAAAGTACCTTAAAATGCATGATTTTTCATTTTCTCTTCAAAAAATTATACAAAGTTCCGAAATATTATCAAAAACATGGGAACAATATTTTGAAAAATCGTTAGTCGAAAAAAAATTTTTTATTCGAACAAATAGATTTGTTGCAAATATGCAACCCTGTACATTTTTGTATACATCGAGTTTATTGGTGAAATAACTCAAAACGTTTGTTTTTCTTATTAAACATAAAATAACTCCACATTTTTCGCATTTTGTGTCCGTAATGGCCGTACATCTAGGGAACTTGCACCTTGATCTGTTTTCATTGAATATTGGCCAATGTCCAAATTGATCTGTCCTTACATCTTGTGGTGGAATATGTTGAGTGTTCCCTATGCCTCTTAGCGTAAATTTCTTGTTCAAGCGAGCCATCTGGCCTGCCTCTTCTCGTAACACTCCTCATCTCAATATTACAGAGACAATTGGCTATCTCACTCCTGAATTTAGATTGCGATATTATTTCTTTGCGTAACCCTTTTGAAGTCTCTTTTGTCCAGAAGCCATGCATTTGCCATGGATAAGTCCAGTAGGTGGTAAAAAATGCGTAGATACCATTCAGTGTAATGGGGTACCTTCCGATCAAACTATCCATCAAGTTCAACGCCCCCCATATGCTGGTTGTAATGGCTGATAATGGCCGGACATTCTATATCTATGGAAGTTTTGTGCTTCTTATCAAAGCGTTTAGCTTGAGCCAACGGATTTTTTCCTGTACACGTGGATAATAGTGTGAAATCCTTCCATATAACAAAAGTTACATCAACACCATCTTTTGTGGTCATATACTCGTCTGAAAATCCTCTTTCTTTTCGACTGAGTTCTTTTTCTGTTGGTATCTTGCTGTTGGGAATTCTATCCCGTCTAACAGTACCCAGAGACAAAATCTCCTTTTTGGCAAGGTACACGATCAGATCTAAGGAGGTATACTAATTATCGAAATATAATCTATAATTCTCCATAGATGGAATAATTCGAGATAAACGCACTACAACATTAGCAGATGCTCCAAGATCCGGTTCATCATCAAGCCTTGTAAGCATATTTTCCTGTCCTGAATAAATTTCGAACTGACATGCAAATCCTGATACACCAGCTATTACAAAAATTGAATCCCCGTTTATGGGGCTTTTTCGGTAAATACTGTTCCATGAAATGTCTTATTTTCGTTGAGCATATTTGCTCATCAATTGACAGATTGGATTCCAATGGGACACTTCTGAACCTTTGATTCAGATGATTTATAATTGGACGAATTTTATGCAGCCTATCATGGTTAGGATTGTCCCGTTGGAGATATAGGTCGTTATTGTTGAAATGAAGATAGCGCCTGATTTCTTCAAATCTGTTTACTGTCATTACGTTTCTCATATTGTCAAAGCACAGCTTTACGCTCCAATATGAACTATCGACATATAATAACAGATTCCGATAAATCGTTTGATATCGGAAGCACAAAATGATGGTGGATTATTGATTTTCTTCTGAGTAGCATATAAATTCGTTTCCTCTACAATATTATCAATAATTTCGTCCGTGAAAAAATACCGGATAAAACTATATGGACTTCGTGGCGACAAAAATTCAGGTGTCGCAACTGTTCGTCATTCAGGTGAATACCAGGATGTTTCCAGACGATATGGTTATTTTTCTTTTTAGATTTCACGATTTTTGTTTTAATTTCATTTCCTTCATCCCGAGAAGTGCCAGGGTTTTGTTCCAAAATTTCTTCAATGTATTCATCATCCTTATTATGGTCAGTACCTGTTGCTTGTTCATCGGCTTCTTGAATCACCTCTGCAACTTCAGGAATTTCGACCTCTTCCTCCATATCAAAAACACTGGGTACAAAATTTGGGTCACCAATACTATCAGTGTCTGCAAATTCCAGCCCATCTTCACTATCCCAGAAATTTTCAGCCATTTCTGGCAATTGTCTTTCTGAAAGCCGACGACGACCGTTTCTTTTAGACGACATGACTTTAGACGTAATTGGAGCGGTTTTGTATGATGTTGCAAATCTGAAACAACCAATAATTCATTGATTCCGGTTCTATTTTCGAATTATTCGCATAGTTGTTGTGGTATTATCCAAGTTTTCACCAAAAATTTTACAGATTTTTAGTAATTCGATTTGGCCATAATATGTCATCAACTGCATTGAACAATTCCCGCCCTAAATGTTTTTATCGTGAATAATAGATGGCTTAGATCTCAAACATTGCTTTGCATATCTGCAACATGATTCAACACCGCCTATGTAAAGAATACAAACCACTAAAATCAGTTGTTGTGAATTTGCAACACCATGCATTAAAGGGTTAAGAGCATTGAGAATCTGTTAGGGTTGGTTCAAACACTACAGTGATAATATTTATTCATTCTAAATATATACACAAGGTTGAGATATCCTATGGAAGTAACCGAATATCTTTTGAAGGGAAACGATAATTTTGTGTAAGTATACTAGGTGAGAGCATTGGTGCGTTATGCATCTGATGTTTCATTTTAGTTAATGATATACTTTCGAACGAATGGAAATATCTCTTATAATTAATATCTGTAGGTGATCTCGTAAAAACCTCAAATCGAATGATGTGGGCATTGTGAACTCGAAGCAGAAGATTTACATTGAGTGTCTAACAAGGAAAAATAAAAGATTGTTTCATTCTGCTATAAAATGGTCTAAAAGCCAGAATTATAAGTACTGTTATAAGTAGAGTTTTGCTGAGACAGAATGACTGTTTTAAGATAGTTTATCTTGTCGTTGAAAGTGATTTGAAGAAATTGTCAATGTAGTGCCTTAAAGAAGTCCTTAGTTAATCTTATGTTTTTTAGTCTCTCTTTAGATGGGTAGAGTTTATCTTCATATTATCAAAACTGTAGGTATTTCCGGGTCAACACATTGGAATTCCTTCAATTCCTCGAATTGTTCTTCTGAAATAATTTGTGTGACCGAATCTTGGCACAACGACAGAATCAATGATGCAGAATTTATCTCTTATATATACAACCTTTTCTCCAAGGACAAGGGAGACAATGTCAAAATAGACGTTTACTTTATGTGAATTAGACGATTGTGTGTTGTGACCGGGGAATCAATGATTTCATAGCAGTTGATAGGATTATTCAAGCCCAGGAGGTATTACTCTTCAAATCCTGCATCACAGTAGTATGAAAACTTTTTGGACTGTATAATTTGGACAGATGAATCTAAATTCACAAAGAATGGTTCTTTCAATAGGCATAACAGTCATTATTGGGATGAAGAGAACAACCACCACTTCAGACAATGGAACTTTCAAGAGACCTGGAGTTTCAATGTTTTTTGCGCCATCAAAAATAATGCAATTCTCGATGTTCACTTTTATGATGGGACTTTAACTTGTAAGATAGAACACTACACATGTTTGCATTATTTAAAGAATGTTCTCCCTTAGGAGATAGATATTCTGACATATTGACTCAAATAATTGAGCCGCTAGTACAGAACCATAATGACTTATGGTATCAACAAGATGGCGCGCCTCCACACAATTCACTCAATGTGTCAAATATCCTATACAAGCTATTTGAAGATCGATGATTGGCACACAATGGTCCATATCTTAGGCAACCACGTTCTCCCGATTTAACTCCTTTAGACTATTATGTTTGGGGTAGGATAAAAAATATTGTCTACTCAACTACCCTGACTGATGAAAAGGACTGCATAAAACTAGTCAGAAATGCGTTCAGGTTTGTTTTGATTTTTAAATTCATAGTTTTGAAACTCAATTTGGTTTTCAAACACTTTTGCAGATCTCTTCCTCCTGATGAAAAAAGAAGAGCAACGCACGAAGCATTCCTGAGACGTATAAATAAATGTCTAGAAATTAACGGTCAAAACTTTGAACATCTTCTCTAGTTATAACTGCGAGAGTTTGCCATGGTTCTCCTAATAGTAACTTGAAGTCGGTTTCAAGAAGGGGTGAAAAATCTACAGCATGGTGCAAATAACAGTTCCTGAAAATTTCATCTTATTGGCGTGAAGGGAAAAGAAATAGCTGAAAATTCAAGACGAAAAACAGTTTTTTGTGAATAACTCAGAAAATATCCACTTTAGGGCAAGGGTGTGATGCATACAGTCACATTATTTTTTAACGTTAATTCAATATCTGCCATAAAAAAATGGGGTTCTAATTTGAAAAAATTGATTTTTCACGATTTCATCCCTAACTTTGTAAGCGATTTTTTCACCCCCTGTATCATGAATCGTGATTTCGATTTTCAAAGTGGATACATCAATCTTACATCTTGAAAAATCCCAAAAATGAAAATTTTCCATCTGAAAACCTCGAAGTTATTCTTGTTTCAGCGGAGCTCTATTTTCAATTTTTTTTTCGAATTTTCCCGCTCAGAAAAAATTTTCCAACCAAAACTGAAAAATGTTACATCAAGATAACTTGAAATTTTCTAAGGAATCTATTTCTGCAATAAAAAAATGGTGTTCTAATTTGAAAAACGGAAGTTGACGTCATTTCCGGAAAAACCGGAGGTGCTCATGCCTTGAAAATATTTTAGATTTCATCAGCATCGTGAAGTACTTATAAGTGCTGAATTTCATGAAAATACGTTCTGTAGTTTCCCGTATAAATATGGGTGAGGTTCCTCGTGAAAAACCCTGTATATCGAGACAAGGATCCACATGAGAACTCCCAGTTGCTGCATATATCTGGCTGAGATTTGTAATAGTCATCAGTTGAAATTGTATATAATATCATTATAGAATATGATAGATATATTATGAAATATGGAAGAGCGAAGCGAAGTATGTAAGCTCTTGAAAAGAGGTAAATAAAATGTGGACTTGGTATCGAATTGAGAGATTCTGTGTTAATGAAGGTTCACGAAGGTTATTTGCAATTAAATGAGGTGTTCGAGATATTTATGGAGATTGAATATAGTTCGTAGGTTTCATGAGAACTTGATCAGATAGAAAGTTGTAGAATATGAAAAATATGGGGTTTAGAAAAGTAACGAAGAAGGGTATATGCAATTAAATGAGATATGTGAGATATTTATGGAGACTGTATAGAGTTAATAGATAGAATGTTGGAAAAATTGAGAAATATTCCTGACAATATGAAATAAAGGTGTTGAGAAGATCATCTAGATTGTGTTTGAGGAAAAGCTTGTAGAGATTGATGAGATTATGAAAAGTATATGAGAGGTCAAGCTGTTTGACAAGAATACATGCAGAAAGTAATTCATGTTTCAAGAAAAATTTCGACTGTGCCTTTTTATGTGGATGATTGAAGAATTCTCTTGCAAAAATGATCTTGTTTATTTAAGAAGTCTGGAAAAATGACTCTTGCAGAAATATACTTTATAACACCTTGAATAACCAAGTTCACTCAAACGAGGAGGCGAACGAACAGGAGGATTCCAGCTCAATTACCGTATCGAAAGATCAAATTTATTTCCAAAATCAATTGAGCTCCCTTGAGGAATCACAACCCGTTCTATGGTTTTGTGATATTGTCAATCTACTAATTTCAGTTCAAAAAAAAAAGTTAGAAAGCACTGACGTGAGGTCAGATTGCTTTGGCGCTCTTGTTGAGCTACCTGCGAGTAAATATTCAAACCTTAACAAATCTATAAGCTCTCTGATCGGGTGAACAATAGTCCTTTTCCGTACTACGGGACAATGTGATGCAAATATGAAATCCTAATGAATAAACAAACCTTTATCTCAATTTGAAAATAACTACTCATAATTTTCACCAAATTTTGTTCTATGCTTCTCCTAAAAACTAACGTCATTGCTTTTCTGAGTTTTGACAACGCCATCAAATTCTTTCTCTATGATAAAAAATTTTTTGATTGATATTATGTCTGTGCTTTTCTGAACTTTGACAACGTCATCGACATCGAATTCTACCTCTATGAATTCTATGAAAATTTTGATTGATATTACGCCAACTGACACTGATATCTAGGTCCGCAAGTTGTCAAACGAATATCGATCTGTGATGGCAAATCTTTCAATGACAAAGCTCGGACTTCATGACATTTCTATTTTTCTCTTGAGTAAATGAAAAAAATTTTGAAAAATCATATCTCCAGAACTATTAGCTTGTCGAAGTCGAGAGTGGTATTTTTGTATACGTCTGATAAAACTGCACCATAAAAAATTTTTATTTGAACAGTGTCATTTGAAAAAAAAAATTTTTTTTTGTTACTCCGAACCTATTTGGCCGATTTGACCGAATAACGAACTTAGCCGAGATATTTATACCTCAAACCTATTCTGAAAGTTTCAACCCTCTAACTTTATTCGTTCGAGAGTTATCGTGTTCACGGAACGGACGGCCGGACGGACGAACGGACAGAATCGATTTTGACCACGGATTATTCATCAGTAGGTCCAAACAAAACGATTGATACCACCTTTGCCCAAAAATTCGAAAGTCACAGACATTTGGGCAAATTGATAAGCACTCTGTTCAGGTGAACAAGAGCGCCAAAAACAATTCAATGACTTATCAATGAGACTCAATATATTCTGATAAGACTACTTAATATGAAAAATCCAGATCTCTTTTAATCACAAAATGCCTATCTCTTAGAGAACCATGTCAAAAGCTACTGAATTTGAATGTGATATCGATTCTTTCCTTTTGGATTTATTTTTGGCGCTCTTGTTCACCTGAACAGAGTGCTTATCAATTCGCCCAAATGTCTGTGACTTTCGAATTTTTGGGCAAAAGTGGTATCAATCGTTTTGTTTGGACCTACTGATGAATAATCCGTGGTCAAAATCGATTCTGTCCGTCCGTCCGTCCGTCCGTCCGTTCTGTGAACACGATAACTCTCGAACGGATGAAGTTAGAGAGTTGAAACTTTCAGAATAGGTTTGAGGTATAAATATCTCGGCTAAGTTCGTTATTCGGTCAAATCGGCCAAATAGGTTCGGAGTAACAAAAAAAAAATTTTTTTTCAAATGACACTGTTCAAATAAAAATTTTTTTATGGTGCAGTTTTATCAGACGTATACAAAAATACCACTCTCGACTTCGACAAGCTAATAGTTCTGGAGATATGATTTTTCAAAATTTAAATAATTGTTTTCATTTACTCAAGAGAAAATGAGAAATGTCATGAATTCCCCAGGGCTGTCATCGAAAGTTCATCGTCTCAGATCGATATTCGTTTGACGTATTCCGGAGTCGTCTATCAGTGTCAGTTGGCGTAATATTAATCAAAAAATTTTTCACAGAGAGAGAATTAGATGTCGATGACGTTGTCAAGATTCAGAAAAGCACTGACGTAAGTTTTTAGGAGAAGCAGCGGACAAAACTTGGGGGAAATTATTACTAGTTATCTTTGAATTGAGATATAGGTTTGTTCATTAGGTAGGTTCATTAGGCGTTCATATTTGCATCACATTGTCCCTTTGTACGGAAAAAGACTATTGTTCACCTGATCAGACTGCTTATAGATTTATTATGGTTTGAATATTTACTCGCAGGTAGCTCAACAAGAGCGCCAAAGCAATCTGACCTCACGTCAGTGCTTTCTAAATTTTTTTATTTCAGCAGTATGTTGGCGGAAGGTTGAGTGCATGAATTAAAAAGAGACCAAATATTCATTCCACTTAAGGAATCGTGCTTTATTACAGGCCTTCCTCTCCATGAAGTTCTTTCAGATTACTTTCTGTCTCAATGGTAACAGAAACCCATTTGTCCATTCAAGATTGATGTGTTCCACTAACCTACACAACAAGCTAATCATTGCCCGGTTTCAATCAGCCATAACTCAGTTTGATTAATTATCCAAGCTTCTGAGGGATGCATCTCCGTGAAACAGACAGGAACTTAGGTACCTCAGTGAACAATTGAAAACAGCGGAATCCTTTATGCCCCCCAAAATTTATTGATCAAACTCAACCATCGAAATAGATGACTGTGACGGGTGAGAGAACGTATTCCTTCTGCTCACATTTACAGGATAATGGCATGCCTCGCTTAGGAATATCTGGAAAGGGGATCTTTCTTCTACAAATAGTGCCGGCACAACGTTCAAATGACTCCAATAATAGATATGTTTTACATATAAAGAGAACGGTATTTTTGTTGCATGCAAAGTAGCTCAGAATAAATCTTTTTCCACAAGGTGTTAGGATCTCTTTTCTGTTCGCGGAAACTGATTCTATTACCGACGCCAAACTCGAATGTTCCCCATTTTTCTCATGTATAGATTGCTTTCCATAGCTATATAGAATGGATTCCATTCATGTCATGATTTATGACATTGAGTGGGATTTATATCTGCGTACATAACTCGAATGAAGTATTCCTCACAATGAGAGGTTTATCTAGATATGGAAGTAGCAGAATAGCGACCGTCATCATTGTCATAATTCTACTTGGATCTTCAGTAACATCCTATCTGAAATTTTATATTTATTGATGTTCAAAATTGATACATAACAGTTGTACAAATATTTGGTTTTAGAAATTAATTGATAGAGTGCTGTTAACCAATGGTTCAGTTAAATATGGTGAAATAATGAATTTTATTTGGGTATTTGGCAAGAATGATCAATAATCAAAATTGTAAAACATATATATTTCGAACTTTTTTGCACATTGGTTTTCAGTTTTGTCTAGCATCGTTTTGCCTCATATTTTGGACACACTTCAGCTGTGAAGTCTTGGGAAAAATATTATTCTTTTCCAAATTCATTTCCAATTATTGAATACGCATCTTTTTTATGGTATAATCAATATTTACAAAACCTTCAACTCTTCCAAGTACGGTGGTTCAAATTTTGAATATGCATTGCTTTATTTAAAAGGGTCACGGGTTCATATTGTACACCGCTGATGCAGGTCCTTCAGGTTGTATAGAGTCACATGATATCATTTGTTTCAACTGAAATCAGTTACTACATGAGGGAATGGATATTTTTCATACCGTCACGGTCGGTTAGAGCGATTTGCTATATACGTTTGGAAGTTATTCTTTGGATAGTTCCATCAGAAAAGTAGTGAAATATAATCTACAGGACTGATTGAAGGTATGCAGCTACTTTTTTGTGTTTGTTTATCGACTTTTGAATCTTAACTTTACGTGTTCAAAATTTGTACCTCCGTACTTCAAGAATAGAAAAAATAGAAGAAGGGAAACTTTAATATTCAATTTGGTCAATATGTTTGTGAATGAATTTTATGATGAAAAAAGGCGGATTTAGAATGATTGTGCTTCGATTCCTTCAAACAATATTACGAATATGTCAGTGACTTGGAAGGCGATATGATAGAACTCTTGGAAGATTTCGCTCAAAATACATTAGATGCAAATAACGATGCAGAACTAGAAGGATCTGATTCAGATGGAGATGAATGGGTTGTGAGTAATAATTTGCCAGTGGAGACACTGGCACAGATTTATAGGTCTCAAAGTTTTTTGGTTTGGGATATTATCACCCCCAGGACCATTTATTGCCGATGCAGGTCTTCCACAATTCATAAGAGATCGGGAAAAGCTGAATCGTTATGAAGCTTTCAATCCATAGATCATCGATGTGATTCTGAATCACATCATTTTTAAACCAATCTATATGCAGCAGTTTCAAGTTTCTGGTAAATCATAGAACGAAAGTATAGCACGTTGTTCTTAGTACATTAGTAGTATTGATTAGTACAATCAATGAAATAGAATCAAGTGCGCTGAAACAAAATGTTTTCTAACTTCGGTATCTCATATCGCGGTAACAAAGGCGTTCAAGACAATAGTTTATATGAACCATTCTTCTCAAAGTAAACTGAGTTATTTGATGACCTTATTCTGACACACCTGAATACTGAAATGTAAGTTTCATTTGTTAAATGATATGCATCTCTGGGTTTCTGTAAGCAAAGGTGAAATTGATATATCGCATTTTCTATATTATACTCCGAATATTCTTCTTCGGATATGAGGGTGGCACGACAAGGGCCTTTGAAAGTTAAACGAAAACGAAATAGAAAATTAATAATGAAATTCTGACAATAAGAAAAAAATGACTCGAAAGAAAATCGAATGCTGGAGCCCTGACTTTTGCCTACCTGGTTTCACAGTACAGCTGAATCAACGTGTCCAAGCACTCAAACGAAAATAGTCACTTTTTCACTAGAGTTCGAATTTGTATGATTAACGAGAAATTTACTGCGAAGAAAAGTCCACTGCACCGGACGAGAGCGGCTTCAGTACCCTTGTCTTTGTTCGACATAGGTCATATGCTTCAACATATGTTACGCGCTCATCGGGAAATGAAATGAATATACGTGGGCCGCACGAAACGAGCAAGCAACTTGGAATAAAAATGAATGAATGCAACTAATAACAATGAGTTGCAGTAACATAACCGCCCACCTAAAATAGAATATTTTATGAAACAAAGCAAATATAAAATTGAAAAGATATCGAACATAAAGCGAAAAAAATATATACATATATACATCAACATACGTCATAACTATTGGAGAGGTAATGGACACAATTTAACCACTGATCTCTGCAGTACACCTTGAGTAGTCCGAATAGTAGCTACTCTAGCTATTTTATCAGCGCCAGGATGCAATTTCGCAATGCGTCCAAGTCGCCAGCGCAATGGAGGGAGTTGATCATCTTTTATCAAGACTAGTGCACCTATTGAATAAGGAGGCGAGTCACTATTGAACCACTTTTTCCGCTGTTGCAGTGTGTTCAGGTATTCTAAATACCATCTTTTCCAAAAATCCTGATGGATACGAGTTAACTGTAAAGTGGACTGTAAAGTCTGAGCACCTGGATGCAGATATATTTTATGGAAATGCTGAATAAGGAGCTCAGTAAGACGATGAGATGAAGGAAGCAGAGCTGGGTGTTTGTGATCATAAGCCAGACCAGAAAAAGACAGGCGACCGCCCACCCTGAGAACACCATCTTCTCCAACAAATGGATTCAATTTTCGAAGTGACCCAGATATGGGATTTCCCGAGATGAGACTATCGATCTGTTCCCCGAACACAACCCGCTGAACCTGCCTTATAATGAAGAAAAGTGCATCCTTGAGATGAACTGCGGAAAATCTATATATCCTAGGAGCTCTAGAGTTTTTCATGAAGTGAACAAATCTGAAAATGTAAGCTACCACCCTTTGAACCTTGGACAGAGATGAATACCTGGAGAGCAAATCATCAACAAACGACGGAGAAATGAAAGCTGACAAAGAGAGGTGACTCTCTTCTGCTTGCACAAGATGAAGAGAATTTTCTACTTCATCATTTGCGAAGGTGAGATGTTTGGAACGAAGCCAGTCAGGACCTGTCCACCACAAAGAGCAGTTCAACAGTTCGGTTGGCGCCAAGCCGCGCGAAGCACAATCAGCTGGATTGTCCTTCGACTGAACATGATACCAACTCTCTGCTGAAACCAAGTCCCGAATTTGAGTTGTACGATTGCTTACAAATGTCTTCCATCGATGAGGAGAAGACTTAATCCATGTTAGAGCTACCACGCTCACTACTTTCTCCGAAACCATGAAGTTCGCAACGATAAAATGGTTTCGATGCAAGTTTCCGAGGTATCTTTAATTTACCCAATTCGGTTAATTCGGATTTACACTGATTCCAGCGACGGCTGACATCGTCTGGAAGTGTATCATCCCACTGCAAACCTAGTGTCCAAAGATGCTGGATCAAATGTTTAGCAAGAAAAGTAAATGGAGAAAGGAACCCCAAAGGGTCCAAAATTCGAGAAAGTTCGGAAAGTATGGTACGTTTGGTACATACCTGCACAGTAGTTTCCGCAAGATAAGAAAATTCGTCCGACGAAGGAAACCACCGCAAACCGAGAATTTTTACTATCGGATCTATATCAAAATCCAAAGAAAGGTGATATTGATGATCCAGAGGTATGGTTGAGAGTAATTGAGAACTGTTACTACTCCATTTTCGGAGCTCAAAACCACCGCAATTCAATAGGGAAATCAGTTCCTCCTGCAACGTTTCTGCCTCTTCCAAATCATCACAACCTGTAACGACATCATCGACATAAATGTCTGTGAGCAGAATTTTGGATGCCTTTGCAAAACGAGCTCCCTCATCCTCGGCCAACTGTGCCAAAGTTCGAAGGGCAAGGTGCGACTCCGTACGTAACGGTATTCAGCTGATAAGGTTTTATGGGTTCCGATGGAGAAAACCGCCACAATATTCTTTGAAAGCTTCGATGTGAATTTTGAACTAATATTTGATGATACATTTGTTTGATATCAGCTGTGAAAACGAACCGATGAACACGAAAGTTCATCAAAATGACAATAATATCCTTGATTGGTATTGAAACTTTTCTATTTGACTCAAGTTAGAATTTTCATGTACCAAACTTTGGAACATATCGAAAAAAGTAGGCCACTCTTTATAATTCCCATCGAAAATGGGCAATACTATCTTTGGACGTTTAACATTTGGCGAACTAATAGAGCAACTAGTTTGGTTTTTTACTGGATTTATTACTTCAGGAAATAAATTAACATAAGTGGTTCTGATGGTGTAATAATTATCCATAAAGGCTGTTCGAATAACCTTCTCAGTGTTCAATTCCGGTTCTTCGGAAGATACAATCATAGAGACAATTGAAGTGTATAAATTTTGAAAGTCCACGAGAATATCCTCAAGTATTTCACATCTTAATTTGAATCTTACGTGGAGACTTTAATCAGTGACAGCGAATTGTGCTACATTCAAAATTTCCTCGAGATCATCAATAACAATTTGACGACGAGCTTTGAGTTGTTTCAATTTTGTCGTCATTATTATTATTCAAGGTATACTGCAGAAAACAATATGAATTTTGTTTTGAGTAATTTTGAAAAAAGAGTAAATAGACTAACCGATTGAAAAGAACTAAATTAATTAATAAAGTAAATAATTAAGATTGAATCTATTGAAATGAAAATAGAGTTGAAAATAATGAGATGATGAAAATAAACAAAAACAAGAATGTCTATCTTTGTTTATGTTTTGAATAAGGTTATGAGCATAGATGAGATAAACAAAGGAAGAGTTGTCTATGTAATGAAAATGAAAAATGAATGTATTGAAAGCTAAATTCTATAACATGCGCAGAAATTAAAGGATTTATGAATGTGTTCGATATCTTGTCAAGTTTTTGAGGTTAGGTGAATATTGACCGAATGAAATAAATGCAAATGAAAAAAACTAAATGAAAAAATTCCAAAATGCTTGATCGCAATAATTTTGAAAACGCGGTTCGAAAATATGCGGCTCAAGAAGGACCAAAATGGCACGACAAGGGCCTTTGAAAGTTAAACGAAAACGAAATAGAAAATTTATAATGAAATTCTGAGAATAAGAAAAAAATGACTCGAATGAAAATCGAATGCTGGAGCCCTGACTTTTGCCTACCTGGTTTCACAGTACAGCTGAATCAACGTGTCCAAGCACTCAAACGAAAATAGTCACTTTTTCACTAGTGTTCGAATTTGTATGATTAACGAGAAATTTACTGCGAAGAAAAGTCCACTGCACCGGACGAGAGCGGCTTCAGTACCCTTGTCTTTGTTCGACATAGGTCATATGCTCCAACATATGTTACGCGCTCATCGGGAAATGAAATGAATATACGTGGGCCGCACGAAACGAGCAAGCAACTTGGAATAAAAATGAATGAATGCAACTAATAACAATGAGTTGCAGTAACAGAGGGCGAGATATTATTCTTGCCTCATGAATAAAATTATCCCCGAAAATAAGAATATATGTTGTATTTGAAATAAAAATTTCAAAAATTTAAGATAATTTTGATTTGATGAACATATCGCAACTTTGATTGTTCAATCATATTTTCACTCAAGTTAAATGCCCGCCTAAGAAGCTTTCTTGCCGAAATACCGAAATCAGAGAGTTAGGTTCTTAATGTCCACATAAATTCTATTTATTCTCTGAATGGTGCTCTGGAGATTGTAATGAATTGAACATAATCAAAGTCAGACTGCTCCAATCCTCATTTCACCCTAATAAAGCTGAATGTTAATATTTCTCAACGAATGTTAATTCAGTCAGTTTGTTCAGCATCAGGTCAAAACCACTTGTTGCCTCGGAAGCCAGGACAGCAGACGGATATTCACCTGCAGCTCTTTCGAGATTTCTCCATTATAATATTTGGAGAAAGGTCTATTTGATGAATTCTCGCTATTCGCAAAGAAAATAACCTGCGAATGAATTCAATTCAAACACAGTTATTTAGTGTTCCTATGATCTCACATAGGAATGAGGTTAGAAATGATGATTTCGAATTCATTCTGGATTTTGAATGAGCGATGATAATTTCATAGTACCACAGGCCATTGAAATTCGAGTATTCTACGTTTGTATATATGATAATATAAATAATGAATTTCAATTGCTGCGGAAGAAAATGGCAAATTTTATCATTATCAAAAAATAATAACCCAAAGTTTCTTGTGAAATCACTACATTCTACTAAAATTATTGGCTTGTTAATATTTTGGTCTCCCCAGTATGATCTCATTCTGGAAACACTTCGATGTTTGTTGTTGATTCGAGTTTTTTTACGTGCCATCATGAGTAAGATTGCTTGAGGCATACGTAGAGTTTGTCAGCATCACTTTATCGAGGAATGAAGTTGAAGGTGTAGTTAAAAATCATCGGATATAGGATCAGGGGTCCACAAAAAATCCTGTCTGGTGCGTTCAGCTACCTTTGTGTTTCATTGTGTACATTTTTCTTGAATTGCCATCTCATATATCTGAAAAATCTTTAATTTTATTTTATTAAACATAAATTATTTCTGTTCCATAAATTCATTCAGATTTTCGACATGTTTCGGTCTTGCTACCATCGTTAAAGGAGTACTGTTGAAAATTGCAAGAATTCTTTACCCTACAACTCAACCTACTCTTCGCTCATAAATTATCTACCTCATGTATCATCACTTACTTCATGATGTGTCAGTGACAGTTGGAAGGTTGGAAGGAGATTCAAAGAATTCCCAACATTTGATCGACTCATGGAATCCTTAGAATCTGGGTTGATTCCAATGAACGACAGCCTTCTCAAGACCTCGCCCCACAGTTTCTGAAATTGACAAACAACTCCGGGATCTCCTTGTTCAAACTTCGTCCAAAGAATGCAAATTTACAATGCTGTGATCTAAAACAAAAGTTACGCCTTTGAAACCCCTCATAATCCCGCGACTTGAATCAGCTGCACTTCTCTTATCTCGTCTCGTTAATTATGCGCATGATATTTTAGATCTCAATATCCATTCAACAACTCTATGAACGGATTCCTCAGTCACGCTAGCCTGGATCACCACTCTTCCCTCATGTTGAAAGGACTTTGTTCGGAACAGAGTTGCAACAATCCAAGATCTAACTTCACTGGCCCATTGGAGGTATACATCCGGCAAAGAAAATCATGCTGACTGTGCATCAAGAGGGTTAACATCTTCTCAACTTCGCAACCACTCGCTATGGTGGACGGGACCACCCAGGCTTTCCAAGTCAGAAAACTCATGGCCACGTTGTCAGCCGGCACCGACAACTGACCATGAATCAGGAACGAGATCAGTCACCTCAATACTCACTTTTACTACGTCAGACTACTCAAGGGATCTTATCTATAGGTATTCCAATCTGAATGAATTGTAAAGAATCACCTCTATTTGCTCAAGAAGTTTTGCCTGACTCCAACTCAAGCTAGATCCAGCTCACCTCACAGACCTGACCCCAACTGGTTCGAAAACATCTAGAATTTTCTGGATAAAGGCAACTCAAGAAGTCCACTTTTTACTCGAAATCAAGGCTCTTCGATCATAGACACCATTTTCTTCCTCAGATTTATTTAGTAGACTTACTCCATTCCTCGACCATGATGGTGTAATTTGTGTAGGCGGACGAATTTCCCATTCTGACCAGGTCCCAAATAGCAAACATCCTATTATTCTTTATAGACTCTCAATTTACATCTTTAGTTATAGTTGAAGCTCATCGAACAACTCTACATGGAGGCACTCAACTCACTCTAGCCACAAGTCGTCGAAGATATTGGATCATTGGAGGAAGAGCCCAAATCAAATTCCATATTCTGAAATGTGTGATATGTGCGAGGCACCGTGGTATATGAGCTCAACAACTCATGGGACAAATGCCAGCTCCTTGAGTCCAGCCATCTCGTCCATTCCTCCACACAGACGTAGACTACGCTGGTCCAGTCACTCTCAAGACATGGAAAGGAAGAGGTTACAAAACACACAAAGGCTGGGTTTGTGTGTTTGTCTGCTTTGCCACCTCAGCAGGTCATCTCGAAGTTGTGAGTGACTATTCACCTGACTCGTTTATATCAGCCTTTCGTAGGTTCACAGCCGGAAGAGGAGTATGTTATACCCTATATATGACTGTAGTGCCACCTCTATTGGCGCAGATAAGACTCTCAAAGAACTCTTCAACAAGGCTTCTTGTCAAAACCAGAACCTCTCCATAGTGCGCCACAATGAAGGCATTACATGGTGTTTCAACCCCCCAGCAGCTCCTCATATAGGTGGAAAATGGGAAGCAGTCGTCAAATCGTTCAAACACCTCTTTATTCGCATTGTCGAGGATCAATCCTTCACATTAGAAGAAATCATGACTCTGACCTCTCAAATAGAAGCGATATTGAACTCAAGACCACTCGAGCCTCTAAGCGATGACCCTGAAGATTGTGAAGCCCTCACACCTGGACATTTTCTCATCTGTACACCACCAAATGCTCTTCCAGAACCATCTCTAGAACATCTCAACACATCTCGACTCCCCAGATGGCAATTTGTTCAACAACGGCCCCAGCAATTTTGGACAAAATGGTCGTCACAATATTTGCAACGACAACTATCCCTCTCAAAATGGCACCATCCTCGTCACGTAATAAAAATTGGTTCTTTGGTGCTGATAACTGACGGGCGTACTCCTCCATGCAAGTGACCGCTAGCCAGAGTTACACATATGTACCCTGGACAAGGTGGACTCTCACGAGTGGTCACAATCAAGACATCCACGCCAACTCTCACTCGAACAATTGCAAAATTATGCATATTGCCAATTCTGGTGAACTCTCAAAAAAAAAACTTATTGGCTTCAGTTAGTGGGTGGTTCTTCTCATTAATAATCAACTCTGTTAAATATGGCGGCCGGAATGTTAAAAATTGCAAGAATTTTTTACCCTACATCTCAACCTACTCTACGCTCATAAATTATCTACCTCATGTATCATCGCTAACTTCATGATGTGTCAGTGACAGTTGATTGATAGTTACGATCGATGAAAAAATCAGCTCAAAAAAGCAAATCACGTATGATTCTCTCAATTTTAATTCCTTGAATTTCATTCCAATCTAATTCTCTTCGAATTCCTCGCTTTAGGTGAACCTGGTAGGGACTAGTGCTCTAAATTGCTTTTCACAGTGTTATATAAAAGACTTCTCTAATTTTATTTTACATTCAAAGAAATTTTTTCTTTGCTCAAGGCATCGACAATCCTCTCTGAAAGGTGTAGTACAGTTTTCTCAAATACATGAATTATTTTATGCACGTGCACTTGTGAATCTGCTTGACTTTATATGTCCTTTAAACATCTCGTTCATTAGTTTTTCACTCAAATTACACTCCATATTACTTTCGCGATACCTCCAATTTATGTTTTTAGTTATATTTTTCATATTCCCGAGTATTGTACGTCCAACCACGTGCTAATTTCAGCTATCCTTATTATATCTGTTCTTTCGCAAATCACCCCCTTTCGTTAACACTGAATTTCTCAATTTACTGCCAGATTCACTTGTAATTTACATACTCGTTTTCACTCAAACATATTTCACACTACGTTCAGTCATTTTCACATCTTTAAGATTAGACTTCCCAGGCCTCATAAGTTTCAGATCTGTACGTGCCATTTTGGGATCATCATGGGATTCTGCAACCAGGATTGTCTCAATATTCATTCACGACTTCTCGATAAGAAATATAGTTACCTGAATCTGCGTAAGACCTGGTTGTGGAAATCGCCTGATGATTCTACATTGATATTGCACCTAGAATACGTAAGTATACACTTTAATGACTCTTTTTTCAACTTATCATTACTTATATGGCGTGATATCATTATTGTTCTCAACTAATCATATTATATCATCTCAAAGAATAGTGTTGTCACCATAGTTCAAGTTCATGATCATTTTCTCTACGTCTCACATCTCTTATTGTAAAATTCTTCTGCTTTTCTAATAAAACTAGTATTACTGTAAGCGTTGATAATTCTATGATAAATCACTCAATTTAGTGAGTTTATGATACATAAACTAATCAATTCCCCAACTGCTCCATATTTTATATAACTTTATCTTCTCCCAAGCCTCATTTCATACAAATCAACTCTTCACAGATAATTATGCATTTCTACTTCTGTTTTTCTAATAGATTCGACAAGTTTTCACTGTAATCGTTTTGAATCGTTATTATTCTTTTTCTTTAATCGCTCTGAAAGTCTGTCTTGTTACATTATAAACCTCAACATCTCAATTTATCAATAAAACCTTTTTTTTTCTGATAGTAGACTTTTTGTTTGAAATAAATTTAAACTCTATCACTGTAAACTTCGTGTTTGATTGATAGATGGCACCTCTACTCTAAATATTCTAGACTTGAATAATTTTGGCAAAACAAATTACTCGATCTAGTCCAGCGGATGACGCTTTTTCTCAAGTAAACACAACGTTAAAACTATTCTATTGTGAAATATGATTCTACATTTTCTCAAGATAACTTCTCAATTATTATAACACTCAATGTTCTCTATATAACTACCTCATAATTGTAATTAGATCAACTCTGTTTAGATGTAGTTGATTTGTAAATATTTCAACTTCATGCGAGTACCTATTTATTTTGTAAATGTGAACATTAGAAAACATTTGAAAAATCACTAGTTGTTTTAGTTTTTTGTAAATATTTCAAAAACTAAGCGGTTTATCCTAAACATTGTTATATACAAAAATGTTCTACGTTAAATTTTAAATAAGAATTGTCCTCTTCATAATCACTCTAAATTGTACGGTTCAAGAGTTACAGACGGTGTAAATGTTAACTTTTTTGTAATTTTGATAATTTTTAAAAAACTAAGCTTCGTAAAGGAATGTTGCTATTTCAGTGGCCGGTGGTATGTTAATGATAAGCCCTAGAAGAAACGACAACCTCACCACCTTATCAAGGGGCACTCTTTTTTAAGGGCAAAGAGGCTTCCACAGGCCTAGGCCATATAAACCTGTAGTACGGAAAAACCCACCCTGAACTTTCTACGAACATTGCAACATAAATTCACTTCTTAAGCATAAATTTCTTTCAAATTTGGAATGTTCAATGTCTTTATTAACTTCACTCATCCTCCAGCACATTATCCTCCTCCTCTAGCTCGTCGTCTAAGATGTTATTATTGTCCATGTCATCACATGCTGCATATGCTAGTGCAGTTTAGTCCACTCCTTCTGCATTCACAATTACGAACGCATTCATCTTTGCAAGTACACATTATAAGGGACAGTAATTCCTGGGGGGCTGCAGGTCGTGCTGTTGTAATTGGTGTCAGGTGGTCGCCAATCTTCTTCCAACCCCACTCGAGTGGATCTTTATCTTCATTCAGCCACTGTTGTACCTGGTGGTAGGTCCTAAATGAATGCTGTCTGGACGGTCCTGAAGTGGGGGGTAGTGCATCCAACTTCAGTAATGCATGTATAGGCTGCTTTGCAATCGTTATCAAGTAGGACTGGTAGCGGAGACAATATAGATCTTCAGTGTTCTTGGCTCCAAACATTGCAAGTAGGAAGTAATCAGCCACTGCACTGGGGTCGGCTTTGGGGTTATTGAAGACCAAAAGTTTTTCACGAAGAACGGTGGTGGCTTGAACTTTTCTATAAGGTGCAATTTTTCCCTTCTTATAGACAGCAGACACAGTGTCACATCCTGTGAAGGTGTATGTAACCAGAAGTACATCTTTGATATCCCCAATGTCTTGCTGAATGTCAGAAATAATGTACACTTTTTCCTGGTGTCAGAAATAATGTACACTTTTTCCTGGTGATTTCCTTTTTTAGTTGCGACCATTTACAGTTTATTCCCTGAAGGTACGTGGACAGTCAACAGTACTAATAAGTCCGTGTCATCACCAATAACACACGTTTGAATATCTTTCTTTGCTTGATCAATAGCTGTAAAGACTATTAATAGGTCAGCAACATCCTTCTTTTATATCTAATTTCACCGCATTATATCCTTTTCTATATTTATATATATATAAAGACATTGAACATTCCAAATTTGAAAGATGTTTATGCTTAAGAAGTGAATTTATGTTGCAATGTTCGTAGAAAGTTCAGGGTGGGTTTCTCCGTACCACAGGTTTATATGGCCTAGGCCTGTGGAAGCCTCTTTTCCTTTAAAAGAGTGCCCCTTGATAAGGTGGTGAGGTTGCCGTTCCTTCAAGGTATTATCACTAACATACCACCGGCCACTGAAGTAGCAACATTCTTTTACGAAGTTTAGTTTTTCAAAAAATTATCAAAATTACGAAAAAGTTAACATTTACACCGTCTGTAACTCTTGAACCGTACAATTTAGAGTGATTATGAAGAGGACTATTCTTATTTAAAATTTAACGAAAAACATTTTTGTATATAACAATGATTAGGATAAACCGCTTAGTTTTTGAAATATTTACGAAAAACTAAAAAAGGTGATTTTTCAAATTACCACCCCCCTCCCCCCCAAACCCGACGCTCAAAATGGTGTAACTTTTTACCATGGAATAAGGGGACTATGTAGAGCAATTTGGTGTTGGAGGAAAACTTTTACTTTGGATGTTGAGGTTAGGCCTTTTTTTAGGTTAATAACACCGTACTAATTTGGACACAGTAGAATTTATATGAGAGTGCAGATGTGTATTAGCGAGTTGCTTAAAATTCGATGTTTATTTGGTTTCAGTTTTCTCTGTGCCTATTCGTTGTAAGTGACTTGAAATAATACGTATATATCTTCCCGATTTCCCGGTGACTGCAATTAACGTAATTAAGCGATTGGAACTGATTTATTTTGCTTGCCTGTAGTCATACAAATTTTTCGAGCATATTATGTTTATACGCTCATCTCTGTGAGATTAAAATCTTGTCTATTCCGTTCTCCGTACTGCTAAGGCCAGTCCTACATTGGAAGCGGATTTGGTCTGGCCAGCCAACCCGACCCTATTTGATTCTCTTCAGAGCAGTCCAGACCAGATCGAACACTGCCTCCAATGTAGGAGGAAAGTACGTTTTCTTTGTTTTTGTTTCTTCCAGACCCAGCCAGACCCGTCCAGACCCTTCAGACTGTCTGCTCTGGAGAAATTCCGCTTCCAATGTAGGACTGGCCTAAGGCTTCCATACCCTCTACGTTTCATCACAGGCACGACAAATTTCCAAGATATTCTGAAATAGGAGTTTTCGATTTAGACTGCTGCTCTGAGGGCTGATTTCGACAGTTTCTCTCAGAAAATTAGGAGAAGTCTTAATGCGACTGTTGGTAGGATTGCTTCTTTGGAAAACAGAATCGCATTTATTGAAGCCGACGTGCTTTGACTGAAGCATTGTTCCAGAAAAAATAACATCATTTTATCCGGTCAGGAAATGATATCATATCCTTGTTCGTACCAAAAATGAGGCAATTACTCAATATTGATCTGCCTGAGCAAGCATGACATTTATACATTGAGTAAAGCGTACAACCCCCTATCAAGATCAAATTTTCATGTCACCGGTACAAACTCAGGGTGATGAAAGATAAGAACAAGATCAAGTCTACAAAAATTTCCATAAGTGATGATCTATGCCCTGAGGATAGTGAACGATTAAAACTGATGAGAAAGTAACTCCGCTTTGCTAAATCAAGGAAACTGAATGCCTATTTAAAAATCATTCAGTGAAACCCTGTTTGCGACCTCCGATAAGTACACACATTACATCTCTTTATCTTCGGTAAGCGAAGATAAATTATCAGAATTAATAATTATATGGACAGGAAATCCATCTTGGAAATCGCCCTCTAAAATAATTTTATTTCGAAATAAACGGGTCCTAATATTCAGTAATTAATTCATCGAGCTCCATCTCAGTGGGTTTAATTTTCTTGTACGAGCCAGTGTATATTTCTCGGAAGAAAATATGCCGATGATTAATTCTTATCTCGAACAATATAACTGATAAGATAAACACAATGAACAAAGGAATCATATACGAACCATCCACCTCTCAAGCAAAGAATGCCCTGCTACTGAATTATCATAAGGAAATGCAATTGAATCCAGTCCAACCCAGAATTTTCCAAAAAAAAATTTAGAAAGCACTGATGTGAGGTCAGATTGCTTTGGCGCTCTAGTATTTGCGAGTAAATATTCAAACCATAACAAATCTATAAGCACTCTGATCAGGTGAACAATAGTCTTATCGCGTACTATGGGACAATGTGTTGCAAATAATGAACGCCTAAAGAATGAACAAACCTATATCTCAAATTAAAAATAACTAATCATAATTTTCTCCAAAGCTATAATTCCCTTTTTCAAAAAACTGACGTCAGTGCTTTTCTGAATTTTGACAACTTATATTATTTCTGCCATCGAGATTGAATTCTCTCTCTATGATTTCCCGTTATGAAAAATTTTGATTAATATTACGCCAACTGACACTTATTAATGAGCCCTGCATTTGTCAATCGAATATCGATCTGTGATGGCCATCGTTCAAAAAAAATCATCGGGACGTATGTAATTTCTCTTTTCTCTTGAGTAAATGAAAAAAAATGATCATATCTTTAGATGGAAAAGAGCCACGGCAATGGAATTTGAAGATTAGTAAGATATCGACCACCTCAATATATCCACGAATTTTTATTGGAATCCAAAAAATATTTTATAAATAATATAAATATAATATAAATATTTCATAAATAATGTGATAAACAATTTTTTTTGGGAATTTTCCTAAAATTTTCTAGCGTGACGATTTCTGCGAAAATTTGCGAGCCGTTTTGTTCGAGCCTCCCTCTGCAATATTTTTAGTATCAACTTGATCGTATGGATATTCTAGTAGTTATTGGGGAAACAAAATTTCAGATGCTCATAACTACTGAACCATCCGACGGATTTGGCCCAATAACGAAACTGACCGAGATATTTTGACAATTAACCTATTCTGAAAATATGAAAACTCTAGCTCAGCTCTTTTGGATGCTAAAGAGGATACGGACGGCCCGACAGACTCAACTTTTGCCACGGATTCTCCATCGGGGAGTCGAACCCAATTGCTTGAGACCATTTTCGGCTCGATATTCCAAAATTACAGACATTCGGGCGAAATGATAGGCACTCTGTTCGGGTGAACAAGAGCGCCAAAAAGAACAAGCAATCATAATGAATGTAATCGAAGGTCTCTGTAATTCTGACTACATAAAAGCTATTGGTAGCTTAATAGGACCAAAGTGCATATGATTCATCGCACGTCTCTCCAACCAGAGAGTGTGCATCTTCTCAGATGAAGTGATAACACTAGACAGATTGCTGAAAAATAGATCCAGTATCAACATAAGTGGTAATGCTATACATATTCGAAGATTCATAACTCCTGTTAAGTGAATTATTATTTCGAATGCATGCCCTTCCATTCCACATGCAACGATTGAAGCGAAGCTAATAGACCTCGGCCTCTCACTAGTATCCGGTATGAATTTCCTAAGAGCCGGAATAGAAGGAGACGAATATTTTCATATATTGAGTTTCAAAAGACAGGTTTACATTAGTCCCCCAGAAAATGAAGAGGAATGATATCCATCATCTTTCCTTCTCACACATGAACAAACTACTCACAGAATATTTCTTGCCTCAGACACATTAATTTGCTATAACTGCAAGGAACATGGCCACATCGCCAGCACATGCCCAAACCCAACGCTCCTCAATGATAAGTAATCCCTAGCTTCTCATACTAACCAGAGAAATCCAGTAGCGGAAGAAGGAAATGAACAAATAGAGAATGAACGCCCTACATTCGAAGTACCAGAGAACCCGAAACGAAAAAACGTCGAGCTTCTTCAAGTTTACCGATTTCACCAAATACAGAAAAAATCATAAATCCGCTCACACAACAAACACCTGAAGCTAGCTCTGAAGAACCCGGACCACTTTTCAAATCACGTATTACCGACTCTTCGAAAATCAGTAAGAATAAAAAGTAGAAAACTACACAAAATTCCCATCCGAGCCTCAACTTAGATGGAATCGAAGAAGTTTTTCAAACAGATCCAGAAACAGATCCAGAGCAATTCCCGTTCAAATTCAATGACTTCAAAAAGTTCATCAACCTCAGCATCACGAACAAAAACCCACTCAGCAATTCATACAATATTACAGAAAATGTCAACTTGATCATACACACAATGGAAAATATTTACACACACCTACCCAGTGAAACCTCAAAAACAAAGTTCACAAAAATATTAAATAACCTGAAAGGTCAATTGAAGCTTGAAGAAGAGAATATGTCCAGTAGCATGAGCGATAGTTCCCATGATCCTTGCGATGAAGTAAACGAAGATAAAACCGAATAGAATATAAAAAATTACACACAAAATTCAATATAATACAAGGTTTCTACAGCCATCTTGAACGAGCAAGATCCAGAGTTGTTATGTCTACAGGACACTTATATTAAGGAAGACCACATACCATCCTTTAAAAACTACGTAGCCTATGTACATAACCGAACAAATGTAAGAAGAGCGATGGTGTTGCCATATTTGTAAAGAAAACATATTACTCGGAGCAGTTTAACATTCATTCTAACCTGGAAACTATAGCAATAACCATAAACTTACCTAATAAAATTACAGTATGCAATATTTACATACCACCCAAATATGATCTTCAACAATCAGAAATAGATGAACTCGTGAGCCAGCTTCCCAGATCCAGGATTTTCCTAGGTGACTTCAACTCACATAACCCCATATGGGGATCACAAGATACAAATGAAAGAGGAAAAATTATCGAAAATATTTTGACATCATGTCATCTCATCTATAATATAAAAATGAATCGCAAAATGTGTTTGTAAGCGCATAACTCAACAATGCCTGGACCAATTTGGCCAAATCTTTTTTTAAAATGTTCGTTGAAGTTCAAGGATGGTTTTTACGGCGAGAAAAATTAGAATTATTGCTGGAAAACCCTAAAAATAGCCCTTTTTTTTTTCCATACAAATGATTTATAACTAAAACGTAGTCAATTTGAGCTTTATTGCTATGGTATAAAGTTCATATTAAATTACAAGCACTCACTGTTGTCTAGGCAATGTAGGTGTGTTCCTAACGTCAAAGATCATATCTATCAAAACAATGTGCGTGTGAGCGTTGGAGCACAGAATTCATAGTTAGAGGAGTTTAATGTCACGTTCCGAAACTCGTGTTTCTTTTGTATTAGTTTCGGCACGCGAGATGAAATGCATCAGTTTCCACGTCATTACATCAGTCAAACAAAAATCGCGTTACCAACAGTGTTTTATTATTTTTAATGTCCAAATTTTAAATAAAAAAAAAACAATTCGTAGGGCTTAAAAGGATTTGACTTCAAGTCATATCAAATTAAAAAAAAAAAAAATTGTCTGTTACCTAATCTACTGAGTTTGCTTTTGTCAACTGATACACGAAACAAATTCCTAAATCGTGTTTTGTGCAGAGTGTTTAGTTAGTTAGTGTTTGTTCAGTTCGTGATTAGTGAAAAAATAATTTATATTTGATATGCCTCCTATAAGACGAAGCAATTTAGGTAAAAGAACCAGAAATGCTACAAACCAAGCTAATTACCGATCTAATCGTACTGCACAAGAACGTGACGACGGAAATGAACGTGAAAGAATTCGGATATCACAAACGCATGAAGCGCGAGCGCGACATTCAACTAATAATCGCGCAAGTTTGAATCGAGCTGCTTTCAGTTACGATGTGTCAATTGACTACAGTAACTACCAATGTGTTTTTATTGGTTCTATGAACTCGGTTTGCTCACACTGTAAGGCATTAAAATACAAAAACAAAGACAATGGATTGTGTTGCGCAAATGGTAAAGTGAAATTGATACCATTGGATCCACCACCAGAACCATTGTACTCATTGGTTTCAGGAATAGGAGCAGATTCTATACACTTTTTGACACATATCCAACAATATAACAATTGCTTTCAAATGACCTCATTTGAGGCAACAAATGTAGTTCGGGAAAATTTTATGCCAACTTTCAAGGTATGTATTATAGCAGTTAATCATAATTATTTTGGCGAACAAAATTTTCTGTCAACAAAGTTAAGATGTGTCACTAATCTTCAATTTCTTAATCACTTATATATCACTTAGTCATCATATTATATGGTGATTCAGTTTCAGTGACACTTTTATTATATTTTATATTTGATAGATATTAGTTAAAACTGAATATATACTTTTTAAGATCAAAGATTATTTAAGTTTGATCACTGTGTAACGGTTCATTTTCATTTTCAGTTCATTTGTGTTTTTACAATTAAATAAAATAATACATTCGGTGTTGCGCTGATGCATATGCGCCATATGTGAACAAGATAGATCGTTCGAATAAAACAGATTTCAGTATGAGAGAAGTATTCAACGTAGTAATAATTGCATATTTATCAGTAGATATTTCGATTTTTATTTTATTCTGATCACCTAATAATTTGGGATTTGGCTGAGTATAGTAGGTACGAGCTCTTGTTTCATGAATGAGCATACTTCATAGGATATTGAATATACGTTGGTCATATACTTTGTTACTGGTGTGAAAACAGCCGAGTACGATAGCCGAGTTTTGTACAGAATTTTTCGTACGCCACTGGAATATTGGCCGGATAGCGATGCAAAAATTTTGATTCGCCGAGATAATTTGGGATTTTTCTATTTTCACGTTGGAATCTGGATACGGTACGTTCTCTATACGATGGCCCATGATAAATCCATCACCAGCACTCATTCCACAGCACCCCGGGTCGAATATGCCGAATGACGAACGAGTTTTCAATAAAAATATTCTTATCTGGCAAACTAGACATAGGATTGATGTAAAATTTGACAATAGCGTCCAGGAAAATGAACAGATATTAACTTCATATGCCACTTTTACTTGCAACCCCAGGGTCAGTAGGTAGTCGGCCTACTTTTAAAAATTCATAAAAAATCAACCATACATCAGAATGCCATCAAACTGCTGCAGAATCATCTACATTTCGACCAAAAAATAATTCAGTAGTTATCTCTGACTTGCAACCCCTTGGGAGCTAAAATAACGGCTTAATGATTATTCAAGCAGATACGAATATCTCGAGAACTAGACATAGAATCGACACGAAATTTGGTATTTATTCTTCTCTCTTAATACAGAGAATAACTCTATGACTCACTTCCATTTGCACCCCCTGAAATGCTAGCCGAGTTCAGCCGAGTTTTCTGCACCCCCAGAAGGCCAGTAGGTACTCGACTTAATTTTTAAAAATTCATAAAAAAATCAACCATACATCAGAATGCCACCAAAGTCCTGCAGAATCATCTACATGTCGACAAAAAAATAATGCAGTAGTCATCTCTGACAACCCCTTGGGAGCCTAAAATAACGGGCTTAATGATTATTCAAGCAGATACGAATATCTCGAGAATTAGACATAGAATCGACACGAAATTTGGCATTTATTCTTCTCTCTTAATACAGAGAATAACTCTATGACTCACTTCCACTTGCACTCTGGGAAATGAGCTAGCCGAGTTCAGCCGAGTTTTCTGTGAGTAATTCATACCTGAAACTAGACATAGGATTGAGGTCAAATTTCACAATAACATTAAGAAGCATCAACTCACAATTTCTGCATATGCCTCATTCACTTGCACCCCCAGAAGCCAGTAGGTACTCGACTTAATTTTTAAAAATTCATAAAAATCAACCATACATCAGAATGCCACCAAAGTCCTGCAGGATCATCTACATGTCGACAAAAAAATAATGCAGTAGTCATCTCTGACTTGCAACCCCTTGGGGGCCTAAAATAACGGCTTAATGATTATTCAAGCAGATACGAATATCTCGAGAATTAGACATAGAATCGACACGAAATTTGGTATTTATTCTTCCCTCTTAATACAGAGAATAACTCTATTACTCACTTCCACTTGCACCCCCTGGGGGGGGCTAGCCGAGTTCCAGCCGAGTTTTCTTTTAGTAATTCATACCTGGGAAACTAGACATGGGATTGAGGTCAAATTTCACAATAACATTAGAAGCATCAACTCACAATTTCTGCATATGCCTCATTCACTTGCACCCCCAGAAGTCAGTAGTACTCGGCTTAATTTTAAAAATTCATAAAAAATCAACCATACATCAGAATGCCACCAAAGTCCTGCAGAATCATCTACATGTCGACAAAAAAATAATTCAGTAGTTATCTCTGACTTGCAACCCCTTGGGGGGCTAAAATAACGGCTTAATGATTATTCAAGCAGATACGAATATCTCGAGAACTAGACATAGAATCGACACGAAATTTGGTATTTATTCTTTTCTCTTGATACAGAAAATAACTCTATGACTCACTCCCACTTGCACCCCCTGAAATCAAGCTAGCCGAGTTCAGCCGAGTTTTCTGTGAGTAATTCATACCTGGGAAACTAGACATAGGATTGAGGTCAAATTTCACAATAACATTAAAAGCATCAACTCACAATTTCTGTATATGCCTCATTCACTTGCACCCCCAGGGGGGCCAGTAGGTACTCGGCTTAATTTTTAAAAATTCATAAAAAATCAACCATACATCAGAATGCCACCAAAGTCCTGCAGAATCATCTACATATCGACAAAAAAATAATGCAGTAGTTATCTCTGACTTGCAACCCCTTGGGGGGCTAAAATAACGGCTTAATGATTATTCAAGCAGATACGAATATCTCGAGAATTAGACATAGAATCGACACGAAATTTGGTATTTATTCTTCCCTCTTAATACAGAGAATAACTCTATGACTCACTTCCACTTGCACCCCCTGAAATGAGGCTAGCTGAGTTCAGCCGAGTTTTCTGTGAGTATTTCATACCTGGGAAACTAGACATAGGATTGGGGTCAAATTTCACAATAACATTAAGAAGCATCAACTCACAATTTCTGCATATGCCCCATTCACTTGCACCCCAGAAGTCAGTAGAGTACTTGGCCTACTTTTAAAAATTCCTAAAAATCAACCATACATCAGAATGCTATCAAACTGCTGCTGAATCATCTACATTTTGACGAAAAAATAATGCAGTAGTCATCTCTGACTTGCAACCCCTTGGGGGGCTAAAATAACGGCTTAATGATTATTCAAGCCGATACGAATATCTCGAGAACTAGACATAGAATCGACACGAAATTTGGTATTTATTCTTCCCTCTTAATACAGACAATAACTCTATGACTCACTTCCACTTGCAGCCCCTGGGGGCTAGCCGAGTTCCAGCCGAGTTTGATGATGTATGGTTGAATTTTTAGGAATTTTTAAAAGTAGGCCGAGTACCTACTGACCCCCCTGGGGGGTGCAAGTGAATGAGGCATATGCAGAAATTGTGAGTTGATGCTTCTTAATGTTATTGTGAAATTTGACCTCAATCCTATGTCTAGTTTCCCAGGTGTGAATTACTCACAGAATACTCGGCTGGAACTCGGCTAAGCCCAGGGGTGCAAGTGGAAGTGAGTTATAAATTTATTCTCTGTATTAAGAGGGAAGAATAAATACCAAATTTCGTGTCGATTCTATGTCTAATTCTCGAGATATTCGTATCTGCTTGAATAATCATTAAGCCGTTATTTTAGCCCCCCAAGGGGTTGCAAGTCAGAGATAACTACTGCATTATTTTTTTGTCGACATGTAGATGATTCTGCAGGACTTTGGTGGCATTCTGATGTATGGTTGATTTTTTATGAATTTTTAAAAATTAAGCCGAGTACCTACTGGCCCCCCTGGGGGGTGCAAGTGAATGAGGCATATGCAGAAATTGTGAGTTGATGCTTCTTAATGTTATTGTGAAATTTGACCTCAATCCTATGTCTAGTTTCATAGGTATGAATTACTCACAGAAAACGCGGCTGGAACTCGGCTAGCCCCCCCCCCCAGGGGGTGCAAGTGGAAGTGAGTAATAGAGTTATTCCCTGCATTAAGAGGGAAGAATAAATACCAAATTTCGTGTCGTTTCTATGTATAGTTCTCGAGATATTCGTATCTGCTTGAATAATCATTAAGCCGTTATTTTAGCCCTCAAGGGGTTACAAAGTCAGAGATAACTACTGAATTATTTTTTCGTCAAAATGTAGATGATTCAGCAGCAGTTTGATAGCATTCTGATGTATGGTTGATTTTTTAGGAATTTTTAAAAGTAGGCCGAGTACCTACTGACCCCCTGGGGGTGCAAGTGAATGGGGCATATGCAGAAATTGTGAGTTGATGCTTCTTAATGTTATTGTGAAATTTGACCTCAATCCTATGTCTAGTTTCCCAGGTATGAATTACTCACAGAAAACTCGGCTGGAACTCGGCTAGCCCCCCCCCCAGGGGGTGCAAGTGGGAGTGAGTCATAGAGTTATTTTCTGTATCAAGAGAGAAGAATAAATACCAAATTTCGTGTCGATTCTATGTCTAGTTCTCGAGATATTCGTATCTGCTCGAATAATCAGTAAGCCGTTATTTTAGCCCCCCAAGGGGTTGCAAGTCAGAGATAACTACTGAATTATTTTTTCGTCAAAATGTAGATGATTCAGCAGCAGTTTGATAGCATTCTGATGTATGGTTGATTTTTGAGGAATTTTTAAAAGTAGGCCAAGTACCTACTGACCCCCCTGAGGGGTGCAAGTGAATGGGGCATATGCAGAAATTGTGAGTTGATGCTTCTTAATGTTATTGTGAAATTTGACCTCAATCCTATGTCTAGTTTCCCAGGTGTGAATTACTCACAGAATACTCGGCTGGAACTCGGCTAGCCCCCCCCAGGGGGTGCAAGTGGAAGTGAGTTATAAATTTATTCTCTGTATTAAGAGGGAAGAATAAATACCAAATTTCGTGTCGATTCTATGTCTAATTCTCGAGATATTCGTATCTGCTTGAATAATCATTAAGCCGTTATTTTAGCCCCCCAAGGGGTTGCAAGTCAGAGATAACTACTGCATTATTTTTTTGTCGACATGTAGATGATTCTGCAGGACTTTGGTGGCATTCTGATGTATGGTTGATTTTTTATGAATTTTTAAAAATTAAGCCGAGTACCTACTGGCCCCCCTGGGGGGTGCAAGTGAATGAGGCATATGCAGAAATTGTGAGTTGATGCTTCTTAATGTTATTGTGAAATTTGACCTCAATCCTATGTCTAGTTTCCCAGGTATGAATTACTCACAGAATACTCGGCTGGAACTCGGCTAGCCCCCCCCCAGGGGGTGCAAGTGGAGGTGAGTCATAGAGTTATTCTCTGTATTAAAAGGGAAAAATAAAGACCAAATTTCGTGTCGATTCTATGTCTAATTCTCGAGATATTCGTATCTGCTTGAATAATCATTAAGCCGTTATTTTAGCCCCCCAAGGGGTTGCAAGTCAGAGATAACTACTGCATTATTTTTTTGTCGACATGTAGATGATTCTGCAGGACTTTGGTGGCATTTTGATGTATGGTTGATTTTTTATGAATTTTTAAAAATTAAGCCGAGTACCTACTGGCCCCCCTGGGGGGTGCAAGTGAATGAGGCATATGCAGAAATTGTGAGTTGATGCTTCTTAATGTTATTGTGAAATTTGACCTCAATCCTATGTCTAGTTTCCCAGGTATGAATTACTCACAGAAAACTCGGCTGGAACTCGGCTAGCCCTTCCCCAGGGGGTGCAAGTGGGAGTGAGTCATAGAGTTATTTTCTGTATCAAGAGAAAAGAATAAATACCAAATTTCGTGTCGATTCTATGTCTAGTTCTCGAGATATTCGTATCTGCTTGAATAATCATTAAGCCGTTATTTTAGCCCCCCAAGGGGTTGCAAGTCAGAGATAACTACTGAATTATTTTTTTGTCGACATGTAGATGATTCTGCAGCAGTTTGATGTCATTCTGATGTATGGTTGATTTTTTATGAATTTTTAAAAGTAGGCCGAACACCTACTGACCCCCCTGGGGGGTGCAAGTGAATGGGGCATATGCAGAAATTGTGAGTTGATGCTTCTTAATGTTATTGTGAAATTTGACCTCAATCCTATGTCTAGTTTCCCAGGTATGAATCACTAAAAGAAAACTCGGCTGGAACTCGGCTAGCCCCCCCCCCAGGGGGTGCAAGTGGAAGTGAGTCATAGAGTTATTCTCTGTATTAAGAGGGAAGAATAAATACCAAATTTCGTGTCGATTCTATGTCTAATTCTCGAGATATTCGTATCTGCTTGAATAATCATTAAGCCGTTATTTTAGCCCCCCAAGGGGTTGCAAGTCAGAGATAACTACTGCATTATTTTTTTGTCGACATGTAGATGATTCTGCAGGACTTTGGTGGCATTCTGATGTATGGTTGATTTTTTATGAATTTTTAAAAATTAAGCCGAGTACCTACTATACCCCCATGGGGGTGCAAGTGAATGAGGCATATGCAGAAATTGTGAGTTGATGCTTCTTAATGTTATTGTGAAATTTGACCTCAATCCTATGTCTAGTTTCCCAGGTGTGAATTACTCACAGAAAACTCGGCTGGAACTCGGCTAGCCCCCCCCAGGGGGTGCAAGTGGAAGTGAGTCATAGAGTTATTCTCTGTATCAGGAGAAAAGAATAAATAACAAATTTTGTGTCGATTCTATGTCTAATTCTCGAGATATTCGTATCTGCTTGAATAATCATTAAGCCGTTATTTTAGCCCCCCAAGGGGTTGCAAGTCAGAGATGACTACTGCATTATTTTTTTGTCGACATGTAGATGATTCTGCAGGACTTTGGTGGCATTCTGATGTATGGTTGATTTTTTATGAATTTTTAAAAATTAAGCCGAGTACCTACTGGCCCCCCTGGGGGGTGCAAGTGAATGAGGCATATGCAGAAATTGTGAGTTGATGCTTCTTAATGTTATTGTGAAATTTGACCCCAATCCTATGTCTAGTTTCCCAGGTATGAAATACTCACAGAAAACTCGGCTGGAACTCGGCTAGCCCCCCCCCCAGGGGGTGCAAGTGGAAGTGAGTCATAGAGTTATTCTCTGTGTTAAGAGAGAAGAATAAATACCAAATTTCGTGTCGATGCTATGTCTAGTTCTCGAGATATTCGTATCTGCTTGAATAATCATTAAGCCGTTATTTTAGCCCCCCAAGGGGTTGCAAGTCAGAGATAACTACTGAATTATTTTTTGGTCGAAATGTAAATGATTCTGCAGCAGTTTGATGGCATTCTGATGTATGGTTGATTTTTTATGAATTTTTAAAAGTAGGCCGACTACCTACTGACCCCCCTGGGGGGTGCATCTAAAAGTGGCATATGAAGTTAATATCTGTTCATTTTCCTGGACGCTATTGTCAAATTTTACATCAATCCTATGTCTTGTTTGCCAGATAAGAATATTTTTATTGAAAACTCGTTCGTCATTCGGCATATTCGACCCGGGGGTGCTGTGGAATGAGTGCTGGTGATGGATTTATCATGGGCCATCGTATAGAGAACGTACCGTATCCAGATTCCAACGTGAAAATAGAAAAATCCCAAATTATCTCGGCGAATCAAAATTTTTTGCATCGCTATCCGGCCAATATTCCAGTGGCGTACGAAAAATTCTGTACAAAACTCGGCTATCTTACTCGGCTGTTTTCACACCAGTTACTTTGTTTGCACTCAGAGCCACTCAAGATCAAAGGTATATCTGTTTTTATATTTTTGTTCTCAATTTAATGGTAAAAATTCTAGGCTCTTTATACCCGTTTCACGTATTGCTGGAAATTCTGAAATAGATTATAGCTATCAATTCTGAATGAGTCTACCGAAAGTAAATCTACCAGGCTGATAAATTTCACCAGGGATGATTGGATGTATCTTCTGCAAGCCCTAGGATATAATGATTGTCTAACTGCAAATTGTATCAAGGTACTCTGTTTCTTTTTCCTTCTTATATATCTCGGCATATTCTCTATAAATACTTAGTGAATTTGTGATCAGTGTCATTAAATATAAATTTAATGTATACGTGAATGTTCCGATTGGAAGATATACTACTTCGTTCTGGTAAATTTACATATTTTATGGTTAGTACAATAGATACCACTGTAACTTTTTTTTCATTCATTTTTTCTAACCCTTACTCACACATAAATCCCACTGAGCTAGTCAGTGCTGCTCTAGAGATATAAAGAGAGGCACTTAAAAGAATTTTTGTAGCAAAGCATCTTCATTCGAAGAAATATAAGATTATTAATAATCGAAAGTGTTACAACTGACAATCCATTAATTTATACCACACCATATTTTTTTTTTATTTACAGATACAAGGGCAAATATATCACAGAGCAGGTTCACTGTTACCAGTGTCAGATAGCGACAACAAATTCCTGCAAATTCATTTTATGGGCAATTCACCACAAGAAATTGATCTGCGTTGTGTACATAACAATTTAGTGAAGAGGTCTATTGTAGAACAATTACAAACTTTATTTCATCAACACAATCAATTGATTATATTGTTTAAAACTGCCCTGGATCTGATGCCATCCGATGATCACAAAATTGTAATCAGAGCTGATAAATCACCTGCAGGTCAACATACAAGACGTTTTAATGCACCAATTATTGATGAAGTTGCTATCGTTGTAGTTGGAGAAAACTTGGAATCCTGTGATATTGTTTTACATCGTCGGAATGATCAATTACAACGTATAAAGGAAACACACTGCTCATATGATATGATATGACCCATTATATTTTGGCAAGGTGAAGATGGCTACGATTTCTCAATAAAAATGATAACTCCCATTAGAGGTAACTAAAATATTAGTTTAGCTATGGCGATAATATCTCAGTCATTATATTATGTTTTTTAATTTTATATTTGAATGTTATTAAAACAAAATCTATTTACAGGTTCTGAAACCAAAAAAAATGTCAATAGTTCAATGAACTATTATTCATACCGCCTAATGATTCGGTAAAATGAAGATAATCACATATTGAAATGTCGGCGATTATATCACAAATATGTTGTTGATATGTATGTTAAAATTGAAACGGAGAGATTAACATTCATCAGGTTGAATCAAACCAAATTCCGATCTGAAGAGTATATTCACCTTCGAGATGCGATTAATACTGATAGAAATGCACAGAATGTCGGTCGGATGACTATTCTTCCAGTAACATACATCGGAAGCCCTCGGCATATGCACGAATATGCTCAAGATGCCATGTCGTATGTTGGTCATTATGGTACAGCAGATTTGTTCATCACACTTACATGCAATCCGCAATGGATAGAAATCAAGCAGGAGTTATTCCCTGGGCAATCACCCATTGATCGTCATGATATTACAGCCAGAGTCTTCAGACAAAAGTTGAAATCTTTAATGGATTTCATCGTAAAACATAATGTGTTTGGTGAGACACGTTGCTGGATGTATTCTGTGGAGTGGCAGAAACGAGGATTGCCCTATGCACACATTAAGATTTGGTTGGTTGAAAAGATAGGGCCAAATGAAGTTGATGCAGTGATATCAGCTGAAATCCCTTATGTACAAGTAGATCCTGGATTGCATGAGGTAATTATCAAAAACATGATACATGGTCCCTGTGGAACTCTTAATCAAAATTCACCGTGTATGATGGATGGTAAATGTTCAAAACGATATCCACGGACATTAATATCGGAAACAATTACTGGTAATGACGGTTATCCATTGTATCGTTGCAGATCGACAGCAGACAAGGGAAAATCAACAATTGTCAAATTAAATCAACAAGATATTGAAATAGATAATCGTTGGATTGTTCCATATTCACCCATTTTATCAAAGACATTCAAAGCACACATCAATGTTGACTCTTGCCATTCAGTGAAATCTATTAAATACATTTGCAAATATGTAACCAAAGGGAGTGATATGGCTGTGATTGGAATTGGTGCAGAGAATTCCAATGATGAAGTTACCCAATACCAAATGGGCCGCTATGTCAGTAGTAATGAAGCAGTTTGGCGAATATTTTCTTTTCCTATTCATGAGAGACACCCTTCTGTTGTTCACTTAGCTGTGCATTTAGAAAATAGACAAAGAGTGTATTTTACAGCACAGAACGCAGTACAAAGAGCTGCTCAGCCACCATCTACGACATTAACCAGTTTTTTTGAGACATGCCAAAACGATGATTTCGCACAAACATTGCTATATTCTGAAATGCCAAAATATTATACCTGGAATCAATCCTCAAGGAGATTTATACGACGGAAACAAGAAAAACCAGTTCCAGGATATACAGATGTATATTCCACCGATGCGATTGGCCGGTTTTATTCAGTACATCCAAGCAATGATGAATGTTTTTATTTACGACTGCAAGTAGTCAATGTACGTGGCCCAACATCATTCCAACAGTTACGAACTGTTGATGGTGAAGTGTGTGGATCCTACAGAGGAGCCTGTCAACGTTTGCAATTGCTTGAAAATGACGCTCATTGGGATCAAACTCTCAATGATGCTGTAATATCATCACACGCTCATCAAATACGAACATTGTTTTCTATAATCATATCTACATGCTTCCCATCAAACCCAATTGATTTGTGGATCAAGTACAAAGATTATATGTGTGATGATATTTTGTATCAAATACGGAATAGAATGGGATATCCAAATATACAAATCAGTGAAGAAATTTACAATGAATCATTGATTTCGATTGAGGACATGTGCTTGATAATGTCAAACAAACTATTAATTCAATTAGGCCTGACCGCGCCCAATCGTCCAATGCATGACGCTTTTAACCAAGAGTTGCATCGAGAAAAACTGTATGATCTCAACGCTTTGAAAGAATTGATTCAAACAAATCTTCCACTGTTAAATGAACAACAGAAGTATGTATTTGAAACTCTTATGAAAGTAACAAATGATTAAACTGGAGGGATTTACCTCTTAGATGCACCTGGTGGTACGGGAAAAGCTTTTTTGATTTCATTAATATTAGCAACAATTCGCTGACAAAATAAAATTGCACTTGCACTCGCTTCGTCGGGAATCGCTGCAACTTTGCTTAAAGGTGGTCGAACAGCCCATTCAGCACTAAAATTGCCATTAAATATGCAAAGCAATGAAACTCCAACCTGCAACGTTTCGAAGAACTCTGCAATGGCAAAGGTTTTGCAGCAAGGTATATTGATTGTTTGGGATGAATGCACGATGGCACATAACAAATCTTTGGAGGCTCTAGACAGAACCTTAAAAAATCTACGGAGCAATAATAACCGATTTGGTGGTGCAATGATTTTATTAGCAGGAGATTTTCGTCAAACATTGCCAGTGATTCCTCGATCAACGCCAGCTGATGAACTCAATGCATGTCTAAAGTCCTCCAATTTGTGGAAACATGTCAAAGTACTTCATTTAAGCAAGAATATGCGTGTCGAGTTGCAAAATGACCAATCTGGAAACATATTCTCTAAACAACTCATTGACATTGGTAATGGCAAATTTTCTATAGACATGTTGACTGGCTGCATTAACTTTCCTCAAAGTTTTTGTCAGTTAACTCGATCAAAAGAAGAACTCATTCAGAAGGTGTTTCCAGATGTTTCTCAAAATTACAGAAACCATGATTGGTTGAACGAACGAGCTATACTGGCTGCAAAAAACAAAGATTTAAATGAATTAAATTTCAAAATTCAAGAACAAATTACAGGCGAATTGAGGATATATAAATCAGTTGATTCGGCTACTAATCAAGATGATGTAGTCAACTATCCACCGGAATTTTTAAACTCGCTGGATTTGCCAGGATTGCCACCTCACAATCTTCAATTAAAGGTCGGATCGGTGGTTAGAACGTTGCGAAAAATCAACCAACCGCGTCTTTGCAACGGTACACGGTTAGCGATAAAAAAATTACTGAATAATGTGATAAAAGCAACTATACTCAAAGGAAAGTATAAAGGAGAAGATGTTCTCATACCGCGCATCCCAATGATTCCGACTGATGTGCCATTTGAGTTTAAACGACTACAGTTTCCAGTGCGGCTTGCTTTTGCTATGACTATAAACAAGTCCCAGGGGCAATCATTAAGTGTTTGCGGTATTAATCTAGAAAATCCATGTTTCTGACATGGTCAATTGTATGTTGCCTATTCCCGTGTTGGAAAATCATCAGATTTGTTTATCTATGCGCCAGGTAATCAAACAAAAAACATCATATACCACAAAGCACTACAATGATAATAATAATAATTATGATTCACATGATTAACAATAAAGCGATTACTTACTTTTAAATCCTTATACATGTTTTATTTAATTATTTTTTATTCACAACGCCCTATTACCAGGGTGACGGTTCTGTTCAGGAGAATTTTTTAAAATACGTAGGCACAAAAACTGCCACATTACAAACCTTTTTGACAGGACGAAGTCTGTCAGGTCAGCTAGTATTACATAATAATGGAGACCCCACATACTTCAATAAAGCAACTAGAACTTTCTCCACATTAGACCTCACGCTTTCACATGCCAACATTAGCACTAATATGGCAGGTTCTAGGTAGCCTATATGATAGTGACCATTTTCCCATAAAAATCACATACCAAACAAGAAATAATCAAAATGAAGAACTTACAGAGAGCTGGAAAATAAATGATAAAGACTGGACCTCTTTCAATAGTATTCACAAGATAAACTGCAAGATTTCCAATTAGATATTGACGTAAACAAACTTGCAGAAATCTTTACGTAGGTACGATAAATGAAGCCGCTGAGCTGTTTGTGGAAAAAAGTAAAAATACTTACAGAAATAATTATAACCCCTGGTGGAATTCCGAATGTAAAGACGCCGTTAAACATAGCAAACAATTGCTGAATGAATTCAAAAACGAAAACACTCCCGAAAACCTCGTGAATTTCAAGAAGAATCAAGAGATCACACAACGAATATTGAAACAAGCAAAAAAAAACAATCATGGCAAGATTACGTATCTCAATTAAACATCAATTCAAACATTGAAGAAGTCTGGAAGAAAATGAGTGCTCTATGAGAGATCTCGAAATAACAGCTTTCATAGACTAAATTAAAAAAATTATCATAGATAAAAAAGATATCCCTGAACTATTGGCACGAAATTTTCAAGGAACTTCATCAAATAATAACTACACAGCTGACTTTTTGAAACGAAAGAAACACGTTGAACATACTGAACCAATAAAAATAAATCAAGATGATCAGAACCCAATCAACCAACCAATAACTCTAGAAGAACTGAAGTACGCCATTGATAACAGCAAGAATAGTCGCCAGGACCAGACCCCATACCAGTTATATTCCTCAAGCATCATCCGGTGTCAGGTTTGGTCATCTTACAAAAGCTGTACAATAAAACTTTCATTGAGGAAACTTTCTTGAAAAAATGTAGAGAAGCTACAATCATACCTATATTAAAATCGATGTGTTCCAAAACAGAAGCTAGAAGTTATCGACCTAGTATATCGCTCACCAACACTATGTGCAAAATCATGGAAGAAATTATAAATAAAAGGCTATGTTATAATTGGAAAGGGAAGGGTTGGTGTCAAAGTATCAAAGTGGATTTCGTAAAAATCGATCCACAATGGAAAACTTAGTACAATTACATACAGAAATTCTGGACGCATTTGCTAATAAAGACGAATTAATAGCAGCCTTTTTTGAAATTTTTGAAGCATATGCCACAACATGGAGGCACCGACTACTGCAAAAACTGAAGGAAGAAAACATTGATGGAAATATTTTATATTACATACAGAACTTTATCAGTGGGAGATCCTTCAGAGTCAAAATAGGCAACAATTAATCTACATCTTATATATTACAAAACGGACTACCACAAGTTTCGGTGAATAACACAACTCTGTTCCTAATAGCCATAGATGATGTAGTCTCTTCAATAAAATTGCCTATAAAACCATCGATATATGCCGATGACCTTGTTATTATGAGTGGTAGTAGAAATTCTTAAACAACTAAAAATCTATTGCAAACCTGTATCAACGAAATTGCAGAATGGTCAAACATATCCGGATTCCGCTGCTCACAGACCAAAACTAAAGTGATGAAATTCACTAGGAAGCATTACAAACCATGCATGTTGAAACTCAATAATTCTTTTCTAGAAAACGTCAGATTTCACACCTTTCTCGGAGTCATGTTTGATACAGGGCTCACATGGCAGGAACACCTCAAAGGGCTCAAAGCAAGTTGCATACAAAGACTAGTTTTATCTAATAACCACTGGGAAGCGGAAGAGAAAACTCTTCTCACAATCTACAGAACATTAATTTGGTCCAAGCTTGTTTATGGGTCAATCTTGTATGCCTCAGCTAGTAAAACCTCCCTGAAAAAGCTCAAATCATTCAGAATACCGCTATTCGACTTGCATTAGGTACTCATTTCACCAGTCCTACCGATAGTCTATGCAAAGAAGCAGACGAAATGCCCTAAGCGTTGCGCCGACAAATACTGCAGCTAACATAACCTGCAAGAATTTCTGGAGACGCGCAGAACCCAAGCCAAAATCAGAAAATTAACCAGAAATACAAGTGCTTATATCGAAACAACAGAAACTATAAACCCCCCTTATATTATCTGGTGAACAACACATCTACCTCCCACTCCCCTCCACAATTATATATAGAGAACCTACTTAACCACCTTGAATCAACAGAAAGCAGAAATTCAGCGTCAACCTCCACCTTACAGAGTACAGTAAAAGAGAAACTCCTAGAGAAATTTTACACAAAATATCAGAGAAATTATTTCTTCATATGAATACTGTCAAATAATATATACAGATGCACCTAAATCATCGGAAGGAGTCGAATGCGCTCTCCTCCACAACACAAAATATCAAATATACCAACTACCAAAAGATTGTTCAATCTTCACCTCTGAACTTGCAGCAGTGCAGAAACTATTGAATATGCAGTCAATCGAGGATTCCAAAACCCACTAATTTGCTCTGATTCATTAGCTCAATACAGGTTGTTATGAATATGTAATGCAAAAATCCGATCGTCAATAATATCTCAGACTTAATAAATCAAGCAACGACAAAAATAACTCTGATATGGATACCCTCTCACTCAGGTATCGAAGGTAACAAAAAAGTCGACACACATGCAAAGACAGCTATTTCAAAGACACAACCTGAAAAAATCATGACTACCTATGACCTCAGCACCAAGTATAAAAAAAAAATAAGACTGAAATGAGCTGCATTCCACCAAGGAGGATCGAAACTCTCTTTCATTAACCACTTTACCACCACATTCCACCCCGTCAAAATGAAAAGAGATGAATTTGTGACAGTGAGAAGACTTCGAATTGGTCATACACGATTCACACACTCATACTTACTGAAGAAAGAGCCCCTACCACAGTGCAACTCATGTAATATCCAAATAACGGTCAAGCATATATTAACGGAATGCTCGCTATATGAAAACTAATGGAAATCCAATGCAATCAGCTCCAAAATAGATGATGCCTTTAACATCTACATATCAGAAGCTCTCAACACTATATCTCTCATCAGAGCAATTGATTTCAAGATATAGGAGAACGACTTATTTCACCATCTTATTTAACATAGTATAAAATTAAAATGTAATATTATATTGTACCAAAACCGCTAATGACCCAGGTGTCGAAGCAGAAAGTTATAATAAATAATAAATAAAATAATAATTAAAAAACGGGAAGTTATACATCAATGGGAAAGTTGCACTACCTGAAGACTTAATAAATATTCCACATAATAAGATCTTGGAGGAGGAGAGTGTCGAGCTGTCTGGTTGGAAGAAAGTGCCCCGGACACACCGCCTACAGTTTCTCGTATTAAACAACTGGCTGAGAAATATGATTACCTTGAAGTTGAAGAGGGTGGAGAGAACACTATAGGAAGAACACCAATTTCGAGAAGATATTGCAGAATACTGAAGATATATCGAGGCAGTTGAGGTCTAAACACAAACCAGTGGCCACTTGGGCGGAAACCCTACCAAAACCTGGTAGGAAGAAAAATTTTTGATCAGTATTCTGCTCTTATTTCTCTAATAGTTTCAATTCATTTTGAATTTGTCATAATTTTCACTAAATTTTTTGTATTGAGTTTTTATGTTTATTTATGTTTAATGATTGTTGCTAACATAAACGCAAGTTCTTTGTTCTCCAAGGTGAGGGATTTGGCTGAGATAGTGGAATCTAACAATTATGATATTTTCGGCGTGACTGAGACCTGGCTCCACGATGACGTAAACTCTGCTGATGTGTCACTTCCTGGTTTTAAATTCATTCGCAGTGATAGAGTGGGGAGGAGGGGTTGTGTTGGTGTATTCGTGAGAGAGCACTATAGTGTTTAAGTAGTTGATATTGATTTCGATTTCGATAGTCCAGTTGCGTGTCTGTGGATACAGTTGAGTTTTCAAAAGTTGAGTATTATAATTGGTGTAGTGTATAGACCTCCAAATCGCAAAAAGCGCCAATGTAAGATTAATTCTTTGTTAATGAGGTTGATCTGATGTTGAATTGTGTATGTCCTATGGCAGATTATATTTTCTGTATTGGTGTGGTCAATGTCAACCAGATGAATTTGTAGGATCGTAAGTTATCCCTACTTATGCGTTTTTTTTGTGAATTCTCCAGCCGACTTAATAGGAGCGAGTGGCGTGATGAACGTGTGCCATTCAGTGACCATCGATTAGCATTTTGTGAGTGCAGCATGCCTAATCCGAAGAGGGTTCAAAAATTTATATTTTATAGGGGCTTTGATCATTTTGATAATGAGGTTTTTCTTTCGAACTTGAGGTCGGAAAAGTGGCACTCGTTCATCCGCGAACCGAATATAAATAAAAAGGTTCAAATTTTTAATGACATTTTATTGAGCGTTTATCACTGTCATGATCATATTAGACGAAAGAGAATTTCGAAGCTGAAAGCGCCCTCGTTGACTGAGCAGCTCAGGGGGTCGATGAAGAGGAGGGACCTTGCTTTGGCTGCATTGAGGCGGTCTGGATCTATGGAGGATTGGAATGTGTATAAGAGAATAAGAAATGGTACTCTGGCTGAAGTGAGACGTAGCAAGAAGTCATATTTCTTGGCTGCTAATTCTGATGGTAATGCGACTACCTGCAGGGCATTAAGACCTCTAAATATTTCAAAAGTTAATGCAAGGGCTATACAAGATTGCTTAAAGGACACGAAATCATTAGAGATTTTTGCTTTTTTGGGTCGAATAAGGACCATCATGATTGGCATTCGTTCCCGAGCTGGAGGCGACAATGATGTTACGCTGGATATGCTCGTTCGAGCATTTCCAGTTTTAGAATCGTATGTTCAGCATCTGGTCAATAGCTGAATAGTTGCCTGTATGGCGCTATTGGTATACCGTTCCCTAAAACTTCTTTTTCAGATTTGAAGATTATCAGTATTCTGCCATTTGTGTCCAAGTTGTTGGAGAAGATTTTGTTAGATCAGATTTTGCAGTACGTCAATGATTTTAATTTGCTGCCGTCATACCAGTCTGGCTTTCGTAGGAATCACAGTACGGCCACAGCTCTGGCATTGGTTACGGATAGAATATTTCATGATCTTGACGGAGTTTATTCTGTTCTGCAGGTTTTGCTCGATTTCTCGAAGGCATTCGACACGATCAATCATTACCTTTTTTGTGCCAAGCTGAAATATTTTGGCTTCTCTGTTTTGACTGTTTCCATGACATGATCGTTCCTAACATTCCTGAGGCATTTGCTGACAATATTCAGTTGATGTTCCGTTTTAGTATGAGCGAGTTGTGTCTGGCTTCGGCTAGAGTTAAGCTTGAAGCGACTTTACAAGTGAGTAAGTCTCACAATCTTCTTACAAACTCGGCTGAAACCAAATGTATTGTCTATTGTAGGAGAAAAGGTAGAGATATAATCAAAGCCGGTTTGGATCTTAGTCTCAACGGGAATAAATTGGAAGTATGTGATGGCGCCAGGAATCTGGGGGTTTATTTTAACAAAGATTTAGATTTCGGAAGCATGTTTCAACTTCAGTTAGGTCAGCATTTTATAAGCTCAGAGTTCTTGATATTCTACTCGTAAAAATTTGACCTTTCAGATGAAGAAGAATCTATCAAACGTATTAGTATTGTCAACTCTCAACTACTGCGACATAATTTATGGGCCCTGTCGGGATAGTTTTCCTAAAAGAAGTATTCAGTTTATTTAGAATTGGTGCTCCAGGTTTGTTTTTGGTCTTCGTAAGTTTGATTATGTGTCTAGTCAGATTAAGGATTTTGGTTGCCTTAGGCTGGAAGGTAGGGTCAGGATGCACTTGAGATGTTTTGTGTTCAAGCTAATAAGATAATGGTACACTGGATCATCGGATACTTAGGTCTACTGCTCACTCGGTGAATTCTGATATCCGTTCAAATTGACGATTGCCGCTCACCAGTCAGCTGGATTTTGTCGGTATTTTTCTTTCAATGCTGCGAAAGTAGTGAATCCATTTGATATGGATGTTAGCAATTTCGCGTTGGTTTTTGCTTTCAAGTCTCAGCTTAGGTCGTTTCTGTTTGCTAGAGAATATATTTGTAAGTAGGTTTATATTTGTTGTTATATATAGGAAACTAGAATGTATTTATTTTTACGTCAACCTTTTTGCTATTTGTTGTATATGCACTCAATGTTTTATTCTCATTTTGTAATTTGCCATGGAAGAATTTGTGGAGTTGAGTGTGGGAGTAGTCTATATGACTAAACTTTGCTTCGGCGGTTATTCTCGGTTTTTGTGAATTGTTTGATTATTTTATTGTGTTGAATTGAGTCAATAAAGTCGAATTATTATTACTAATACTGCCTCTAGAATATGAGATTATTTTTCAACGGTCTGCTGCTTCTTTGTCCATATCAAGGTTTAATACAGTTCAACAGCCGAGACGAGGTGCCTTAATTTTTATTTTTTTTTCACCTTTTGCGATGACTGATAGCTAGGTTGTCCATCATCTTGGTAGCTTCTCTTCTTGAAAAGTTTTGTTCTTCAATCAGCTCTACAGGTTTTTTCAAGTCATCCTATATATCCACTTCGCTTTATGATTTTTCACGTAAACCTAACTATAACTTTTGATTCATAATGCAGTAATGTCTGCTGCACTGCAAACTGAAATGTTACGACTATTTCATATATATGTGATGAACACAAAAAAATACTATATTATTCTGTGAATAATATTTATTGATTCGATAACATAGAAAAATTTCGCACAAACTTCAAACGCCTGCCAACCACAGATGCGATGCCCGAACCAAACCAGCCGACGGTCGCGCACGAAGAATACGCAATTATATCATATAAGTACATTGACATCGTTTGGTAGCTTTCGTTATCATTCGGTGATCACCATGGCCAACCGTCTCCCGTTGCCTATATCTGCTTTATGAACGGCAGTGCATCCTACCGTGAACTCTCTAACGGCCAGTTTCTGAAAGGATGATCAAATCTCATGTCAACTAACACAATGATCATCTTGACAGAGATGTCAAATCAATTTGAGTTTCCGAAAGGATGTTCAGTGCATATTTAACTAATCTATGATCATTTTCAGTTGACATGAGGCGACCCTGTTGCCAGACTGTCCAACCACAGATTCTCCGATAAAAACTAATATTCTGTGATCAAAGAGGATAAGATATCAGTGATTTGTGGTTAAGATTTTAAAATTATCCGATAACTGATGTTTAAATTTTAACACCCTTATAATTTTCCTCAAGTGACCATAATAACATACCTGGTTGAACTTGCTTACAACTGTTTCTTACCATAGATTGCATTTATGAATCGTTTAGCGGCTTAACTGTACCTGTGTATTAAGTCGTATCAGATGCTGTTTTTCAACTGAAAAATTTATCATCAATAGGTCAGTAAAATGAAAAATATCGTTTTAATTTGAAGTATTCAAAATAATTGAGCAAACAACCTTGTTCATACATCATCCAATTTTATTATTTTATCACAGTACACAGAAGTAAAAACAATGAAATGAAATTTGGTGTAATTGTATTTATAGAATGTTTTCAGTCTATAAATAAGAGTAGATTAGAATATAAATTTATTTGAGCTATTGTAACAACTGTTCCTCAACGCACTACTTTTACTTCATAGGATTTTTGTGACGGATTGTATGACCTTTGATCCGAGTCTTCTTCCACAATTATTATTGAACATTGAAATGTGTTGATACTAACAAAGATCTGACTGATATATTTTCATCATTTGTAGAAGTATTTGGGGATCATCTGGGAAGTTCTCTCCGATATCAAAGTCTGCTACGTCTTCATTATGAACTAATGCCAAATTGTGCAGAACACAACATGCCACTATGATATTCATGGTTGTCTCCATTTTCAGCCTAATTCCATAGACAAACAAGGAAAACGTCTCTTCAAGACACCAAATGTTCTTTCAACAGTATTCCTAGTTTTGATCAGTGCTCTGTTGTACGCTTGCTCACCGGGAGTTGATGGCCTCAGAAATGGAGTCAATAAATATGAGCGACAAGGGTAGCCACTGTCCTCCAATAAATAATCCCTGCGGGATCACAAATCACCTGAACATTAAGAGAAAAGTATCCCTTTCTATTTCTGAAAAGCTCACCTTGTGGACCTCCAGGTGACTGTATTTTTATATGTGTGCAGTCTACACATCCAATCACGTTCGGAAATGAACTTATAGAATAAAATTCTGATTTGATTCTATTCCGTTCATCCTCTGTTCTTGGCATAGATATGAACTGGGGTCGAAGTTCAGCAATGACTCTAGATACTTTTTTAATTATTCTACATGCTGTAGTTTTATGGACCCTTATATGGTCAGCTACTGTTATTTGGAAAGCTCCTGTTGCAAAATAGCTTATTGTTAGAAGTACTTGTTCCAAGGCAGTAACTGATTTGTTCCTTGATGTTAAGGGCTTTATTTTATCCTCTATCATATTCAGAAGTAATGTTATAATATCCTTGGAGAGTCCATACCTATTTTTGAATTCCACATCATTGTAGAAATCAAAAGAGTTCATTCTTCTCCTAAGAGTTCGTGGCCTTGGGTTCTCATCTTCGCTAGAATTACTAGACATGCTTATATCCAAGCTGATATCCATAATTATTATCTACAATAAAAAAATAGATTCACCAATTGTTGCAAAAATGCTTTTTTTTTCAGAGAAAACTAAATTATTAACGAAAACATATTACATCGCAAAATTGGAAAAAAATAAATGCCTTCCATAAAAAATTATATATTAAAGACTATTAAATTATTTTCATACATACCGATAAAATTAAGATTTCCTTGGAAAATACATAGATTTCATTCATAAACAAGATTTCTTTCAAGTTAATTCGCCAAACAACACCGATTAGTTGACAAGTTCTTTGACACTAGTTTGACCACTGATTTAGCCTTAATTTGCGTTTCGGACACTCAAAATGACGATTGACATACAATTTACCTGAAATATTTGACCACTGTGTCAACTGACAGCGTGGTCAAATTAACCCAGTTGACTATCCTTTCAGCAACTCAAATGGCAGTTGACCATAGATTTAACAGCTGATTAGTTGATTTCTATGATGATCATCGTTTCAGAAACCGGCCGTAACTTTCTAAGGAGATGGACTAAATATCTCATTTTTGGCGCTCTTGTTCACCTGAACAGAGTGCTTATCAATTTGCCCAAGTGTCTGTGACTTTCGAATTTTTGGGCAAAAGTGGTATCAATCGTTTTGTTTGGACCTACTGATGAATAATCCGTGGTCAAAATCGATTCTGTCCGTCCGTCCGTCCGTTCCGTGAACACGATAACTCTCGAACGGATGAAGTTAGAGAGTTGAAACTTTCAGAATAGGTTTGAGGTATAAATATCTCGGCTAAGTTCGTTATTCGGTCAAATCGGCCGAATAGGTTCGGAGTAACAAAAAAAAATTTTTTTTTCAAATGACACTGTTCAAATAAAAATTTTTTATGGTGCAGTTTTATCAGACGTATACAAAAATACCACTCTCGACTTCGACAAGCTAATAGTTCTGGAGATATGATTTTTCAAAATTTAAATAATTGTAAGTAGTTTACAAGAGCGCCTAAGCCAACTGACCTCACGTCAGTGCTTTCTAAACTTTTTCATAATATTTCACCTGCCCAAATATCTCGGTTTTTCTAATAACTTCCGGAATATTCATCCGTTCGATTTGAAACTTGCAAATTTCTTAATTAACGTTGTGAAAAAACCTTTTTTTTCGCCAGCAAAACCCTATCTAAGATTATATATAGACAATAACATCTAATCATAATTCAACATTAATAAAAACAAAATATCTAGTTCTTCATCATCAGCTCATCCACTTTAAATGTACCCTCAAGTATATATATTAATATATGTTTATATCTTGAATCAGAGTCAGTATATCAACTTTAAAATGGTGGTTTAAGGATTTTTTGACTCATTCGGAGTGAAGAAAAAGTGTACTCTTTTTTCTTTGTCGTGCTTTCGCAATCTTTTATTGCTTCTTCAGGACTAACTGCAATGAACATCAAAAAACACAGAATCAGTACATTTACACTAAAAAATAACAACACAAACTCTTCAAAATCAAAATTAAAATCTTACCGAATTTGAGGTTATACAATAAAAATTGACTTCAAGTAAATCAGACCAGAGTGATATTCTTTTCGATTTTTACGTGAATCAATTATAAAAAGCTTCAATTTTCCGATAACTACAATTTCAGGGAGAATTACTACAAAAATTTTTATCATGCGTGATTTTTCACTTGTCAGGATCATGTCAAGGTTAAGGTTGTCTTTGTCTCCGTGATTTCGTCATTCCGTTCTGCAATGGTCTCAGCATTTCACTCGTCCAGCGGGCCATCATAAAAATTGGTGGAGGCATTTTTCATCGTCAACAGATAACTGTATATGCTACTTAATTGATTGGTGTCTGCTTTCTTATTTATTGAATGTGATTGATTATTGATATGTATCATCTCCAAAACCAGCCTTTTTGTGTATTTTTTTTCAACATCTAATATTCTTGTATGTTGGATATCAATTTCATGGCTATATTTATTTGCATGTATAGCCAGTGCACATCTGTCTTTGTTTAATTGGATATCACTTCTATGTATGACCATTCGGTTTTTCAACCACTGAGAAGTCTGACCCACATATGTACCTGGACAATTCCTAAAGTCCACCTGGTATACTATGTTGCTTTGCAGTGTGTTGGAAATTTTATCTTTGATATGGCTGTACAAATTTTTAACCTTTTTTAAATTATAAGTGGCTAAAATAACATTTTCTTCTCTAAATATATTTTTTATTTTAGTTGTTAAGCTTGGAATGAACGGAAATGATGCGTACATTTTTTGTTCTCTGTTGTTTGAGTTGTGTGTAATTTCGACCTCGTTTAGATGTGTGTTCCCAGTTCCATAGATCAATTTTGTTAACATTGGTTTTGGATATGCATTTTGTTCCAAAATTTCATACAACTTCTTTATACTCTCATTCAAAAAGTTATTGTGGCATATTTTGGTTATCCTCTTTTTCATACTTATTATAGTGTTCACCTTCATGTTTATTGGATGGTTCGAATAGTAGTTTATATATTTGCCCGCACTTGTATCTTTTCTATACCAACTGAGCTTGACCCCTTCTTCAAATCGACATATTCTTGTGTCCAAAAATGTAATTGACCTTGATTCATCTTCTATCTCTATAGTGAATTGCAAACTGGGACTGTATGAATTTAAGTATTCTTTCAGCCTCCCAATTTCCGACTCTGGTAGAGCAAAAACAATGTCATCTACGAACTTTTTCATAAATGGCCACTTTACAGAGAATGATTTTTTCACTGTGTCCAATAGGTGATCCATAACGTACTGCGCCAAAATAGGGCTTAATTTCGATCCCATAGCACACCCAAAAGTCTGTAGATAGAATTTTCTCTTAAAAGTGCAATAGTTATTATCTAGCAAAAAATCTACGATTTCAAAAAATAGTTCCTCGTCAACAGTTGTGTGCGTTTCTATTATTTCCCACTTTTCTTTAAGTACATTCAAAATGGTTGTCTTGTCTAAATTTCCAAACTAATTTATCACATCTGCAGATGCCAGTATGTGGTTTTCTGGTATTTTGTAATTATTTATAAATTCTGCAAATTCAAATGTATCTTTAATGAAATATTCGTTGTTAGTGTCATAGGCTGTTTTTAATATGTCTGCAATGAATTGTGACAGGTTTGACATGGGACTGTTAATGCTTGATATTATAGGTCTGATGGGGTACCTCTTTTGTGTAGTTTAGGATTTCCATATATCCTCGGGCATGCAGAGTTGTATGTCTTCATACTCTTTGCCTTTTGATCTGTTATGTACTGTTTTTTATTTAACTTAGCAATAAATTTGTTGCATTTATTCTGAATGGTCTATGTGGGATCCTTTGTTAACTGTTTGAAGTCTCTTGAATCTAAAATGTTCTGGAGTTTACATTCATAATCTGTGTTGTCCATAATGACTGTAACACCTCCTTGTTATACAATATTTGTTGCCTTACCTTGAATTCTCTTATTATAAACTCAGGTAAATTTGTTAGATCAGATATTATTTTTTGGTTGTCTCGTTCCAGTTTGTTTATTTTAAAATTTGTTTGACATATTTCTAGGTTTATAATTTTCGTTTTAACCGTTTCATCGAATTTCTTGATCTTATTGTGGAATCGTGTATTACGGTATTCGAATAATCCCATGACGCTTTTTAGATTCATACTGATGTGATTAGGTGTTAATCCTTGTCGTTTACACTCTAACAGAAATTATTATTATTATTATTATTAATATATATTGAGTTTGAATTGATTGGGCATCTAGGTCTTTAAAAAAGTTGTAAACAATTTTATTTTGTATAAATGTTTCAGCGCATCCGCCTTCTTCAGTTTACATAAATCATAAATCGACATCTAAAAAGTAACATATATAATATAAAAGTAGAATAATATAATCATTGAAATATCTCACTGTTCATTTTTGCTCTTCTCTGGTCGGTATTGTTGTGTTATTTATGTCAATATCATATATGTCATTGTCAGGGGTCAATGGAATGTTGGTTGTCTTGTCTTCTTCTTTCTATCGGTGGTCTTCTCAGTATTGGCATATATATTTGTCTGAGATTTTTCGTGTCTTTGTTTTCATTGTTTACTTGTATGTGAATCATTTCCAATATTTCCCTTCGTCGTTGTTGGGGTTCTATTCCTAAAATTTTCGTGTCATCGTAATTAAAATCATGTTTTTGATCTTTTTTATGTTTATTAAGTGCTGTAGTTGCGTTTTTGCATATTTATGTGCATTTAGTCTTTGTGAAGTCTGTCCTATGTATTGTTTGTCACAGTCCTTGCAGGGTATACTATATACGAGGGCCGTTCAGAAACAAACCTCCGGTTGATTGAAAAAAATACACCAAGTTAAGTAAAAATATTTTAATATATACATCTTACAACTACATCTTTGCACTATTTTTCGACATAGTCTCCATTACGATTGAGGCACTTATCGTATCTCTTCACAAGCTTTGAAATTCCTTCTGCATAAAAATCACCCGCTTGTGTCTTGAGCCAGCCTGTGACCGCATCTTTGAGCTCTTCGTCGTCATCAAACCGCTGGGACCCGAGCCATTTCTTTGATTTTCACGAACTTTTGCATCAACTGTCTGAACGAGCTCGTCAGTCACCAATGATGTTCTACCACTCCTCTCTTCATTATGAACGTTTTCTCGTACACTTTTAAATAAACGTACCCATTCACGGAAAACTCCTTCACTCATAAATTTTGGTCCGTACACGGCACAAAGCTCACGATGAATAGCTGCTGCAGAGTATACTTTGGCTGTAAAAAACCTTTTAACAGCACGCACCTCACATTTGGCGGGATTTTCTATTGCAGCACACATTTCAAACTGCCACAAAAACTAAACTAGCGCAGGTACGATGTTCACTCGACTACAGCTTGATGCCGACTGACCTGCTGAGCGCGTGAATGTACAGATGGCGCGCTACTCCCCCCCCACTACTCGGACTGCGACCAATCGGAGGTTAGTTTCAGAATGGCCCTCGTATGACCTGTGATTTTTTTGTCTTGGGTGTTGGTGCTTTCAACTTACTGAAGATGTTTCCCACTTGATTGTATGGTCTGTGTACTACCTCTCGGTTGTAGGGTTTCAATATATTACTTATTCTCTGTGACAGCCCTTGTATGTATGGTAATTGTATTCGTCTTGTGGTATCTGTTGGTATTTTCGTCTGTTGTGTGTTGTATAGTCGGTGCGTGCTTTGTTTTGTTAGTTTTGTGATAAGGGTTTCAGGGTAGTGATTCTTCGTCAAAAGTTCTTTCACCTCTTTTAAAGTTTTCTCTCGGAGTATTAGGGATGTTAATTTTAACGCCCTGTCTATGTATCCCATGGCAGTACTTTTCTTATGTGAATGGTGGTGTTGGGAGTTATAATCTAATATATGTGTTGTGTTCTGCTCCTTTCTGTGCCATTTTGTCAATAAATTTCCGTTTTTTCTCATTAGTGTCATGTCCAAGAAGTTCAGGCAGTTCTTTTCTTCTTCCTCAAGTGTAAATTGTAAAAATTCGTGTATGTTGTTGAATTCGTTCAAAATCGACTGTATTTCAGTTGGTATTGTTATAACTAAAACGTCGTCTACATATCGTTTGAAGAACGTAGTTTTATATTTTTCCATGATTTTCTTTTCTATCAACTCCATTACTAACTGTGCTATCGAGCTTGATATCGGGTTCCCCATGGCTACACCCTTAATTTGTTTATAGAATTTTTTCTCATATTGGAAGAAGTTATTGTTAGTGATATATTGTATTGTTTGGATGAAATCTTCTTTTGGTATTAATGTGTGTTGTCTGATTATTTCCCAATTATTTTCGATTGCCTCCTTTGTTAGTTCTGTGGCAATGTTGGTATACAGAGATTTTATACATTTTTACATTTTTTACATTTTTTACATTTTTTACATTTTTATATATTTATATATATGTTTATGTTTATGTTTATACTGGTTTACCTAAGTATACATATATCAATGTTCACCCCCCAGAAGCTAATTGAAGCTTGTGCGAGTTAGGTTAACCAGTGTGTGTTCTGTGTAGGCTTTGTTACTGTGTCCTTACGCCACCTTAGGCACAGCACTGTTAATTTTAGACCCAACAGTGAATGGTGGCCGCATACCGAAAGCTAGAAAATTTCTTTCCTAGCCCCGGACTTGAACCTACAACACGACGGGTTTCCACGTCAAAGGTCAAGGCTTTATTCCACTAAGCTATGCGACACGCATATATATATATATATATATATATATATTGTAAAATGGTTTTTTCCCGCTAGTTCTAGTAGAACAGCTTGTTTTAGTAGAACAGTATGCTATCGTTGAGAACAAATGTGTGTAATTTTCGAATAGCGAACAGAAAATGGTCACAATCGATTACTTTCTGACGATGAATTGAGGTTCAAACTTGGGTATGTCCGTCCGAATGTAGACTCTCTGTCTTTCAAAAGTAGTGAGATTAACGATTCATAATTTCATAAAATGTTAACTGTCCAAATATCTCGGTCAAGTTTGCTATTGGGCAAAATCTATCCAATGCTTCACGAATTATGAGCATCTGAAATTTGGTTTCCTAAATAACTCCTGGAATATCCATCGGATGAAGTTGAAACTTGGGAGATAAATGATTTAGATTTAAGCAAATGCAAATATTCCAAATATTTTGCAAGAATTGACTTGCTAGAAAATTTCATAAAGTTCCCAGAAAAACGTTTTTAATATTTCATATCAGACGTATTATGAAATAATTTTACATGTCAGAAGCGACATACTCTCAAATTCCATGGTCACAGCTCTCTTTCACCAGATTATATAATTATTTTCTCATTTACTCAAGGGCAATCAATCCCTGAAGGAGAACGTAATATTAAGTTTACATGCACATTCCGTATTGACTTTTGTACATTGGAACTTTGGGAAGCAGTCGAAAACGAAACTACAGGAAATTTTTCACCTCCTGGCAAAACCTATTCGCCCGTAACTTTTAGATGAATCCCTAAGTAACCTGTCTGAAAGTACGATTTTTTTGTGATACGTATTCGATTGACATAAATCAGACTTTTTAATTTAGTTTCAGTGGTGGAAACCGAATCGAAATACATAGTTCATTTAATTTTTTATCTTTTTCTGTGCTTCTTAATAGTGTATTAGTAAATACAACCTCCACAATGAATGATTACACCTATGTCTCAAAGCGAATATAAATAATCATGATTTCCTTAGTAGCACTGGAGTTCATATGGCTACTTTCGATTGGTTTTAAGGGGAAGGGAATTTGTGCTTCGAACGTATAAGAGATAAACAACTAAATATCCTCAGAAGCTATTTGAGGGATCGATCACAGATTGTCTCATTATCTATTGATGTAAAAACATACCGCTCATCAAGCGTCACTATAAATAAGGGTGTTCCTCAGGAGAGCATTTTAGGACCCCTTTTATTTTTAATATATGTGAATGATCTACCTAATGTCATTCCCGGCTGGCAAGAATTTTTCACCAATTTTGCAGATGACACTAATATTTTGATAAATGCCAAGTCCTCTGAATTGTTGAGGATTCTTGTTCGTGATCATTTCTTAGATGGATGAGTGGTGTCTAGCCCATAATTTGAGGATCAACTTAACAAAGACCAACCTCATTTTATTTTCTCACAGCCGATCACGATCCGTGGATATGACTGCATTCTCCCATGGAGAACTCACAGAGCAGACTAAGATCGGTTATCTATGCTCTGAGGGTGTTAAGATCTGACTCTTCGGAGTCCTCCCTGATGGCAGTTTATTACGCAAATGTTCATTCCATCCTATCATATGGATTAATTTTCTGGGGTAGTAATATGCGTGCGGAATCTGTATTCAAATTGCAGAAAATGGCGATTCGGACAATATTTGGATTGGCTTATAAGCAATTCTGTAGAGGCTTATTCAGGAAGAATAGATTCCTCACATTGTCTGGGCTTCACATGCTGTTTTTTCGCGGAATTCCACAATATTTTCAAAGGTTTTTACGCCCAGATATGTATCCAACACGCCATTATAAGTTAGTGTATCCAAAGCATCGACTATCTTCCACTGAGAGGGGTTGCTCATACATGGCTGTGAGACTGTACAACCACCTTCCTAGTCTTATCCGCTGTATAACTCTTTCGAGCATGGTGGTACTCGGCTAGTACCACATATTTCTAGACCCATCATGCATGGTGGTGGATAAAATAAACCACCTATTGAATAGTAATTTCAAGATTTGCATGGTGGTTTATTTCATGAACCAGGCTTTAATAACAGACGTTATGGCATATAGTTTTTATAAACTGATGCAATTTTCGCGTCAGTTCATTCTGAAACCGACAAGCAGTAACTTGTTGCTCTCGTAGTCGGTAAACTGCGATACCGATATTCTTTTACTTAGTGAAAAGTGTTTATTTCTTTCACCATCTTATTGCCCACATTATTTCCTTCTTGGAATATTCAGGTAGGTTATTCAATTTGATTTATTCGGATTATTTTCATCGAATTGGTCTGGTGACTGAAATTATATGTGTTCAAAATTTGTACCACCATGCAACTAGGTTATTTTCTGTTTTAGATTCAGTATGGATGTAGAATTGCCATTTCGATTAGTAGGGATGTCAAAAGAAGATTTTCATGCTTTATTATATGCTGATCTACCTTCAGGAGTTGAATCAAGTGATGATTCCGTTGATGGGGATGCTGATGAAGAGGAAGCAGAAGATATAATGGAACCGGAATCTGTAGAAATCGAAAGCGAGAACGATTGGGACGAGGAGGATTTGCAACCTATTTCTAATCTCGTGGTGAGAAAAACACCGAAATGGAATCAAACTAATTCTGTCTGCGCACCATTTCCTTTTTTGTATCAGAGTGGTCCGATGAATATAAGTTCTGATGGTGAAATAGTAAGTCCATATAAACTTTTTGATTTATTCATATCAGATGAAATAATGGAACACATCTTTTTTGAAACGAACTTATATGCCACTCAGACAAGACGAGGTTGTATGTTCAAACATTTGACAAAAATTGAATTAACATGTTTTTTAGGCATAAATATACTTATGGGAATAAAAATTACCCAGTTATCGCGATTTTTGGTCATCAGCACCAGATTTACACGACAGTTACATTAGCAATTTGATGACAGTAAATAGATTTGGTTGGATTCTCACAAATCTTCATATAAATGACAATGAATTAATGCCCAGCAACGGCTCCCCGAATTTTGATAGATTATATAAACTCCGTCCATTTCTCTCTTCACTGCAAGCAAACTTTCTAAAGTATTTTAGGCCATCTGAATACATGGCCATAGATGAATCCATGATTAAATTTAAGGGTGTTCATCATTAAAACAATACTTACAAAAAAGCCAATTAAAAGAGGCTACAAGGTATGGATTTTAGCCGATAAAAGCGGTTATTGTTATAAATTTGATATTTATACCGGAAAGACTGGGTATTCTCCTGAGAAACATGTGGGGGCAAAAGTTGTCCTTAGACTATGCCAAGGACTCGAAAATAAAGGTCATAAAATATACTTTGATAATTATTTTAGTAGCGTTGAGCTTATGGAGTTACTGAAGAAGCATGGAATATTTGCTTGTGGGACAATAAATCCAAATAGAAGAGAACTACCAGCATTTAAAACGGATAAAGAATTGAAAAAGGGTGATTTCGATTATTTCATTAGTGATGGTGGAATATACGTGGTCAAATGGAAAGACAAGAGATGCGTACATCTTATTTCCAACTATCACCAGCCAAATGAGGTGACTAAAGTGAATCGAAGATCTAAAACTGGACAAATTCAAGAAATCCCATGTCCCACAATCCTCACCGATTACAATGGGAACATGAACTCTGTTGACAAGTTAGATCAATTAAAATCATGTTATGAGATAGACAGAAAATCTAGAAAGTGGTGGCATAGAATATTTTTCCATTTCATAGACGTTTCAGTTGTAAATTCATTCATTTTACATAAGCAATTATATCCCACTACGAAAATGAGTTTAAAAAGTTTCAGACGTGAAATAATTACGTGTCTAATATCTGAAAGCAAGGTTTTGCAGAAAATATACAGCGCAAAGAACCTCAACAAATCAACAAGCATAAACCTTTGTTCATCCAGAAATCAAAAACAAATATAATTCGCACATGCCGATATATGCATCCAGAAGAAGATGTGCTCATTGTAGTACAAAATAAAACAAGTACGCACCGACTGGATATGTCAAACCTGTAGTGTACCATTATGTCTGTCAAAATCCAAAAACTGTTTTGCAGAATACCATGCGAATTGATGGCACGTACTTATTATGAAAGTTCAATATTTTCAGTATTATGTGAAACGAATGTTTATTAGTGGCATGGTGGTGCATATGGTGTACCACCTCAAAAATTGTACTTTTAAAGAAAAAATCTTTTTTGATGATACTTTAATTTATTATATACCCCCTCACCAAAATTAAGAAAAAAAGAGAAAATTACTCAAAAAAATATGGCTGTGCTTCTAGGGTGTATTTCAATGGATATTTTATGTGCTTCAAAGAGATAAAAGATGTAAAAATCTTCAAAAAAAAAATTAATTTACTATCAGATTTAGAACCTTACTCTGTTTCTGAGTTTTTGTTAATTGGAGGCAGACTGTAGTCATTTATGTAACTTGTTGACTTGCTTTGTATTTCATTCTTGTAATGATTTAACAAAATGAATAAAAATTATTATTATTAGTGTAGATCTGCACTGAGTGCAACAAATGACGTCATGCAATTTAACAGGTTATCGGAGGAATTGATATCTGGTCAAATCATATGGAAAATGGAATGGAAACTCAGTGTACTCCAGATTAATTGATTTTGAATCTATTTATGATTATTTTCCTTTCATTGCGTTCTACCTTTTGATTTTCGAGCTGAATTGGAATGGTAGAGTATTATAATGTTTTTTTTTTCATTAATTTGTCAATCATTCAGACAGCTTATTTTTTGTAGAGCGAAGATGAAGTTTTCGTTTCAGTTGTTTTATAACGAATAAATATAGTGTGAAAAAAAAAAACATTGAATTAATCGTCAATGATTAATACAATATAACTAAGAATTTTGAAAAATTTTATGTGAACTGCATACTTAGCATCCGTTCTGCCGACTATTTCTTCCTCTTATTCAACATGTCTTTCCAGCTTTTTCTTTATTCAAATAAAATAAATCTTCCATAAAAGATGAAATTCTGAATTCTCTCACAAAAATCAAAACGTTAACATTTGATTATGTCAATATTGTTCACCATATTTGCCCTGGATGTGATGCACCGACTCCTATACCCAGTGCTGAAAAAGTGCGCTGGGTGCACATTAAGGGCGATCTTGGCACCAAATCTGAAAAAGTTCGCACCGAAAAGATAAACGGAAAACTACACACCTGAACGGTGCAGCACTTATGCATACCAGGCCATCAAGCAGAAAACGCTATAAAAGTGTTTTCGTACTTCCGGGCCTAAAGTGACAACTTCACTCCCTTGTGACAGGTACTAAAGTGTCACATTTAATCCCTCCGGGATTAAATATTGACGAAACTCCCGGAACGATTAAATCACAAACAAACGAATTTAAGGGATATTTTATTGAAAAATACAATTAATTAGAATAGTAATTATCGTTGATATTCAAATTAATATTGTGACAGTTCATCATATTGACCAGTCTTTCCTGGGTTAATGCAGCAGGTAACTGACGAGTAACAGATAGGTTCTCATCATATTGAACTGGTGTTTGTTTCGAAGATCCTGCGGAAACAGGAAGCGAGAATGAGGACTGTGGCATAACTATAGTGGACGAATCGGCGACTTGACAAAATATTTTATCTGAAATATTTTGTTTATTTTTAATAGACGATTCAATATATCCCTCGGCCACGTTGGGGGATTTCCATCCTCCATGTCTTTTCAGCACGTCTATTGTTGCCCCCGAATCAGCTAACAAAGACGCAGATGTGCATCTAAAACAATGTCTCGTATAAGACGTCGCATTTTCTAATTTCAAGAAAGCTGCTATTTGTTGTGGAAATGTACCAAACATGTTTTTTCCTACTACTCGCGTAGTACATTCTTTGTTGATGTATTGAACAAAAAATTTTGAATGAGGTGTCCTTGTCTTTCGCAATGCTACATATTTTCGAAATATCGCCACAAAACTCATGGCACTGTTTTCTGAATTTTTGATCACAAAATTTCGGTCAATTTTGTTTTTGGTGTTTCTAATCGCAATTAGGAAGGAATCGCCCAAATCTCTCACATCGTCGATTTCTAAATCAACCAACTCTTTTCCACGACAAGCTCCCGCAACGCCCCAAATAAGTGCAACCTACAAAAAAATTGATTTCTTAAAATTTCTGAATACAAACACATTTCCACATTTACCTTAAACATTAAATATTTATCATCCGGAGCCTCCCGTAAGAACTGATCTACCTGCTCAGACGTGAAAATTCTTGACTTCTTTGGCTTAAATTCCTCATTTCTTCTCTTCAAAAAAAGCTAATAATTTTGGAAATTTACTCATATCAATATCTTCTCTAACGTTAATAACAGATTTCAGCATTGAGTACCTAATGTGCCTAGAGAGTTGAGGCACAAACCGCTTTTGATTTATCATTGAAGTAGACTAACAGCGCAGTAGGTTGTCTCACATTTTTTAAGCGGCACCAATTTTAAAAACATTGTACTGCTGCTCGTATAGTTTTCTAGATTTCGGTGGTAACAATTCTTCACTTACTTCGGCTGCTCTTTTATCAATATGAGATACACCTTCTTCACTCATGATACCAATAATTATCAATAACAATGTTTCTTTACAATGACACTGGTAATGACAATGTTTCTAAATTATAATTGTCACAACGCAATGTTACTATGGTAACTTATTTTAAAGAAAGTTTATTAAATGAGTTGAAAAGAGAAAACACTGATTGAAATTATTGAAATAATTAATAAAATCATACCGGGAGTACGAAAAGTATCGTATATACCTTGCGACTGAAGTACATTTAATCCTTCAGGTAAATTATGGCCCTGCCTGCGGGCCTACTCCTTCAGTCCCGCGGTATATAATATACTATTATTTGGGATCAGGGACTAATTTGCTGTGACTTTTTAATTAACGAGCATTCACGTATTAGATTCTTGTGTTCCTGCTTCTCTATTAATCATATCAGTCAATTTAATAATGTTTGGAATCTGAAATATACCCAAAAAATTCAACCAGTATTTCCTAACCATTCAACTTTCATTGTTATGAACGTTGCTCCAGGTGTTGAACCAATTCGTTCCCATATAAAATTGAGAATATTACGACGGAATCTCATACCACGACGAAAAGCACGACTGGAAGATAGATAGTATTCGCACCCCACATCTAGGCTGAACCTTGGATCGATAAATGCGTGTAATACACCAGAAAACAGCATTCTTAAAACGAACCGAGTGAAGCACCGAAGTGAATCAGAACAAATGGGGCAATAAAGTCTTGTTGCATGTCTGATAAACAATGCAATCAACCCGCATAGTAGATGTATTCATTACCGAACTTAGCAGGACTGAATTCCTTTCCGATGTGATTTGCAGCAGGGATTTCCTACTAGCGTTTCTAATGACTTGTTATTGTGTCTGCGGAAAAATTGTGGCTATAAACTTGAAGGTTTTATTCTTCTGAATGCCAAAATGCAGTTTGCTATTTTATGAAATGCAATTTGTATTACTGAAATGGATACTACTCAACATATCTCATACATGCTAGTTTATTAAAATGGGCTTCAGAATGAAATTCAATGAAAATCAATAACAGAACAAAAACAAATGCTTCATTATTATAAGATTTTATCCGATCATCGAATGAAAGAAATCATTTTTATGTGTATAAATTTAATGCGTTTTATGATGTGATCGACAATAGAGTACCTCAGAGATACGTGTTGGGACCAACACTATTTAATACACAGGGTGGCCATTTGAAAACGAAACAGACAAAATTACAGACGAAATAAATTTTTTCGATAGAAATGCTTGGACAGGTCGATTTCTGCTTTGAGGAGAACAACTTAAGATGTAGGTTACGGATGCATAGCGCTTCAACCCTTGCTGCTACAACCCCCACTCCCAATTTTTAAATAAGGGAGATGGGGTAAGTGATACCTCAATTCAAAGTTATTTTTATACTGATTTCGGTACAGTAATTGTTTTTTCATTTTATGCATTAGTTCTCGAAGTATTCATCCGTTGGTTAATTTTATCAGTTAAATTAATTTTTTGCGAGTAATTGACATTTCGTGCTTTTGAAACAACAAAATTTCCGTACTTGTATTTGAAATTGCAAAACATCTACAACTGGGCAAATGAAGTCATACCGTACGTGTTAATGCTACTAGGGTCAGATGTTCGACTACACTGTAAAAAATAGTTCCTCATCTCAAACCATATTAATTTGTCTCAAGTACTCCGTACGTTTGAATACAGCCAAATGCATAAAGTACTTGACCCTACCGCCCTCTACGGTTGAGAATGGCGTTTACCCTAAATAAAAGTTTCTTGAGCTAAGAAACTGATTAGTTTCAACCAAGCTCAGAGTTATTGACTCAGGTGGTAAAAAAATTTGATCCAACGGTAATATTAATTAGTATGTAACTATTGATACTTTTCGTAGAATAAAAATTTTGGTTTCATGTAAATAAATATTACATTTCACTGAAACTCGATTTGTAGTTGATTTAAAGGATCTTAGTTGAATGGGTCGAGAATTGAGTCGATAAAAATGATAGTATCTCTTATGTCAAGTGAAAGTTTCTTGGGTTAAGAAACTGATTGATTTGAGCTAAATTGAAGGGTTTTTGACACTAGCAAAGGAATAATTTGATAAAACAATAACAAACAATAATTTCTCTTTTATATTAATAAATACCGGAATACCGCGGCAGACCATGAATATTGTACGGAATGGGAAAGGCGTCTAGAGTTTCGTTGGAAGTTGCAGAGAGGGAGCGAGTATACCTCAAGCGTCAACCGTCTGCTTTTCAAGACACGTCGTAAAGACAACCGTTCCCATCACGTCGGGGTCACCAATGTAGAATCGAAGGAATTTATCCCTACTTATGCGTTTCGTCCCTGGCGCACACATTTGGACTCATCAGTAAGGCTTGTGTGCGCCATACCATAGACGCAGTGGTTAGAAGTTTTGAGGGAGCCGCCGGGAGTTGAACCCGGCACCTAGTACCTAATCGGTGTGAAACTTGAGCGCAAACCTCTAGGCTACCGAAGCGCTGTGAACTAAGTTATGCGTGGCTATATAGAGTGCCGCCAAGAGATCATATACACTCCCCTGCCGCTACAATAGCTATAGTCCAGGCAGTGGGTTATCATCTCATCCCTGTCATCATCCAATACCAGATCACCCGGTTCTCCACCAACACAAAGATATTTGGTTTTCTCTAAGTTGACATTTAAGCCCCACTTCTCGTATTCTTTAATTAGCTTGCGCATCATGTATTCCATGTCATCTTTATCACCGAATACAACAATATTGTGAGTAAAATGCACAAATAATTGCATTTAAATGGGATATATTTAATATAAAAGAGATAGAGTTTTGATTTAATTGCAGCCAATATAAAAAAATTGCTACAATTAATTCGTTTTATTAAATCAATTACGCAATATTTTTTCACAAATGTCACTTCATATTGCAACAATTATATGTTCAATTTTATTCAAATATTTATAGTTTTCTTCAAGTAAATGAGGCGAATAATATAATCTCACGAGATTCTTGTCTCAAGAAACTGTAGTCGTTGCATCAACTGACAGAATTTAGGACAACCGTACCTTCGTTCTATTGAACAAATAAAAATGAAACGAACGAATGGTTTCGTTAAAACCTATTTAGAATAATGTATTTGTATCAATCAATTATGGATATTGAGACAAGTGCATAAACAATTTCTTGTAATTGTATGTTTATGTTGAATCAGTTGTTTCTTTCATTTCGCTGAAATGTGAAAAGTTTCAAGCGAATGTTTTAGCTGTTCTCTATAATCAACTAGGTTGTTTTAATCAAGAAAAATAGTTCATTTGGAGTAATCAATTTTAGATTAATTCAAATTAAAATGGTTTGATTGAAAAAAAAATTCTCAATCTCCTGAGGAGTTTGAGCGCAGAATTTTATTTTTTACAGTGTAGCTGTTTTATTCACTGAAATCATTCTCCAACTGTACGGTATCAGAACGATTTGAAGTATTGATCTAAGAAATAAGACTTTTCAAAGTAAAGTAAATTATTAATCAAAAACTCACATCAATTAATTAAATATTCAAATTGTTCACCATTAACTTCCATACAATGAAATAAGTTTTGTTCGAAACGAAGGCGCAAATTTTGCAGCATTTCTAGAGTGATTTGACGACATTCGTTCACTATATGTCTTCTTAAATCTCCTATGGAATCAGGCTATGTAGAGTAAATTTTATTCTTCAAGTGGTCCCAAAGAAAGAAATCTAGTGGTGACAGATCTGGCTGGTCATTCAGTGGGACCCCTTCTTCCAATCCACCGATTTGGAAATCTTTGATCCCGATATTTTCAAATAAAAATAAAAAATAAAACTGGAAAGGCGTGATGATAAAATCCGATAATTCTGTGGTTTTTTTGGAATTTCTCACTAGAAAGGGATGATTTAAAATCTTGAAGTAAAAAGAAATTATAGTACAACAACAAAAATCCATGTTTATGGTGTTGAATTCTTCTTACCAGAAAATTAGTATTTTGTATCTTCCTTCTCGATATGGACCTCATCGGATGAAACATGAGTAGGTGAATCATTATTAAGAGGAAAATAACGTTTTTAAACAATTCAGATTCATTAGTGGATGTTGTAGAAGGTATTTTTCATTCAAACTAAACTGGACTACAGAGGGGTATTTGCCCAATGTGAAAACTTAAAATGCTTATAACTTTTTAACGCAGCTGAATATGGAAAAATCGTAATGGTAAAAGTGTTTCTTTTGATCTCAAGAACCTATGGTTAAAATTAACGCAGTGGTCAAAGACTCACCCTGTATATAAACGGAATATTTTCAGTGGACTACAGAAACATGGTCGGATTCTAAGATGACATTACCATCTTTTATAGGGCAGACGACTGGAATTCTCTGAGAATAAAAATTGAAACTGAATTATCTTTCATCAAGCTATGGCTGGACAAGGAGTTACTTACTGTGAATGTTGACAAGACCCACTATCTACCTTTTTGTTGTGATGGAGCTGGAACCCCCCATTCAAAGAATTAACGATACACAAATATATAATTATATTTAACTCCGCCAGTGGAGGAGAATGGGTGAACTAAGTAACTCAGGAACCACCACTGCCGGTCCCAAGCCCGGATAAATAAGGAGGGTTGAGCGAGGGGCCAACAACCCCTCCTCGTGAAAAAACCCATTGTTAAGAAAACTAGAAGACAGTCTCGGAATAGGACGGAACAAACTAAACTAAACGACCCAAGCAACGAAAACGGACTATGAATGTGGGAACATGGAATGTATTAAGCTGGTATAGACCTGGAGCAGCCCTTCACGCTATAGAACAATTGGAAAAGAACAAAATGGACATTACAGCTATACAGGAAGTAAGGTGGCCCGAATCTGGAAGCGTAAGAATTAGTAGGTCCATGGTCTACTTCAGTGGCAGCCAACAAAACAGGCACGAGTTCGGTACAGGGTTTGTAGTCGCGGATCGTCTCGTAGACTCTCTCATATCATTTCAACCAATAAGCGAACGCTTATGCTACATCCGTTTTAAGGGTAATTGGTACAATCATTCGTGCATATCAGCCTATGCACCAACCGAAGAACATGATGAAGACGCCAAGGATGCTTTTTATGATGAACTCGAAAGAGTAATTACAAACGTCCCAAAACAAGACCGACTAGTATATGTGGGGACTTCAATGCTAAGATCGGTAAGGAGGATTTCCTGAAACCACATGTTGGCGATTACAGTCTTCATGACGTATCAAATGATAATGGTTTGAGACTAGGCGGTCTAGCAGCAGCTAATAATATGATGGTGAAGTCTACTATGTTTGACCATAAGAATATACATAAACAAATATGGTTGTCAAATGACGGGATTATAAGGAACCAAATTGACCACATTTTGATCAATGCTAGACATGGGAATAATATCATGGACGTAAGAAGCCTTAGAGGAATAGATGGAGATACAGACCGTTTTTTGGTGCGTGCTAAAGTTATGGAACGAATATCGAGTACAAGAAAGGAAAAGACTATTTCAACACCAAAATGGGACATTGAGAAACTACGAGAACCTATCCATAAGCAATCATACCAGGACCATATAAACAATCGACTGGAAACAATGGAGCAACGAGAAGAAGTGGAGCATTCCTGGACATGTATCAAAGATGCTGTGAAGAGTGCAGCAAATGTCACACTAGGAACAAAACCAAAGGTTAAACGGAGAGAATGGTTTGATGATGAGTGCAGAAGAGTACTGGAGCTTCGTAATGAAGCAAGAAAAATAATGCTGCAAGACCAGACAGAAACCAATAGAGAACGGTATAAAGATCAAAGAACGGAAGCAAAAAGAATATTGAGAAGGAAAAAGAAGAATCATGAGCTACAAAAATTTCATGAACTAGAACAAGACCGCTTAAATAACCGGCCAAGAAAATTCTATCAGGAATTGTCGAACATTAAAAAAGGATTCCAGCCTAGAGGCGAAACAATGATCAAAAAGGAAGACGGGAACTTAACAAGCGACAAAGATGAATTGCTCAGAGAATGGAAACAGTATTTTGACGTGCTTCTAAACATTAACAACGACAATGGTCATAGTCCTTCGATATACCACTCGGCAGAACCGCTCATAGATGATCCTTCATACGAGGAAGTGATACAAGCTATAAATATGCTCAAGAACAATAAAGCCCCCGGAAACGATATGATTCCTTCTGAATGTATCAAAAATGGAGGAGAGACATTGTACAGACACCTACACATACTCATCTTGTTGATATGGGGGGATGAAACGATGCCAAACGAATGGAAGGAGAGTATAATCGTGCCTATATACAAAAAAGGAGATAAAAAAACATGTAGCAATTACAGAGGAATCTCCCTCATTAGCACTTCATATAAGATTCTAGCCAACATAGTCCTAGAACGCCTAAAACCCATCACAGAAGAAAGTGTCGGAGACTATCAGTGTGGCTTTCGAAGAAACAGATCAACTGTTGACCAAATTTTCATCATAAGACAATTGCTGGAAAAATTCTGGGAGTTCAACCGGGATGTCCACCGTCTCTTTGTGGACTTCAGACAGGCATACGACAGTATATTGCGAGTTAAACTTTGGGATGCAATGACGGAAATGGGAATTCCCAGGAAATTAATAAATATAACCAGGATGTGTGTAAACGGTTCCCGAAGTAGAATACGAATAGGAGATATGCTTTCTGACGATTTTGAGATAAATAACGGGCTTAAACAGGGAGACGCGATATCGCCAATTTTATTCAACATCGCCCTGGAGAAAGTGATAAAAACTGCTGAAATAGGAGTTGAACTTTTTGGACGGGATGGCCCGAAGTTATTGCTGGCTTTTGCCGATGATATTGACGTGGTGGGTGGCTCGTTGCTGACTGTGAAAGACCTCTTTTCGAGAGTAGAAACACAAGCGGAGCAAATAGGACTCAGAATAAACGAGGATAAAACCAAGTATATGCACACCAGAAGAACAGGACGCAGAGATAGAGTGGGTCAAAATGTCACTATGGGTGATTACAATTTCGAGAGAGTTGCAACGTTTAAGTATTTAGGAGCCACAATCTCTCAAGATAATAATCTGACAGAAGAAATCAAGGTCCAAATTCAAAGTGGAAATAAATGTCTCTATGCATTAAAGTCAGTGTTAGCATCGAAAAACATCTCACGAAGAACAAAAATTACTATATATAAAACCATTATACGACCGACGGTTATGTATGCTAGCGAAACCTGGACCCTTACCAAGGAAAACGAACGAAAATTGAGAGTTTTTGAGAGAAAGGTTCTGCGCAAGATTTTCGGACCACTGCGAAACCCATTAACACAACAGTACCGAGTAAGGACTAATCAGGAAATATCAGAATTATACAAAGATCCAGATATTGTGAAGGAGATAAAAGCAAGAAGACTACAATGGGCGGGTCATGTGCAACGACAGCCTGACACGCGGATGGTGAAATTGGCTTGGGAAGGAGCACTAATAGGACGAAGACCTTTGGGGCGCCCTCGAATGAGGTGGCTGACAACATCAAAGCAGAAGTAGATAGAGACCATCGGGATGCAATACGACCCAGCGTTGATGGAAGATCGACAGCAATGGAGGAGGATAGTACAGTCGGACAAGACCCACCCCGGGTTGTAGAGCCATGGAGTAGTAGTAGTAAATATATAATTCCATATTTTTCCTGAAAAAAAAATTGAAAACCTAGGAATAATTGTAGACAACAATTTGAGATGGGACTTCCATTATAAATATAGCGTTAATAAATTGAGGACCATTTTATTCAGGTTCAGAAAACTCAGAGAACTTCTGCCGCTGATATATCTCAAAACATTATACTTTTCGCTTGAGGAGAGCCATATTCGCTATGGAATTGCAGTGTGGGGAGGGGTTTCGAACAGTCATATCCACCAAGTTGAAGTTATGCAAAGGTGTTTCCTCAAGTTGATATTCTCAAAAAATGATAGATATCCCTGTGATAGCTTATACATCGAAACTAGTATATTATATATATATATATATATAAATATGTATTATTCTTGTGCTATATTATATATAATTTAGAAGTAATCTTCTTGGGGTTAGAGCACGGGATCAAAAATAAGGACTTCATCTATTTTTGATCCCGTGCTCCTTTCTAACCCCAAGAAGATAACTTCTAAATTATATATATATATATATATATATATATGAATGAATATATTTTCTTGGGATTGCGGTCACTAGTTCATTGAAACACGGTTTTCTATTAACCAAGCTTTCGGAACTTTATTGGTTCCTTCTTCAGGGCTAAAATACATACATTGTTTAATGGTACAGACATTGTGTAAAAACTTACAGATAGAATTAGTGTTTACAAAGGTTCATCTTCACAATTTTGAATAAATTCATTGGCATTTGTCAAAATTTGATCTTTGATATCTGGATGTAAAATATTATTATTATTGTGATCATTCCACATAGAATTTGATTTGTTCAAAGAATATTATTGTTATTTTTTTAAAATAGTAATTTATTGAAAAGGATTCAATGAAAATAGGAAAATGCGAAAAGGTAAAATTTGATTTATGGTAGATTTGACTGTAATTTTATAGTTAATAGAATATGGGAGTAAATAACACTTAAATTTTCTATATCTTTCCTTTTGTTCATTGAATTATTTTCTAGATAAATTTCAACCATCTCTAAGAAATTTCTTTTGTGACTGTTTTTTTCGTTATTAAGAATTTTGATGTTATTAAAATCAATATCATGTGAAGTTGTTGAAAAATGTTCCGAGAGAGCGCATGATTTTTTATTTTTATTTAATCACAATGTCTGTACCATTAAACAATGTATGTATTTTAGCCCTGAAGAAGGAACCAATAAAGTTCCGAAAGCTTGGTTAATAGAAAACCGTGTTTCAATGAACTAGTGACCGCAATCCCAAGAAAATATATTCATTCATTTAATAAAAACGGTCAAGAAAAATAGATTGAAATATATATATATATATATATATATTCTTTTGAACTTTTGGCTTACAATATTCAGTTAGCAAACAATAAAGCATATAGATCAGGGGTTAGTGACGGGATGTCATACAATCCGGCGTATCACATAAAAACCTAGGAAAAAACCCCGTAAAAATCCTGGCTCCCCGCCTAAGTGTGAAAGTACAAAAATAAGCTGAAATATATTTGGGATTTCTTTCTTCAAGAGTGGTCTTCGATTGATGGAAACAGAGACTTCTTCAAGGTGCCCACATCGAATCTGGAAATAAAAAGACAAATGCAGAAAAAAGAACTGAATATCAAAAATACAAAATTTGAAAAAAATAAAGAAAACTCCCTCAAATAAGCTTTTTGGATTAACTCGATATTGTGAATCAAGGATTTTTTAACATAACAACTAAACCTTAAATTTTACTAAGGAGATAATCAATGAATACATAACCTTTTATGGTTCCTCTTCAACGAAGATTTTTTTTTAGTATCCGTATGTGTCTCTCGAAGGAGAATAATCTCAGCACCATAGTCCTTTGTTAGTTTAGAAATATAGTCACTCTTGTCCTTAGAAATACCTTCTATATTCAAATCTAATACACTAAATTTGTCGCCAATCTGCAAGGAGGATTCTTCGAATCGGGTCTTGCGGTCCACGTGACGATTTTTCAGATCTTCTTATGTTTGAAGTCTGCTATGGAACTCATTCAAAGGGAAATCATCATCCATAGTTGACGGAGGTTGTATGTTGAACATAATACAGTTGTACTATTTGTGTTCTTGCTCCAGATACCATATACATAAACATAGAGCATCGCTGCCTTCACATCAATACCACACTCGTCGGAGGGATCATTATACTGTACCTTCAATGGTGAAATTCGTCACTCAGAGATCATATGCTTACTTTGCACCTAAACTTTATAATTAAATCGGATTCCTGAGAATATTAAATCCATTTCAAATATCAGCCGCTTCAAAAAACAATTGAAACAGTATATTCTTCAGGGTCCGAGATTTGAACTTCTACGACTTTCTGAATAGATGAGAGGAGAGTCAGAAAAATCGTTTGCTCTGTTCCTCACCCGAGTTCAGTGGATATTATTGTTTTGAAATTGATCTTTGTGTATTTTTGATTGCTCATATATTTTGTATTTGTGATTTTATATTTGTAGGACTGATTTTATGTGTGCAAGATCTTACAGGGCCTGTATTTCTTTTTTTATAGATTTCCATAAAGAATACGTCATGAAAAGCCGAAAGAGTTATCTACAACAAAGCATTTCGTTTTATTTCTCACTATTCGTACAAATGACAACGACTTATTTATTTAAATGGATTTTTCTCGAATGCACAAAAAGACTCATTACTGCTCATTAAATGCATCGTGGTCCATTACACGCAGCTGCCAAATTTTAAAATTATCGTCCGTTTCATTTTAAATATATTAATTTGGTGCCAAACTTTATACCAACCCTGTATTTGAACGGAACTGGCGACATTTCTTATGTTGCTTTACGGTTATTTTATCTCGTGTTATTTCAATTTTATATAACGGGTATTTTATTTACATGGGCGGACCTGTTGTCCATTGTTTATCTTTATACACTAATCAATAATTGCTAGGGTACTTTTACGTCTTCAAAATTTATCCTATGGTCAAGATTGAATGCGTGGGATGCTAGTGCGCATCGTACTGGATGTTTGGTGATATCTGATCTGTGTAATGCCATTCTCCTTTTAATCCACTAAGATGTTTGTCCTTTATAGGTTTGTTCACAATTTTCACACTTCACCTTGTAAACCACATTTAAAAAGCTACCGAGAGACCCTACACTTACGATACAGTGAAAATGCAACAAATACATAAAAAAACTCGAAAATTTGAAAACTATAACGAAAGAAAAAGTACACAAAAATGATTTTCGTATGAGACCGATTATATCGAGTATTAAGAGCCCACTAAATACATTATCAAAATTCATTGCAGATATATTGAAGGTTAGTTATAACGAAGAAAATGAATACTACATCAGAGATACTATTCATTTCTCAACAACTGTAAACAACTTCATACTTCCTGATGACTACACATTAATCTCGCTGGACGTCGTAAATCTATTTGGTAATTTAGACTAACATGATGTTATAAAGGTTATAAAAAAATGGAATGAAATAAATAACCATACACAGATTGAAATGGAGCTCTTTCTGGAAATTGTAGCGTTTTTGTTAGAAAACAACCATTGCACAGGCAGAATTTCTCCAAAAAGTATTCGGATGTGCGATGGGTTGCAAACTTAGTCCATTTTTAGCACAATTTGTTATGAATCACCTAATTGAATCATGTGTGAAAAAAATACCATTCAAAATATTATTACTTAAGAAATTTGTTGACGACCTATATACCGAAAAATGAAATACCGAACATATTAAAATATTTCAACTCTCACTCGAAAAATTTACAATATACCATAGAGAAAGAGGATAGTGAACAGTGTGTACCCTTCTTAGATACATAGGTACACAGAGATGATAAAACTGTTAAGTTGAAGTGGTACAGAAAAGAAACACACTCGAAGAAAATGCTATATTATTATTTAAACCACAACATGAATACAAAAATAAATGTGATAAAACAAATGAAAATAAGAGTCGAGAGAATTTGTCATGAGTCATACATCAGAGAAGGAATAAACAATCTTATGGAAATATTTGAGCAGAATGGTTATCCATGTGGTTTATTAACAAAATTGTTGTTTTCGAGTAACATAACAGACAAGAAATACTGAAACAACAGAGGAATCCGATTATGCATCATACCCGAATATAAATGGTTTAACTGGAAAGCTGAAGAGAATATTTCAAGGAGAAAATGTTAAAATTGCAGTAAACAATCAAAAGACCGTTAAAAACTTGTATACTTAACTTAAGGACCCAATCGAAACGCCCGTCAAGAGTGATGTGGTTTATGAGGTGAAGTGTGAAAATTGTGAACAAACCTATACAGGGTCTTTCACGAGGAACCTCACCCATATTTATAAGGGAAACTACTGAAAGTATTTTCATGAAATTCAGCACTTATAAGTATTTCACGATGCTGATGAAATCTAAAATATTAGTTATTTTGATGTAACATTTTTCAGTTTTGGTTGGAAAACTCTCGAAAAGTTCGAAAAAAAAAATCGAAAATAGAGCTCCGCTGAAACAAGAATATCTTCGAGGTTTTCGGATGGAAAATTTTCAATTTTCATATTTTTCAAGATGTAAGATTGATGTATCCACTTTGAAAATTGAAATCGCGATTCATGATACAGGGGGTGAAAAAATTGCTTTCAAATTTAGGGATGACAAAATCGTGAAAAATCAATTTTTTCAAATTAGAACCCCACTTTTTTATGGCAAGTATTGAATCTACGTGTATAATGTGAGTGTATGCATCACACCCTTGCCCTAAAGTGGATATTTTCTGAGTTATTCACAAAAAACTGTTTTTCGTCTTGAATTTTCAGCTATTTCTTTTCCCATCACGCCAAAAAGATGACATTTTCAGGAACTGTTACTTAAACCATGTTATAGATTTTAGTACCCTGATATGCAAGAGAAAAAAGTTACAGGTTGTTCCTGCATATATGGCGAATTTGGATTCGAATTTGTATCGGAAACCAGAGCTGTGCCAAAGCATTGTGCTTAGTGCTCGTGAAAGCACTCTAAGCACTTTAGTGCTTCCGAGCACTGTGCTCGCGAGTACTTTTCAAAGGCTAGTGCTTAGTGCTTGTTTTTCGAAGCACTCTCGCGAAAATCTTAGTGCTTAGTAATTCGCTAAGCAATCGTGAAATACTTATAAGTGCTGAATTTCATGAAAATACGTTCAGTAGTTTCCCTCATAAATATGGGTGAGGTTCCTCGTGAAAGACCCTGTATAGGACAAACATCTCAGTGGATTAAAAGGAGAATGGCATTACGCAGATCACATATTAAAACAAGTTGACCGCAAGTCAGTGATTTAAATTATTTTTTTATAATTCACTTGCCCACTCCTATGGATAGGAGCATTGTCCATCTTCTATATGGATTTATAATGAATGGTCCAGCTATATCCCCACACAGAAATAAATCGAAAGTATTGCGATACATGTATAACTGGACCCTGCTTTTCGGAAGATCCGGAGAAACACGAAAGAAACCGAAGTTACACGAAAGAAACCGAAATTACACGAAACAATGCGAGAAAACACGAAAGAACCCCAAGTAACACAAAAAATCCAAAGGAACCTGAAAAAAGCCCGAAAGAATACATATAACTTGAAAGCGCGCAAAAAAACTCGAAGTCACGCGAAACACCCCAGAGAAATACAAAAAAACAGAAAGCGCGCAAAAAAACGAAAGTACTTGTAAATTGCACACCCCGTATATCACCCGATCGTAAACTCATTGTAAATTGCACACCCTGTATGACATTTTATCGAAATCAGCAAAATAACTTGTAAATTGCACACCCCGTATATCACATGATCGCAAATTCATTGTAATTCGCACACCCTGTATGACATTTTATCGAACTTAGATCCCATACGCGAAAAAACATGAAGAAAAATGAATATGGGACACCCACTATATAATCGATTCGCAGTGGGTGCTTTTTCCATAAAAAATGCAGAAGGAAAAACTCTCGAAGAAAGACTCTGGTGAAAGTGCTTCCAAAGTGCACAGCTCGTATATCAATCGATCGCAATCGGTGCATTCCACAAAGATAGTATAAGCATTATTCGATGAAGCTTCCATGTAACACCTTGTATATGAATCGAAAATATTTTTTCCATAAAAAATAAACCCAAAGAATATCGTTTCAACTCCATCAATTTCACAAAGGTAAAATGAAAATTATTCGAAAAATTTAGAAAGCACTGACATGAGGTCAGATTGCTTTGGCGCTCTTGTTGAGCTACTTGCGAGTAAATATTCAAACCTTAACAAATCTATAAGCTCTCTGATCGGGTGAACAATAGTCCTTTTCCGTACTATGGGACAATGTGATGCAAATATGAAAGCCTAATGAATAAACAAACCTTTATCTCAATTTGAAAATAACTACTCATAATTTTCACCAAATTTTGTTCTATGCTTCTCCTAAAAACTAACGTCATTGCTTTTCTGAGTTTTGACAACGTCATCGACATCGAATTCTACCTCTATGAATTCTATGAAAATTTTGATTGATATTACGCCAACTGACACTGATATCTAGGTCCGCAAGTTGTCAAACGAATATCGATCTGTGATGGCAAATCTTTCAATGACAAAGCTCGGACTTCATGACATTTCTATTTTTCTCTTGAGTAAATGAAAAAAATTTTGAAAAATCATATCTCCAGAACTATTAGCTTGTCGAAGTCGAGAGTGGTATTTTTGTATACGTCTGATAAAACTGCACCATAAAAAAATTTTTATTTGAACAGTGTCATTTAAAAAAAAATTTTTTTTTGTTACTCCGAACCTATTCAGCCGATTTGACCGAATAACGAACTCAGCCGAGATATTTATACCTCAAACCTATTCTGAAAGTTTCAACTCTCTAACTTCATCCGTTCGAGAGTTATCGTGTTCACGGAACGGACGGACGGACGGACGGACAGAATCGATTTTGACCACGGATTATTCATCAGTAGGTAAAACAAAACGATTGATACCATTTTTGCCCAAAAATTCGAAAGTCACAGACATTTGGGCAAATTGATAAGCACTCTGTTCAGGTGAACAAGAGCGCCAAAAAGGTCTGAACGTGTATTCATGAACAGAGTGCTCAGCCCTTTTTCCCTGAATAAACTAAGTGTGTCGGATTTTGATATAGAGTATCATAAGTTGGGTTCGAGTTCGGAGAGGGCAATGAATTCGCGCGAAAATAGACTGGAAAATGACGATTTTCAAACGCATATTTGAGGTACTTTTCTTGAGAGTCGTGAAGCGTAAGTATTATCTAGAGATTCGGAATCTCCTGTAGATTCTTAATCGAGCACTTGGAAGGCTTGAAAAATCTTCCACCGCCCATATCGAGCGAAAAATTGATGCCGTATTTTTAAATTTGGAGCTCGCGTTCGGCTATCATCGGAATCGTATGAGAAATTGTGACACTTCTCCTCGATTTATCGAGGAAATTGCCGAATTTGGAATGAAAAATTCGCGGCCTTATATCGCTACTTGGATCTGAAAATTGGTACCCGGAGATTGGAAATTTCCTCAAGTTTCAATTTCTACCCCCGAAAATGCGTTTAGAGGCTCGTAGCGCCCGCACGAATCGAAAGCATCATGGCTGATTTTGATTCTTATTCGAGTGCTTGGAAGGCGCTAACAATCTTCCACCACCCATATCGAGCGAAAAATTGATGCCGGATTTTGAAATTTGCAGCTCGCGTTCGGCTATCATCGGAATCGTATGAGAAATTGTGACACTTGACCTCGAATTATCGAGGAAATTGCCGAATTTGGAATGAAGAATTCACGGCCTTATCTCGCTACTTGGATGTGGAAATTGGTACCCAGAGATGGGAAATTTCACGTAGATTCGTTTTCTACCGATCGCGGGGCGATTTATATCGTTTTCGACCGGCACGGAGGGAAAACGTAGGTGCGGTTTCTGACGTTTCAGTGAAGTCGGGAGTCTAAAAATTACCGTTTTATATGCATAATTTTCGTATAGATTTCGAAGGGCTCCGCGGCTGAGCTCGTAGCCACGTACGGGGACGTTCTTCGTCCAGAAAAAGCGACCCGCCCCGCCCCGCGAGATGCTCCGGCTTCATAGGAGTACTTTCGCCCGTTTTTCACCTTTGGGCGATTTCGCGAAAATAGCCGATTTCGCGATTTTCGTTCGGGGTCGCTTCTCCTAGAAGAGGATACGCCTTTTCGATCTGTTTTAAGATTGCCCGGGTTCGGCCCTGCGGGCCTCACGGTCAGCTACGCCTCGCGGGTCCCTAACGGGACCAATTTTGATTTTTTTCTCTGGTTCTCGATCTTATTGCTATTATTATATGGACTAGTAAGCAGGTAGATCAATAGGCCCGTAGATCCATAGGCCAGTTGTTCAATAGGCCAGTAGTTCAATATGCCAGTAGTTCAATTGGCCCATGGATCAATTTAGACCATAGATCAATAGGGCTCATACATCAATGAAGCTCGCAGAAACACTAAACACGTCAAAAAACCCGATGAAACCGAAAAAACATGAAAGTATTGAAAAAAACACGAAGAAACGCGAAAAAACACGGAAGAATCCGAAGAAACACGAAGGAAACCGAAGTTACACGAAAGAAACCGAAATAACACGAAAAAACGGGACAAAACACGAAAGAACCGCAAGTAACACAAAAAATCTAAAGGAACCTGAAGAAAACCCGAAACACAAAAGTACTTGTAAATTGCACACCCTGTATATCACCCGATCGTAAGCTCATTGTAAATTGCACACCCTGTATGACATTTTATCGAAATCAGCTCCCATTCGCGAGAAATTTCGAAGAAAAATGCATAAGAGACACTCAGTATACAATTGATTAGCAGTGAAAAAAAAAAACCAAAAGAATATCGTTGTAACTCCATCTATTCGAGTTCAGTAATATCCACGAAGGAAGTATCAGAATTATTCTATAGAGCTCCTATGTAACACCACGTATATGTTTCGAAAATAATTTTTCCGTAAAAAAACCCGAAGGTACTCAAAAAACTTGAAAAAACTTGAGAGCACGCAAAAAACAGAAGAACTTGTAAATTGCTCACCCCGTATATCACCCTATCGCAAATTCATTGTAAATCGCACACCCTGTATGACATTATACCGAAATCAGCTACCATTCGCGAGAAAACTCGAAGAAAAATGCATATGGGACACCCCGTATATAATTGATTGGCAGTGGGTGCTTTCATTATAAAAAACAAACCGAAAGAATATCGTTTATAACTCTATCGTTTCAAGTTCAGTGCATTCCACCAAGAAAGAACCCGACCAAATACGAAAAAACGCGAAAAAACATGATAGAACCTAAAGTTACACGAAAGAACGAAAAAAATCCAAAGGAACTCAAAAAACCCCGAAGGAGCACAAAATCAACGAAAGCGCGCAAAAAAACCCGAAGGAAAGCTTAAAACCCCGAGGGAGCACACAAAAAACCGAAAGCGTGCAAAAAATAATGAAAAAACTTTTTAATTGCACGCCCTGTATATCAATCGATCGCGAAATCATTGTTAATGGCACACCCTGTATGAGATTTCATTGAATTTAGCTCCCTTACGCGGAAAAGCACGAAAGCTAGAGAAAAACTCTGGTGAATGTCAGCGCTACTCAGATCTGACACACTGTATATGAATCGAATTTATTTTATCGAATTCAGAACCAAAACACACCGAAGGAACACAAAAAACTCGAATTTGCGCGAAAAAAATCAAATTAACTTGTGAATTGAGCACCTCGTATATCACATGATCGCAAATTCATTGTAAATCGTTCACTCTGTATGACATTTTATCGAAATTAGATCCCACTCTATAATTGGTTCGCAGTGGGTGCTTTTTCCATAAAAAATTCAGACGGAAAATCTCTCGAAAAAAGATTCTGGTGAAAATCAGAGCTTTCAAAGGGCACAGCCTATATAGCGATTTTTTCGAAGGCACAGCCTGTATAGCGATTCATCGCGATCTGTGTGCATTCTTCAAGGACGAAAATGAATTCCATCGAAAATCGACTGAAAAATGACGATTTTCAAACGCATATTTGAGGTGTTTTTCTTGTGATTCGTGAAACGCGGGTGGTATCTAGAGATTCGGAATCTCCTGTAGATTCTTATTCGAGTGCTTGGAAGGCGCAAAAAATCTTCCACCGCCCATATCGAGCGAAAAATTGATGCCGTTTTTTCAAATTTGGAGCTCGCGTTCGGCTATCATCGGAATCGTATGAGAAATTGTGACATTTCTAGCGTATTTCGTGAAAATTGCCGAATTTGGAATGAAGAATTCGCGGCCTTATCTCGCTACTTGGATATGAAAATCAGTACCCAGAGATGGGGAATTTCCTCAAGTTTCATTTTCTACCGCCGAAAATGCGTTTAGAGGCTCGTAGCGCCCGCACGGAGCGAAAGCATCATAGGGGTTTTTGACGTTTCTCGGTACTTGCGGGTCGAAAAATTGCCGTTTTACATGCATAATTTTCGTATAGATTTCGAGGGGCTCCGCGGCTGAGCTCGTAGCCACGTACGGGGACGTTCTTCGTCCAGAAAAAGCGACCCGCCCCGCCCCGCGAGATGCTCCGGCTTCATAGGAGTACTTTCGCCCGTTTTTCGCCTTTGGGCGATTTCGCGAAAATGGCCGATTTCGCGATTTTCGTTTGAAAATTTCGGGCACTTTAAGAGCGCCCGGGGCGGGTTTCGGGGTCGCTTCTCCTAGAAGAGGATAAGCCTTTTCGATCTGTTTTAAGATTGCCCTGGGTTCGGCCCTGCGGGCCTCACGCTCGGCTATGCCTCGCGGGTCCCTGACGGGACCAATTTCGATTTTTTTCTTTGGTTCCCGATCTTATCGCTTTTATTATATTGAAAATTGAATCAGGGAGATGGATACGAATAATATAATAATATATACCTCGAATAAAATAATTAATTTAGTATGAATGTTTCAAGTCATCCAAAGGGACTAAGTATTATTAATCTTCAAAAAACGACGCTGCTAATATTAGCCCGTTTATAATTAATATAATTAAATAACTCAATTACTTTAATCTATTATTTTCAGGTTATTCAATAACCTAAATAATTAACAATATCTCCATTTTTTGTAAAACCATAAAAAATAGTAAAATCACATTCTCGTTATCTATGAAATGAAATCATATTATAGACCTCCGCCGTATATACTCACTCACACTAATCGATTCAGAGGATGCAAGCGTTACTGCTCCAAGATTATCATTCGGGGATTAATTTTGTCAGTAGTACTGTAGGTGCTTTATATTAGGTTTAATTACGTAGAGCTGGTTAGGACTGTATTATTGGACGTTGCGTACGCAGGTCACAACTCAGATTTCACAACCGTAAGATACTGAATATAAAAAGTCCTACCGGTTGCCGAAAAGACTGGGGCTTCCTCATCCTGGCAGGCTTCTTGAGGGATCCCTCGAATGCAGATACCACTGCTTCCATACGCCGATGGCAGCTCTTGTCACTTCAAGTGAAGTCACTATATTTGTCTGTTTTAACACAATTTGATGTCTGTGTCGATTGATGAGGGAAAACACTATGCAAGCAAAATAAACTAAGAATTCAGCGAGAGTCACTGTTTCGTGAACTATCAAACCAAAAACAAAAATGCTGGTATTCACAAATATGCGAAAAGTGTGCAAAAAAATGAGTATTTCACAATGGCGAAATAAATCCAGAAATGCGGAAAAACATGTGTTTCACACCCAAAATCCAAATCTCATCTTAATTGTTCTTTAAGCAAATCACATGTTTAACAAATGGGCGCGCGTAAATTATTAAAACGAAGGTAATTAGACAATTTTATATGTCAGAAACTCACAATGTAGAACCCGCATACAACGTTGCGGACACAAGAAGAACCTTGATAGACTATTAAACAATACTCAATAATTTCATAATGAACACATAGGAGCTGAGAAAAATCCGCTTGGACATCAAACACCCATGTTCTAAAGCAATATTAGCTAAATTTGTGTGGTAGTAATATCAACCATCAATTGATGAGGCTTGTTTTTTGCGAGGTTGACTGTCAGGTCAATCATACAGGCACTTTTCAGAAAATAAAGGGGTATTTAGACCACAATTATGAACACAGGTAGATTGGTCGGATGAGTGATTGAAAATGTTCGATCGTCTAAGAGATAATGAACAGAAGCTTTGATAGGAGTTGCAGGAGGACATTTTCAACATTTGCTTCAGTTCAGTTCTTTGTGGTTGCATAGTTTTCTTGTTTTTATTTTGGTTTTATGATTCTTGTTGTAATACATTATTTGTGATGATTATAAAATATCTGATCTTTAGGAACTTTCTCTATAGGACAAGATGATTCCCATATAAATTGATGATATTTTCATTTACTGCGGTTCGCAAACTGGGCTTTTTATCATTATTTTGAGTTTTTTCAAGATTTCGTTGAAAAATTTTTTATTTTCGAAAACGGTGGCGAATACCACAAAACTACAAAAAATTGAAAAGTTCAGTATGACAACAGAGCTTCTTTTCATATTCTTTTCATATTTTTAATAAATAATAAATATCAAGAATTGCTCTAGAAAAAAAAATGTGGAGGAAAACAGATGACAGTATTCCAGAAAACATATCACCATGTAGATCTGCTATCTAAATTTCCATGTCACGTGGTGGAAACCCCTCAAATGTAATATTTATACCAAATTCAAGATGAATAACTTGTAAAGTGTAGATACTATAAAAAACAACTTGAAAAACTTCAAATTTCAACACTCTGTATCTCGAAGAAACAAGCTAGCGTCTCCATCTTTATGGGAGTCATTTTTCTTGAACTTTTTAACAAATCTCTCCTTTTGTTTGTTCGTTCAGTATAGGAACTCTTTGTATAGCACCAAGATTCCACTTCATTTTACCGAAAACGTTGAGAGAAATACGCAATGAGATCAAATTCAAAAAGGGAAAAAAATATGGCTGACTGTGGAAGACCGATCTAGGTTTCATAGAATGATAAAATCAAATTTAAAGAAATATTAGTATATAGGAGAATACCTACTGCACTTACTCCAGTACAAAATACAATCATGAGAATAGTACAGATTATGATATTATATGTTGAGCCTTTTGCCATTTCTTGTGTTTTTTAAATTTTCGTTGTATAATTTTATCTGTGTATTCACCTCAGACTCACCTCATGAATTTTTAATTGTTTGTGATGTATTGAGCCAAATGAATTGTATTCTATCCTATTCTATTGAAACCGCGATGAAGATAATATAGTATTGAAAAGGACAAAAACCACTGTAGAGGACACAAAAGGGATATTTATATTTTATCAGTTTATATTTTTATATATAGTCATTTCAAAATCAAAACATTATTTTTGAGTTAGGTATAAACTGGACATAGTTACCATTAGAATAACCCTACAGTTCATCTTAAAATTTAGATGTTTTCAACAAATGAATTCCTTTGTTATTATTATTATTATCATCATCATCATCAATCATTCTGATGGAAATTATGACAGCTTTATCAAAATGATGTGATATGTGGTACTTGTGTTATTTGATAATTTTCGTTTTTAATGACATCCGTGACGGCGATCATAGCGGTCACGTGATGAAAAAATGGAATTTTAAGTGGCAAAGCGTGATGAAAACATAATTTAGAAAGCTCTGACGTGATGTCAGGCTTTTGTTGAGCTGATACCCAGTAAATATTCATCCTCTAAAAATCACATCTTCGCAATTAATAATACAAACCAAAAGTAATGGAACTATGGAACTGTGTGGTGAAAAGTATTTAATTTGAAGAGTATAATTTTAAAAAATTCTGTTAATGCAACTGGGCTGATTTGACCAAATAACTAAGATGCCAAGATATTCAAACCGTCTAACATACCTCCATTTAGTTCTAAATAATGCTAGAATTTAAATTTGGATCTGTCCGGTTCCGAACCGAGGAACTCTAGGCAAGAGTCCACAATTACAGCTTCTCACATCCAGATAGTAGATAATTGTGAAACTCATCTTTTCAGATCCTAGAGAGAAATTTTTCAATTTTAACACGCTTATATTAGCTTCACTTGTATGTTTGTATAACTCCGCCTGCAGTGCTGATGGGTGGATTGAGTAGCTCAGCAGTAGGAGGAGGGTTGGAAGATCAGGTTAGCAGCCTACCTTCCGGAAAAATTATAAAGCTCAGAGTACCGAAAGCAAGCCTCGGAAAGGGACGGAAAAAACGCAGACGAACATGGCGAGAAAAAGGTTAAAGAGATGGAAAAAAAAATGTAACAAGAGTTGCCACATGGAATATCAAATCACTGAGTGGAAGAGATCAGGAAGTAGAGAAAGAAATAAGAGAACGGAAGATAGATATATGTGCTTTACAAGAGACAAAAAAGAAAGGAAAAGGTCAAATGATGCTGGGGGATTATATGTTATTCTACAGTGGGGTACCGAAGGAACAAAGAGCCAAAGAGGGAGTAGCACTTATGGTAAAGAAGGATTACAGGTCACAGGTGGAGGAATGGAGGTATGTTACCGAAAGAATAATATCGATAAAGATAAGAACAAGCAATAGAGGAACGAACATAATAAGAATATATGCACCGGAAAACTGTAAACCTGCGGACGTAAGAGAAAATTTCTACGAGAAACTTCAAGAAGTTATTGACAGTATACCAAACAAGGAGAGTATAATCATTCTGGGCGACTTCAATGCACGTGTGGGAAGATCTGTAGTGCCAGGAATCAAGCAGAGGTTTAATGAAGATGTAGAGAATGAGAACAGGGATCTAATGCTGGAGTTTTCCTCGATCAATGAAATGAGAATAAATAATACCTTTTTCAGCCATAAAGATCAATATAAATACACGTTCGAGAGCACAAGAGGAAATAGGTCAATGGTAGATTATGTCCTGACAAACAGAGAAATACACTCAGGAAAAGTACTAGATGTGAGAAGCCTCACATCAGCTAATGTGTGAAGTGAACATTATCTTGTAATCTGTAAGATAAGAGAGAAGATTAAAACAAAGGCGACACGAGCGGAAGAAGCTAAAGAAACAAAACTAAAAAAAGGAAGTATACACGATGACACGACTAAAGATTTGTATAGGAAAAGGGCCCAAGTAGCATTTTTTGTTTTATAAAAGTGCGAATACACTCTTCGACACTGTCTTATAAAATTCAAAGTAATATAATGTAGATACAATAAATTTTCTCTGTTCCCCATATATCCTTTATTGGCCTTAAATGATATCATTTATAACTTTCCTATAAGTTTCGACAAAGACTTTGGTTTTTCCGATAACCATTTGAACACATTTATAATCCTAGCTATACGACTGTTATAAAACTCCCATATGGAGACGATACTGTTTCCGTTACCTTTCTGTTGTTGTTTCAATTACCTTTTTGGATGAAAACGCGCATGCGCAACTTTGTCGTATTGTTTCACTCTAATTCAACGTCAAGTATTATTCATCTTTATTTATCTGTTGGTTTATTGGTTAGTTGAATTCAGAAACAACCCAATAATATTAAATATGAAGTTAAAGATTCGTAGTTGGTTTTATTGAACGCTTACAAGTTACATTTCTTCTAATGGCGAAGAAAATCTTGAAGGTAATTGAGCAAACACTCTATGAAATCGAATTTTACCTCCGAATAACACGTGCGCCCTCGATATACGAAAGTTTTGAATGTTTTATTGAATAATGTACAAATCAATTTCAATTATTTTTTTCTAAATGTAGCAATTTTTCAATACAAACACTAAGTTTTGTTTTGTTTTGTATAATTTAATAATTTTTACAGGTTATTCTGCAAACTAAGAAAATGCAGTGATGTCAAACACTTATGAAATAAATAGTAGTAGTTATGAAATTGTATTTAAAAATTTAGAAAGCACTGACGTGAGGTCAGATTGCTTTGGCACTCTTGTTGAGCTACCTGCGAGTATATATTCAAACCTTAACAAATCTATAAGCTCTCTGATCGGATGAACAATAGTGTTTTTCCGTACTATGGGACAATGTGATGCAAATATACATATATATACATATACATATATATAAAAGCCTAATGAATAAACAAACCTTTATCTCAATTTGAAAATAACTACTCATAATTTTCACCAAATTTTGTTCTATGCTTCTCCTAAAAACTTACGTCATTGCTTTTCTCAGTTTTGACAACGCCATCAAATTCTTTCTCTATGATAAAAATTTTTTGATTAATATTACGTCTGTGCTTGTCTGAATTTTGACAACGTCATCGACATTGAATTCAACCTCTATGAATTCTATGAAAATTTTGATTGATATTACGCCAACTGACACTGATATCTAGGTCCGCAAGTTGTCAAACGAATATCGATCTGTGATGGCAAATCTTTCGATGACAAAGCTCGGACTTCATGACATTTCTATTTTTCTCTTGAGTAAATGAAAAAAATGATCATATCTTCAGAAGAGGAAAAGATACGACAATGAAATTTGAGGATGAGTAAGATATCGGTAACCTCAATATATATACGGATTTTTATCTAAATCTAAATGAAGTCTTAGGAGATATTGAGTATTGAAAATTTTTTTTTGGGAATTTTTTAAAAATTTTTTATCGTGACGATTTCTGCAGAATTTTGCAAGCCGTTTTGTTTCAGCCACCCTCAATAACATTCCCAGTATCAACTTGATCGGATGGATATTCTAGTAGTTATTGAGGAAACAAAATTTCAGATGCTCATAACTACTGAACCATCCGACGGATTTGGCCCAATAACGAACTTGACCGAGATATTTGGACAATTAACCTATTCTGAAAATATAAAAACTCTAGCTGATTCCTTCTGGATTCTTCATCAGGGAGTCGAACCCAATCGATTGAGACCATTTTCGGCTCGATATTCCAAAATTACACACATTCGGGCAAAATGATAGGCACTCTGTTCGGGTGAACAAGAGCGACAAAAACACCTTTTTATTACTTATTCGCATCTTGATTTATAAGGGTACTCAGTTATTGGACATACATGATTTTTATGTATATAAAAATCTTGATAAAAACTTGAAAACACTGAACACTATCGGTTACATTACGAAGTTGCAAACACTTCCATAATACGCCCTATAATAACTGTTGTATCACCGTGCTCCTGATGTTTCATAGGCGGGTTCCTGTCACCTTTATAAACCCATATTATGAGCCTTTTGGTACTATAACCTGAAGTTTTTATGAACAGTTGAAAATCTATAGTTTATAGAAACTTTTGGGAATCAATAATTTTTGCAACTCCTATATGAACTAAAACACCTCAGGTACTTAGCACCCCTATTATGAATCACTAATAACATCAATTTCAAATTTATAAATCTTCCGGTTACCAAAAATGTTACTTAAGGGTGGCCCAAAAAATCAATGAAAATCCTATTAAAGAAGAAGATGACGTAGAGACCAGCTGGGAAATGTTGAAAAAGAACATAGTGGAGGCGGCGCATGAAGCATTAGGTACAAGAAACGTGGATAAGAACAAAAAATGGACAACGAAGACCTCTTGGTTTAAGAAGGAAATAAAACAAAAGTGCAGAGAAAAGAAGAAATAAGGAAAACAAGATAATTGCTATATTGAAGGATGGTAAAACGGAACCAATAAATTACGAAACAGGTATTCGACAGGGTGACTCGTTAAGCCCCTTACTTTTTAATATAATCATGGATGAAATAATAAGAAAGGTAAAAACAAAAAAGGGGTACAAGATGGGAAACAGGAGATAAAGATTATTTGCTATGCAGATGACGCAATAATAGTATCCGAAAGTGAAGACGCTTTACAGAGAATGATACATCAGTTCTTTTTAACAGCCACACAGTATAACATGATAATATCAATAGAGAAAACAAAAACAATGGTGATATCGAGAGAGCCCATAAGATGCAAGTTGGTGGTGGAAGATAGAACAGTAGAACAAGTCATGGAAGTAGATTACCTAGGTATCAAAATGTCAAGTGATGGTAAAGTGGAAGAAGAAACAAAAGAACAAGTAACTAAAGCAAATAGAGTGGCGGGATGCCTAAGTACCACTATCTGGAAGAATAAATTTTTAACGGTAGAGACGAAGACCAGAATATATAAAAGCGTAGTAAGATCCATAATGACATATACAGCTGAAACGAGACCACAAACCAGTGAAACAAAAAAGATGTTGGAAACCTCAGAAATGAAAGTATTAAGAAAAATTACTAACAATACGTTAAGGGATAGGCAAAGGAGCGAAGACATCAGGAGAACATGTGGAATAGAGAATGTAAATCAATGGAAAAAGGGCAGGAAAACAGAACGGAACGAATATATAGAGAGAATGGGAGATGATAGGGTAGTGAAAATAGCGAGAGATAAATCGCCAAATGGTAAAAGAAGCATAGGAAGACCTAGAAAGAGATGAAGTGACGGCCTATAAAAGGAGAAATATTCGAAAAGTAAACAGGCTCATAGCCTAGACACGAGAAGGAAGAAGAAGAAGTATGTTTGTATGTAAGTTTGTAACTTTTCTTCTTTAAGATTATTACTGGGAAAAGATGCCACTTCTTCTAATGCGTTCGTTGGCCGAGCAGTCTCAGGCGCGCGTCCTCTGTGGCGTCAGCTCTTGGATTCATCGATCGTGGGTTCGATTCCTGTCCACGCTAGAAAAAAAAGTTACCATTTCTACTTTTAGGACAGTCACTAAAAAGTAAAAATTAAATATAGTTTGAAAAACTGACCAAACACTTTTCTGATGAACATCGGGCTAGAATAGTTAGAAATAATTTTAAAAATCTATTTATGACTATAGTATATAAAACATACTAGTGAAATCGAGAGAGGTGCTAGGAGAGCTCGATATACGAAAGTTATGGCACAAAGAGCCCCACACTTCTATCTCAATTTTACTAGTATGTTTTATATATTATTGTCATAAATTGATTTTTAAAACTATGTTCAACTTTTTTAGCCCGATATTCTTTATGAGCGTTTGTTTAGTTTTTTTTTCAAACTACATTTATTTAATGATCATATCTACGGAATTGATAACTGAATAATTACCTATAAAAATATTTGTTAAATAGAACTACATCACATGAGAAATTTCCTTCGAGAAGTGTAAAATTTTTTACAACTCCGTATCGAATGAACCGATTTTGCCTAGTGATGAACTGGTCATTCATCAAGACCTACCAACAAAATTTCAGCTAACTCATTCCGTTCGTAGGTGATCTTGCCCATGGACGGATGCACATAATCGATTTTCACCACGGATTTCTCATCAGAGAATTCATACGAAGTGATACAACTATTACCAAAATGTTCGTAAAAAAGAGACAATTTAGCGGACAAAATGAGCATTCTGTTTAGGTAAAAGGTCCCGTAAATGGCTCTAGTTTTGGAAGCTCCTAACTGCTGTCAATGGCTCCAATGGTGAGTTTTTCTGGCGTAATTTTTATGTCTTTATTGATACAGGTTTGCGCTCATTCCCGGAAATTCATGAGATATTGTTTATGGAATAGACAATTCAGATAATGAAAATAAACTCGACTCTAGAAATTCGAATGTTTCTGTTTATCCGAATCGAAGAAATAGTTTTTAACGATAACAACTGCAGGAGCTAGTTGTCTATAAATATTACAGAAATGAATATAATATTATAGGCGATGTATCAGTTACGAAACATTTGAATTTGTTACTCGTTCATTCCACAGTTCGAAACTTCGCAGTAGAATTTTCAAACATGTCGCATCAAATGCTAAATATCCATCGATTTCTGGCGGTCTCGACTGCAAAATAAATAAAATCTCATGTGACCAGCCATCAAATTCACACTGAGAGCATCGTTAACGATTTACGGGACTGGGCTGTACATCGGCGGTCCGATAGCACTGACGAAGGTATGCCATATGTCATAACTGAATATTACTGGTAATTAATAAACGTTTCGGTCAACAATTAATTTCAATCAATTTTGGGCAAGATATGTATTTTGTGCCACTAGGGAGTACTAATAAACACATCTGCCATTATGGCTGATTGCGAATATTGTTTATTAGATAAGTAACTGCTCTAGCGCCTCCATTTGCTTGGTTGTAGATGCTAATGGTCCAGGCCCTACACGATCTGAAGACAGAGTTGTCGTGTTCTATATGGGGGGATATCAGAAGTATCCGAAAATTATGGAGGATAAAATACTACTATAGATAATCATGATTCTATTATAAATGAGTATGTAAGTTTGTTTGTTATGCATTCACGCAAGAACTACTAGACCAATCATCATGCAACTTCGTACATATACTTTTGAAGATATTGGAAATAATATAGGATAGTCTTTTTTAAAAAAATTATGAAACATAAGAAAATTGTTTGTCTAAATATCGGCAAATTTAGCTACTTCAATGCCATCTAGCATTACAGTAATGAAGTTTCAACTCTGAATACTGTAATACCGTTCCACTGTATTACTGACGGTGACGGCAATATCTAATTCGTACTCACACTTATTTAATGGCTCCACTGCGGGCGAAGCCGCGGGTAAACAGCTAGTGTATAATATAATATCTTTTCCTTACTGCATTGAAAATTCTGGATATTTTGATTTTCATTATGATCATATTCGATAGCATTGTTTAGAGATTATGCCATCGGTGACAGTCATGATAAGTTGATACAACAATATTCACCCAAGCAGTTTTCAATTCACCAACAACGTCAAGATGAGGATTCGTTGCAAAAAGTATGAAAAAGAAAAATTGTTCGATTCAGCATGAACAAAATGGATGTTTCAAATCAGGGCGACTAAGCGAATATGGCTTCTTAGATTTCACTTCCAAAAAAAAAAAAAATAAATAAAGCGGCATATCAATCCTTTAAAGATCAGTTCCAAAGCAAGACGGCTAGTGCAGTATCAGGAACCTAATTTGCACTGTTTCAATGGTGATAGAAACCTTGGATGAAAATTAAGGATATGTGTAGTCCGATAATGTGATACACATCGAGAACAAAGGAGAAAACGTGATTCGAATTTTTGTTAATAATGTGAATAGGTGCAAGAATTGTTGCATTAATATGAATATCAATTGAGATCAACGGATGTTTGTTAAGATTTTTGTAATATATTCAGAACATCAAAAGATGCTCATAATTTTAGATTATTATTTCCCTAGGTGTGCAGGATGACTTACATTCTGTCGTCATGGGTAATCAATAGGTACCTAGTCGAGTAAATTTCACGTACGTTTCTCAAAGCAGTGTGGAAATGGGTAGCTTCAGTGAATATATCAGTATATAGCGATTGGTGCTATAACTTCTTTCAGTGGTAACATTTCAGAACCTAAGAAATAAAACATGAAACCCCTATATTTAATTTATTACACCGCGAGTAGTCTTTGATATTTGTTACGAATTAATTATTGAATTAGAGAGCAAAGAGTAGTACCTAATATCAGAGAATTGAAACTACCCAAACGTCATCCCCACCTAGTGGTGATCCTAAATCAGTCGGTGCACCCGGCTAAATAACAAACGAGGCTCTGACGACCGAACATCGGGGGTTTAACCATTACTTTCATCATACAGGATCAAATTTCTGTGAATGAATCAAAGGAAGGCAAGGAAAACCCACCTTTGGATAATACAAATGATTTTTATTCCCAAATGAATTAACTTCCAGCGCGAATTATACTATGTAAAACAACCTGAAACAAAAAAAAAATCCAAAATTGTTGGGTGATAAGGATCACTCAGTCTCTATATTAAAGAATCTTTCTGAGTCAAGTCAGGAAAATTTCTCAAATCCTCTCCAGATAAATCAATTGTGATACTAACGAATAGAGTCATCAAGCCTGAGCAGGTACTAGATGTTAGGTCACTTACCTCAGTCAACATAGGGTCAGATCACAATTTAGTTCTTGAACAAATTTCCGATATAAGAAGACCAGTGAGGGCAGACCAATATTGTGAATCGACAACAAAGTTCAATACATAGTCTTTCAGGACGCAGAGTACTATTGTGTTATAAAGAGTTGAGCAGATTTTAGTGGATGAAGTTAGGAGCACCATGCAACACCAAAAAACAGCAAAGCCCCCGGCCCTGACAAGCTATCCAATGTTTTATTAAAATACGGATGAAAGAATATGACAGAACAACGCAACAGCACCCGATGAATGGAAAAAGAGCATTTTTATACTTCTAATCAAAATAGGAGAAAATTCGAATCCTGCAAACTATCGAAGCAAATATTTCTTGAGCACCTCGATGAAATTCTTCCTCGAATACTAGGTCAGCGCATTTTGCGTCATATCACGTTGAGTGAAGAACAACAGGGTTTTTGGGTAAAATCCTTCAACAGTCGCTGCAGTGTTGTCGTTAGGTAGGTGATACAGAAGGCCACTGAATATAATAAACTCGCATACCTGTGCTTCATAGATATGACTAAAGGTTTCGATAGAGTACATCTGATGGATGTAGAAGACAAACTCAAGCACAGAGGAATACACCCAATCATTATAGAGACGATTTAACAACTGAGCCCGGGTAATATCACCACAATCAAGGCAGGAACGACTGCAATTGAAATAGAAATCGATGCGGGAATGAGACAAGGCGATAGTCTCAATCCATTGCTCTTCAATCTGTTTATGGGTAAGATGAAAGACAGCGTGCAGATAAGTGTATCGTGGGAACAGACTGGGAAACAAGGTTTTGATGATCATGTGTTATGCGGATGATACAGTGATATTTGCGGATAGTGAAGATGGTCTGCAGTGGTTACTTTAGTCGGTCAACAGAGAGACTCACAAGCTGAGCATGGAGATATCAACCACTAAAGCGAAAGTGGTGGTGATTGCCAGAGAACCACACAGATAAATTAAAGCTCAATAACAAAATAATTTGAAATTCTACAAGAGATAGGTCTTGACGGACGGGACATAATAATATTACACAATATCTACTGCAACCTTAAGGGAGGCGTTCGAACAGAGAGCGACAATACCGAATATGTCAACATATAGAGAGGAGTACGCCAGAGTTGCCTAATATCTCCCTTACTGTTTAACATATATGCAGAATATATAATAAGGGCATCCCTTCAGAATCGACCAGAAGGTGCAAGGATAAATGGGGTGGTAATCAATAATTTGAGATATGCGGACGATACTGTAGTAATCGCAGAAACTTAAGAACAACTACAAACGCTAATGAGTCTCCTTACGGAAGTAAGTTACCAGGCCGGACTGGAAGTGAATATTACCAAAACTAAAACCATGGTGTTTACAAGGAATGAAGCAAGTCTGAAAGGAAATATTACCTTGAATGGACAGACCCTTCAAAATGTCCGCAGTTTCATATACCTAGGCAGGGAAATTAACGAGCATCTTGATCACTCTAAAGAGATCAGACAACGGATTGAAATCGCTAGGTCAGGATTTATAAAAATGAGAAAGCTACTATGCCACCTTAAGTTGTCCTTGAGCACCAGGCTACGTACTCTTAAATGTTACATATGGTCCCTTCTTCTGTATGGGTGTGAGACTTGGACACTTAAACAGGACGATATCAAAAAGTTGAACGCATTTGAAATGTGGCACTATAGGAGGATGTTAAGGGTAAGCTGGACAAGTAGAACAACCAATGAAACGGTGTTAAACAAAATGAACACCAAGGCACATTTAGTCACTACCATCAAGATTAGGAAAACAAGTTATCTAGGTCATTTGATGCGTCATGGTGAGTATGAGCAGATCCGACTTATTATAGAGGGAAAGATCGACGGAAGACGCGGCATCGGTAGGAAGAAAAAATCCTGGCTAAGGAACATCAGAGACTGGACTCATACTAATGGAAATGACCTACTTCATAAAAGTAAAGATCGAGAAAGTTACGCCATTTTAATCGCCAACCTTGAAAGAGAAGGCACCTAGGAGGAGAGAACAAAATAATTAAACAAGTTTCCGAATTTAACTATCTGGGTATAATGATCTCAATATATAGCAACTTGAAAGAGAGTGTGAGACATCAAATGAATAAAACGGCTAGGATTGCAGATGCACTAAGAAACACCATATAGAAAAAAATCAAAATCTACAAGGTATGCGTTAGACCTGTTATGACATACACCGCAGAATACGAGCCGAAGCAAAAAGGATAGCATGCACGAATGAGATGAAAGTGCTCAGGACAATTACTGGAAATACGCTAAGAGATCAGAGGAGAAGTAGTGACATAAGAGAGGCATGCCAAACTGAAGATGAGGTGAGGTGGGTGCGTGCAAGAAGATATTGGAACGAGCATATATTACGGATGAGAGATGACAGACTGGCGAAGGTTGCAAGAAATCCAAAACCAGCATCAATGCGGCAGCCACCAAAAAGAAGGAAAGACAGTTGGAGCTCCATATCTCAGGAACAAGAGGTGAGGATTGAAATGGGTGTAACAAGCTGTTAGCTTACGTAATGGAAAAGAAGAATACAGGAGGTATGTTTTGAGAAATATCACAGACAAGCATAAGAAGACAGCATTCGATATTACTCAGATTGACTAATTAATTGATAATTAATTGATAATGAGTAGTACCAAACACAAGAGATAAACGAAATATGTTATTTATTGAGCTTTACAGAAAAAATAACAATCAAAACAAACAAAGATGTCATATACTTACCCTACTCAATAGGGTTTGCACCGAAGTACACACAAGATCTCTATTTTGTATGGCGTGTCTTGGACTACATCCTATTGCATGACTGGCTGGACTCAATATCGTCTTCTCTTTAATAGAGTTATGTGTGGCTGTTTAACGCCTTATTGTTCTATAAAAAATTTTGCAACACGCAATACCATTCATTATTTTATCGGAGGTTAAGACGTCTGCCTCAAAGGACTTAGAAAATATTTGCCACTTTGAATACAAAATACAGATGCGCACTTTCTTGCCCTTGAATGTCTTTGGTCATTCATTTCCTCATCTCCTAACATATTCACATTATTAAACTGCTTCATATGATTCGCCATCAGGGGTAGTTATTGTGTTCAAGTAAAACCAGTGTCATTGTAATGTTTGATGGAGTGAGTCGTTCATCATGCTTATTGTAATATATTGCACCTGAATCAGTGATATGCTTGGCCTCCACTCACTCCATATAATTAGAACAGTTCCAGGTTTTTTCGAAATCGTTCGATGAGTTTTCGAAGTCCATATTGGCTGGCATATGTGAGAGTTGTAATACCTTCCACAATACTGGAACAGTGTCTTTAATAATTCGACCAACGGTTGAGGCACCCGTTCAAAACAACAAAAATAGACGTACCAGTAGCTAGATAACGTAATGTTAGAACTAGTATTTCCTGTTGTGTTATGTAATTGATGTGGAAATTACACCATTTTTTTTGGAGTTTGAAAGCTATTAAAACTGTAAGATGGTTCAAAGTTTGAACTTCCATTCTGAGATATTGACAAAATCACCTCGAAGAATTTCTCAACTGTTTATATTAGTAGTGGAGCTCTCCTATCTACTCTTTTTACATTTACTCAATTTTGATCAAACTCACGTTCACTATTAAATAGTAGAAACCATTTTGTAGCCGAACTATCAAGAAAACATAGTGAATGAAATTTATCGGTATTTTTTTTGGACACTCGTTTATTATTAAATTGTTTGATTTGTAACAAACGCCAACGTTTCGAAACAAAATGTTTCTTCCTCAGGGCTGAAAATATATCAGGATAAAACATATGGTGAGAACTCTGAAAAATATGTTACCTAGTTACTGCAGAAGCAATTTCGTCAGATTATAAAAGTAAGAAAAAAGTCTATTATACATAAAAGTATTTCGTCTAAGAGTAGGCAAGCACATTGGTCTCCTTCCATATATAGGTTACGCAAACATGACATTAACAAACATGGTTATGACATCTAATCTTAACTCCTTACTTACATGGACTCAGTCCAACATAACATGGCCAGTAATCTAATTTTCTTAATAGATTATTATAAATTATACTGCCTTTTTGGCGCTCTTGTTCACCCGAACAGAGTGCCTATCATTTTGCCCGAATGTCTGTAATTTTGGAATATCGAGCCGAAAATGGTCTCAATCGATTGCGTTCGACTCCCTGATGAAGAATTCGTGGAGAAAGTTGAGTCTGTCCGGCCGTCCGGCCGTATCCTCTCTAGCATCTAAAAGGAATCAGCTAGAGTTTTCAAATTTTCAGAATAGGTTAATTGTCCAAATATCTCGGTCAAGTTCGTTATTGGGCCAAATCCGTCGGATGGTTCAGTAGTTATGAGCATCTGAAATTTTGTTTCCACAATAACTACTAGAATATCCATCCGATCAAGTTGATACTTGGAATGTTATTGAGGGAGGCTGAAACGAAATGGCTTGCAAAATTTCGCAGAAATCGTCACGCTAGAAAATTTTAAAAAAATTCCCAATAAAAAATTTTCAATACTTAATATCTTCTTAGACTTAATTTAGATTTAAATAAAAATCCGTATATATATTGAGGTTACCAATATCTTACTCATCCTCAAATTTCATTGTCGTAGCTTTTCCCCTTCTGAAGATATGATCATTTTTTCATTTACTCAAGAGAAAAATAGAAATGTCATGAAGTCCGAGCTTTGTCATTGAAAGATTTCATCACAGATCGATATTCGTTTGACAACTTGCGGACCTAGATATCAGTGTCAGTTGGCGTAATATCAATCAAAATTTTCATATAATTCATAGAGGTAGGATTCGATGTCGATGACGTTGTCAAAATTCAGAAAAGCACAGACGTAATATTAATCAAAAACTTTTTTATCATAGAGAAAGAATTTGATGGCGTTGTCAAAACTCAGATACGCAATGACTTAAGTATTTAGGAGAAGCATAGAACAAAATTTGGTGAAAATTATGAGTAGTTATTTTTAAATTGAGATAAAGGTTTGTTTATTCATTAGGCTTTCATATTTACATCACATTGTCCCATAGTACGGAAAAAGACTATTGTTCACCCGATCAGAGAGCTTATAGATTTGTTAAGGTTTGAATATTTACTCGCAAGTAGCTCAACAAGAGCGCCAAAGCAATCTGACCTCACGTCAGTGCTTTCTAAATTTTTTATATCTGTTCTGTGATTTACAGTGTTATTTTTTTTAATATGAATCATTTCGCGGACATTTCGTCTATATCCAATTTCTTCCCTATTCAAAATCTGAACACATCCAAAATCAAATTTATGTCCAGTGTTGAACTGGTGTAGAGTTAATGCTGTTTTTTCGAAATCAGCAACATTCTCACTGTCGTTTTTATGTTGTTTGATTCTATCTCTTAAATATTGTCTTGTTTGGCCAATGTAACACTTGTCTCAGTTGGTGCAAGGTATCTTATATACCACTCCAGACTCTGAATCATTGGGTGTTCTAGATTTTAAATTAGTGAACAACTTTTTTGTAGTGAGTAAGTTGTAAAATGCACACTTAACATCTAATTCTTGACTATACCATTTATTCTGTGTGAAAGGCCGGGCAGGAATGGAAACTTAAAGTAGGAGGTAACAGATGTGTTGGGAGGTGAACTAACTACCTGGTCAATAACACTGGAGGTTTGTTTTGTTATTACTCTATTTATCAAATATGAAGGATAATTATTTTGTTTTAGAATTTCTCTGACTTTATTTATGTTCTGTCCATGGAATTTTTTGTTGCTTAGTTTCAAGGATCATTTTATTAAGTTGCTCATTATATTAATTTTCTGTTGTATGCTGTGGTTGTTGTAAAAATTAGTGTATCTATTGGTGCTTATTGGTTTTGTGAACCAATCTGTTATAATTCGAGAGTTATCTAATTATTAGTTAATCTAAAAAAACAAGCTTTTATCTTTTTCTATTTCCAACGTGAATTGTATCCTGTGTTGATAAGAGTTGAAAGTATCTAATATAGATTGTGCCTTATCATATGGTACTAACAGTGATGTATCATCTACATAGAATTTAATGAGTGGTACACAAAATCCGAGCTTTTCCATAACGTAACAAAAAATTTCGTTCATTATTATAATAAGTTGGCAAAGGTTGGACTTGTTGGGGCATCCATGGCTGTGCCATAGAGTTGTCTATAAAACTTATTCTCATAGGCAATGTATCCACCCTCAAAACATAGATCGACTAGTCCCAAGAATTTTTCTCTATTAAGGTGTGGATGGTAGCTAATAATACTCCACCTTTTTTTAATGATATTAACTACAAGCTCTCTAGTGATATTTGTGAACAGCGAAACGACATATAACGATATAAGTATGTAACCCGGTGGAACGGTTATCTGAGATAAAACTGTAATCAATGAAAAAGAATCCTTCAAACTGAAAAAGGAAGTGGACAAGGCAGAATTCCAGATATTATGTAAATATTTGCCAATGTTGTAAGTGGGAGATTTCACACAACAAACTATCGGTTTTAAGTTATGAACATTTTTATGGACTTTCCGCAAACAGTAAAGTTTAGGTGGTAAGCTATTGTGTCTAATTAAAGTCTTATACTCAGCTTCCGATATATATTCTTCTTCCTTGAGTTCTTTTAGGCATTTGTTAGTTTTATTTTTAATTTTCGCTGTTTTCAGCCCTCAAAACGTGGTAGCTGTGTTCGTCATTTAGCATTTCTACTCACTTCATTATTATATTCGTCCTTATACATAACTACGGTGGAACCTTCTCTGTCAGCTCTGCTTGTGATGATGTCTTGGTTTTCTTCTATAAATTTGTTAGTTTTGTCGAAGAACTTGTCAAGTGGGTGGTTCTCATTTTTGTGTTGTACTTTCTTCTCAAAGTTGCTAACGACGTTTACAATTCTTGATCTGAACATGTTCTTTACTTCTTCTGCGATTGGTTGGACACTGATGCAACTTTCTACATCTTTAATGATCTAGAATACTATTCTTCTTCAATGCCTTCTTCCATCGCGTCTACAACAAGCGATCAATCTACATCGCCAATGTGTCCTATCCCCATTCTGGCCAGCGTTCATCCCGACTCCACTCTAAACGAACCCTCAAGCTTTAAACAGTGCTCGAGAGCACAATATTTGGAAACTCAAGAGTGCTTTATCGAACACTGAACACCCGACTGAACACAATACCTTTAGCTTTAGAAACCAGGAAATATTCGTGATTTCTCAATATTCACTAGCTGTCAAGATTGACTAGAATCTTAAATTGGATAAAATTTACACTAATACGTGGAGTGAAATCTTGTTCCAGCAAGATTTAACAATCCGTCTTTTAAGATCCGGCAAGTCTATTCATGATACACTTATCGGGCAAAACTAAATTTTCATAAATGTCATCATCTTTATTTCTCTTGTAAGTTCAATCTATCGGAGTTCCACACTTCTCAACGATTTTTAAGAACTGAGAAATATATGATCCAGTTTATTAAAAGACACAATAATCAACTATTTCATTATATTCTTCATCATCAATCATCTAAAAAGAACACCGTCCATTGCATGGGAGTATCAATAGAAAACTTATCCTTCCAAGACTTTCTGAACGATCATAACCTCACTCGCAGCCGACAATGAAAGCCTCTCCAACTCAAAATACATAAATAACACCCATCCAACCCCGTATTTTCCTCTTTGTGCTACGGGCGTGAAACGATAATACGACCTGTTAACATTTCACTGTTAACATTTCTCCCTATAAATATATCATAAATCGCATCTGCTCAACCCTCCTCGTAGACGGAATTTGAATGAATCCGTGCATGTTTCGAGCCTCCAGGGGTGCTTTTCTATCTATAAATTTTTTCAATATTTAATATTTCCATTCTCCTGGCCCGGTTGGTGTCACCGCCAGATGTCGGTGGAGTCGCACTTCATAACCTTACTATAGCACGAGTTTCCTCTACTTCCGATCTACATCCGGTGCGAGCGATCCATCGGAGTCTTATAACTAATATCTGGGGTCCTGAGACGATATCCAGAAGTTCCTATTGGAGATATATTTCATCTGGATACGAGGAAGTTGTCTGGACAGTGTTCCGAGTACGGTGGAAATATAATTTTCAGGCAATTCGGATAATATCATGGCTTGAGGGGTATTTGACTACCTCGGTTCGAATTTGATTCTTTCTGGAGCTGAATCCTATTTTTATTGAATTTAGTTGATTAATATTTTAATAGTCGATGAAAAATTAGGGGAAACAGGAAAGCAGAAAGTCTGTCTGCGAATATGGGGAGAGACAATGTTAGACAAAACTGGTAACCAATGAACCGGTGTTGTGTGCACTGTATGTGTGTATCTGTATGTGCACTATTAAACCAAGAGTGGAAGCATCAAAACCCCAAGATGATCCAGCTGATTTCTAAAGAATATTATTCCTAGTTCTCAATTTTAGACTCAGATGAGCCTTGTACTTGAGAGATGAATCTAATTTAACTCTTAATTATTTAGGATAGAAATTATGTTCGATAGGAGAATCATTGAGTTACAGCTAATTTCCTATATTTTTTTCTTGTTTATTTAAATAGATGGAAACAAGATACCTCCATTTTGTTGAGATTGGGACATAATCAACACTGAATAAAATATTTCTTTGAAATTCCCAAATCAGAAGATAGTATGTTTTCCAGATTATGGAAATCCGAATGAAGGAAAGCAATTGCAACGTCGTCAGCATAAACTGACTTAGATAATGTCGTGGGTAAATCACTGAGATATAAATTCAAAAGTAAAGGAGCTGATCCTTGAGGAAGACCGTTTTTCAATGTTTTGAAATTGCTACTCTTTTTGTCAATGAAAACACGAAACCTTCTATCAGATATCATATTTTCTAATAATCATACCACTTTCCCTAACTTCAGATGGGTATAGAGTTTGAAAATAACTCCATTTTTCACACAGTGTCATATGCCGAAGATAAATCAATGAATGTTTTCTAGCTATTATTAAAGCCTGATTCTATGAAAGTTGTGAGACACAGAACCTGCTCTGAACAATTTCAATTTTTCCTAAAGGCACCCTGGAAATTTTGTACAGCATTTTCTATGAAAGATTCAATTCTAAAAAGTTATAAACTTTCTAATATCCATGGGTGATTCAAGTGAGGGAATGAAATATAATATAATATACGAGAAAGGATGAATATTAATAATAATAATAATCATTACATCATCAGGTCGTAATAAAATCCTGCTATAGAATGAAAGCTGTTTTCGAAAAGATATGTTTTGAAGATAAGGCCTCCTTGATTAATATTCTTTGATAAAATAGGAAATTTCCATAAATTTCTCCGGTGAGTCTCTTAAAAAAAATGAGGACCTAATAAATGATTATTATAAACAGCGGACCACACAATAACACTCAAACGCCTCTACAATTGGTGATTATTTCGAGCACTGTTTATTCCATCGCGAATGAATGGAGCTTCATATGAGAATAATATTCTTTGGACGTTTCTTCTATGATTTCTTATCCACCTGGAATATTGAAGCCGTGCTATCTCATCGCCAGATTCCAACTGCTGGACCACTTAAATGGGTTATATGGGTGATATTTTTGACTCTTCAGAATTTTCCAAACGTACCATTTCGATACTTCATGAATTGAAGCCAATCACCATAAACCTACTCCCGGATTGTTTTGCACAGTTTCTAAAATATTTTCACGGTTATTCTCTTCTACTGTATGTGATCTTTTAAAAACTATTTTACAGGGAGAATTATCACTATTTTACTGGGAGAATTACCTTTTTGTTTCGTATGCGCAACACGGCGGGCGAAAATATCGTGATTTGGATACTCCCTTTCCACTGCTCTTCCATTCATCATATTAATCATAAACTAAAAGCATGCCAACATACCCTTCATTAGTAAATGTGTGCGGCATGATATTCAACAAATTGAAGTAAGATTGCATCAACAATACAATAACTGTTTTGACAGATGCTCTATTTTTTATCATCATGAATGATTAGAAACTATAGAATTGACCTCATTGGCACTTAAATTCAATACTACTGGTGGAGATACCTATGTGACTAATGAAAATTTGGATATTACAGGAAAAACTGATCCAAACTCATCTGAAAGATGGACTTACAAACAAGATGTTGACGGTTTTCATTTCGAACAATATTTGAAAAATTAATCATTAATTTTGTTCTTATTGAATGATCAATTAGTAGTGCAAAAATCTGTTTTGATAACTTTGATTCGTTAATGATATTTTTGGCGCTCTTGTTCACCCGAACAGAGTGCCTATCATTTTGTCCGAATGTCTGTAATTTTGGAATATAGAGCCGAAAATGGTCTCAATCGATTGGGTTCGAGTCCCCGATGAAGAATCCGTGGCAAAAGTTGAGTCTGCCGTATCCTCTCTAGCATCCAAAAGAGTTGAGCTAGAGTTTTCATATTTTCAGAACAGGTTTATTGTCCAAATATCTCGGTCGAGTCCGTTATTGGGCCTAATCCGTCGGATGGTTCAGTAGTTATGAGCATCTGAAATTTTGTTTCCTCAATAACTACTAGAATATCCATACGATCAAGTTGATACTTGAAATATTGTTGAGGGAGGCTGCAACAAAACGGCTCGCAAATTTTCGCAGAAATCGTCACACTAGAAAATTTTTAAAAAGTTCCCAAAAAAAAATTTTTTAATCCGCACTATCTCATAAAATAATTTTCGGATTTCAATAAGAATTGAGGTGATCGATATCTTACTTATACTCAAATTTCATTGCCGTGGCTCTTTTCCATCTAAAGATATGATCATTTTTTTATTTACTCTCAGAAATGACATACGTCCCGATGATTTTCTTTTGGCCATCACAGATCAATAGTCGATTGACAAATGCCGGGCTCATTAATAATAGTGTCAGTTGGCGTAATATTATTGTATTTTATAACGGGAAATCATAGAGAGAGAATACAATCTCGATGGCTGAAATAATATACGTTGTCAAAATTCAGGAAGGCACTGACGTCAGTTTTTAGGAAAAGGAATTAAGCTTGGGAAAACTTAGGAAAATTATGAATAGTTATTTTTAATTTGAGATATAGGTTTGTTCATTCATTAGGCGTTCATTATTTGCAACACATTGTCCCATAGTACGGGATAGGACTATTGTTCACCTGATCAGAGTGCTTATAGATTTGTTATGGTTTGAATATTTATTCGCAAGTAGCTCAACAAGAGCGCAAAAGCAATCTGACCTCACGTCAGTGCTTTCTAAATTTTTTTACTCATAAGTACCTATCTGAGATTTCATGTTTCTGAAATGTCGAGAAAAAATATGGAGGAAGCGAAAATCGGAAGATTGGTATTCGAAGGGTCAGAGAAAGCAATTCGGGATTATAGTTGAGTTTGAAAGAATTTTTCCTGCTGTCTCAGAAACTGAACTACAAAAAATTGAAAACCATATACAGACACTGTCAGAGCTAAACTTACAAAAGTTAAGCCTAATAATGAGACACAAAGGACAAAGAACTGCATATATGAATTACCTTGTGAGTGCAGAAGATCTAACATCGGAGAAACTAAACGCCCTCTGAATGTACGAATAAAAGAACATCAGAAGCTTCTACGAGTACTAGACAGCGACAAATCCAGGTTGGTCCAACATGCTGTAGATGAGAATCATCGTATAAAGTGGGATGAAGCATCAATAATATCCAAAGAAGAAAAACTTGCAAGAAGAAAAATAAAAGAAGCAGCATTTATGAAAATAACACCTGATTCCATAAGTGCTCCATCTATAGATCTGCCAGAAGTTTGGACGCCGATAGTTCGATCCAACTTAAAAAGATCATCATATCACAGATGAGTATATAACATCGTTCATTTTTTCATGACTTCTGTCAATTGACTTTTTGAAAATTGATAATTTTCAAAAGGTTTCTTACTTTTCTCCTTGTTAAAGATAGAAGATGACTATCGAAACGTCGGAAATCATTACATCCACAATAGATGATGGTAATAGCCCAAACAATCATTCAACACGAGCTCCATCATCAACAATATCTCGTCATCAACTAGTGCTATTTTTTCCTAATTTCAGAAGAACTAAAATTTTGTCTCTGGATCTGATTTTATTTCAAGTTTTTCATTTAAACAGATTTGTATTCACTCTATGATTGTTCATACGAAAAATCATTGGATTAGCTCTAACATTTCCTGAATTATAGTAATTTGAAATTTCGTAATTTTTTCTGAAACTCCCAGTATATCAGGAACTATGAACCCCATAAGACCTCAAATGGCATTTTCTTACTGCTTAAGACATCCCTCAGCACAATATAAACGTTGTCCCATTCCTCATCAGATACCCTGTTTAATTTGAGTGCCCAGAAATTTGGAACAAGCAGATCCTATTTCTGATATAAAACAGTGTACTCCTGTATTGTGATGGTGAATATCTGCATTGAGCGGATGCGTGTCTACAAGTATTCAATAATGAAAATACTTTGAAAATTATGAGCAATGAACTTGTGGACATAACTTCTACAAGCTCGGTAATCCAGATTGTCCAATATTCTGCCTACTGTACTGAAACCTTAAATAACCGAGTACGAATCACAAAAATACTCTTGAACAACTTTTTCGAAAGTTCCTCACAGTGAACATCCGAAGTGAGTATGATTCAAATATAAGAGCAAAAATTTAGAACTATGTATCAATTCAGCGTTTAGTGTCTTCAAGGTACACACTAAAACATCTGTTTGTTTCTGATCCAGTATTACACCTTTCTTTATGAACCAATCTCTAAACTGCGCATCGCGCCAACCCTCTATGACCTGATCACGACGCCTCAGACGAATTGATATTCTTCATTTGCGAATCCTTACCATCTTCAACAATTAACCGATAAGATTGGAGTAATATGATGCTGTTTCCTGAAAATCCATAATTTCTGAGTTTGGCCAGAAATATCAGCAGTGAAACGCATAGTATCGTTTTGCCCAAATGTCCGTTCTTTCGAATATTGAGCCGACAATGGTTGCAATCGATAGTGTTTGACTACCTGATGAAGAAGAGGATCTACTTCTTTTCCAACAGCCTGTCTGCATTAACTTCTGGATGTGGGCCTCTTTCTGAATCCTCCAAGCTTTTCTATCCTATTTCAACATATCGCTCTTGCGTGGACTGACTTGTTTTCAGTGTTCTTCGAAATTAAGTCGACATGATCATTCTATTAAGTGCTATAAGTGCGAAAATAACTTTCACATAAAATGTCATGATATATCAATGTTCAGTTTCAATAAAATGGGAGGAAATGAACTTATTACTCAGTGGATTTGTGGCAATTGTGATGGTCCCAATTCTACTTTTGGAGCAACTATACCTCAGTGTGCTCAAACAGTAGGTGAGGATTTACTTTACACTACAGTTCACAAAATTGTGAATGAATTAATTAAACCATTGCATTCTCAAATTTTTTAATTGGAAAATATTATTTTAATTCAAAACAAACAAATATCATCGCTTTCTTCGCTTATCGATGAAATTCAGATGTTGAGACATGACAAAAACAGTGACACCCATATCTTATCAACTCAGCGGGATTCTCCAGATGATGGTGGTCACCGACCGGGCGATCCTTTAATTGCGCACCTCAGGTGAATTATCCACAGCTGTCCCGGATAAGTGTGAACTACTTTTGCATGCGAAAATTGTAGCAGGAAATGCATCATCCTGTGTAACAGTGGGTCCAACTGATGAATGAAAGATTGTGAAAAATAAGAGAATATTAAGGACAGTTTTCAGTTATGCCTAAAAATAGATTGTCTCATGTGCACGTATCGAGGCTTAGTCCTACCTCGACTGTGGATGATCTTAAAAGCTTTATTGGCGGTAGTATTCCTGATTTGCTGGTTGAGAAGTTGAATTCTAAGAAACCGGAGATATATTCCTCGATCAGGCTATCTTTTCCAAATGACTATGAGTCCCTTGTTTTGGACCGAAGGAATTATGGATAATAAGTATTTCGGCGATCCCGAATTGGAGCACCAAGAAACATGGAAGGTGATAACAGGACCAAAGTGAATTCTATCGCTTCCGAAACCAAGTTGAGAATTTTGCAGCTAAATGTCAAAAGTTCAAAAAATAAAATAAATCGAATTAATGTCTTGCTCACGCTGGCTGGCCCTGATTTACTGGGTTTTTTTTCCCTAGGCTTTTATGTGATACGCCGAATTCTATGACACCCCGTCACTCACCCCTGATCTATATGTTTTATTGTTTGCTAAGTAAATATTGTAAGCCAAAAGTTCAAAAGAATATATTAATATATATTCAATTAACTTCTATACTTTATTATATGAAGTATATATATATATATATATATATTCTTTTGAACTTTTGGCTTACAATATTTAGTTAGCAAACAATAAAGCATACAGATCAGGGTTAGTGACAGGATGTCATACAATTCTGCCGTATCACATAAAAGCCTAGGAAAAAACCCCATAAAAAAACCCTGGCTCCCCGCCTAAGTGTGAAAGTACAAAAATAAGCTGAAATATATTTGGGATTTCTTTCTTCAAGAGTGGTCTTCTATTGATGGAAACAGAGACTTCTTCAAGGTGCCCATATCGAATCTGGAAATAAAAAGACAAAAGCAGAAAAAAGAACTGAATATCAAAAATACAAAATTTGAAAGAAATAAAGAAAACTCCCTCAAATTAATCTTTTTGGATTATCTCGATATTGTGAATCAAGGATATTTTTAACATAACAAGCTAAACCGTAAATTTTACTAAGGAGATAATCAATGAATACATAACTTTTATGGTTCCTCTTCAACGAAGATTTTTTTTTAGTATCCGTATGTATATGAAAAGTAAGTAAAGTCTCATATTTCCAAATATCTTCAGTCTAACGAGAAGAATTTCCAGAATATATAAGAAATTTTCACACAAATTTTTTTTCCTCCCAAGTTTAATCAATATCGAAAATTTTCGCCATTTTTACAAAAATATAGCTCAAAAATTTTTACAGAAATTGATGAAATCTTAACTCATTTGAACGATTTTCAAATTTCAAATCGAGTGGATGAATAGTTCAGAATTATTGAGATCATTGAGGAAAGCGAATTTCTGATAACAAACTTGACAGATATATGGACAATCAATTTTCGGATTGATATTTGAAAACTTCAAATCTTTGGAGAAACGAATATCAAGCAACTGTTTAGTGACCTACATCAAGCGCACAAATTGTCGAGGTATTCCAATTTTGACAATTTCTATTTCATCTGGCATCTCTCCTACAAATTTCATTCAAAGTTTTCTCCAGTACATCCATATAATCTCCAGTTTGAAATTGAAAAAATCTGAACCAAGCATAAAATTGGATAGAAAAAAGTTCATCAATATCTTTCATAAATTTCGGTTGGAAAAGTACTGCATTGCTGCGAGGCCACCTTCATTTTTATTCAGATCCAGCGATCCAAATGATAATTCTTCAAAATCAGATCTTAATTGACCGCCATGTGCCTTTTAGGAGGGCAAATCATCGAAGAGATGATAAAGCAGCATGATACATGATCTACGAAATCAAATTTTTGTGATAGACTTTTGAATCGTCAGAATCATAATGATATAAGGGTAATTCCGGGGTAAATGGCCATATGGGAGAGATGAGCAGTATAAACAAATACAGGTAATAATCCATAGATGGCATGAACAAGAAATGGTTGTCGAATCAGTTGTGAGAAAAATATGAAAAGATGAGTAGTATAACTGTTATTTTTCATTAAAATATTAGACCTATTCTAAGGAGTTGATATATAAAGTGGTCACAAGAAGACCTTTTATTATTGAAATATTTATAGGAGAGATAGCCACAAAATGTCTCTATATAACTTATAACTATTGATTTATCTTTTTACTGACTCCTAACCAATACCAATGGAAAGCAGCTGCTGCACGAAGTGCCTGGATAGATGATGACTTGCTATGGCACAAGTAAAATGTTGAGATGTGACGGTTTTAATTGATTTCGAAGAGGAATCCCAATATTTCATTGTAGAAGTGAATGCCATCTTTGAAATGCTTGAAAGGAATTTAACTGATAATGTCCTAATAAAATGATCTGGTAAAACTTACAACATGGACGACTCTGGCTTACGAATTAACAGATACAAAATGGCGGAAAGTGAACAAGATGTGGAAATTCGCTCCGGCAAATCCGAGAAAATTTATGATAACAAGTGTGCATATTGCAAAGAAAAAGTTGAAGAAGGTGCTAGGTGCTACAAATGCAAATAATAGTTTTCTGACCAGATCGGCAAATCAGAAAAAAGCTATCTGTAAGCATGTAGTGCAGGAAGAAAAATATCATAACAAAATCCTAAGTGTGGAAAATGCCCATCTGAAAGAATTACAAGCAGCAGCGGAAGAAAAGTGAATAACCAATTGCTACTGGAAAGAATTAGACATAGCGAATATCCGCAAACAGTCAACAGAAGATTTTGAACAAATGGTATTCTACTTTTTCATTTATAGTGAATGAGTACACAAGAATTACGCACAATAGCATATCATGCTTAGACAATGTAGAAGAATTTTACAAACTGTACTGACATAGAGAAAGTTAGTGTAATGCAGACAGATATCTCAGATAATAAGGGAGTGAAGATTAATATTGCAACAGAAAAAAAAAACAAAATAATGTTCACAAAGACGTCCGGCCATTCTCAGAAGAAAACAAGAAAAAGTTCAGAAACCAAATAAGTGAACATGACTGGTCGAGCACATATAACGTCAACCCGAGCCAAGTGGATGAGCAGTGGAGTCTTTTCATGGATGTCTTCACTGAGCATTTCCATAAATGCTTCCCACTCAAAAAAATAGTTATATCAAAATCGTTGAAATTTAAACCTGATCAGGAGGTAGTAGACTGTAAAAATAGGTTAAGTGCATTAGGGATTATTATGAATTACCATCCAGAACTAAAAGTGATATACAATAAACTCAAAAAAGAATATCAAATGTTACTTGCAAAGAAAAGAGCTGAGAAATATGAGATAAGTATATCTCAATCTGATGACAAAATGAAAGCCATGTGGAATATTTTTGGCCAACAAACTGGTAGAGACAGAGACCGTATAAATCAAATATTCATTGACAGAAATCCAGACGTAGTAGCAAATGAGTTTAATGAGTACCTAACAACAAGTGTACCCATCTTGCCTGTAGACATATCATCATGTGATGTTCCGAAAGTTTCACAGTCAATATTTTTGACACCTGTTACACCGAAGGAAATAGAAGAACTAAAAAAACCGATTAAAAATAAACATTCCAGTGGAGATGACGAGATACCAATGAGTTTGATAAAATCCTGCATTGAAAATTTAGCACATGTATTATGTTATATAATTAATAACTCATTCACATATGGTGTTTTCCCTAGTCAATTGAAAGTATCTGTAATTACACCAATCCATAAAAAAGGCAATCGTGAGTCGTTTGGAAACTACAGACCCATCAGTGTGCTGCCAAGTTTCTCGAAGTTCTTTGAAATGGCAATGTGCAACCGCCTACTTAATTTTCTACTGAAGAACAAATTATTGAATGATAGCCAACATGGATATATCAAAGGTAGATCGATAATGACAGCTACTATTCAGTTCACTGAAAATATAATAAGATCTTTTGAGAATAATGAAATACTTCTAGGAATATTCCTAGATTTATCCAAAGCCTTTGATTGCTTAAACCGCCCCTTTTTGTTGACAAAACTTGAAGCTTGTGGAATAAGAGGCAATGCTTAGTGTGGTTCGAATCATACCTGTATAACTGGATGCAGAAAGTTAAAATTACAAGAAACGGAAAATCTGTTAAATCAGAAATGAAGATCAATCCCAACGGAGTACCACAGGGAAGCATATTAGGCCCCATTTCGTTCATCTTATTCATGAATGATATGGAACGAGTCTTGACCGATTCAAGTCTTCTTACCAGTTATGCAGATGATACAAATTTATTGGTTGTTGGATCTATCCTCGTAAGCGTAATAAATAAAGCCAGTACTTTTTACAGTGAAATCAGGGATTGGCTTGAATGAAATGGTCTCCTTTTGAGCCAAGAGAAAACCACCACCATTCTCTTTAGAACTAAACAACGAGGTATTCCAACACCACCTCGAATACAACTTTCAGATTTGAGTATCACACCTGAACACTGCACTAAATTTCTGGGCATACACATAGATGAACATCTAAATTGGACCAACCACATTATAAGCACAGGAAAAAAACTCAACTCAGTCAGTTATAGAATAAGATTTATAAAAAAATATTTGAGTGAAAATTGTTAAAAAATCTTCTATTTCTCCAACTTCGAAAGTATAATGAGATTCGGTTTAATTTTTTACGGATCTGATTCAGGATTGATAGAGATTTTTCGAATACAGAAGAGAGTCATAAGAACCATATTTGGGCTAAGACAGGGAGAATCCTGCAGAGGTATTTTTTAAAAACAACAGATGATGACAGTATTTGCTTTATATATATATGAGTGTCTAATCTATTTATTCAAAAACAAAAACAAGTTTACATACAGTAATTCCAAGCACAATTATGATACAAGACATACAAATATTCTTTATCCTGAACACAGACTGGTGAAAGATGAGAAACATCCAACATATGCTGCAATAAAATTCTTCAACCAACTTCCAGAAAATGTGAAAAAAAAGTACAATACTCAATAGGTTCAAGAATGACGTGAAGAAGTTGCTTATTACTATGGAACCTTACTCCTTTGATGAATACAAAGTCAGTGAGGTGAAGATTTGATTACTTTGTAGTTGACACTATTTCATCTAATGTACCATATTATACCCTGTATTTTATTGGACATTCTTTTGGAATAAAGATGATTATTATTATTATTATTATTAACAATACTCTTAGTAATGTTTTGGCTGAAAAATGTTCGAAAACAGTAACCGTGTCAACGTCTACAAAAAAAAATTAGAAAGCACTGACGTGAGGTCAGATTGCTTTGGCGCTCTTGTTGAGCTACTTGCGAGTAAATATTCAAACCTTAACAAATCTATAAGCTCTCTGATTGGGTGAACAATAGTCTTTTTCCGTACTATGGGACAATGTGATGCAAATATGAAAGCCTAATGAATAAACAAACCTTAATCCCATATCTCAATTTGAAATTACTACTCATAATTTTCACCAAATTTTGTTCTATGCTTCTCCTAAAAACTTACGTCATTGCTTTTCTGAGTTTTGACAACGCCATCAAATTCTTTCTCTATGATAAAAAATTTTTTGATTAATATCACGTCTGTGCTTTTCTGAATTTTGACAACGTCATCGACATCGAATTCTACCTCTATGAATTCTATGAAAATTTTGATTGATATTACGCCAACTGACACTGATATCTAGGTCCGCAAGGTGTCAAACGAATATCGATCCGTGATGGCAAATCTTTCAATGACAAAGCTCGGACTTCATAACATTTCTATTTTTCTCTTGAGTAAATGAAAGAAATGATCATATCTTCAGAAGGGGGAAAGCTACGACAATGAAATTTGAGGATGAGTAAGATATCGGTAACCTCAATTAATATACGGATTTTTATTTAAATCTAAATGTCTTAGGAGATATTGAGTATTGAAAATTTTTTTTTGGGAATTTTTTGAAAATTTTCTAGCTTGACGATTTCTGCGAAATTTTGCAAGCCGTTTCGTTTCAGCCTCCCTCAATAACATTCCAACTATCAACTCGATCGGATGGATATTCTAGTAGTTATTGAGGAAACAAAATTTCAGATGCTGATAACTACTGAACCATCCGACGGATTTGGCCCAATAACGAACTTGACCGAGATATTTGGACAATTAACCTATTCTGAAAATATGAAAACTCTAGCTGGTTCCTTTTGGATGCTAGAGAGGATACGGCCGGACGGCCGGCCGGACAACTTTCGCCACGAATTCTTCATCAGGGAGTCGAGCCCAATCGATTGAGACCATTTTCGGCTCGATATTCCAAAATAACAGACATTCGGGCAAAATGGTAGACACTCTGTTCGGATGAACAAGAGCGCCAAAAAGGAACAATCACAATAATTGACTGCTCTAATGCTGAAGGTAATTTCATGCTGCCTGCATGCATTATGAGAGGGCAAAGGAAGAAACCTGAGTTTGAAGATGGACTTCTTCTAGCTTCAGTGGTTTATATGTCAAGAAATTCCGCGTATATAACCTCTGACATATTTAGAGAATGTATGAAATCACATTTCTGGCCTCGAAAACTAGAACGCAAAGTGCTTCTTGTGATAGACGGCCATTCTACTTACTACAATTCATTCAAAATTTTTAATGAAAATGACATCATTCTACTCAATGCTATCACATACATCTCACTATCTACAGCCACTGGCTGTTTTTAAGTCTCTTAATTTTGTTTTCTATGAAGCCTGCAGTTTATGGATGAAAGAGCACCCTGGGCGCCGTTTAATAAGATAACAATTTGGTTTTTCGTCGAACCAAGCCTGGAGGTAATCAGCAACAAGTGGAAATGGAATATCCAGATTCAGAGCAGCAGTAGTTTTCCCATTAAATCCAGAAGCCGTTTCGGAGAACGTCTTTAGTGACAATATTGAACAATCTATTGAAAGTAATCATGAACTGCTCTACAGGTCCAACCTGTTTCAGATCCTGGTTCCAGTACATCACCACTGCCTGTAAAATTAAACGAGGTTCAAAAGCGAGCCAAGCAAGTGAGCATTCTTTCAACATCTGAAGAGCATATTAAAAAACAAAAACCTGGAGAAAATTGAAAAGATAAAAAGTTAAAGAAACAAAAAATTTCAACAACAAAAACGAAGAATGATAGACCTTAAAAAAACATTCTATCTCTGACAGTGGTTCTGAAGATACAGAGAAAGACAACTGCAATGGTTGTAGTGAAAATAATTACCGGACACAAATATTTGAAGACTAGAAACAATGCAATATATGCCATCTATGGGTGCATAAAAATTTTGAAATTTTGGGGATATGTGTTCTTACTGCGGCAATAAGATGAAAAATAAGCTGAAAGATCTCAAGGAAAAAGCAAAAGGCGAAGAAAGCACTGGCCATCTCTCCCCTACCACTGCGGCCTCCGGACACTCTGGAAGAGATGGCCAGTCGTAGTTTTATCAAGTTTGAAATTATATTGTTGTGTTGTTCAATGTGATTTATCGTTAATGATTGATAAAATTAATGACTAAAGTTTAGGTTCTATTATAATACAGCGATTTATTCCTCATAATTTCTTCACAGTAGAATCTGAAAATTACTAGGGCCATCTCCCCCGCACTTCGTTATAATATTCCATTGCCAAGAATGCTCAACGCCGTGAAAGGTCAAAAAGAACGACTACTATATATACTCACGTATGATTCTCCTCAAAAGCTTATCTTTATTAGTTATCTTCCTAATAGAAATTGAGTATATGAGCGCGCATGGAGTACAGCTATGGCATATGGTTATGACTACTTCGAGAAAAAATTATTGGGTTAGAGAGATGTATGCTGAAGATAACATTGACAAACCGACTCACTCATTCATAAACCGAATAAAATAGCATTACACGTCCAGAAGGACCCCCATTACGATGAAAAAGTATCCAAACTCCCGAAGGAGATATGAGGGTTGAACTGCAATGAAAAGGTTAGTGCCGAAGTATCGCCACATGACAAATAGTCCGACCACTAAGAATACTTCGAATAAAGGGCAAATATATGAAAATGGAATGGCTTTTTTACGTAAAGTATACGGGCGAGCTCGAGTGGGATTCACGCATCTACTCCGAAAGATAAAACACCGAATTCTTAGAAATTGGTTCTTTGCCAGGCCAATTTATTTCCTGCATTTCCACCCATATCGTGAATTTAGTGGAAATTTATATGAGCCTGCAATAAAACTATTACCGTATTGAAGCAATTTGCATATTTATTGGAATCGTATCGGTGTTCTCTACGAAAATGTGCTCGCCGTTAATCGACGTTTATATCTCCCTTTATTCTGATTATTTTCTTAGATTACAACCTGATTCTGCTGGTGTTTTATACGTGTTTTGCATTTTAAAATCAAGCAAATGAAAGAGATACAGGGGTTTCTGTATGGATGCCATGGATATTTATATAAATGTTTAGTCAACTCCCTTTTCTTATGCTTCTATTCATCATTTCCACTTCGAGAAAATTGGGAATGATGAAGTTTGCCACATTACTGACGTTGACAAAATGGATGTTTTTGAGTGTCTCCGTGACCCTTAAATATAATGACAAGGAGGTCAGAAAACAACCTCTATGATATTTTGTATCAGATGCTTTTTGTGACTTCATTTTTCTATGATGATTGAAGAAATTTCTGGAGTCCATACTTTAGAAAATATTCCGGAAGTGGGTGGTAAATGAGTATGTGCAAAAAAATTCTTGCTGCTCTTGTTCCCCTGAAAGATGTACTCTCAAATTAACAAGGTCCAAAGTGGGATTGTGCTCATCGTGTGACAATACATTGAAATTAGTGAATCATTATTCCTAATCATCATAAGTCATCTTATCTTTTGTAATAATAAAAACATTCATTCTTGGGTGTCTATTTATTATAATACACTCTATGGTTGAAACACCGATTAAATACAGTCATTAAAATTGATCTGTGATGGTTTTGATCTTCACTTGTTGGAATATTCATTCAATAACTCGAGTAAAAAAAACAGCTTCAATTTCCACGAATGCTTGTTTTTTCAATGACTGTTTAATCATATTATGGTATCTATCTCCAGGTTACTGAATGAGCGTTATAAAATCCTATTACAGCTGAACTACCAATTCACTGTTTTCGGAAGATATTCAATGAAGTTGACGATATAGTATAGGAGCTAGCAACGTTTTCGAGAAAGAATTTTAGGTCAGCTGATTTTGTGATATGTTGTCTTTCTTGCACTTTCGGTTAGAATCTGGGCTACCTGGCTGGCGGTACCGGTTGCGTTCATTAGTGCATCCTACCTGTCCAGATAATAAGCCTGGATTTTAAAAGCACTTTAGAAGGCGTAATTTTTAATTTTTTGTTTTTAAATAAGTCTACCTGACATACTTTTTTTATTGTCAGATATTTTTGACAATGCTAACTATGTGCCATACGCGATTTTTTTTTTATAAAAATTTCAAAGTATTTTATAATGTCTGTAATTTTAATATTTTGTTATCTAAAGATAAGAAAAACTGAAAATAAATTTGCCAGACATTAATTCGATTGTTGAGTCTTAAATTAAAATGAAAAAGTCATGAAAAGTATTGCAGTATAATGCTAGTAGTCCGAGAGAGACAGCTGAAGGTGCGAGAGAGATAGACAACGATAGTGGCGCGACAGGCAAGTTTGCAAGATGGCGTCAGTCTAATGTCACATGTTTGTTTTTGTTTTGATTTTAATGTTTATTTGTTGATTTGGTTACAATGGCCAGTGATAAAATAAAATGCGTTTTTTGTAAAGGACATAATGATAACGTAATACTTTTCGTAGGTGATAAACTAAAAAAATGTCAGCAAGTTTTGAGTGTACGTGTGAAATATAAATTAAAGTACAGTAACATTGAGCTGCCCACGCGAATAAATAAGACAGATGGATATCATAGACAATGTTATAGTAGTTTTACTGCTTTAATGGCAAAATACCGTGATTCATCATCAGAAACAGATTATGCCAATAATTCCACTTCACTCACTTTGTCACCGAGTATACCAGTAGATATTAGTGAAACTGTTCCAAGAAACGTAACTGAAAGCTCCGACAGTGAGGTTGCATCATTAAGTTTAAACGTTCAAACAAAATCAGGAGATTTTGAATTGAATTTGAGCAGTAAAATAGCACCAAAAGATGTTGCTCCTAGTTCAAATAACCAGAGCATATCAAGACATCCTGATTTAGATTTTAACCGTGAGATATCATCAGAAAATGCTGCTTCAAATTTAGATAGTCAGACAACGTTAGAATTGTTGCTTCCAGCTCGACTTGTGATTTAAGTATCAATGAGACTAACGTTTTTAATGAAATTCCTGACACTAATATTGAAGATATTGGAAAAGAACGACAACTCAAAAATGTTTGCTTTTTTTGTGATAAAGATCGTTAACAGAATAAGGGTAAACAACAAAATCTTTATTCCTCGAACGATGCAAAGCTTTATGATAAAATTATTGAGTGGATGGAAAAACTTAATAACGAAGAATTATTACAGAAAATTAATCGTCTTAAATCTGAAAATGAAACAATTTTTTATCATCATTTATGTGAATTGAATTATTTAAATGATTATAATAAAATAGTTTCAGACATTCCACATACTTCTTGGCATAAAAATCGTAATATTCATAAATATATTTGTAATCATATTGTATCAGTTGTATTGTAATACAGCAGAACAGAAAATATCACATATTAACAGAAACATTCTAATCCGTTGAAATGCCTGGTATATTTAAATTCCTTTCTGGTGATTTTGAATGGTCTTGGCAATTTTAATTTTGAAAGGATATTGCGGCTATGGTACTTGTTGATTTAAAGTGCTTTCTAATAGTTTTGAGCTCTTGGCTATGCCCAAATTCCTTAAGATGATTCCGTATTGTGGCCTTAAGGGAGTCTGACGATCAACTCTTCTGGTGCCCTAGTATTTTCACTTGAATGCTTTTCCGATTAACCTATATATATATACAGGGTCTTTCAGGTATTTTCATGAAATTCATCTCTTATAGGTATTTCACGATGCTGATGAAATCTAAAATATTTTCAAGGCATGAGCAGCTCCGGTTTTTCCGGAAATGACGTCAACTTCCGTTTTTCAAATCAGAACACCATTTTTTTATTGCAGAAATAGATTCCCTAAAAAATTTCAAGTTAATGTAACATTTTTCAGTTTTGGTTGCAAAATTCTCTCTGAGCGGGAAAATTCGAAAAAAAATCGAAAATAGAGCTCCGCTGAAACAAGAATAAAATCGAGGTTTTTGGATGGAAAATTTTAATTTTTGGGATTTTTCAAGATGTAAGATTGATGTATCCACTTCAAAAATCTTAATCGCGATTCATGATTCAGGAGGTGAAAAATCGCTTTCAAAGTTAAGGATGACAAAATCGTGAAAAATAAATTTTTTCAAATTGGAACCCCATTTTTTTTATGACAGATATTGAATACACGTTAAAATATAATGTGAGTGTATGCATCACACCCTTGCCCTGAATTGGATATTTCCTGAGTTACTGTTTTTCGTCTTGAATTTTCAGCTATTTCTTTTCCCTTCACGTCAAAAAGATGAAATTTTCAGGAACTGTTGTTACTTAAACTATGTTTTAGATTTTACTACCCTAATATGCAAGAGAAATAAGTTACAGGTTGTTCCTTAATAGATGGCGAATTTGGATTCGAATTTGTATCGGGAACCTCTTTATTTCAACTAATCGGCCATCGGTTTTCTCTCCAGTGATAAATAAATATTTCCTTATGAACCATATGCAAAAACTTACCATGTTTTACATTTTTTTTAATGATAGATATCATAAATTACATCTGCCAAATTCCTCTTTATTCAGTAGCATTTTGTGTTTACTATTAATTTGGTGATAATTCGTATTAAGTTATAAAATCGATCACTATGCCTAATTTTACCAATGAAGATTATTTAAATCTCATTCTACTTCATGGAGAATGTAATGAAGTTGTAGATAGAACGATTCGACTGTTCATTGAGAGGTTTCCTGACCGACCCAGACCAACGAGAGATACCATTAACAGAACCATGACAAACTTGAGGAATGTCGGATCTTTCATTAAGAAAACTATACCCAGAGAAAAAAGTGTAGTAGAAGATGAGAACAACGAAATTACAGTTCTTGCATATTTTCGTGTGAATCCTCAAAATTCTCTTAAAGATGCCGGGATTGCTCTGGGATTATCTCAATCGAGTGTTTGGAGAATATTAAAAAAACATAAAATGCACCCATATAAATGCGATAGGGTACAGCATTTGAAGGAAACTGATTTCGTCAGGAGAACAGTGGTTTGCGAAGCTATGTTGATTCGATTTCAAGATAATAAAACTTTTTGGACTGTATAATTTGGACAGATGAATCTAAATTCACAAAGAATGGTTCTTTCAATAGGCATAACAATTATTATTGGAATGAAGAGAACAACCACCACTTCAGACAATGGAACTTTCAAGAGACCTGGAGTTTCAATGTTTTTGCGACATCAAAAATAATGCAATTCTCGATGTTCACATTTATGATGGGACTTTCACTGGTAAGATAGAACACTGCACGTGTTTGCATTATTTAAAGAATGTTCTCCCTTAGAAGATAGACATTGTGACATATTGACTCAAATAATTGAGCCGCTAGTACAGAATCATAATGACTTATTATATCAACAAGATGGCTCGCCTCCACATAATTCACTCGATGTGTCAAATATCCTATACAGGCAATTTGAAGATCGATGGTAGGCGAACAATGGTCCACTACTTTGGTCACCACGTTCTCCCGATTTAACTCCTTTAGACTATTATGTTTGGGGTAGGATGAAAAATATTGTCTACTCAACTCCCCTGACCGATAAAGAGGACTGCATAGAACGAGTCAGAAATGCGTTCAGGTTTGTTTAGATTTTTAGATTCATACTTTTGAAACTCAATTTGGGTTTTAAACACTTCTGCAGATCTCTTCTTCCCGATGAAATAAGAAGAGCAACGCACGAAGCATTCCTGAGACGGTCAAAGCTTTGAGCATCTTCTCTAGTTATAACTGCGAGAGTTTGCCATGGTTCTCCTAATAGTAACTTGAAGTCGGTTTCAAGAAGGGGTGAAAAATCTACAGCATGGTTCAAATAACAGTTCCTGAAAATTTCATCTTTTTGGCTTGAAGGAAAAAGAAATAGCTGAAAATTCAAGACGAAAAACAGTTTTTTGTGAATAACTCAGAAAATATCCACTTTAGGGCAAGGGTGTGATGCATACACTCACATTATTTTTTAACGTAGATTCAATATCTGACATGAAAAAATGGGGTTCTAATTCGAAAAAATTAATTTTTCACGATTTTGTCGTCATTAACTTTGAAAGCGATTTTTTCACCCCCTGTATCATGAGTCGCGATTTCGATTTTTAAAGTGGATACACCAATCTTACATTTTGAAAAATCCCAAAAATGAAATTTTTCCATTCAAAAACCTCGAAGTTATTCTTGTTTCAGCGGAGCTCTATTTTCGATTTTTTTTTCGAGTTTTCCCGCTCAGTGTGAATTTTCCAACCAAAACTGAAAAATGTTACATCAAAATAACTTCAAATTTTGTAAGGAATCTATTTCTGTAATAAAAAAATGGTGTTCTAATTTGAAAAACGGAAGTTGACGTCATTTCCGGAAAAACCGGAGGTGCTCATGCCTTGAAAATTAGATTAGATTTCATCAGCATCGTGATATACTTATAAGCTCTGAATTTCATAAAAATACGTTCAGTAGTTTCCCGTATAAATATGGGTGAGGTTCCTCGTGAAAGACCCTGTATATCATGGATATTTATGACTAAAAGGAGTATTGCCGTATAAATATGTGTATATAGATGGGTTCTCGGCAAATTTTTTTGCCCAAAATCAAGGTTTCTTCAAACCAATTTTCAAACTAAGTCTATATTTCGGACGTTTTTACGTCCTTCATCAGGACTCTACAAAAAATTATTACATTATATAACTTAATATTTTTACAATAACGAATTAACTACTTACAGTTTTGAAGGTTTATGAAATTGTCCAAATTTGGAATGTTTGAAGAATAATGTTGATTGTTTTTTTGAAAGGAGTTTTTTATAAATGTCAAAGAAACATAGAGTAGGAAAGTGAAAATAGATTAGGGATGTAAATAAAATCGAAAAATTAGTATAGAATCAAGATAAGGGGTAGTAGTTGAAATTATTAATTTGAAAGTTAGCAAAAGATCAAGAGGAGTACAATTTTCGATCTAGAGATAGAAGGTAACTATATATTGAGCTGAGTTTAGCAACATCAGATTTCTTGTTTATACTATTAGGATTATTTTTGATGTAACACATTTCCTAGAAGGTTTTTTTTATAATGAGATGCTTTATCAAGAATTTTAAAATTTTCAAAATTAAAAACATGTCCTAATCTTGAAGAATGAAGGGCTAAAGAACATCTTTCAGGATGAATTCTCACATCACTTTTGTGGAGAGTTATTTTCTTTTTTATGGTTTGGCAGGTTTGACTTTAGCCCTTCATTCTTCAAGATTAGGACATCTTTTTAATTTTGAAAATTTTAAAATTCTTGATAAAGCATCCCATTATCAAAATAGAACTTTCTTGGAAATGAAGTTACATCAAAAATAATCCTAATAGTATCAACAAAAAATCTGATGATGCTAAACTCAGCTCAATATATAGTAACCTCCTATCTCTAGATCAAAAATTGTACTCCTCTTGATCTTTTTCTAACTTTCAAATTAATAATCTCAACTACTATCCCTTATCTTGATACTATACTAATTTTTCGATTTTATTTACATCCCTAATCTATTTTCACCTTCCTACTCTATGTTTATTTGACATTTATAAAAAACTCCTTTCAAAAAAACAATCAACATCATTCTTCAAACATTCCAAATTTGGACAATTTCATAAACCCTTAAAACTGTAAGTAGTTAATTCGTTATTGTAAAAATATTGAGTTATACTAATTTTTTGTAGAGTCCTGATGAAGGACGTGAATACGTCCGAAATATAGACTTAGTTTGAAAATTGGTTTGAAAAAACCTTGATTTTGGGCAAAAAATTTGCCGAGAACCCATCTATATACACATATGTCATGGATATATACAATATAGTTTATAGAGACCGTATTTATTGTCTGTTTCTGTTTTAGTCATATCGTTTTTGACAAAAGTAGTATCTCCTATTAATCAGGAAACTAATAATATTTAGTGCCTAAATATCTGCCTAGTGATTTTGAGTTGGTTTTTTTCTAATATCTATATGGTAAATAAATGTTCATTGAATAAAATGACATTTTGTTATTTATTAAAACAATTCCAACTGAACAAGGATCGTCGTTGAGCTGAAGGAAACCTGTGAATTTTATGGCTGCTTTTTGATTTATTATCGTTGGTTCTGTAATATTATCTATCTCGGTTGTTTCTTTTCTATAGGACAAGTGTGCAAAAGATTTTCATTGCTTTTCATTGCTTTTCCTAATTATATTAATTTTTTTCTATGATACATTCTTGATGAAATGGCAGCTACCCTTAAGAGTATTCAGAGGTTGAAAAAGATATCAATCCATAAACATTATCTCAGTTCAACCAGAACCTCATACAATGTTTCGTTTCTGCAGAATTATGCCCTAAATCCGAAATTATTCATAAAAACTTAACACTCATCCGATATTGTTCAGGAAAGCGGTAAAACTCCATTTTTCAGTCCCTAATCAATGGAAATCCGTCCAACAATAAACGTCAAAATCTGGAAAAACCGGGTTAATAACAGGCTTTCCCGGTTGATGTTGGAACTTATCCCTAATGTCACCATTGTAGAAGTTAAATCGCTCGCAATTCTCGGTGACGTAGGGGGTGCACTGTAACAGAAACTCCACAATGAGGTTTTCCGGGGCATTCCTGGGGTCTATTATAGTGTCCGTTGTATCGCTTATTGCCGTCACTTCCGGTTGATTCCATTCAAACGTTTCTCGAAACACACTTGAGAAAATGACGAGGGTGTCATATATAAGGATTGGAAAGGATGACTCCCTTAGTTCGGATGGAACGATAAATGTTTGTTGATTTGTTTTCCTACAGAATGGAAATCTTTCTTTCATGAAAAGCAATGAGGGATTATCATTCAGCGTTTGATTTTATGTTATCGAGGTTAAATGAAAGTTTTGAATTAATGAGGTGCTGTCGATTTCATTGAATATTATTTTCCTCACAATTTTACTTCATTTTTCGATGAATGGACTTCAGCTTTATGGATTGATCATTCGTAAAAATTGAATACTCTCGAGATTATTCTAATCGATATTTGCAACGATCGATTAATAGAATAATTGAAGTTTTGCACCCCGATATTTTCAAGAGTAGAAAGCATGTTGTTGACGAGAAATGTTTGTTGATGAATTTCGTGTAAAATTAATTATTATATAGGAAATAATCATCATCCCTTATTGTTCTTCTTCCCAATGTTTCAACAGACATCTTCTTTCGTTTTCAAGGCAAAAATTAGCTTTCAAAAATAGTTGATAACTATTCCGAAAATAATAAAAATCAAAACATTCTGTGAAAACTTATCAATCTTATTTGGAAGCTAATTTTGCCTTGAACACTACAGAAGATTTCTGTTGAAACATTGGGATAAAGAACAATATGGAATGATGGTCACTGTCCAAATAATAATTTTACAGTCAAAGTCGAAATTATGAAACACTTTAGAACGTCTCGGGTTCAAGAATCATCATTCTATTTTGGGCGGTTGTTCTTATAGAAGAGTCTCATATTGTTTTGCCCAAATATCTGGTGTTTTCAAAATAATTAAATCCGACTTCCTGATAACTTGAGTATATCTGGCCATCCGGCTAGCCGTATACTCCCTATCATCCAACAGAGATGAACTATTGTCTTTATGATGATATTCTTAATTCTTGAGAGGATCTAAGGCCAAGTTATAAGAGAAGCACATTCAACAAAAAAGCCAACGTTTCGATTTATTTAAAATCTTTATCAAGGCACTGGAAAAAAACGATACATTTCATAAATACAGTAACAAATTTCAAAAAGATTAAAATGACCAAATATATAAAAAACAAATATAAAGAATACAAATATCATACAAGACAGTAAGTTACTCACACTGTAGGGTGGCTTCTCTTGTTATTGAAGAAAAAATATCGTTATCTATTTGGTAAATTAATTGAATGAATGAAACGTAGTATGTCATGATACAGCTCGCTATACACTGGTTAAGAACAAATGTTAAAATTTAAAAATTTATCAACATGCAAATAAAAAGATGCAGAGGATGAGTCATGAGTAATATGTGGGTATGAAAACAACAAAAGTCTGTAATAATGAAATCATTTGATTTATATTATATGTAGATTCCTAATTTCATTAATAATGTTGAAATAGGAAGTAATGAGATTCTCGATGTCCGTTTGTTTATTAATAGAATTGTCATCCTTTCTAATTGCCAACATTTCCCCAAATAATCTTTTTTTAACATTATCTTGTTGTCCAAGTATGCTAACTTTTTCAAAATCAAAAGAACTCTTTGAAGGAGTGTTATGCCAGAGCGGTGTTGTTTTCTTTTACCTTGGCTGGGTTATGAATATTGACACAGTCTCTTTTGTGCTCTGTTATTCGTGTTTTTAAATATCTCCCAGTCTGCCCTATGTATACTTTATTACAATCTCAATATAGTCTTTATATTGCCTAAAAAAAAGGTCCAAATATCCCGATTAATGAATTATGGAGCCAAATCCGTCCAATGATTCTGTAGTTATGAGCACCTGCAACTTGGTTTCCAATATAATTCCTAGAATATCCATCGGACTAAGTTGCAACTTAAAAGATTGAAAATTAAAACAAATAGGCATTCAATCCTCTACAGAAATAGACACGCTAGAAAAATTTCAAGAAATTTTCAATATAATTGTTATCAATACTTGCTACCTCATAACTTATCCAGCGTAGTTGAATATGAATTTGATTCTGTATTTATTGCTTACTTTATTGATTTCTTACATATTACGAATTTCATTGTCATAGCATTCTTTCACCTTCAATACTTATGCGGGGAGCCGGATTTTTTTTATTGGGTTTTTTTTCCTAGGCTTATGTGTCATACATCGAATTGAACGGCACCCCGTCACCAACCTCAGCTAACATTTGTTTGTAAGCCAATAGTTCAAAAAAATATATATATATATCAAAAAAAAATAAAACTCAGTCCCATCCTTGCCGAGATCGTCATGTCAACGCTACTGAAACATTGCATCCCAATACAACCCTTCTTAGTTCCAATCGCCTACCAATATGGAGATGATCTTCTTTTCTCGATTCCTGAACACATGACTCTTGAGACCTTAAGAATTTCCAATAGTTTTGACCCTCACATCTAATTTACAATTGAAGAAGAAACTGATAATGGTTTCCCATCCCTTGACACAAAAGTAGTTATATCTGTAGATAACCAGATTGAATTGGACTGGTATCAAAAACCAACTTCATCAAGTCGTTATATTAACAACAAATCCAATCATTCTTGGAATATAAAAACAAATCTTATGGAAGGAATGTTTCGAAGAACCAGAAATATTGGTCATCCTGAATTTTCAAATAATGCTGAAAGAAAATTATTCAATATATCCAAAGATAATGGTTATCCCAAATCTTTTTTTCAAAAATAATTACATTCTATTATAAACGATCTCAATAATGAAGAGCTCAGTTTGAATACCATTGTCTCAAATAATATCGTTCCAACTGAACCTATAAAAGCAAAGAAATATGTTAGCTTACCCTTCCTTCCAGACCTGACTCCAAACTTAACAAATATTTTCAAAGACATCAGCAACATAAAAATTGCCAAATACAATCCTTTAATGGTAGGAAGCATATTTAGTAAAATGAAAGATAATATGAAAATTCTCTCCAAATCAGACCTCATTTATCAAATTTCATATAAGATTGCAATGCGGTATATATTGGACAAACGACACAAATTCTAAAAAAACGCAAAACCTTACACAAAAGTGACACCAGATTAAGACCTGAAAGGTGTGCATTAGCAAACCATTCATCAACCCTCCATCATTCATTCGATTTTGACGGTATAAAAATTTTATGTAACAAAAATGACTATAATAAAAGACTATTTCTAGAAATGTGTTATATCATCAACAAATCAACATCAACAAAAAAACAGATATTAAAAGTTTAAATATTTTCTATGAATACCTGCTTTCTTTAGTCGTCACTCAATTCAGTTCAACTATGTATATGATATTATATAGTTAAATTTTATATTTCAAAATCTTTTCAAATATCCGAATAATCCTTTGTATGTAAGCAAGTTATTATGTAATATTGTGCTCAATTTCTTATATCCATTATTTCCTCTAGCATCCTGAAGAAGAACTGCAAAAAAGTTCGAAATATAGATGTTTTACGATTTTGATTATTGATCATTCCCGACATTGCCAAGTACCCAAATAAAAGTCATCACTATATTATACCAGAATATACAATTAAATTTTCATTTCCATAATAGCAAACAATCACAGTAGTTGAAGTTGATGTTGATCAATTATGTCAATATTTACGATCCGTGTTGACTCTTGGCTCATTGACACTGCAGAATTTTGCCATCTTCGGGCAACTTTACCATTTACCTCAAACTTATGGAAAAAGGCACAAATTATTCGTCTGACAAAATGAGTTTTTCGTAGAAGCGGAAACGAGAAATGTCAAATAGTCGGTCAGAAATTTCAATGCAAGATGCCTTCACAGATGCTTTTTAAATTGACATCAGTCGGATTCATCGATGCAGTTTCAATTAGGGAAAAATTAATTGAAATGGTTAATTTACCGTGAAATAATGTATGTTGTCAATTATAATTGCCAAATTTATGCTATGAAAAATTTTAATGTAATGCCTTCAAAAATTATTGAGATATTTCAGAAGATTCGATTCGGAAAAATTATCGCTTTGCAATTTAGATTTTAATATATAAGGTATTTCAAAGGAAAAGTACTGGTCAGTCAATAATTCTGATGCAATAATGAGTGAAGTCCTTGTTTACCGATTGACAAATTTACCTGATTATGTTGCCAGATGCATAGAAGTTCATCAAGGTTTGAAATTTTGAAGTAGGACAAATTTAGGTGGAACAGAATTGTAACTAAGAGAAAACAGATTATTACTTTCAATTCAAGATATTTGTTATTTGACTGACATGAGGTTAGCAACATTTTCGCGCTTGTTCGAGAGTTTTTCCAAATACCCTGGAACAGTGTGATACTAATATAACCGCCGAAATTAATGAACTAACCTGAATCTCGAATTGAAAATAGCTTATCACAGTTTTCTCTAAGTTTTGATCGGAGATCATATCCCTATATCAACTCTATAGAAAACCATTTAGAATTGCATTTTTTCACTAAACATTTGTACTTTGAAATACCCTTTATATTAAAGTCCAAATTGCAAGTATTCTGATTTGAAAATAACAGTTACCTAACAACATACATTATTTCACCGTAAATGAATCGTTAATATTCCCCTTGCTGAAACTGAATTAATAAGTCTGACCGATATCAAACGAATACGTATCTGTGACAGCATTGAGTATTGAGGATTTTGTTTTCAATTCTTCGAGAATGTGTTCATCAGCAAGAAGTCATAATCATTCGATTGAAACCATTTTGGGCTCGATATTCGAATATTTGAGGCATTTGGGCAAAACGAAAGCACACTGTTTCACTAGAACAAGGAAGCAAAACTTAGCGAACAGAATTTGCTTGGAAAAGATATAAAGGAAGTGAAGCAAGCTAATGAAAATGCTTGATATCGAATAACAAATAAATTTCTGTAAGTAGATTAGAATTTGATGATTTCTTCTCGAAATCCATAGTTTCATTTTATGAAAAGATTCATAAACATAGTTTAATATTCATTGTTTAACACACCACTATCATTATAATTATGTATATAAAGCTCCAGTTGAGTTTAATAAATAATAATCAATTTAAACAATGGAAAATTAACGTGATATTTTTTTCTCGTGAGTTGGAGATCTGAAAGAAATCGAAACATTCTCAGCATATTGAGTACCCAGATTATTGCGAGTAGAATTCTTATTATTTAATATAACCATTTCATTATACAGGGTGAGTCTTTGACCACTGCGTTAATTTTAACCATAGGTTCTTGAGATCAAAAGAAACACTTTTTCCATTACGGTTTTTCCAAATTCAGCTGAGTTCGAAAGTTATAAGCATTTTTAGTTTTCACATTGGGCAAATACCCCTCTGTAGTCCAGTTTACTTTGAATGAAAAATACCTTCCACAGCATTCACTATTGAATCTGAATTGTTTAAAAACATTATTTTCCCTCTAAGTAATGATTCACTCACTCATGTTTCATCCGATGAGGTCCATATCCAGAAGGAAGATAAAAAATACTTATTTTCTGGTAAAAAAAATTCAACACCATAAACATAGATTTTTGTTGTTCTACTATATTTTCTTTCTACTTCAAGATTATAAACCACGCCTTTCTAGTGAGAATTTCCAAAAAAACCTCAGAATTATTGGGTGTTATCATCATACATTTGTAATTTTCTTCTTAAAATTTCCAAATCATGATAACCATCATTTCTATGAAACTTCCAATGCAAGAGGTTGTCACTGTGCTTTCTTTTTCACTCAAAGCCAGAAAAAATCATCTATGATTTTCCAAACACTGATATTTCTGAAGTTTCTTCTCCTTGACAGAGACCAGTGAACAGGTATTTTCTGTACTGAATCCCAATAACAATTTACCTGGATAGATTACAAGTATTTCCAGATTTAGGTGTGCAATTATTCTTTCTTGAAGAAATACCTAAATTTGATTTTGAAAAATCAACTAGGTGTTCTTTGATAAAAATTTTTTTGTTAAATCATTAATATGAATCTATTCTGTTTAGACTATAATTACTGATTTTTATAATCAGAGTAAATAACGTAAACAAGAACATAAATATTGAATAATGGTTATTCATAGATTATGTCAAATTTTAATACCTTACCATAGAATATTAATTTATCACCGAACCCCATGAGAGAAAAAATTAATATATGCAATGTTTTTTAAATGAAAGATAATATCTGTAACTATTATTGATCTTTAGTTATAATTTTCCTCAGAATAATTAGAATGAATTATTATCACATTAAAATATTAAAAATAACGTCTCTGTGGTGGGTAGTTCCAAATAAAAAAGTATTCTGTGGTTCCTTGTTGTTTTGATTCTGTTTGAAACTGTCAAAAGTTATTTGTATCTTCAAAAAAAAAGTGGAAAGATTTTTAGGGATGATATCGATAGTTTTAAATTATTCAATTCAGTATGAAATGATTATGGTCAGAAATTGCCTTCTATTCTAATCTTTCTTGTTTATGAGCTTATATCTTCCAGTTTCAATATTGATTGAATTTTAATTAACCATGCATCATAACAAACATTCAGAAATATTAAAACTAAGTCAAATTCTATTATCTCTTAAGTTTGAGAACAAGGTTGAATCGGTGTATGAAATAAAGATAATAAAGGTATAAAACAAATCTAGGAGCCTGGGTTCGAAGTTTTTTAAAACTCATATGAGCTCGATTTGCAGTATTCCTATGTTAGAATAGATATAATTTGATGAACCCCGAAAGCCTGAAGCCATAAAAAACCAGCTCTTCATAAGGACAAGTCTTCAATTTAACAGGTCCTGACAGAAAATACTTCACCTATTTCAAGGGTCAAAATATACCGAAGAGCGATGGAAAACTTTTTCTTTATTTATTATGGAATATTATTCTGGATTAAATATTAAAGAAGGTGCTAGACATCACTAACAATGAATACAGCAAATGGCAATTTAGATTTTGTGGTGAATGTAAGACAAAAATTGTTCAGTGGTTAATTTCATCTATTAGTTTTTAGTGGTGGAACCATAGAGGGAAGAGATTTCCCCAACCTTTTGAAGAAATATTTAATATAGACATAAAATATGGCAACATTGAACAAATCTTGTTATTGAATCATTTCAGCACAGAATTGGATTTGGGAAAATCAGAAAATTTGGACAAAATTATATCGATTTAATTCCTTTCAACTTCAAATATCTCAAGAATGGTGCAATTTAGGAGGAAAGATGAAGAATGATTTTATATGCAAAAAAGACTAATGATTCCAGGAAGTACGAGATACGGACCTTAGGTTCAAGCGATATTTGTTTTTCATGCAATTTAACCAATCTGTAGAGTAGTAGCGAGAAACCCACAAGAAATGAAATAAATCTATTGATGCCAAAACATGCATGACTGTTATCAAAAACCTTCTACTAGAGATCATTTCAATTGATATTGTCGTTTGAATATTACAGGTGAAAATGCAATTTTTTTATGAAATTTCAACACCCTATATCTTTTGAACGGGGCCAAATTTGGAAAAATGTTATAGGAAAAAAATGTTTCTTTTGACGTCAAGAATCTATGGTTAAAATTAACGCAGTGGTCAAAGACTCACCCTGTATATTATATATGATATTATAATCGCAGACAAACTGCAGCTCTGAATTCTTGAAACAAATATCATTATTTTCCCAATTTATTCCCAATAATTTCATATATTCCACAAAATAGAATTCCCAGATTGAAGTCACGTAAACCATTATGGCATAATACGTTCTTCAATATGAACATAAGTGATAAAGAATTATGGAAGACTGAGTGGAACTCTTACGAAATGTTCAATAGGTATCTCGTTTCTAATTCCATCTGAAAAAGTTCCTGGTTTTGATCTTACAAGAAAAATTTGGACAGTTCTTAATCGTTTGAGAACAGGTCATGGTGGTACCAATAGCATGCTATGTAGATGGAATACAGTTCCTAGCGCAAGTTGTGAATGTGGAGAAGCAGAAGAAACAATACCTCATCTCATCAATAGTTGTGCCATATATAAATTTCAAGATGGTTTCAGGGCTACTCATGATGTTTTCGACTCTTTCTTGGAATGGGTTATAAATTTCAAACGAATATGATACGTATTTTTGTTATTCAGTTCTTTTTTCTGCCTTTGTCTTCTTATTTCCAGATTCGATGTGAGCAACTTGAAGAAGTCTCTGTCTCCATCAATAGAAGACCACTTTTGAAGAAAGAAGTCCCTAAAATATATTTCAGCTTATTTTTGTACTTTCACACTTAGACGGGGAGCCGGTTTTTTTCACTGGGGTTTTTTCCCTAGGCTTTTATGGCATACGCCGAATTGTATGACACCCCCGTCACTAACCCCTGATCTATAAGCTTTATTGTTTGCTAACTAAATATTGTCAGCCAAAAGTTCAAAACAATATATATATATATATATATATTTTATTCCTGAAACTAAATTCTAAATCCCTGTTTCATCATTTAGTTCCGATGCCAGAAACCAGGGATCGCAAACTTTGGTTATTATTGGTTAACTTTGGCGTGAACCGTCTATAGGTTACTGGTCTGTGAATTGAAGAAAGGTGGGTTTGACGGTTGGAATATCCCGGCCTATTCAATAATCCGGTCAAATCGGTCCAGTATTCCCAAAGTAAAAAGAACAACTTTTGTCGTTACACTTTCTTCAAATTGAGTATTTTCAACTATGCAGTTATTATATGGATCATGCACGTTATCGAATCAACTATTTCAGTGTGCTTGTTAATTTGGCAGTTAACAGGTCCCTTTCAAGCAACTCCAATTCCCATTTGAGATTTTGCGGACAGACACCATCAAAAATCTTATTTTAAAAATATTCAAACAGACTACGAGTGTTGCCTTTTATATTTCGGGATTGGACAACCCTACTATCGCAATCTGCCAACTGGCAGCTCTGTTGCAAAGCTTGACAGTCTAATGATTATACGTAGTCAGAACGTTTTGACATACGAGCGCTATTTGTGTTTTTCACAGAAACTTAAAAGATTCATTTCGCCCAAAAAATGGAATTAAATGGTAAATATTTTCATGCGATTATTTTTTACGACTGTCGAAGTTGATAAATTCAACATGAGTGCGTCGATGAAACTTATTCAGTTTTTGGCGATGAAGCTCCATGAAGGACCAACCAATGTTTATCGGTGGATGGTGAATTAAACCGAGGGCGTAGTTCATTCCAAGACGAATTTCGTAAAGGTCGCCGAAAATCAGTTGTTGTTCCGAAATCCATTGATGCTGTGCGTCAACTGATATTGCAAGATCGTTATGTGACTTACCGTGAGATTGAGCAATTTTAAAGATTAGTGGGACCAGCATGCATTCAATATTGCATGTGCATGTGACCGTCAAAAAATTTGCTCGCGTTGGGTCCCACACAGAGTGTCAATCTCTCAAAAAAGGCTCGTGTCGATTGATCGAAGAGATGCTCCAAAAATACGATCGCGTTGCTTCCAAGCACGTCTGTGACATCGTGTATTTACGTGTATGAACCTGGAAGTAAACAGCAGTCGACTATATGGGTGTTTCAAGATGAGTCAAACCCGACCAAAGTTGCTGGCGCACGACGCACTTCCATGAAAATGGTCGCTCGATTTTTCGGAAAAACTGGACATGTCGCAAACGTACCACTAGGACATTGCCGAACAGTCAATTCTGAGTGGTACAAACCATTCTGTTCTGTTCACCATATACATCAACTCTTTACTGGAAATGAAGCTTGGAGGAAAAATGGTTAGTTATGCTGATGATTCCGCAATACTCCTCAGTGCAGATAGTTGGAGGGAACTGAAAATTAAAACTGAAAAAGGACTCCTAGAAGTGAAGAAATGGTTTCAGTTTAATGAGTTTACATTGTATTTACCATTTGTTTCATATTCCAGGAGTCAGCCAGATATGGGGCCGCTGATCATCGATGAGCAGACTGTGATTGCCGAGGCCACGTCGGTTCAGTATATTGGTGTTGTGTTGGACAGATACCTCAGATGGGATCGGCAGATAAAGAACCTTATAAATAAAACAAGATTCCTACTAGGTAGGTTCAGATATCTTGCAGCTTACCTTGAACTGCCACAGATGATGATCCTTTATTACGCTTTGGTACACTCGCACTTCACATATGGTATTCTTGCTTGGGGTGCAGCATATGAGTGTCATATAAGAAAACTTAAGGTTCTGCAGAAATGGTTCCTAAAAATTATGATGAAGAAAAAGACAACTTTTCCAAGTGATGAACTCTATCAGCAGTCCCAAATAATGGACATAACGCAGCTGTACTTCTTTAAACTTACATCTGATCCAAATAAGAATAGACACATCCTCAAGAAGATTGCTCACAGCTATGAAACGAGAATAAAAGATACTATGTATGTGACATTACGGGCTAGGAAGACAATTGGGAGGAGGAGTATAGGTTATCTTGGTCCTAGAGTGTTCGGTGTGGTTCTTGAAATTATAAGGAATATTAGATACGAGAGGACATTCAAACACAGGCTGACACTATGGATATTGGATAATAGACTGCTTATTTACAATATAATACACCCGTCGTAGCTACATTTACTGAGTGTTATGTTGAATAATTGTATCTTACCCTGGAATTCGAATTTGAAACTTACCTGAGCGTGGAGTGTATCCGAGTTTGACACTTGTCCGATTTGGACGCCTTGCTCACCGAGCCAGTGCATATGTTTGTGTTCGACAATTTTTTCTCAGATGTTAGTTTATTTGCTGTAGATTATTTTACGGACACGATGAGTCTGTGAAGTCAATTTGCCGAATTGTTTTCGTAATTTTCTTGGTGAATAAACGTTATTATTTGTTTGCCAGTTTTCTTCCAAGAAATCAGGAAATCCAACCGTTGAAGATGGATCACCTTTCACCATGATAAAGCAAGCCCCCACACATCGGCTCAAGCAACTGCATTCTTTAAATCTCAAAACATTGATTTGATGAGTCATCCGCCGTATAGCCCTGATTTGGCACCGACTGTCAGCCTATTCCCGTACGTAAAAGTAAAATGAGTGCGCAACGTTTTTCGACACCTGAAAAAGCGGTTGATGCGTTCAGAATGCATGTTTTGGAGTGGCGAAAGTGCTTCGACTCAATGAGGAATAATTTGAAAAATAAATGAAGCTATATTCGATTATTGATATTTGTTTTTGTTCCTTATTCCAGAAATATAAAAGGCAACCCTCGTATAGCACAAATAATCCCAAATAAGACGTTCCCCCCGTGAAAGGAGGTGAAGAACCTACGGTTGAAGTATCCATTTTCCATCTCATCAAAATATCGGAAACTGTGGAGAGATTCATGTTTCTGCCTTCATGCTCTCCTATCCCTCCATCCAACGAGAGGTTACATTACCATAATCAGCGGCAATAATGCCGTCTGACGGCAAATTTTCCACCTCCTCCGTTTTTTCCATGCCCCGAAAAGACGTCGGTATTGTCGATTCCATTGGCGGAATCGGAGGCGCGGGGTCATTTCTGCATCCCCGTTGTTTTCCCGAAAATCCGATGATTCCGAGTTTCGGGCCAGACGCATCGATTCTCGGAACGTTTGGGATTGTAGGTGGCCCGAAACGGAGTCCGGTTCAGATGCCGCGCGACCGCAAACCGGAGAGTTTGTACGCGGACTATGCCCGGATTTTCTTCCCGCCGACAAGTATGACGTTCGCGCCAATTTTAACTGTGTTGTTATTGGTTCTTTGTAATCTGGTGGTGAATGGTGAGTTCTATTGTTGAATAGCGACGACATGATGGCTTTCAGCTTGTATGATGATAGTTGCTTTCATATAATAATTTCTTTGGAATATTTTCATTCGATCATGATTCAATTATAGAGCATTTGATGGTTACCGATCATCAGGCTGAAAGATGATTCAACTGAATTTCTGATTAGAACGGTGGCTCGGGAGGGCTTCAGACCCATGAAAATTTAGAATTGAATGTCCTAATATCTGGGAGATCCATGATATGAAATCGAAAAACTATTCAGATATTCAGTACTTTGCGATTTTAATTTTCAACTCAACATGTTTCGAGCTAATTCAGCTCATCTTCAGGAGTACAAAAATCACACAAGTGAAGCTGAAAAACAACAAAAACTCATGGAGAAAACGCAAAAATTCTCTACAGCAAAATACAGGGACAAAGCATAGAAAAATTCAAGTATAAAAAACAAAAACGATACAAATAACAAGCTGAATCGAACTAATGAAACTTTACAAAAGTCAAAGACTATCAAAAACAACAGTCAAGTTATGAAGGTCAATTATATAAAATAAAACAAAGTCAACAATATGAAAACGGTTTGAAAAAATATAATGTCATAACTAAAAATAGCGGGTGTAAAAAACCGCTATGAACAAAGCTGTATGGAAAAGGTAGAATGTCATAAATAAAAACTTACATAAAAATCTTCAGGAACAATTCAACGAAAAATTATCTGAAGTCATGCTAATGGTCTAAAAATGTTCTTTCAAATTATTTCAAGGGGGAGCAGTGGCCTTTAAACACAAAATATCCCGTTCTTCTAAAGAATGAGAAATGTCGTAGATCGATCGAAGAAAAAATTTTTTAGAATAGTTATAATAACAAATGAAGATACATAATCATATCATGCGTGCTCCCATTCTATACTACTACCGCCATCCAGCTAAAAGAACAAAAACGAAAGTTATATAAAACAAAGTTATCTATAATGAAATAACCGACAATAACAACACTGCCATCCAACGTACAGAAGACGAAAAAGAGCACTCCAAGATGAAGTAATCCGCAACAAACAAATCGAAAAAAGCCTCAAACGAGATCAAACATCATTGACTCAACTGTCTGCTCAATACCAGTCCTGTTCAACAAGTTAACATCGGAACTTCTCGTATATGTTGGAGTGTGGTTCGGATGATTGCAACTCTGTTTATGTGGGTAGAACAGGTAGAGCTCTCGCCACTAGAATAGGTGAGCATTTGCGGAGTAGATCTAATTTCTCTAATGATAGCTCGGCATTTGGAGTGCATCTGAGAGACACGGGTCACCAATTTGATAAATCGGTAAATTCGAAAATCTTACAGCGTTGTGACTTTGGCATGAGACAAATGATATTAGAGGGTATGTTCATTAGTAAATATTCGAGAAGTTCCGATGTTAACTTGTTGAACAGGACTGGTATTGAGCAGACAGTTGAGTCAATGATGTTTGATCTCGTTTGAGGCTTTTTCGATTTGTTTGTTGCGGATTACTTCATCTTGGAGTGCTCTTTTTCGTCTTCTGTACGTTGGATGGCAGTGTTGTTATTGTCGGTTATTTCATTATAGATAACTTTGTTTTATATAACTTTCGTTTTTGTTCTTTTAGCTGGATGGCGGTAGTAGTATAGAATGGGAGCACGCATGATATGATTATGTATCTTCATTTGTTATTATAACTATTCTAGAAAAATTTTTTCTTCGATCGATCTACGACATTTCTCATTCTTTAGAAGAACGGGATATTTTGTGTTTAAAGGCCACTGCTCCCCTTGAAATAATTTGAAAGAACATTTTTAGACCATTAGCATGACTTCAGATAATTTTTCGTTGAATTGTTCCTGAAGATTTTTATGTAAGTTTTTTATTTATGACATTCTACCTTTTCCATACAGCTTTGTTCATAGCGGTTTTTTACACCCGCTATTTTTAGTTATGACATTATATTTTTTCAAACCGTTTTCATATTGTTGACTTTGTTTTATTTTATATAATTGACCTTCATAACTTGACTGTTGTTTTTTGATAGTCTTTTGACTTTTGTAAAGTTTCATTAGTTCGATTCAGCTTGTTATTTGTATCGTTTTTGTTTTTATACTTGAATTTTCTATGCTTTGTCCCTGTATTTTGCTGTAGAGAATTTTTGCGTTTTCTCCATGAGTTTTTGTTGTTTTTCAGCTTCACTTGTGTGATTTTTGTACTCCTGAAGATGAGCTGAATTAGCTCGAAACATGTTGAGTTGAAAATTAAAATCGCAAAGTACTGAATATCTGAATAGTTTTCGATTTCATACCATGAAAATTTGACTGAAAATACTGAGTTCGTCCTGTGAAATTAGTTTGAATGTATCAATGCATGAAAATCAGGTAATTACACAATGCGATACTACACAGTAGGGAACCAATGCATTTGAACATGTTGTGGTGTCCATTTGTTTTCTTGGCATTGAAACTGGAAAAAGAACCTATATGTAATTTACAAACATTTTTTTATGAATTTCACATGAATAACTATGAAGGCACAATAACAAAAATAACTTTCAACATGAAAATCATCTAAGAATTCTCATAATATGAAATGTTCAATCAGTTGGAATAGGTATTCATGAATAAACTACAAGTAAAGAAACTCATCAAGATGTTCTTTCCAGAGATTTCTTTGATTCATATTATCTTCATAACATATTTTGAATTGTTCATCCAGAAAGTTGATTGACACTGAGTTAATTATTTTATAATGGATCTAGCTTATTACTGAATGTTAGGTCCCTTGCTCGTATGGGCTGTATTGTTCCTGTATTTGAGGGAGACCATAATATGATTGGTTGGTTAGATAAGGTATTGGTCACTTATTATTTATGATAGTTATAGATCCTATTGTCATCTTCGATAGAAGTGTAATTTCTGTTTTTTTCAAATTGCGCCGAGAATGATTTCAATCGATTGTGTTCGACTTTCTGCTGATAAATTTGTAGTTTTTATGGGGTATGACCAGTTGCCCTTAAACTCTCTAGTTTTCGAGGAAAATGAACAGATGTTTTCTTATTTTCAGGATGAGTAAACAGTCAAAATATCTTGGTCGAATTCATTATTTGGCCAATCCAATGAGAATATGCAATAAAGTTTACTTAATATCATCTACATTATCCACCAGAACAATTATAAACTAGAAAATCGATTCAATGACGTTGGGAAAAAAAAATTTTGAAAAAATTCTGAAATATTGTTTGCAAGCATATAAGGAGCCTATTAATATCTTCCATATCTGAAAAACTCATCTCCGTAGACTATACGGCGAGAAGAAATAGGAGAAAAATAGAGACGGAGAAGTCCATAGGATGAAGTAAAGAATGGATTTCTTCTTTCAACTCCTGAAAATAAAGAATGATACAAATCAAATGTTAATAAATTCATTTTTGTGAATTTTTATTGATTTCACTTAATCGCATATTATCTTGTGAGTACAATTTTTGGAAATTCCTGAAATGAATTCGATGTTTTATATATTTGGCAATCATAGATTCGTTGAATGAATCGAAAATATAGAGTCCCAAACTTTTAGTGATTCCTCTGAAGTGTTACATTTTACCAAAAACAACTCAATAAAAATGGATTTGAGGCATTGTTCTCGTAATTTGTACTTGCATAAACGAGGTATTTCAAGAGACAAGTTGGCACAGACAGAAGGAAACGATTCTCATATGATTTTCAATAGAAAATACCTCTTTTCAAAAGAAAGAGGTTTGGATTTCAATCAAAGCTGAAGAAAAATTGTTATTGCTTTTTTCGAATTCAAGATATGTCCTTGATGATTCGTTCACAGTCATTGTAACCGTATTTTCAGCATCCCAATATCTAGTTCATATGCTCCAGGAAAAATCTTTTGAGAAAGCGCATGAAAGCTCTTGACCCCATGTGAGCCAGTTGGTTTTGGCTTAGATTTGGTTCATTTCATTTTACCAGTAAGAATATTTTCGATGTTTTCGCCTTTTTGGCGCTCTTGTACACCCGAACAGAGTGCCTATCATTTTGCCAGAATGTCTGGAATTTTGGAATATCGAGCCGAAAATGGTCTCAATCGATTGGGTTCGACTCCCCGATGAAGAATCCGTGGCGAAAGTTGAGTCTGTCCGGCCGGCCGTATCCTCTCTAGCATCCAAATGAGATGAGCTAGAGTTTTCATATTTTCAGAATAGGTTAATTGTCCAAATATCTCGGTCAAGTTCGTTTTTGGGCCAAATCCGTCGGATGGTTCAGTAGTTATGAGCATCTGAAATTTTGTTTCCTCAATAACTACTAGAATATCAATCCGATCAAATTGATATTTGAAATATTGTTGGGGGAGGCTGCAACAAAACAGCTCGCAAAATTTTGTAGAAATTGTCACGCTAGAAAATTTTCAAAAATTCCCAACAAAAAATTTTTTAATCCTCACTATCTCATGAGAAATTTTTCGGATATCGATAAAAATTCGTGAATATATTGAGGTGATCGATATCTTACTTATCCTCAAATTTCATTGCCGTATCTCTTTTCCATCTAAAGATATGATCATTTTTTTCATTTACTCGAAAGAAAAGAGAAATGACATACGTCATGATATTCTTTGAACGATGGCCATCACAGATCGATATTCGATTGACAAATGCCGGGCTTATTAATCAGTGTCAGGTGGCGTAATATCAATCAAAATATTTCATAACGGAAATCATAGAGAACGAATTCAATGTCGGTGGCTGAAATAATATACATTGTCAAAATTCAGAAAAGCACTGACGTGAGTTTTTAGGAAAAGGGAATTATAGCATCGAATAAAACTTGGAGAAAAATATGAATAAATATTTTTAATTTGAGATATAGGTTTGTTCGTTCATTAGGCGTTCATATTTGCATCGCATTGTCCCTCAGTACGGGAAAAGACTCTTGTTCACCTGATCAGAGTGCTTATAGAGTTGTTATGGTTTGAATATTTACTCGCAAATAGCTCAACAAGAGCGCCAAAGCAATCTGACCTCACGTCAGTGCTTTCTGAGTTTTTGTATTTATTTTTCAGGTTCTTTGAAATAAAGTGCTCTTTCTGCCGCTACAGGCTTCAAAGATATTATTTCTTCACTTGAATTTTCACTTCACTGATTGATTTTCGGTCTTGTGTTTTATAGAAACTTTTAACTGCTCTGGTTGAATTTATAATATTTTGGTTTTTCATATAATGATTTTTGGCTGAGATTCCGAAATATTTTATGGTTATCAGCATTATATTTTTATTTTATAAAAAGCGATGGTTGTTTCAAGTTTTGCTTGTTTGATCCTAGTGAAAAATTGTACTCAAATGTCTTTTCTTCTTGAACTTAGAGCCGAGAATAATCTCAGCCGATTGGGGTCCATTTTCTCATGAAGTGCGGTCAATCTTGAGTCGCACCAACCGGCACCATACTCTGTTCCACAAATGAGCATGTGTGTGTTCAAGTTTTCAGAGTACATTGATTGTCAAATAATATGTTGATAAGTCAATTATAAAAATTCGCACATTCAGATTCACTTTGGAGCCGAAAAGATGTAGTAATGAAAAAAAATTCGGCATAGTCCTATAGAAAATTGGTGCTTGTTATCATTATATTCCTCAGCAGGAAATCAAATGCAATAGATTGGGACCATTTTCGGCTCGATATTCGAAAATTACAGAGATTTGCACAAAACGATAAGACGCAATTCTATTAAAACAAGCGTGCCGAAAGAAATATAGAGACTTATTGATTACTTCTTCTTTTAATTGAAGCCAATTAGAAATAAAGTCATTTATACAGTATCCTTAGTGATTTCAACAAAATTTCTTTGATATCGAATATTTTTAATTTATGCGAATAAAATGTAAGGATATTACAGTTGTCAACATCAGTTGCCGAAGAAGAATTTTTCGTTTAAATATTCTTGTCAAAATCGGAGGTTGACAACAGATCGAATACTCGAATGAATCGATTTGGATAAATGAAATATGGTAAATATTCTCAATTCTGATATCAATTCATTGAAATCAGTGAAATTCACTCTTTAATTTTTTCATCTACATCTGCCCACCAGTCGATAATGATTCCTTTATCGACTTGTTTTTTTTTTTTAACTAAAAATTTCTATATATCCTTAATTTCGGACTGAAATGGATTCGAATAGTAACATTGGATCGGATTAAGAAGTACTTACTGTACTTCTCGATTAGCTCAGCTTTGATGATCCATATAGGTGTTGTTGCTTCATCCAAAGCAGAATGCATTTTGGTATTAAATTTGAAAGCATCTACGTGTATTGGTAGGTAGTGGAAATACACACATGATGTTTCTCTTTGTGATTTGAAATAGCATTCTGTAATTGCATGGGATCAAGTTGATTATTTATGCAAGAGACTTCATAGACCTGTTCACTGGTCTCTTTCAAGGAGAAGAAACTTCAGTAATATCAGTGTTTGGAATATCATAGATAATTTTTTCTGGCTTTGAGTGAAAAAAAGCAAAGTGACAACCTCTTGCCTTGGAAGTTCTCATAGAAATGATGGTTTTTATGATTTGGAAATTTTAAGAAGAAAATTACAAATGTATGATGATAACATCCAACAATTCTGAGGTTTTTTTGGAATTTCTCACTAGAAAGGGTTGATTTATAATCTTGAAGTAGAAAGAAATTATAGTAGAACAACAAAAATCTATGTTTATGGTGTTGAATTTTTTACCAAAAAATCAGTATTTTGTATCTTCCTTCTGGATATGGACCTCATCGGATGAAACATGAGTGTGTGAATCATTTTTTAGAGGGAAAATAATGTTTTTAAACAATTCAGATTCAACAGTGGATGCTGTGGAAGGTATTTTTCATTCAAACTAAACTAGACTACAGAGGGGTATTTGCCGAATGTGAAAACTGATAATGCTTATAACGTTTCAACGCAGCTGAATATAGAAAAACCGTAATGGAAAAAGTGTTTCATTTGACGTCAAGAATCTATGGTTAAAATTAACGCAGTGGTCAAAGACTCACCCTATGTAAGACATCTCAATATGTAAATAGAGGACAATGTGAGTATGTTATTCTCAACAAATACACGTGGAACGTGGAGGTACCCCAAATATCATACGTGAAATTCTTTCTTGTGAAATAAAAGCTCTACCAGCATCCAAAGAGTTTCCCCATAGCAAAATGTTATAGTTCAAATGACTAAAAACCAAGCTATAGTAGATGTTAATTAGGGAATCTAAGGGAACCGAGTTTCGTAACCTATTTATAGCATAATGTGAGCTGTTTAATTTCTTGGACAACATCTCGACATGTGCACACCACCTTAAACCACTATCCAGACCGATGCCAAGAAACCTTGTTCTTTCTATAGATAATATCCAAGTAACGTATCACGAAGTCGCGATCATCCTGCCTAATTGAGAAGAGTATACACTCAGTTTTATCAACATTTATGATTAAATTATTTTAGTGACACCATTCTACAAAGCACTCCAAGAGTGTCTCACACAATGCCCGTAGGTCATTCAACGATGGAGCCGCAACCGTTACCGAGGCATCATCAGCGAATAAGCCTAATAAAAAACTTTTCATTATGTTCGTCTGATTTCGAACAGTTAGCAAATTGACGATCATTCTTCGTAAATTAACAGGAAGATCGTTAATAAAAATCAAAAATAGAAGAGGCCCAAGAACGGACCCCTGTGGTACACCCAGACTTGATACAAAATCATGAATTTTTACACACATGACTCTACCATCCAAATAGCTGCGGACCCAATCCAAGAATACGCCCCGAAACCCCAGATTGTAGCAGTTGTCAAGTATGAACTGAAACGACAAACTGTCGAATGCTCGAGACAGATAAAAAAAGATACCCGCAACACACAAACCATTATCGAGACATTCGTATACAAAATCAACAAAAGGAACAGCTGCTGTTTGTGTTGAACGACCAGATCTAAACCCATGCTGGTTAGTATCCAGCATATCAAACTTGTCGAGGTAATCCATCATTCTACCAAACACAACCCTCTTAAAAACCTTAGAAAATATGCTGAATATCAACATTGGTCTATAATTTGCAATTCTTTTTATAGATAGGTATAACTAGAGATCTCTTAGGGAGAGTAGGAAAAACGCCTGAACTTACAGAGACATTGATACAATGTGCAAAGTGTTGAGATATATCAGTATTTATTAATTTCAGAATTCTTGCCGAAATTGAATCAGATCCTGCACACTTATTATTTTTCAGATATCTTATTACGTCCGCTACCTCACAATCTAACACTGGGTGAAAGAAAAAGGTCGAGCTTTCTATACTTGAGGTGGTACAAGAAAGAGATAAGGAAGTACCATAGTAGCAGTTTAGACTGGTCTTAGTTCTGATAGATCATTTCCTTGTAGATACATATTAGGTTGATTTTTCATGGAATTTTGAGGAAAACAATTGGTCAAAAAAACATAAGTTCGACTTTGCCCTGAAGAAGTAGAAATATATCTACGAAACGTTGGCATTAGTTGGATGTAGTTTTTTGACCAATTGCTTTCCTCAAAATTCCATGAAAAATCAACCTAACTGGTCTTAGTTATTGAAGAAAAGCAATCAGCAAAAATCTCTGTCAATTCGCTGTTTTCGGTGTGCAGAAAACCATCAATAACAAGTTGAATAGATTCATTTCCTCCTCTAGCTCGACCAGTCAGAGCATTCACTTTAGACCAAAAAGTTTTGTTCTTGTTGTCTGATGTAGTAATTAGCTCACTATGAAATTAGAGTTTTGCAGCTCTTATCATCGAATTGTAGGATATTTAAGCAATTTTATATAAATTATAGCTTGTCTGACACTTCAAATTCGTGTGCAACCAGTAAAGATTAATAAGTTCTTTTTTTGCACGGGTTATTTCCGGAGTAACCCACCTCTTTTCTTGATTATTATTATAACTAGTGAATCGCTTACAGGGCAGCATGATTCTAATGTGCCTACAATTGTCTTAATGAGAACCACAAAACACTTCTCGACATCAACAGTCTCATAAAGGGCATGAAAATCGCAAACTGCAATACTCGAAACAAAACTACTGACATTGTATGGACTCAAGTTTCTGACCAACTTCGACACAGACTGAGGCATTGTCTTGAATTTAGTGATAAAATCCAACAGAATGGTCTTGTAGTCGCTAGTAAAAGCTAACTTTGCACTCAGATAGATAATATAATAATAATAATAATAATAAAGGGCCTTTATTATGTATTTTATAAAATACAATTCAGAGGCGGAGTTTAGCTTACGCTATTCCACTCAACCTCAATTTTACGATGAAGACCATAAAAAAAAATACAACATACATATAAAGCAATCAGTAAAAATAAACAAATCATGTACAAAAATGAAAAAAAGAGATTTTTACTCAAAAACAAGATACATTATATATGCAAGCAAATTAACATTATTGGCGTAATAATAAAAATGCTCTCAAATGCTTCCTCAGACCATTCACCGAATAACATTTGAAAAAGTTATGAAAGCTGTTATAAACACTAACCGCCTGATATGTGAAAGATCGCTGAAATACGGCCGACCTAAACCTTGGCAACATAAGCCGATCCCTATGTCTCACAGATACACCATGGACATCACCTCGAAATACCAACTTGTCACGCAAATATGAAGGGCCAGATGTTGACAAAATCCTACAGACCAAAGCAGCCAACTGCAAGACAAATAAAACATCAACTTTCAACCACTTGAGTTGATTTATTCTACTTGAAATTCTGTCAAATTTTCGTAGACCAAATATGAATCGACAACACGCATTCTGGACTTTCTGCAGTCTGTACTTAGTGATTGAATCCAGGCAAGGATAAAACACAACGAATCCATAACTTAAGGATGACATAACGAGGGACTCGCAGAGGTATTTGCGAGAACTAAAACGCAAAATGCGTCGATACTTGTAGAGATGTCTAAGAACCAGAAACGACCTCCTTATCAACATCGAAACATGTTCAACAAATCTCAGCCTACAGTCAAAGATAATACCTAGATTTCTACAGCTCTCAGCAAATGGAATTGATTCATCTCCAACTTTAAGTATAATCAGCATTATTCAAAATATAGTCAACCTTAGAAATCGATGTATTATCATTCACATCAGTAAACACTCTAGTAGGTTCAGTAGAAGTTATCTTGAGACCGAAACAATCAATTAAATCCAAGAAAAGCTTACGATTCATGCATTCGTTCTTCAAAAATATCAATGTTCAGATCACCACACACAAATATAATATCTTTCAAATTCATAAAAGGATGGAATTCCTTTCTGAAGAAACCCAATGAAAGATTAGATTTTCGATATGAATAATTTATCTTATTCTGGTTGGGTTTTAAGCGGATGGAACTAAACCTTCGAGTGTACTCGAAAAAAAAACTGTAAGTAGTTATTTTCAATTCAAGATATAGGGGTCATTTGATACTCTCACATTCATTGTGGCGGTTGATTTAGTATCATACTGTTCCACAATTGGGAATATACTTCAAAACAAGGGGCGACTGCTCCAAAGCTCTCGCTGGTATCTCTACTCTTTCAATTTAATTCATCTACAATAATTTATGGCATTCGGAGCGAGATTGAAAGAATCGATTATCGATTTTCAAAAAAATCACCTATGAATACTGTTATATAGTATAATTTTGGAGCACCTGTATATGCTTCTTATTTTCGCGTCGCATGAACGCGATTGTTTTTTGTACATATGTAGATAAGAACATGTGAGAATTATGTATTTGAGTTCGATGATTATTATTTCACAAGCATTGTACCATTAGGCGTTGAGAATAAAGTGTTAAATAAAATTGTTATATTTATTGATTTTACGATTTTGTAATTAAAATATCTCTCGCACAATCGAGAGTTACAACAAATACTGACTGGATTCACATGAAAAATCAAGTCGAATACTTTTGAATATTTCGAAGGGGCGTCGAGCCGAAATATTTTTTTGAATACATACGAAGTCCATATAATGGAATTCAAGATCAGAATGTAATCAAAAAATATTATGTTTTGCGCTGTCAATATTCTTCAATTTAATATTCACGAACCAACCGTGTTTGTGAAAAAAATATTGGAATACGAGTATACCCATTTAATTCATACGAATATCTACTAGGAGCAATTCGATGAAAATGGATACGGCACTCGTTACCAAACTGTACTAATTTTCTTTCATAAAAACTGTGAAAACACGTTTTTCCCGTGTGGACGCATTTTACCGCAACATGTTTTTTCTCTGCAAATTTTCGAGTCTATACACGAAAACAAACGGGAAAATTTGGAATCAGTGCCAGGTTTATTTTGTTTCAATTTCCCTGGGAGTTATTGGCTTGAGAAAAAATATTGTATCATGTTTCTCCCCTCTGAAAAACAAAATGTATTGTGAATCTGAGTGAGTTAGACCTTGCTGGTTGGCAAAAAATTTTGATTCTGAACTTGAAAGAGCTCATTCTCATTGGAATTTTCAACTGGAAAAACTCTCAGAAAACAATAGAAAATTAATAGTCGTTATTGCGTTGCTTTAGAATCGGTGTGGAGGTTTGAAGTGGGCAAGGGCTCTCAAAGTAGTGCATGTATATCAAGAAACATACTTATTCGCTCAAGAACATAACAAAAACTAGGTATAATTATGTAACAGAGTAACCTTTACCAAATCAGTTAGTAGGTGTTCAAAAACAGTATCAAGTATTTGATACTTCCTTTGAAATGGCGCGACACTACGATAGAAAAGAGGGAGAGTCGAAGCATTTGCGAATTGTGAAGTTTTAATCGCGATGGATCGGTGACTGGAAAAGCATCGCGCATTTTATTTTGTACAAAGTTATTATAATGACAATCTTAAGTAGGTGTTATGATAAAAATTCGAAACTCGGCTTTACAACGCTTAGTTCGCAGCAAGAAAACTTCAGGCATTTATTAGCCGAAATCCATCCCTATCATACCGTAAAAAAAGGTGGCGTTGAATATAATAGAATCGGCCTGACGTTCAAGGGAGGAGCTTACAAAATTCAAGTAATCTGAGAAATGGGGGACGAAAATTTTGCCAACATTTTTCTAAATTTGATTTCACTTTAGAGTAACTTCAACTCGCCCAAACCTCAACCAGGTTGATTACTCCTCACAGGGTTACCAGAAAAAAATCACCTTGAGATATAATAAATCAGGTCTGACTTTGCAACAATATCCACAGTTGCGTGTGATTACTGGTCCAAAGAAATATATTCTTGACGAGAAGTTCAATGTCCTTAAAATATATTGTTGACGAGAAATTGTTGATGATGAAACTCGTAAAAACTTTTAGTTGGGCAATAAACATCATTTGTTGGTATTCTTCTCAACAATTTTTCTATTTTCATGAATGCCAAATAGGCAGACTACGGAAACTGAATAAAATTAGCACTCATCTACGGTTTGAAGACTTCTTCAAGTTACGTCGAACAATTGGTCTTCAAACTTGCTGTAACTTAATTGATGGTGAACACATAGCATTGAGAGCAATATTCATGAATGTTGTGGATGAAAATCACCTGCTAAAATGGAACGAATAGATATTTCTATATCCATAGAAGAGAAACCTAGAAGGAAAAGAATTGAGGAAGCGAATATTGCTATCAATCCCATAAGTGCATCATCAATTGAGTTTGGAAACCAATTCTTCGAAGTAACTTGAAGAAGTCATCTAACCACTGATGAGTGCTAATTTTTCCTAGTTTCCGTAGTTTGTCTATTTTATATTATGAAAATTGAAAATTTTTCTGAAATAGTCAGCTTTTGTATGAGCCAATCTTTACTTTTGGAAGGAGAACAGTCACAGATGATGGTTATTGCCCAAATAACAATTCAGTAAAAATATATTCAAAGTACAATTTTATTTATAACAATATACCTGAAATTAAACCAGAAATATTTTATATTTTTATATCAAACATCCAATATCCTTTCAGATTGTGAAAGAGCTTAGGATTTCCAAAGTGCACATACTGGTTTCCGTGTAAAAACAATAAAGAACTAGCACTGACGTTAGGTCAAGAACTATAGCGCCCTTGTAGTCAAGTATTTCTCGGACTCTTCAACAACACGATACATGCATGATGCGATTCAAGATGAAAGATAATGCAATATCGGCGTAGTATATTACATCAGTTCCATTCTGTGGGGAAATTTTTTATTTTTTTAATGGTTCCTTTTATTTAATTATTTTTATTATTTGATGCACGTCAAACAAAATAAAATCATAAAATTAATTTTGCAGTTCAAATACAACAATTAATAACTACTCTCATGAATCACTTATTCCAATTTTCTTTCAATAACTAAAATAATTAATAAATATCTTCCATTGTATTGCAATACTCCAACTAGTGTCAGCTATTTATCTCTTTTTATTCCACACGGGATTTATGATTCTTTCATATTTTCTGGATTAAAGATTCGCCATTGTCCTTCAACCTTTTTAAATGCATGATATTTGTCCAAATGCTATATCCTGTGAAATCATTTCGGAGTCGATCATCCCCTATTGTTCAATTCAACAATGTGAGTTCTGTGTTCGAAATTAGAACTTACTTTGTTTGCCTTGTGTGGATTTTTCACGTAAACCTTGTCACCAATACCGGGTTCCGTATCTATGGCATGCCTTCTTTTGTCAGCATATTCCTTGCCTTTTTGTTCCATTTCTTTGTCCCTATCTCTCATTTCTAGATCTTCTGAGTTGAATGTGTTATCTTGAATCATTGGTAATTTGTCACGAAATTGTATTCTGAAGAACAATTTTGATGGAGTTTTCCCAGTCACTGTATGTGACGTGCTGTTATACATTATCGGGGATTCATACAGGACATCTTTGAATTTTTTTTTTCTAGCTGAGCTATCTTAAGACGTTTCAGTGTATTTCTATTATGTCGTTCAACTTCTCCGTTTCTTTAAGGCCAGTATGGGATCGTATTATACAATGTAAAATTCCTTTTATTTTGAGTTCCTCACAGGAGAATTGTTTACCATTGTCTACTGTTATAGTCATATATATATATGATATACTTTATATTCAGTCACGAATTTTCTTAAATTAAATTATATATATATATATATATATATATATTGAAAAAGGATGGATAATGGATTAAACCGCAGGAATGCAGAAAATATGGGAAATGGATGGAAGGTACTTGCCAACACGTGTTTCTGCTTATTGGCCAGGTTTCTTGGTTGCCTTGCCCTGAAGAAGCCAATAAGCAGAAACACGTGTTGGCAAGTACCTTCCATCCATTTCCCATATTTTCTGCATTCCTGCGGTTTAACCCATTATCCATCCTTTTTCAATATCTAGTTTCACCGCATTATCTTCTCTTTGAATTTATATATTATATATATATATATATTATAGTTTCCAAGACGACTTCTTTTTCTTTTCTTTTTAACAGAAAAGGTTCTACTGAATTCAAAAGGGCACAAGTGGCCCAAAATAAAATTCTGATAATTTTATTTAACTATGATTGGCTTACCCCCTCAGCTGATATATATGCGGAGCTAAAAATTCCACAGCTAAGTTCAATATTGTTTTATGATCAAGCTACTTTAATATACAAAATTATAAACAAAAAACAAATATACACCAGGAATATTAAATTTGTTAGGGACATACACGAATATTATACAAGAGTGAGAAATAGGACATATCATGATAAACTAAGAACTGGCAGAGGTATAAATAATCCAATATATCAAGCATGTATTTCTTATGATAGCTTACCAGATTATATAAAAAATCAGGAAAAAATCTCTAAATTTAAGCATATGTTGAAACTTCATTTGGGTATGGGTTGATTTCTCTGGGTTTCTTGTGTCGTGCATTTTGATGGGTTTATATGGGTATTATGAGTGTGTTGAGTTATAGGACAGTTTAAGTTGGGTTTAGAATAAGAATGAAAATTGTAAAATATTAGAGATAAGTAAGTTAGTTGATAGGCATGCATGCATCTCTGTTACCAGTGCTAGAACACTGCTTAAGAGATAATTTCTGTAATGTATAAATTATGTAAATAAAGATGATTAAAAAAAAAAAAATGTATTCACTATTGAATACTCGTTCATACCAGGAATTGAAAACTTGAAAAAAAAATGTTTTCGTCGAATTTGTTTTCTTACCCTAATCTTGCTAAAACTGAATCTAAATTATCTTCGATATAATTTGCAGTATTTCCAATAACATGCGGTTACACCTGATCGATAGAAATCTCCAAAAAGTCCAAATACGTACATATCTCTAATCAGATTACCAGGTGAGAAAATCAAATCATTAATGATGCCACAGAAATATTTCAGTCCCAATTCGTGAAACGATTTCCGACTTAATTATGAAGTGTTTTCTCAGTTGGCTTCAATATGTTTTCATTTTGTTGATTATTGAATTCATATCTCTTTCAAAAAATTGAGAATCGATAATTTTTTATTTATTACGAACAGATCATTAAGTTGGCTTACTGGTTCTTTGACATGTGAATTATTCTTAGTTTTGAATCGAGACTTGTATGTGTTCTACTTCATTGTTCGACATGGTTTATTCAATTGCAGAGCAGGTGGAAATAATTTCACTTTTTTTTTGCAAACAATCAATGTGTGAATAGAACCGCAGAATTCTTCAATCAACGACATTCAGATAAAAATGTTAATAGGAAGTATGGTTTGGAATTAGTGTCAAATTTTCAAGAAACCGGGTCCGTGGCTAATAAAAAACGAAACATGAAAAAAGATGAAGCAGCTGAAGTAGCTGTTCTAGAACAGATTACTCTGAATCCAATGACGAGTACGAGGCAGCAAGCACATAAATCTGGTTTTACACGCACTCGAATTGCAAATATTTTGAAGTATCATAAATTCCATCCTTACAAAATCCATCTTTCACACGCACTAAACGAAGATGATTTTACCGTCGTGTTGAATTTTGTGATACAATGAGTGAACGAGTAACTGCTAATCCCAATTATCTGTACAATGTTTGTTTCTCAGATGAGTGTTCGTTCTTTCGAAACGGCACAGTAAATCTACACAATTGTCGTTATTGGACCGATGCTAATCCGAGATTGTTCCACGAAGTTTATACTCAACAATCAGAAAAACTCAATGTTTGGGCTGGAATATTTGGTAACAACATTGTCGGCTAGTTCTTTTTACCTGGTAATCTTACTGGAGATATGTATTTGGACTTATTGGAAAATCACATTGATCCAATTTTGACGGAAATTATTGAAAACAATGCTGGAAATTATATGCAAGATTAGATTGTGTTTCAGCAGGATGGAGCTTCTTCACACTACGCCTTAACAGTTCGAGAATATCTGGATCAAAGATTTCCAAATCGGTGGATTGGAAGAAGGGGTCTCACTGAATGGCCAGCCAGATCGCCAGATCTGTCACCACTAGATTTCTTTCTTTGGGGCCACTTGAACAGTAAAATTTACTTTGCACAGCCCGATTCCATAGAAGATTTAAGAAGACGAATAGTGAACGAATGTCGTCAAATCACTCCAGAAATGCTGCCAAATGTGCGCCATCGTTTCGAACAACACTTATTTCAGTGTATGGAAGCTAATGGTGAACAATTTGAATATTTAATTAATTGATGTGAGTTTTTTGATAAATTATTCACTCAACTTCGAAAAGTTTCATTTCTTAGATCAATACTTCAAATCGTTTTGATACCGTACAGTTGGAGAATGATTTCAGTGAATAAAACAGCTAGTCGAGCATCTGACCCTAGTAGCATTAACACGTACGGTATAACTTCATTTGCCCAGTGGTAGATGTTTTGCAAATGCAAGTACGGAAATTTTGGTGTTTTGGAAGCACGAAATGTCAATTATTCGCAAACAAAAAATTAATTTGATTGATAAAATTAACTAACGCATGGATATTTTGAGAATTAATGCATAAAATGAAAAAACAAGTACTGTGCTGAAATCAGTATAAAAATACCTTTAAATTGAAGTATCACTCTGCCCATCTTCCCTCGAAACAGAAATCGACCTGTCCGAGCGTTTCTATCGAAAAAACTTATTTCGTCTGTATTCTCGTCTGTTTCGTTTTCAAATGGCCACCCTGTATATATTATTCTATATATTTTTTTTATTTTGATATTATTAACATCCTTATTTATTTTCAGTACACCTGTTGTTCGTTTTAATAAATTACTAGTGGCGTTATTGATCACATGAAATGAAGCTTCTTCCATTTGACTTTCCAGTCGAATATCTGCTTCGAAAAATATTAGTATTATCAATGGTTCATTACTTCCATAGATCACAAATTCATTTTTAGGATCTTTTTTCTGTTTGCTGACAATGGCCCCCGTTTTATTTTATCACATTCTATGTTTTATTTGAGATCAAGTTATAGTTACACCCAGAATCAATCAACATATTTCTTTCCGTACCTCCGACCCCGCACTAAATTGAGATGTCGTCGTTCATGTTAAAGACATAATGAGTCTTATCTACACCGGTTACAGTTATTTGATCTATCTTATTTGCCCTGCATTTATTTGGTCGCTACTTTTCATTGGTTATTTCCGTAGGTTACCTTCCTCTCATTTGTTTGTTTACATTGATTGAATTGGCTAATAATTCCACACTTCAGACAGGATTTTGTACGAGCAGGACATTTATCCTTACAACGATGTTTATATTTTCCACACCTGCTATAAATTAGCTCTTGTTCTCTACGAGATTCTGAATATATATTTAATTAAGTGATTGAGATATCAGATTTTTTTCCATAAAATATTCTACTTGCCTATTCATTACTTGCAAGGCATAAGTTTCTGAGATAATTTCTAACAGGCTGATGTCATTACTCTTTTCAATTATTTTTCTTATTTCGTCTAATTTTCCTTTTTCTACAATTTGGTCTATAATGTTTTCATCTGTGTTATCGAATTTACATTTTGCAGCTTGTTGATGATTAAAAATTTTCCAAATTCTTCTTGTGGTTTCTGTTTCATCAAGCTGAATATATGTCTTTCTTATACTTTACTCCGTTGGGTGGCAAAATATTCATCCAATTCAGTAATTGCTGTTTCGAAAACATTAGTTCCCTCAGCTGCTTCTACATTTGCACCACGTATATTCTCGTACATCTGTTGAAGTTCTGGACCCCCAAAATGTAACAAACATGCCCATTTCCGAACTTCATGTTCTATTCCTGCAGCAATTAAATATATGTACAAGTTCCTTTTCCAGCAATCCGATCTTACTGCTATGGAGCTTGCATCACCCTCATATTCAAATTTTTCTAGTGAGTAAGATGCGATTTCGATAACCTGCAGGTGCAAAATATAGATAGTAATTCTAGCGCTAACCTGTGAATTTACGATCACACATATACTAGGAATTGTGTCCGGTTGAATCCAATGCAAAAGTATTGGATTCACCTTCATTTCTCATGTCTACTACATACCTGTATTTTATTCCAATTGCAGATTTTTTTTTGCAATTCGTTTCATGATCATTTGATCGCTGTATATATAATTTATTGAGTGCTCGTTTGAGCCCAGTATCCGCAATTTAATGCCTGCTCGTTTGAGCCCAATTTTCGCAATTTAATGCTTGATCTCAGATCACCAAATTCTCAATTTAATGCGTGTTTAACTATTTATTATAATATGAAACATAAATACCTGATATTTTACTCCTATTTCATCCTCGTCGTCAAAATGTAGTATTCCTTAATGTTATTATTATTTTTTATCCGCTCCGAGTATCATCATGCGTCTTTGTTCACTTACTATCTATAACCGAATCATCTTATTGTCAGCCGAGCATAATGCAACTCGAGACTACAGATAATACAGGATCGGCGTAGTACACTACATGTATAAGTCAATGAATTTCTAAAACCACAAATTATGTTCGAACAGAATGAAACTCGTAAAGATCCTTCGAGACAGGCAATGAATGATGAAATATTCTTTCTCAAAGCATAGGATATCTTATGGTATCGAGCAACTCAGATTAACAAACTTCAGTATAAACTTTTCGATTTTTACTATTCATTGCATCTAGCCGAGTTTTGTGGAGGCTTTTCCGTACGTCACTGAAATATTGGCCGGAGAGCGATGCAAATAACTTTGATTTGCCATGGTAATTTGAAATTTTTCTATTTTTACGTTGGAATCTGAATATGGTTTGTTCTCTACGGAGATGCCTCATAATGAATCCATCACCAGCACGCTTCCGACAGCACCCCCGGGTCAAATATGCCGTATGATAGACGAGTTTTCAATAAAGAAATCATATCTAGCAAAGTAGACATAGGATGGTGGTCAAATTTTGCACTTACATCTGGAAGGACCAAGTCATAATTACTCCATATGCCACACTTGCACGTAGTACACTTAGTGTTACAATCATGAATATTACTGCTGATACCCCAAAATCTATTGGAAAATTTGAAAAAACTATTATGAGTAATGGAGAAAAACGAAAACTAAATATTCTTCCTGATGCATGATGAGAAAGATTTGGACAACAATCATGTGCTCCTCGATATATTTCAGGCGAGCTACTGTGCCATTAGTGAATACTATTGTGGAGTACATAAATAAATACATAAATAATCAACTAATAAATAAATCTGAAATAAAATATAAGAAAAAATGTTTCTGGTTCAACTGAAGATATATTATTAACTAAGAATAGTATATCAGTTACATTTTCCACATTTCTTTTACCAACACTGTTCTTGAATATTGTCCTTTTACTTGAAAACGATACATAGTGTCCACACATAATTATTACTCATCAACGAATCAGAATTTTTGAAGGAACTCGTGGATCATCAGGGACACAGGAACAGAAATTTGAAAAGGAAAAAAGGGTGGTTTTGTACCACGAATGTTTGTATAGATTCGAATTTTTATTAACATATGAGAGTTTGTGTTCATGAAATGAATAATTCACAACATTTCAGGGTATTTATATGGAAATATAATACCGATAGAACCCAATCAAACAAAGATGTTCTCGTTGATCCTATGATTACAATTGAAAAAATAATTATTCAAAACAAACAGTATTAGCGAAAATTCACCACATATTGCTAAATTTTTCATTATCGATTACATGCAGCGATAAATCCTTGATCCCTTGTTCAAATACTGAATTGTTAGAGGGATTTAAGTAGTTCAAAAATTTTGTCTGATGATTTTTCTCTTCAGCAAAAAATAAAATCTAGTCTAAAAACTTACTTAAATAATTATGAAGATATACCGAATTTTACAGTGGAATTCTAGATCAATTTTATCCAATAAAGGCTCTTTCGAAAAGTACATAGAAGAAAATGAATTCGACATTGTCTTTTTATCTGAGACCTGGTTAAAGCCAGTTATAAATTTCATTTGTACTGGATACAATATTTTCAGAAACGACAGAATAACTGACCGAGGAGGTGGAATTTCAATAATGCTGAACAAGTCTGTAGCTTTTACTGTTTTATCCAACGTTTCTTGTATAAGAAACCTTGAGATGGTTTGCGTCAGGATTCATACGGAATCATGCGGCGACATATCATTGATTTCAACATATAAACCTCCTAAAAAGGAAGTTTTCTACTCTGACTGGGTAAATTTTTTAAAGGAGATCAAAGGAAACTTTTTCTAGCAGGAGACTTTAACATGCACCATAGTGCTTGGGGTTCGGAATCAGATACTTTTATGGGTTCACAATTCCTTCAAGCGTTAGAGGATCAAGATATATTTCTTCTAAATGACGGTAGCAGCACTCGAATACAGGTTCCTGGCCAAAGTAAATCACCTGTAGACCTAACTTTAGTTTCAAATACTGTTATTCCATATGTTGACAACTGGCGAGTAGAACAAATCCCACTGGGTTCAGACCATCTTCCAATAGTTTTCGATCTGCAAATTGATCTCGGAAGAAAATACAAGTATATCAGTTTCTAGAAAATATAAGACCGAGAAAGCAAATTGGACACTCTTCTCGGACACTATCTCTCAAACTTTTGAGGGATTAAACGAACACATTTCCTACAGCTAATTTGAGAATACTCTTAGACGAGCATGCGATACTAGTATTCCAAAATCTGGGAAATCTTTCAAGTGCAGGAAAGATCGTACAAAGAGCTGGTGGAATGCAGCGTGTGATGAGGCTGTGCGGAATAAAACAGAAGCTTTTAATAAATACAAATTTGAATCAACTCTACCAAATTATTTGGAATTCAAAAAGTTAGAAGCCATTGCTCGACGAACAATAAAAGAAAGTAAACGCATGTCATGGAGAAAATTTTGTAGCTCTCTGAGTTCCTCCTCGCCTACTTCCTGCGTTTGGAAAAATATCAAAACGATTAGAGTCATTTCGTCCGAACACAAATATCCAATTATAAGGAGCCAATGGACAAATGAATTTTTCTTCAAATTGACTCCCCCTTCTACATACAGATTAGAGAGACCATTAGTCTCTCACGACGAAAATGAGTTTTTTAGTTGTCCATTCCAGATGCATGAGCTTGAAAGAACAATCAAACACGAATCTAATACATCCCCGGAAGCCGATGATATTCAATACATCATGTTATCAAAATTACCTTTAGAGGCAAAACACAGTCTTTTGAATATATTCAACTCTATTTGGCTAACTGGAGAAATACCCGAAGAATGGAAAAACTATATCAACATTCCCATACTAAAACCAGGAAAAAGCCCGGAGGCTGCCAGCTCTTATAGACCTATTTCGTTGAGTTCATGTGTCCTGAAAACTTTTGAGAGAATGATTAAGTACCGGTTAGAATGGTGGTTAGAACATTATAAAAAATTTCCGAAAACACAATATGAATTTAGGAGAGGGGTTTCTACCAGTGATAGTGTGGGAAACCTGGTTCTGGACATAAATGAAGCATTTATGGAGGGAAAAATCGTAACGGCACTGTTTTTGGATATTGTTGGGGCTTATGATAACGTTTGTTTGGATGTATTGGAGACTGAAATGTTGAATATTGGGCTGCCTGAGAGATTCACTTCATTTATCATAAATTTGTATTCTAACAGGAAAATTTTCGTCAGAATAAATGGAGAACTGATAGGACCAAGAACAACCAGTATAGGATTAACTCAAGGAGGAATATTGTCTCCCTTGCTTTACATTATACACAACCACCGTGAAGGAAAAGAAATCTCGTCTCCTGTATTTATACCATTGATGCAGACAAAGAGAAGAATATGAATAATTTAAAAATCCCCCTGAAAAAATTTCAGAAATTTTTGAACTTTTCAGGACTCAAACTCTCACCAACAAAGTCTACCGTCTGTACATTCTCCAAAAAAAAGATGTGTTGGGGATACGAATTCTTATTTAAATTATTTTATTTCTTACATTTTATTATAATATTTCTTTCTCCAAATTGAATTTCCGCGGTATATCCTGAATGAAATATTGTACTTTGTCAACATCGAAATGGAAACAACATATGTTTTTTATAACACGTTCGGAGCGATAAGCAGAGGTTCGCGATATGGTATTTTTCACAATTGAATATTGTACACTGAATGAATAAGAGTTATCGCTTGGAAATTAAGATTATTTTGTATTTTGTCATCAAATTTGAATTTGTGCAAGTTACCCTGGGAATAAAACATCGCAAATATTGGTGCTATTTATTTCGTTCAAGCCAGACAACTCATTTTCGCCGAATTTCAAGAAGAACTCAAAAAATACCACTGAACCACCCCAACATTTGGTGCATCGACCGGGAACAGTGTGTTTGAACGAAAATTCGATATATCCAGAATCTCAAGCATTCTGACGACTCATAGCTACAGGATGGTGCAACAAATTCATGGAAAATTGCTGGATTAAGAAAAATAACACTAATCAGGGGATATTTACCACTACATAAGGGACAACAACTACCACTACATAAGGGACTACAACTTCCACTACACAAGGGATAATCACTATCACTAGAAAAGGCAGAAAGGGCGTATCAAACTTTATTGGACAAATTGGGTATTTTCTTCAGACGACAACAGGAATACATTCATACAGGGCGATTCAGCAAAAGGAACTCCAGGTGATATTCTTCCAGTACATTGGTCATCAATTGATGGAATCATTCTATAATTATAATCTAATTTCTAATTCTAATATTTGACGAAATTAGCCTCATGAAAATGTTATAATTTTGAGATATTTGATTCTATAAGAGTTTGGGTGAAGTGTCTACCAAACCTCACAAATTTTCTCTGGATTTCATTGATTGCATTTTGCTATTTTTTCTTGATTTGTTGATTGAATTACGCTGTTTTTCAGATAGGAATTTATTTTGAATTGGATTTAATTTGATAATTATGGATATTGAAAAACTGAAAAGAAAACGTTCAGCTGTAAAGGGCACTTTAACTAGGATTGAAAATTTTCTCAATAACTTGGATATAGAGATAGATATCAATGAATTTTTCACTCGGGAATCTCTGCTTATACAAGCTTACGAAAAATATAGTGACATTCAGGAAGAAATAGAAATGTTGGATGAGGAAGATGATGATAGAAATGAAACTGAGTATAAATATGTTTCTCTTTTGGCTAAAATTAGAAAACTTAGTGGTCAAATTAAAAACGAGAAAGTACAATATTTCAAAACGTACTTCAAACATCTATGAATGAATCTTCTAGCTCAAAGGTTCATTTGCCAAGCATTACCATTCCGTCATTTACTGGAAAACATTCTGAGTGGAATTCATTCAAAAATCTTTTTGATGCTATTGTTCACCATAACGAGAGTCTCAGTGACGTTCAAATATTCACTTATCTGAAATCTAGTTTAAAAATCAACCATTAACTTTGGTTCAGGATTTATTGATAACTAATGAAAATTACGAAGTGGCACTTGATATTCTTTGCAAGCGGTATGATGATCAATTAATTACAATAAATATGCACTTGAGTGGTTTGCTCGAAATCAACTCAATCACGAAAGGAGATTCAAAAATTTAAGGCAATTTATTACAAAGGTTCGGCAAAGTTTCAATTCACTACAAGCTCTCAAATTGCCAGTACACAATTGGGATGTTGTTTTGGATTTTCTCTTGAGTAAAAATTGGATTTTCAAACACAAAGGGCTTATGAGTTAGAAAGAGACTCTTCCGCATTACCCACTTTTCAAGGTTTCTTAGAATTTGTGGAAAAAGATGTCGTGCTCTGGAAAATATATCCTCTTCAGATACGAGGGTTAGTCAAAAGGTAGTGAACTTCGTATCGGATAATCCAAACCAAACATCATAAAATATATGTGGAAAAATCTCGTCAAAGTTGTTCATTTTGCAAATTTAAAGGTCATTCAATTTATTCATGCGATAAATTCAAGAATGTATCTTTAGAGAAGAGAAAGGACTTCGTCCGACTGAATCGATTGTGTTATAACTGTTTAGGTTCGAAACATACTGTTACTAATTGTGAGTCGGGTGGCTGTCGTAAATGTAACAAAAGGCATAATACTCTTCTTTGTCAAGGTTTTAGTTCCGATAAAAAATCGCACTCAACTGGAGTTATCGACAAAACTGCCGATAGCATTACTTGTACTAGTGATACTCAGCTGAGATCATCCATTGCGGATAATTCCATATTTCCAGCTACTGTCGGTTCTAGCCATGTTGGAAACTTTAAAACTGAGGTTCAAAATGTCATATTGGCTACTGCTATCGTTAATATTTATGATGAAAGTGGAAAAAGGGTAGTGGCACGAGCATTACTAGATTCTGGAAGTCAAATGTCATTCATCACCACCACTTTAGCTCAAAAATTAGGTCTCAAGAGCTTTTATAAGGTTCACAACATTAGTGGTATATCAGGAACAGTAACGAAAGCTTCAAAAATGATGACAATTGATATAGAATCGATGCATTTTCCTAATACATTCCAACTGACTTGTTCTATATTGGAGAATATTACCACAAAATTACCCCAGGTACCGATAAATAGAAGCAATTTTAAGGTCCCCGATTACATCAGTCTCGCCGACAGTAATTTCTATATTCCAGAAAAAATCGATTTACTCATTGGAGCCGATTTATACTTTGAATTGTTAATTCCAGAAATAATAAGATTGGGAAGTGGACAACCTGTATTACATAATTCATATCTTGGTTGGCTTGTGGCAGGCCAAACGCCCTCAACATCAAAGTACGCTTCTCATTGCGCTTTCTCAATGCATATAGTCCATATTCACACTCTGAGGAAATAAGTTTGAATGAGCTCATACCCAGGTTTTGGCAATTAGAGGAAATATCGAATGAGCGTTCATTATCGAAGGAAGATAGAATTTGCGAAGAGTACTTTCGTAATTCAGTCATCAGATTGAATGATGGATCTTTTCAGGTTAATATTCCATTTTTATCTGCAGAACATACACAGACGTTGGGTGACTCATTTCAATCAGCTCTAAGGAGATTCGTATCCTTAGAAAAGAAGTTTCAGCAGGATCCAGAATATATGAAGGGTTATATAGCATTCATTAATGAATACGTCAACTTGGGTCACGCTAAATATGTCGACTTTGATTCTGACAATCCTGAAACGTATAAAAATAAAAAATTTTTGCCCCACCACGGTATTCTAAAGGAAAGCAACACTTCTACGCCTCTCAGAGTGGTATTTGATGCATCTATGAAAACAACATCTGGATTTTCCCTAAACGACATTATGCTGAAAGGGTTTCTTACACAACCTGATTTATTCGATATCCTTATTCGCTTTAGACTGTTTAAGTATGTATTGACTACGGATATTCAAAGGATGTTTCGTATGATTCAGGTTTCTCCTGAGCACAGACCATTTCAGAACATTTTATGGCGGGAAAATTCTACAACTCCGCTTAAATGCCTTGAGTTACAGACCGTAACCTATGGTACCAGATGTGCTCCATTTTAGCAACCCGTTGCATTAAAAACTAGCTCTGGATGAAAAATTGAATTGGATTGATAATCCAGCAGATCACTTATCACGAGGTGTATCTCCAAATGACTTGGGTAATTGTTCTAACTGGTGGACAGGTCCTGCAATTTTGAAACGTGATTTCTCAATAAAGGAAATCTCAACCAAATCACCGATTCTGAACCTGTAGAAAATGTCCCTGAACTTAGAGAATTTTCATCGATGACAACTACTATCAACACAGGTACTGAACGTTTGGAACAATTTCCGTTCAATAGATTTTCCAAATATTTCAGGTTGGTGAGATGTATTTCGTTCTGCTTGAGGTTTTCTAAAAATTGCCGCAATAAATGTAACAGACAGCTTTCAGAAATTAAAAGTGCGGAAATAGTGTTGATCAAAATGATTCAGATGGAACATTTTGAAAATGAAATTGAATGTATTAAAAATCAGACAATATTTAAGGAACCCACCTCTCGAATTTGAATCTTTTTATTGGTAAGGATGGGATAATAAGACTTAATACCAGACTTGCAATCGCGCCTATAAAATTTGACCGCAGATTTCCCATTCTTTTACCTGCAAAAAATAATGTTGTTAGAATGTTGATTACTTCAGAACATCTCAAATTGTTACATGCCAGACCATACACAGTTTTATCAAACTTACGGCTTAAATATTGGATAATTCACGGAATACGAGAAGTAAAATCAGCGCTAAAAGGATGTGTCATATGTTTCAGATTTAACACTCGAACTCGTGAACAAATAATGGGAAATATTCCTTCAGATCGAGTAACGATTGCTAAACCCTTTCAGCGAGTTGGAATAGATTATGCTGGTCCTTTGTTAATAAAGGAATCTCGCTTAAGACGGTCAATAGTTTCAAAATCGTATATTGCACTTTTCATATGTATGGTTACGAAAGCCGTACATATCGAGTTAGTTTATAACTTAAGTACATCATACATCATACATACACTCAAACGATTTATCGCTCGTCGGGGTTGTCCTGAAATAATATGGAGCGATAATGGCAGCAATTTTCGGGGCGCTGCTAGTGAAATGAAGGAAATCAATAAATTCTTTAAGAGTGAAGAATTTTGCGGAATTTTCGATTTCTTGAGTGTAAAGAAGATAACTTGAAATTTATACCTCCAAATAGTCCCCATTGGGGTGGCCTATGGGAGGCTAACATTAAGTCTATGAAAAATCATTTAAACAGGGCATTTGGAGGATCAGTGTTATCAATTGAAGAACAGCTGACTTGCCTAGCCCAGATTGAAGCCGTCTTGAACTCTCGGCCATTGTGTGCAATTTCTAGTGACCCAGATGATTTCAACTGCTTGACTCCAGGTCATTTTCTGATAGGCCAGCCGTTGATGGCTTTGCCGGAGATGGATATCACGGATATACCTGATAATAGGTTGAAGTATTGGAGTTTGTCTCAGAAAATTTCTCAGAAGTTTTGGAAAAGGTGGTCAGTTGAATACTTGCACCAGCTGCAGACTAGATCCAAATGGCATCAGTCGGTAGCTGATGTGAAGGAAAACACTTTGGTTCTCATTAAGGAGGATAACCTACCTCCTTTGAAATGGCCCCTTGCAAGGATAATCAAGGTGCTCCCAGGTTCCGATGGTAGAGTACGTATCGTTGAATTGAAAACAAAAGGTGGAAATTTTGTTCGACCTATCACAAAACTTTGTCCACTGGCCATTAATTGATTTCATTTGAAGCGAACGCTTCAAGGGGGCAGAATGTTGAGGATACGAATTCTTATTTAAGTTATTTTATTTCTTACATTTTATTATAATATTTCTTTCTCCAAATTGAATTTCCGCGGTATATCCTGAATGAAATATTGTACTTTGTCAACATCGAAATGGAAACAACATATGTTTTTTATAACACGTTCGGAGCGATAAGCAGAGGTTCGCGATATGGTATTTTTCACAATTGAATATTGTACACTGAATGAATAAGAGTTATCGCTTGGAAATTAAGATTATTTTGTATTCTGTCATCAAATTTGAATTTGTGCAAGTTACCCTGGGAATAAAACATCGCAAATATTGGTGCTATTTATTTCGTTCAAGCCAGACAACTCATTTTCGCCGAATTTCAAGAAGAACTCAAAAAATACCACTGAACCACCCCAACAAGATGAAAATTTCAAATTCAGTGCAAATGGGAGGTGTAACTTTTCCCTACAAGAGTTCAATTCGTTTTCTGGGAATTACTCTCGATAGCGGACTGAAATGGGTCGAACATGTTAATTATCTTTTGTCACGGTTTTGAATTCCCGTGCCAGGATTTTTCTTTTTATTTAGCCTGATTGAAACTAAAAATGCCTTCGCCAATGGTTCCTGTGATATTCGAAGACCGCAAGTACGATCGCGATGTTTTTTTGGTAATATCAATGCGCTGAAGATTATCGATAGATCGACAGATGTGAGATTTGATACGCACGTATTTCATTTATTGTTTGGCTTTTCCAGCGAAGATATTGAACGTTTTATACGGAGATAAAGTTGGAAAAGTTTTGTTTCAAATATTGAATTGTGCTCGTACCTTTCGTTTTACCTTACCTGAAGTACAAAACAATACGACTTTGTCGGATTTTTACAATCAAACAATCACAATTAGCCTGCCCAACATCCTGTAAGTACTTTCGAACGTTTGCCTTTTTTTTTTGTTTCTTTTTTCTGAGGTTTCTTGTTTATTTATTGCAGAAGGCTTTTTACCCATTACTATAACTTATAGTATTTGATGGTCAGTACTTCTCTCGGCTTGCGATTTTCGTTGTATTTGTGTGCTGATTGCAAATTACCACCGTTTTTCGTTGATTACGTCACTGCCAGAGCACCTGTGGGCCATCAACCACTGAAAACCGTGGGGGCGAAGACAGTCATCCACCCACTTCTAAAATAATTCAGAAGAGTTTCCTGACGTCTGGGAATATCAATTTGTTGGAGAAGAGAGTGGTGATAACTCAGCTAACTCTAGGTCAGATAAATTCTCTTATAAATATAATAGTTTTCGTTGGATAAAATTCCATCCTGTATCAACCTTATTTAATTGACGATCAAGTATTTTGATCGCTCTTTTTTATTGTGTTTCAATTAATGAACATTTGTAAGAACAATTTTATTGGAAACTGAGTATAACGTTATACGAGGGTACCGCAGAACAAAGATTTCCTTGTCATAGTTTATTGGAACAATACAGATCTCTTTTGTAATTGTTTTACACATCAAATTTGGAATAGAGAGCATTAGACATATTTTGCGTTTCAGTTGTTGAAGTTTACATTTTTTTTTGATGCTTCGTGGTTGGTATCAAATGGATCACTAAAGGAAAAGGACTACTTAAAATAACCACGTGGCGCCCTTAAATGAAATAACAATAAATATTCATATATTGTGCAATTCCACCCCTGACTCTCCGACTGAAGGGCATTCCTTTTTTTATTTTTGTCACTTAAACTTTCAACTTAAGAGGCGTATTTAGAACACCTTATTTATTGATTTGTTTTAATGATTGTGAAGGGCTATTCGGGAAGTTTGTGACACTTTGCAACAAATCAGCGAAGATAATTCAACTTTTACGTTACATTTGTCACAATAAATGGGGAGCAGACCAATCAACGAGTTTAATTTTTTATAGATCCTTCTTACGATCTGTAATTGATTATGGTTTTATTTTTATGGAGATGCGAGCAAAAGTGCTCTTGAAAAACTGAATGTACTACAGCGCAAGGCGCTAAAAATATGTATGGGTTTTCTGCCCAATACACCAAACATAGTGGTTTTAGCAGAGACTGCAGAGTTCCCACTCCATATTCGCCGTGAATACCTTGCGGAGACCTTCATGTTAAAAAAGATCGCCTTGGGTTCACCATTGGTGGACAAAGTCCATAGTCTCTTTATTCGTACTCTAACCCACAAATATTGGATTCTCAAAAAGAACCCACTATTGGTGGATAGCTATTATAATATGATGGATATAAAAGATAATATCGTATCCTCTGAATCTCTTGTACATTTCTCTCTGGAATATGGTTTATTGCGTCGATTGAAAGAGATCCACATCCCTGCAAACGCAGAATATGCCCAAATCGACTTCCTGTATACAATAGATACTTATTATGAAGGTTTCCGTCAGATCTTCACTGACGCTCCAAAGTCTCGGGATGGGGTGGGATGTGCAGTTCACGATCCATCCATGAACATAAATAGAAAATTTAGGTTGAACAACCACCACTCAGTATTCAAAGCGGAGCTATTTTCAATATTCAAGAGTCTAGAGTATGTGGAAGAAAAGTATCAAGAATTTGATTCTGAAAAAATCCTAATATTATCTGATAGCCGCAGTTGCCTACACTCCCTCTCAAATCTTAGGCTTGATTATACCTTCACTATCATCCATAAACACATTTTGGAAACTCTAGCCAAATTGAAATCCTGGGGTCTGCAAGTACATTTTCTATGGGTAAAATCACACGTGGGAATAGAAGGAAATGAGGTAGTGGATGAATTAGCTAAAGAGGCTTCGTGGATGGATATAGTGGAATGTAAAGTCTATTCACCTCGAGATCTTATACCCCACATAAAGACTACTATGTTTAAAAAATGGGAAGGAATCTACAGCACTCAGACAAACGCCAAATATTACAAATCAATTCAGCCTACACCGGTAAAACACCCTTGGTTCAATAACAAACAATTTACTCGCTCAATCAATGAAGAGGCAGAATGTAGAGATTTTACCCGAGTGATATCAAGATTGAGAAGTGTTCATACTATATGCCCCAAATACTTAAACCAAATTGGGAAAAAGACTGACAATCTATGTGATTGTGGAGAGATTGGAGATTTGGAGCATATAATTCTCAGGTGCTCCAAAAATCGACGCAAAACCCTGAAATCCTATATATGTATTACCCTAATAATATAAATGATTAATCAGATGGCAGATATCGAAAGATGAGCCAAAAGCACTAATTAAAAAAAAAAGAATTGTTAGAGGTGCGTTTCGTCAGATGTTGATGAAAATGACAAAATGATTCACACCTTGGGGAAGTGGAAGGAAATGTTGAAATTCCATCTTCAGAACAATGACTGTACTAGGGTTAATGCGAGGAACCTCAACGAACGCCTTCCTGACTAAAGTGTTTATCATTCAGTTAGTGCATAAATTTGGGGCTACAACTTTTGTAAAGAGAAAAAATATTGGCAATCGTACTAATGGTTGAATTTGAGCGATGTGGAAGTGTTGGAAAGTTGTGGCAGTAAACTAGATATTCAAGAGCAAGTATCCACAGAATATTCAAGATGGCAGATTTCCTGCCTTTTATAATGACATATAAAAAACATGGCGAAGATTGTGATAGCAGAATGAAATTTTGCCAAATCATTTCGCAAGACATTAGATCCTATGTTTATGTACAACGTCTGTTTTACGGATAAATCTCTTTTTTCATTTACGGTAACGTCAACAAACATAACTGTGGGTTTTGCTCTGATGAAAATCAGCATCTCTTCAAGGAGAATTATTCTCCATGGTCACACATACTCAACGTCTGGAGTGGTATTTGGCGAGATCCCTCGATAGGTTCATTCCTAGAAATCTCACTTCCGATGTGTATACGGATTAGCTCGAATGCGAGATTAATCTTCTAATCACCGAAGCTTTCAATTCAGATGAAAACCTTTTAGAAGAGGAGTTACGCTTTAAACAGGACGGCGCTGCGCTGCACTGTGCAGCTATGGTGAGACTGAATGAAAGGTTTTCTGATAGTTGTTCATGCTGAAAGGACCAAGTTGAGTGGGCAACGCGATCGCTGGATCTAGGACCGCTCGACTTTTTTCTTCTAGAGCCACTTAAAATCACAAGTCTATTTATCCAGAGTTGCAGATTCAGACGACCTCAGAGCATGAATTGTTTTGAATAATCCCGAAATACGACAGCGTAACTGAAATAATATGAAGAGCGATTGTAGCATTGCATGCGATATAGAGCACTTTGTGCAATCGCATTGAACTTTTACTAATACTGATTTATATCTCTGTCAGAACCTGTCAGAATGTTCTCACAAATTCTGATTGGTTGTTATGTTATGTATGCTTGATTCCGTACTTTATTTCAACAACGATATAATGAAATTAGGGCAATTAAAATATTCTCCTATAGCACTGCCTACAGGTTTAATGCAACAGTCCTCATACATGAAAAAAAGCACCCCTTGATGGACTATAAATTGGCCAATTCATTTTTTCAATTAATTCAATTTAATTATTATTGGAAATGTATAAATGATTTAATCAATTTCGAAATCAATTTCGTACGCCTACGAAAGTTCGCCTAAGGGTATAACTGAGATTTAACAATAAACGTTCTTGGAATATTCGTACAGAAAACCATTCCGTGTGCCGAACGGAAGAATCAGTTTGTTTACTTTTTCAATTCCTTTTTTCTGCTCAGTAATCAACTGGGAATAAAAAGTCTCTGAGCAATTTCATGGCTTGAGGTATAGCGATCGATTCGGAAAGATATACAAAAACATCCCTCTAATACCATTCGAGTAGAAAAAGCAATCTTGATACAACACAATTGATTCTGCGTGTCGACCAATGCAAGATATCATTTTCAAATCCGTACCTACTTCAATTATTAATCAATTGCATTTTGTTTACACTATGATAAGAATAGTACAGAACCTTCAGAAACTTTTCTTCTGATAAAACTAAGAAAATAATTTTGGTCGAGTGTCTGTCAATAACACATTTGACCTCAAAGTATAAAATAAGTATTTGGACTATATCCACCCTCTTTTTTATTGTTCTCAAGGTGAATTGGATTCTAAGAAATAGACATGTTCGATAAATTATAAATTTTACATCGACGTCCAAACTTCCGGCAACTCATTTGATGGAGAACTTATTCGCATTGTTATCCCTACTTATGCGTTTCGTCCCTGGCGCACACATTTTGGACTCATCAGTATGGCTTGTGTGCGCCATGCCATAGACGCTTCGAGCGCTAACCATTCGGCTACCGGAGCGCTGAATATTGTTGCTATGTGGGTCTTTATGAAGTGCCTCCACATGAGATACCTACACACTCCCCTGCCAGTGACGGAGGAACGAAACCAGAGCGTATTACATGGTCAGTAGGTGCAGCCGGGTGAAGGCCACCTGAGCAGATCCGCGATACCACGGCAGACCAAGGAACCGCACGAGAAAGGTGTCTAGAGTTTCGTTGAAAGTTGCAGAGAAGGAGCGAGTGTCTCAACGTCAACCGTCTGCTTTTCCAGGACACGTCGTAAAGACAACCGTTCCCATCACGTCAGTTTCACCAATGGAGGGTCGAATTGTTATCCCTACTTATGCGTTTCGTACATGGCGCACACATTTTGGACTCATCAGTATGGCTTGTGTGCGCCATGCCATAGACGCCGTTGATATTAGTGAGAGTAAGAGCCGCCGGGAGTCGAACCCGGCACCTAAGCGGTATGAAGCTTCGAGCGTTAACCATTCGGCTACCGAAGCGCTGAATATTGTTGCTATGTGGGGCTTTATGGAGTGCCGCCACATGAGATCCCTACACATATATGTAATTCTCAGTTTTTCGATTTCCATTATCATTTTGTTCATTTCTCTTGAAAATGCATAATCGCTTCCCAATTCTTTTATCCTCATCATTTTGTGTCAATAACCCAAAAATCTACACTCTATTTTGAAATGAAATCGCTGAATTCCTGATAGATTGAGAATGATAAGATATTCAAGAATTTTGAAGAAGCCTATTCATGAGGTTTGTTTAGTGAATCATATTTATTTTCAGAGTATTTCAAATTCAGCTCATTGATGTTGCGATAATTAATTTCATCGTATGTATACAATAATTTCTCAATTGATTAAATCTTCTTTCTATCTTTCATTTGTGGACACCAGGTCTACTGAGCTGTCTCCACATTCAGCAACACTCATTTCCTTAGTCCATATCTTTGTGCCATTGACGTAGCGTTCTTCGTTTGGTTACGTTCCTTCCTCCTACTACAAATAAGAAGCAGACTTCTGCTTTTATAGGGTTTATTAGAGAGCATACATTAATTTTGCCTCGTTCCAAAAGATCTGGACCAATCAGTTAGATTCACTGTATTCCACTAAATTTAGCCCCAAATTTTACGTCGACGAGAAGGATGATTCATAAATAATATGATTCAAGTTCAAGATTTCGCCGAAATACGCTATAACGCCATTCAGGATCACCTTCTCTCTAGTTTTGCCTATCTACCTCACACTCTGCTTTTGTTTTCAGATTAATAGTATTCATTAGTGATTGGGCTGTAGTATGTAATATCAAAAGTCCTACCTAAGACTTCAACATTTATAGATTCATTTCATTAAAGGAAATTCTTAATAATGATAATATTTATTTACACAAAATTTAAATGCTGTGATAATACATGTGAAAAATAAACCGAAAGCATATCAAACGTACAAATGTATATATTCTTTCCTCTACCTACATTTAAACTCTTTTACATTAATTGAATTTTTACTTTGTGATGGAAGGATATTAACATAATGGTAATGATAACAATAATATAATATATTTACTTTCACTGACTGACATATCTACAGTATGGAAAAATGTCCAATACTTACATAAACAAAATTATGAGAAAAACATCGTGAATAACAGTCAAATAAATTAAAAACTGAAGTTGATATACTCAACCTTACCCCATTACTCCAATTGATTTATTCAGATCTGTAGTATTGAAATAGTCAATAAACAAATGATCTCCTGGACTTTACTTGTAATTTTCCATATCAACACATACTTACTTACATATGTGAAGGAACCAAAATTACAAAGTATCAAATTCTACAACTTTTTCACGGAATCTAATATGTTCCTCTATTTTCCTATTTCTACTGGCTGCACCATTACCTTATGTAAAACTCCATCCGTTTTTTTTTGTAATTCCAGTTTCCAGTTTATTAGCTATCCACTTTTGCTCATCCTTTCTAAAACGTTTTGAGCGCAGTTCATCCTCATCACCTTCATATGTTTCTACGAATGTAACATCCACAGCCAAAGTATATAAATAGTATATTGAGTCGTTTCTTGTGAATGAATTCTTCCATCAGTGTGTCAATAATTGATGTGATTGTGAAAGAGAAACACACTATTTCTAGTTAATACTTTTATTTTTACTCTGTAGGCGATCGATTTCGGTTTTCAAAAAACCATCATGAGGCCAGCTGAAAAAATCAACAATATTTCAGACAAATACAATATCATTCCGTTAGTACAAAACATTGAGGTTATGAAAGTAATTATAGAGAAGGCAGGTGTGTGCAACATACCGTCAATCGAAGTAAAATGTGAAAGATCTTAACCATCTAATCATGAAAAATTTTCCGCAAAATCAAATACACTATATTATCGCAATGAAAGGCATATAATGTAGAACAGCGTGGGATTAAATTAATCTATGGTATGGGGATACACGGCGGGAAAATTCAAAAACAGTTAAATGACAGGGGGTATAAGCTTGAAAATATTCTTGGATGTACAGAAATCTAAAGTGTTGTTTAAAAGATGATTACTGTTATTCTTCTTCAATATTTCATATTATTCTAGAAGGGTTAATTCAAAGTAATTATTCTAATAATCTTTTAATCTTTTCTTCATGTTTCGGGTGTTCATACCTATATAAAATGATTCGCAATCCGAACATGAAATCTAAATTGTTCTTTGATTTGATTTGGTCTTACAAAGTTGTAGACAATTTGTGATTTAAATTCACATAAAAAGGTGTTGAAATAAAAAGTCCTTTATCTTATATGTGTGGGTAGATTTTCTTAACTGTCAGTTTTCTTTTTATAGATTTAAAAATGTCGTCTAAAAATTCATCTTTGTATTGCTTGTTTCTCCCAATCTGATATATGGTCTTTAACTCTTCTTTAGATAAGGGGACATTAAGAAGTCTCCTGAACAAAAAAGTGAAGGCCGCTCTCTTTGCAGAGGGTATGATCGAATCAGTTTGAGTTTGTTTTCTGTATATGTTGAAGGAGAAAATATTGTATACATTCAAGGTTATAGTCAGGTCAAGAAAATTGATGGAATTCGTCAAAGACCTCTCCAAAGAATCTTTTTTTACTTTTTAAATCTATAAAAAGAAAACTGACAGTTAAGAAGATCTACCCACACATATTAGATAAAGTACTTTTTATTTCAACACCTTCTTATGTGAATTTAAATCACAAATTGTCTACAACTTTGGGAAAATATAATTTTCACATCGCTAATAAGCGACATAAAACCCTGGAGAATATGTTGGTTAACTGCAAGACCAAATCTGACAAAAAACATTTTAGCGGAGTTCATAAGATTTCATGTTCGGATTGCGAATCATTTTATATAGTTATGACAAACCGAAACATGAAGAAAAGATTTAATGAACACCAGAAAAATAGACCTCATTCATCTCTTGGAGCACACCTTATAGAACATGATCATAAGACAGATTTCAACAACCTAGAAATTTTACACGCTGAGAATAATTACTTTAAATTAACCCTTCTAGAACAATATGAAATATTAGAGAAGAAAAACAGTATTCATCTTTCAAACAACACTTTAGATTTCTGTACATCCAAGAATATTTTCAAGCTTATACCCGCTTTCATTTTGCTGTTTTTGAATTTTCCCGCCGTACTTTTGAATTCTCCTATTTGATTATGACTGTTCCATTTTCCGTTTCCTGTATCCCCATACCATAGATTAATTTAATCCCACGCTGTTCTACATTATTATGCCTTTCATTTCGGTAATATGGTGGATTTGATTTTGCAGAAAATTTTTTGATGATTGGATGGTTAAGATCTTTCACATTTTACTTCGATTGACGGTATGTTGCACACACCTGCCTTCTCTATAATTATTTTCATAACCACAACGCTTTGTACTAACGGAATGATTTTGTATTTGTCTGGAATATTGTTGATTTTTTCAGCTGGCCTGATGATGGTTTTTTGAAAACCGAAATCAATCGCTTACAGAGTAAAAATATAAGTTTTAACTTGAAATAGTGTGTTTCTCATTCACAATCACATTATATTGAGTCGTATTTCTAGGAATGAATATCTGAAAGACTTACCTGTAGTACTTATCTTCACACGAGTTCTAGAAGGGCAGAATCCAGATATTCTGATACTTCCTCCAGATTTCATGCTGCCTTGGCTACATTGACTTAGAAATCGTGGAGGTTAAGTGGTTTTCTTACATGACCATAATGACCATAACCATAACATTTACTGTGATTGGATTCAGAATATAGTAATAATCCGTCACTATTTTCCCGATATTTGCGTTTTATGTAATGGTCATTTCAATTCTCCAATCCTCAAATTCTTCTTCGTTATCAATAGTCTACTGCGATGTTATGATGCTGATGGAATGAACTTGTTCTAAACTAATCCGAAGCAATAAGATTGAACAGCTTTTCATTGTCATTTTTTCTGGGCAAATTAGGCATTTTATGTGATGAATTAATTACTTTGGAATAAATTCTTGATGGTGAAAATTCCTCATATGACGATTTTCCTCGAAACATATGCATATTCTTTTCAGCAAATTTGACAACCCTCTTTGTCGCCTCTGTGATTATTACTTGAAGACCTCTATTGAAGAAAGAAGTCCGTCAAATATATTTACGCTTAATTCTGTACACACAATAATACTTATACGGAGAGCCAGGATTTTTTTTACTGTGGTTCTTTCCCTAGGCTTTCATGTCATACACCGACTTCTATGGCCCCCGTCACCAACCCCAGCTAAAATTTGTTTGTAAGCCATTAGTTCAAAAGAATATACAGGGTTAAGATAAAGTAATGCACAAAATTCTACTTTTGCAAAAAATGCAAAAACACGTCAAACGGTGTTTTATATTCCGCATCTCTTGACATAAGTTACAAAAATACCAAGTAAAATTTGTCAAAGTTATGACGTCATCAATATATTTCTCAATGGGAAGCTAAGATTTTTATTACATTATGTGATGAAGCTTGTATTTTTACACTAGGGAAAAATAGTTGCAGTAGAGCTAACATACGAAAAAACGAGAAAATGAATAAAAAACGAAATATACGTAAGTTTCATAATAACATTTCAATTAACTAAACAGTCCATTAAACGAAAACTATTTCTTATAGGAATTGTTCAAACTGTGTTCCGTCCACTAACTGACATAGGCCAAGACGATGGTAGAACGCATTTACAGTTGATGTAGACCCGACTTTTCAAATGTCCCCACAGAAAAAAATCAAGGGGGGTAAGATCAGGTGAACTAGGTGACCACTCCTTTGGTCCACGTCTTCCAATCCACCGTCTTTCAAATTGGTTATCCAGAAACCTTCGAACATTAAGACCATAATGTGGTGGTGCGCCATCTTGTTGGAATCAAATACTGGTATCGAAGTTTTCCCCATTATTTGGATCCGAAAATGCCGCAAGTGGGTCCGAAAGCACTGCCATACGAAGATGTTCCAAATATCGTTCAGCTGTTAGATTCCCGCGAAAGTAATAAGGACCAATAAATCTTCCCCTGACGATTCCTACCCAAATATTAATTTTTTGGTGGCGCTAGGTGTGTTTCGTCTGCATCCAGTGAGGATATTCCCGAGCCCAATAGCGACAATTGTGTCGATTTACAGAACCACTTAGACAAAACGTTGCCCCATCGGAAAATACTACACCATTAAGAAAATTGGGATTTTCGTCACAATGCCGCATGAAGATTTCACAAAATTCCAAACGTCTGTGCGGATCATCTTCTGCGAGTTCGTGAACAAGTTGAACTTTGTATGGGTGTAGTTCTTTTTCTAACATCTTTCCTACAAACGACTGACTAACATTTTTTTGCAAGGCAATTTCTGCTGTAGTTGCGTGAGGGTTGTCTTCTACTGACAGCAAAATATCTAACTTCACATCATCGCTTATTCCTGGTCCTCCAGATTTTGGAGCATCCCTCACGCTTCTCGTTGCATTAAATTTTGCAACAATTCTGTTTACTGTGCTTCTAGCAATTGCAGGTGTTTCCAAATGTGATGCGTTAAATAAAGCACATGCTTCTTCATCACTTCGAAGGCGATCGCCGTAACCTACTATCATTAGAATTTCTATCCTTTCTCTTTCGTTTAAACGAGCCATAATAATAAAATTGGTGTCACACTAATTGTACGACTGACACTGACACAGTAGTTTTAGTAAATCAATCGAATAAATTGATAAGAACAGATGTTCTTACTAGATAAGTTTAAGTTTGACCTCTTTTTATAATTGGTTTATTTATTTCGTTTTTTATTCATTTTCTCGTTTTTTTCTTATGTTAGCAATACTGCAACTATTTTTCCCCAGTGTAAAAAAACAAGCTTTATCACATAATGTAATAAAAATATCAGCTTCCCATTAAAAAAAATAAGTTGATGACGTCATAACTTTGAAAAATTTTACTTGTTATTTTTGTAACTTATGTCAAGAGATATAGAGCGGAATGTAAAACACCGTTTTTGCATTTTTTAAAAAGTGATCGTTGTACGTTTTATGAATTTTGTGCATTGCTTTATCGTAACCCTGTATATATTTATCGCTGAAAATTGAAGTTTTAAAATGAATTGGTTGAGTACATTCTGAAAAAACAATAAGTAAGTGCTTACTACTTTCATCCGTCCATGATGAAAAACAGAAAAAAACAACAATGAGAATTGCTTTTACTTCAATGTTCAAAAATCAACACGTCGCTAATAAAAATATCGAGTATCAGCTTTCAGAAGAATAATAAATTTGAATTAAATGGCGAATGGTTGAAGCGACACGTTGAAAATATGAGAAAAATAGCCATTAGTCCTCTCTGACATTGACATCGAGGCAAAGTATACTTTATTACAGTGCACCACGCAGACTCCGTAGAGACCGCGGATATGCCTCTGAGAAGCATCCTGTTCTGAACATTATTTTATATATTACTTTCTTGTCCCCATACTTGTGCTGCTTGTCTAATCTCCCTCTTTCAGCGGAGTATGCGACATCTATAAAATGCGAGCCCCCTATCTTCACCGTCAACCTTCTTAATACGTTCGCCTACACGGGCGCTTTCTCCGTAATATATATTATATGATCATCGAAGAATGAACAATGATGGCGATATTTTTTTTTTCCTTGACACTTTTTTGTCTTGCCCAGAAGATTCGCCGGTAGACCACAAATACTACTCTTTTTAAGTTATGTTTCCATATTTTGAACTACTACCTCTTCTTTGACAGGCGTTATGTTCTTGCAAAGAAAATTTATAAATTCATCCGTAGATCACTCATTCAACGATCACCCTAATTTATTTATAATTCCATATTCTGATCTGCTACTTTTCAACTCCACACATTATTTTATTATCATGGTGACAGATTATGGTTATACTCCTACTAAGCATTAATGTCTCACGCTTGCCATAATTTATTTATTTATTTATTAGAAAGGAAAACACAAACAGGTATTTAAACCCAATACAGTATTCACAATTAAATAATGGGAACAAAACTTGTTCATCACACAATCTCAGCATTATATAAACCTAACCCATTGTACATATACTTATTTTAATACTCAACCTAGAAACGCGAAAAGAAAAGAAAACAATTCCCCTGCACTCCAGAGAAAAATCATAATAAACCTTCAAATAATTCATTCACTTATTCAACCAGGTAACCACTCATTTTCAGTTATTTACTATGATGTCCCTCTAGCTGGCAGCATTCTGCACATCTATTGTCTCCACAGAGCACGATGTCTTCTACTTCCCCTTATTGCACCATCCTTCCTCTTCGATATCTCTCATTAGCCTCGCCATCATTATCCTTTTATATATTTTACCCATCATATTTTGCAGGCATTGGTAAAAAAACCTAGATGAATTTGGGTATTTGTTCCACTTCTGTATGAGGACGCATCTAGCTAGTTCCCATTTTCTCGGTTTATCTTGTTCTATAAGGAGTTTATAGTACATCTTGAATAAATCTTTGGGAGCAATCTGGTGGATGATTTGAACTACTTCACCGTTCTCTATCATGGCTCGTCGCCTTATTCGCTTTCACAGTTTTTTATGGACTTACTTCATTCTTCCAACTAGCAGCCTCCAAAAAATTGACATTGATCTGAGCTTCATGCGAACGTTTGAATACTTTTGGAGTTATAAAGCCTCTTCAGACCAGTGAAGCAAACTCGGCTTCAAGTGAATTTTCAATTATCAGAGCGAACTCTTATAGAATTGAGAAAAACCGCCTTAAAAGAGGAAAAAGTATATCGTGTAAAAATTTGACTCAATTCGATGTTTCCACCCCAAACCAGAAAATAAATTAGTAATTGCTGTATATAAATTTTTATTTATCTCTCGGCTCACCTATGTTAAACGGACCAGATGTAATGAACTTCAATACGTGACTAACCTGGAAAATTTCGCATTAGGAACTTTGTTTGGCAAAGAAGTAGTGGAAGAAGCATTATCGTGCGGAACGGAATATTTCAAGTCCCAAGTCTGACCCCGAGATCGGTCTTGAATTCAGATAATGGGTACCTATAGACCAGAGTTAAGGCATTAGGAATGTCTGAATTCCGCTCAAGTATGATTATTTGAAGACATTTACTTATATATAAAAATTTAGAAAGCACTGACGTGATGTCAGATTGCTTTGGCGCTCTTGTTGAGCTACTTGCGAGTAAATATTCAAACCATAACAAACCTATAAGCACTCTGATCACGTGAACAATAGTCTTTTCCCGTACTATGGTACAATGTGATGCAAATATGAACGCCTAATGAATGTACAAACCTATATCTCAAATTAAAAATAACTACTCATAATTTTCCCCAAGTTTTGTTCGAAGCTATCATTCCCTTTTCATAAAAACTTACGTCAATGCTTTTCTGAATTTTGACAACGTATATTATTTCAGCCACCGATATTGAATTCAATCTCTATGATTTCCCGTTATGAAAAATTTTGATTAATATCACGCCAACTGACACTGATTGATGATCCTGGCATTTGTCATTCGAATATCGATCTGTGATGGCCATCGTTCAAAGAAAATCATCGGGACGTATGTCATTTCTCCTTTCTCTTGAGTGAATAAAAAAAATGATCATATCTTTAGATGAAAAAGAGCTACGACAATGAAATTCGAGCATAAGTGAGATATCGATCATCTCAATATATTCACGAATTTTTATTGAAATCCGAAAAATGTCTTATGAGATAGTGAGGATTAAAAATTTTTTTTTTGGGAATTTTTTAAAAATTTTCTAGCGTGACGATTCCTGCGGAATTTTGCGAGCTGTTTTGTTGCAGCCTTCCTCAACAGTATTTTAAGTATTAACTTGATCGGATGGATATTCTAGTAGTTATTGAGGAAACAAAATTTCAGATGCTCATAACTACTGAACCATCCGACGGATTTGGCCCAATAACGAACTTGACCGAGATATTTGGACATATAACCTATTCTGAAAATATGAAAACTCTAGCTGATTCCTTTTGGATGCTAGAGAGGATACGGCCGGACGGCCGGACAGACTATACTTTCGACACGGATTCTTCATCGGGGAGTCGAACCCAATCGATTGAGACCATTTTCCGCTCGATATTCCAAAATTACAGACATTCGGGCAAAATGATAGGCACTCTGTTCGGGTGAACAAGAGCGCCAAAAATATTTATTAAGTTTCATTGTTTTATACCATTTCTTCCATCACTCATAATTAAGTGGCTTTGACTTCAGCTCCTCACAACTAGATTCCTTAGTCTGGAACCTTGGAATATCATTTTATGAATGGCAACTGCGCTGGACCCAAAAGTAATTATTAGCACATGCAACATGAATGTTTCGAATTCTACTTTGTCCGGCTTTCGTTATCTTCCCGATCAATATATCGAACTCTTTTTAAGCTGGTTCTGGTTAATAACCATGGATAGCAGAAATAGTCTGGCCACAGGATGCTCCATTAATGTAATTTAAATCCTTAGTGTGTTATGTTGAAAAGTCATACGAGAAAAGTTATCCAAATTTTGTCATAAGGGCACAGCCATGAAAATCATTCATAAATATTTTACACATTTCCATATTTGGGATTTGGAGGATTTGCGAATTGGTATTTTAAATACCTCTTATTGTGAACCCGAAATACTAATACTAAGTTACATATCGTCCAATATCTCAAATTCGAAATTAAATCGCGAAACTAATATTTAACCATTAAAATCAAATGAATTACCGTGTGCCGTCATCTAGCGGAAAGAAACTGCAACAGTTCCTTGGTCCCCCATTCTGTGAAACAAAATCTTATCAGTACATACCACATTAGTTCGGACATCTCAGGTCCGAATATTTTATCTGTTCAACTGCAACGGTTATGATACAGTTTAAGAAATCAAATTTTTATATTGGTTACTTTCACCTTCGGAATAAGAAAGCTGATTTACAAAATAAAGACTATTCAATGAGGGAAATCTGTGAATATTAAGTTTCTGACGATATTCTCACGGATACGAAAGAAGCAGCGATGCAGATTTTGCTAGAGGAATTCGGAGATGCTCATGTCAAGGACTCTAAAATATTTGATTATACTGAAGATAAATAGAAACTTGAGTCGAAAATGTTTAATCGGACTTCAAATCAAATTTTTACATAAGAGAAGGTTTTATTCAGTTGAAGACCACAAATGAACGAAATGGATAAATAGAAAGTTTTTGATTATATTGTAAGAATAAGAAAATTTTCGAAAACTATGATACATAGGTTATTCAGGTAATAGAAAACATAATATAAAAATAGAACAGAAGTGAGCAGGTAAACCAAAATGTAAACCACAGCCCAAACAAGTCATTAGAAATTTATCTCGAGATATTAGACAAAGACTAATGTACCACATTGAAAAAACCAAACCAAGTGAGATGCACATTTGAAATCAGGTATTTACTCTTCACATAATGTGGCATGCAATAATAGAGTACGTTTTTGACAACAATTGATATACTATAAGGGAAATTACACTTTTTGGCGCTCTTGTTCACCCGAACAGAGTGCCTATCATTGTGCCCGAATGTCTGTAATTTTGGGATATCGAGCCGAAAATGGTCTCAATCGATTGGGTTCGACTCCCTGATGAAGAATTCGTGGCGAAAGTTGAGTCTGTCCGGCCGGCCGTATCCTCTCTAGCATCCAAAGGAATAAGCTAGAGGTTTCATATTTTCAGAATACGTTGATTGTACAAATATCTCGGTCAAGTTCGTTATTGGGCCAAATCCGTCGGATGGTTCAGTAATTATGAGCATCTGAAATTTTGTTTCCTCAATAACTACTAGAATATCGATCCGATCAAATTGATACTTGAAATATTGTTGAGGGAAGCTGCAACAAGAGAGCTCGCAAAATTTCGCAGAAATCGTCAAGCTAGAAAATTTTTAAAAAATTTCCAAAAAAAAATTTTTAATACTCACTATCACATAAGATATTTTTCGGATTTCAATAAAAATTCGTAATTATATTGAGGTGGTTGATATCTTACTTATTCTCAAATTTCATTGTCGTAGCTCTTTTCCATCTAAAGATATGATCATTTTTTTAATTTTCTCAAGAGAAAAGAGAAATGACATACGTCCGGATGAATTTCTTTGAGCGATGGCCATCACAGATCGATATTCAATTGACAAATGCCGAGCTCATTAATCAGTGTCAGTTGGCGTAATATTAATCAAAATTTTTCATAACGGGAAATCATAGAGATAGAATTCAATCTCGGTGGTTGAAATAATATACGTTGTCAAAATTCAGAAAAGCACTGACATAAGTTTTTAGGAAAAGGGAATTATAGCTTCGAACAAAACTTGGGGAAAATTATGAGTAGTCATTTTTAATTTGAGATATAGGTTTGTTCATTCATTAGGCGTTCATATTTGCATCACATTGTCCCATAGTACGGGCAAAGACTATTGTTCACGTGATCAGAGTGCTTAAACGAAGGCCGTTCAGAAACCAACCTCTGGTTAATTGAAAAAAATACACCAAGTTAAGTTAAAATATTTCAATATATACATCTTACAACTACATCTTTGCACTATTTTTCGGCATAGTCTCCATTACGATTGAGGCACTTATCGTATCTCTTCACAAGCTTCCTTCCTTCTGCATAAGAATCACCCGCTTGTGCCTTGAGCCAGCCTGTGACCGCATCTTTGAGCTCTTCGTCGTCATCAAACCGCTGGGACCCGAGCCATTTCTTCGATTTTCACGAACTTTTGCATCAACTGTCTGAACGAGTTCGTCAGTCACCAATGATGGTCTACCACTCCTCTCTTCATCATGAACGTTTTCTCGTCCACTTTTAAATAAACGTACCCATTCACGGACAACTCCTTCACTCATAAATTTTGGTCCGTACACGGCACAAAGCTCACGATGAATAGCTGCTGCAGAGTATCCTTTGGCTGTAAAAAAACTTAAAACAGCACGCACCTCACATTTGGCGGGATTTTCTATTGCAGCACACATTTCAAACTGCCACAAAAACTAAACTAGCGCAGGTACGATGTTCACTCGACTACGGCTTGATGCCGACTGACCTGCTGAGCGCGTGAATGCACAGATGGCGCGCTATTCCCCCCCACTACCCGCACTGTGACCAATCGGAGGTTAGTTTCTGAATGGCCCTCGTAGATTTGTTATGGTTTGAATATTTACTCGTAAGTAGCTCAACAAGAGCGCCAAAGCAATCTGACCTCACGTCAGTGCTTTCTAAATTTTTATAGACACAAATTGTCACAGATTCAAATTTCGAATTTTTTTTTCACAAAATATTATCCTTTTCTCGAAATGTGTACAATTAAAATGTTTAACTTTACTTCATCTTCTGTTAGAAGCTATCATCTGGATTCTGAACCATTATATAGAGAGGAAAGAACTAGATTCAGAGATCTTAGACACACTAGGATCGACAAAATTTTAAAATGGGAAATTATCAATTCGTTTTACATATAGCATCTGTATCTGATTTTGAAGCAACTCCAGCAAAGTGAAAAAAATTTTGTTTATATAATATACAAATATATATATTAAGCTACTAGAATTTAAAAAAATAGGAAGCATTGACGTGAGGTTGGTTGATATAGGAAATCCTGAATAGAAATTATATATTCACAAAAGCACTAAAGTGAGGTCAGGAGCTTTTACGCGCTTATTCTAGAGTCAAATTCCGTTCTGCTGAGAATCAATCAAAAGAAGGAATATCAGATCCATCATTGCATCTTTTTCATTGATGACTTTTCATCTTATCACAAGGACCGGGAGCACATACTTTTGGCCGATGTTTCGAGCTTGTCGGTGAGAGACAGAAATCTAGATCTGAGAGTGAGGATTGGAATGACTGTAGAGGCGATGGTCAATAAGTGGTTTTCAAAGAATGGTCTTGTTTGTAATGGAGATAAAAGGGAAATAATGTTCTTCAATATAAAGGATGTACAGTCCGGAGGAGTTTCATCATCATTGTATTTACTCGGTGTATTTCTCGACTCGGCACTAACTTGGAGTTCACATGTTGACCACCTGGCGGCAACTTTGGCAAAGGGTACTTTCCTTCCAACAGGAGCGAGCATCCAATTTGTGGCTTCAACCCTAGATACCTTCGGATTTGGAGGCTAAACCGGAGGTATCTAGGGTTGAAGCCACAAATTGAATGCTCGCTCCTGTTGTGGTCACCTGTTGTCGTTTATATTTTTTTTATTGTTCATTTCTATCCATATCCAGGTTTCTTGGTTGCTTTGCCCTGAAGAAGCCAATAAGCAGAATCACTTGTCGGCAAGTACCTTCCATCCATTTCCCATATTTTCTGCATTCCAGCGGTTTAACCCATTATCCTTCTTCAATATTCTAATTTCACCGCATTATCTTCCCTATATATTATATAAATAATATATAATCTTCTTTATTTATTATACATAATTTTTTCTATTGAATTTTGACGTACAATATTTTTCAAGTAAACAATATAGCATGTAGTGTTAGCAGGGTGTAGTGACGTGGTGCTATACAATTTGATTTATGACATAATGGTCTAGGAAAAAACCCATTAGAAAATAACCTGGCACCCCCCATAAATGTTGTAATGTTTGCAAAAATAGGCTTGAATATTAAGTAGTGAAGGATAAAGGACATCTTTCTTTCAGAGTGAATAATTACAAAGAGAGTTCTCCAAATGAACAAATGCAGAAAAAAGGAGTGAATAAAATGATAACGTTTGAAATTTGTTTGAAATTTTCTACTCATTTCATGTTATAATTGGAAACATCATGAATAGCCCTGAAAACCATCCCGAAATTGAAAAACCGTTTTACAATGTTTTAAAATTTCTATTCTCATTGTAAACATGAACATGAAACCTTCTTTGGTACAACAAATTTTTCAATAATCTCATAATTTTCCCACACTTCAAATGGTGAAAAGTTAAACCATATTTTCACACATTGTTATATAACGAAATAAAATCTATTAGATCATGCGGAAATGCTTTTTTATCTATTCTATGAAAGTTGTGAGGCTTAGAACTTAGAACTTGATCTGATCAGTTTCAGTTTTCTCAAAACCGCCCTGGAAATTTTGAATATTATTATCTAAATAAGATACAATTTTAGAAAGTATTACTCTTCCTGATATCTTGAAAGGGACACTCAACAAACTGATTGGTTGATAACTATTGGGACAACAAGGATATTTCCTCGTTTTTAAATAACTATTACTTAAGCCGGAATTCGGATGGAATATTTCCAGAATTCAGAATATTGCTATAGAAAGACAATGACCCAGACAAGGCTTTTGTTTTCTAAATGTTTATTAAATTCGTGATAAATTCCGTCGAAACCTGCTCGCAATTCATCTATATGGGAAGGATTCGACACATGATATAAAGGAAGGGCTGATCTGAATATGTGTAATATTTTCTTCATATTTTTCATTTTAGATTGGGATATATCAATTGATTCAGATACATCGACTAGTCGACGAGCAATTAATTTCGGATCAATTTTGATGATGAAGAGACAAGCTGAATGAATAGTTTCACCTAATTTTTTCAAAATATTCCATGAACTCCTACTCGAAACGGTCAAATATTTTCGAGACAACACTGTTTCATTTTCGGCTCATATTAATAGAATTCATAAGTCTTTTACATTTACCAATGAATGATGATTTCTGATAGTAATAAAAATTATAAGGAATTTGATCGTTCTGGAAACCTCTGGGTCGAATTTTTGTGTTACGGCATTCACAACACCTACAAACCTGTGATAATTATCATGAGTAGATTTTATCCACTTAATATCACTGTCTCCGTTCTCGGCGAATTCAATACAATATGCCTTCTTGAAATTACAACTCTTTCAATATTCAGCATATTGAACTCAACTTCCTATGAAATATAATATATGAATAGGCCTTGTTGGCTACGAGAAAAAACTCTTAGAATAGTATTATACGTTTTATAGGAAGCGGAGTTTTCAGATCTTCTGATGTTATAAGTCTCATACGGAGCCATTTAATTGGGAAATCATCATCCCTAGGAGAAGGCATTTTCGATAAAAGACTTAATTCATTTGAAGAATATTGCAAAAAAAATTTTGTTGTTATAATAGTGGGTGAATTATGGTGCTGTAGTGCAAATGACTTTTGACGTAAACTAGGATCCAGCGAATGCAGGTCTAGGTGATGGTGAACGGTCTTTCTCACGGGCTCTTCGAGATTTCCAAAATATTATGGCTCCGGTAATCGACAGTGTCGTTCAATTATTTCCAGACCCAATTTAAAAGAAGGCTACAATAAATAGAGAAGGAAATTACAAGCTGAATCTCGCAAACAACCAATGGAAACCAACAAATAAATGAAACTTACAACTTAACGACAAAAATTGTGTGGCGCCTCCGGTAAACTAATATGTATATTTATTGATTCTTTTGGTCGAACCTACCCCATCTCGACTGAGTTGCTGGCCTGTCACGCTTACGAAAGCTGTCACCTGCTTAACCCAGTGTTGAATTCATATAATTTATTTTGATTGGTGGGATTTTTTTTTAATTCTTTCAGTATAATAGTGAAAGGACGTTATTGTTTTTTTTTATTGTTAGTTTGAGGCGTAACAAATTTTGGCGCCCAACGTGGGGCCGTTATTAAAAAAAAAACGGTTGTTCAAAACGGCTGTTATTCAAAAAAAGAAGCGGTCAAGAAGAAGCGTGATTATTGGGGGAACGTGTTAATTCTAGGGCGACATTTTTTTGTTGGGGCACCTTAGCTTTCGGATAGTTGGGAGTTTCATTTTTTTTTTCAATATTGTTATATTGTGATGTAATCTGTATTTGAATGTTTGTTTATTAGGACAGATAATTCACAATTAATATTTTAATAGTTGTTTACTCTTATTTTTGTTGTCGATATGGCCAACATATCCAATATTTCTTATTATAAATTAAGTATAAATCGCTTATCACAGGAAGAGTTAATTTATGAACTGTTGGTAAGGGGTATACCTCATCAGGGCACCGTAGAACACATGAGAAAATCCTTGAGAAACATTTCAAGGTTAGAAAAGCAGGGGAAACCTCTAGTTTACCCCGAGTATAAATTCGATGTTAATGAAGAATTAACTACCATAGGAAGGAAGATTCTAGATACTGCTGGTTTAGTTGAGAGTTTTGAGGGCGACGGATGCTCATCCGAGTACGATAAGATCAAAACAAAAATTCATCATTTGCTTGGTCGCACGAATCGAATTAAAACTAGTGATTTAGAACAGTTAGGCACTCAAGGTGAATACATTACTAAGATTCTGGAATTACCCCACTCTTTGGAAGTGAGAGCTGAAGTTAGTTCATCCTCTTCTGATGATGAAGATGTTACATCAGCACCCAAGACTGCGTTGAGTCCTCCTAAGGCCACTTCCAGTCCCATACGGTATAATAGCGCTCCATCGGCTTCTTCTAATGATTTTGGTAGATCTATACCAGTTCTCAAATGGGAGTTGAAGTTTAGTGGGGACAGAAAAGATTTATCGGTAAATTCTTTTATTGAAAGAGTTGAGGAACTGTGTTTGGCACGAAATGTCAGCCATACTCAACTGTTCAATTCAGCAATTGATCTATTTTCTGGGAAATGTTTGCATTGGTTCCGGATGATTAAGAAGTCAGTTAACGATTGGGATCAACTGAAGGCAAAGTTACGTGACGAGTTTCTTCCGCACGATTACCAGGTGAGACTATTTAATGAGATTCGAAGACGAACTCAGGGCAAGGATGAATCTGTCAGCGTTTATCTCTCCATCATGGATAGTATGTTCTCAAGATTAACATACCAGATATCGGATGAGGAGCGTTTGATGATACTTCGTAGAAATTTGTCTCCGGTCTATCAGGAAAAGTTGAGCTTAGTGGATATAACTACTGAAGATGAATTACTTAAATTGGGTAAACAAATTGAGAAAAGCAAATGCTTCGTTGAGTCCTACCGACCTCCTTCTAAGTGCAAGGATGACGTGGAACCAGACTTGGCGTATGTGGAGGTGGACTTCAGAAAAAATTTGAACCTCGTTTCAACTCACAAAGAAAATTCTGGCGCCCAGTGCCATACTGTGGACTTTGGTTCTTCATCTGGATCAAACTGCTGGAATTTCGGTAAAACTGGTCATCTAGCGGTCAGTTGTAGAGCACCTAGACAAAAACATTGTTTCAAATGTGCAAAATTGGGGTTTACCAAGTTTACTTGTCCACAATGTAGGAATTCTAGTTCACCGTCGGCGGGAAACGAGAGGGTCCGGCGTTAAAACAGAGTCGCGTGGCGTCCGGATACCTTGATGAAGCGACCAAACTGAATGCGGTAGACTATAAAAATTCGATTGTAATAGAGTATATTTTAGCTCATAATGAGGGAGATTCTAGACCTTATATAGAAGTATCTATTTTGGGAAGAAAATATTTGGGACTGCTGGACTCTGGGGCACATAGGACAATTATAAGCGAGGATCTTTTCAAATCATTGAGTAAACTTGGGGTAACATTGAATAGAAATTCAAAAGTGTGGTGTACCGTAGCAAATGGAGAAAAATGTTTGACTTGGGGTTCGATATGTGTGCCATTTGTTCTTAAAAATAAAGTGAAGGTTTTGGAAGTTTTGGTGATGCCAAATCTCAATCAATCTTTAATTTTGGGCTTAGATTTCTGGCGGGAGATGTCAATAATACCTAACTTAAATACTGGGGAATGGAAGTTTCTGCCTGATTCCGAATCACATGTAGCGGTAAATGCTATAGTAAGCAGATCAGAATTATCAGGAGACCAACAAAGTAGACTTGATGCAATGATTGATACCAATTTTTCACAGATGGGTGATAAAATAGGATGTACATCTTTGGTGAAGCATAGGATAATCACTGATTCTCCACCTATCAAGCAGCGTAGTTATAGGGTTAACCCCATCATTCAAAAGATAATTGACACCGAAATTGATCGAATGTTGGAAGAAGGTTTCATAGAGAAATCTGACAGCGCTTGGTCCAGTCCAGTTTTAATGGTTCCTAAAAAGAACGGTTTGCGTGGATCTACGGTTAAATAAAGTAACGCAGAGGGACGCTTACCCCATTTCTTTCATGTCGTCTATTTTGGATAGACTTTCTAATGCACGGTATCTCTCGTCACTTGATATTAAGACAGCGTATTGGCAAATAGAGATGGAAGAATCTAGTAAACAATATATGGCATTTTCTGTACCATCACGTGGTCATTTTCATTTTAAAAGAATGCCATTTGGACTCCACAACGCACCAGCCACCTGGCAACGTCTAATCGACCAAGTATTAGGACCAGAGCTTGAGCCTTATGTATTTGTTTATCTGGATGATGTTATTGTGTGTACTCCGGACTTTGAGACTCATATGCGTGTGTTGTCCGACGTTTTTCAGAGGTTGCTTGAGGCCGGTCTTACTCTGAAGAGGGAAAAATGTCAGTTTTGCATGTCGGAATTGCGCTATCTGGGAATGATCGTTAATCGAGATGGCTTAAATGTTGACCCAGAAAAGATCCAAGCAATCCTTCAGATCAAACCACCGTCCACGGTCAAAGAAGTGAGGTCATTCCTTGGTATGGTGAGTTGGTACCGAAGATTTTTACCAAACCTTTCAGAGTTGATTGCACCTATTGCGGCGTTGATGAAAAAGTCAACAAAATTTTGTTGGGATGAGGCATGTGAAAAATCATTCGCAACCATCAAGAGCTTGTTTGTTAGCGCTCCAATATTGAATTATCCTGATTTTGAATTACCATTTGTTATCCAAACAGATGCGTCTGGTTTTGGGATTGGTGCTGTGTTGACTCAAATGCATTCAGATGGCGAAAAAGTCATTTGTTACATTAGCCGCAGTTTGACTCGACAGGAGCGAGCCTACTCTACTACGGAACGCGAGTGCCTTGCAGTGATTTGGGCCATAGAAAAACTCAGACCTTACTTGGAGGGGACCAGATCGATTCACTGTGGTAACTGACCATCACAGTCTCCTATGGTTGAATAATTTAAAAGATCCCTCGGGTCGTTTAGCTCGGTGGGCTTTACGTCTTCAATGCTGGGACTTTGAGTTAGTACATCGTGCTGGGAAAGAATTAGTTGTACCAGATATGTTATCTCGTTCGGTTCCTTTTATTGATTCTCTGGAGTTGGGACAGCAATCCAAAAGTCGGGACAGGTGGTATTTCAAGTTGTTGAGTTTAGTTTCTGATTACCCAAGGAAATACCCTAAGTATAGGATATATGATGGCAGGCTCTTCAAATATGTCGAGGGCTCGTATAGGCAATGAGGACGAGAAGTGGAAATTGATAGTTCCTAAGGAAAACAGACGGGAGCTGATCTCGGGGCATCATGGTCACCCTACTTCTGGACACACGGGTATTTATAAAACCTTTATGCGACTCAGACAAAAATATTTCTGGCCAAAAATGCGACATGATATTAGCAGGTATGTCAAAGCTTGTTCAGTTTGTGCTCAGTATAAACCAGAGCAGAATAAACCCTATGGACTTATGTCTACTCGTTTGGTGGCGGTTAAGCCTTGGCAAATTATAAGTATGGATTTGGTGGGACCCTTGCCATCCTCAAGAGGATTCAAGTATATATTGGTGATCACCGACTCTTCATCTAAGTTTTCTTTTATGACTCCTCTGAGGGAGGCTACGGTGAAACCTATTGCGAAATACTTAGAAGAAAGTGTATTTCTTATGGTAGCAGTGCCTGCCACCATTATTGTCGATAATGGTACCCAATTTACCTCTGCAATCTTCAGGGAATTGTGTGATTCTTATGGAGTTACCATATGGTTCAATGCTCGTTATCACCCTCAGGCTAATCCTACAGAGCGGGTTAATCGCACCCTCAAAGTGATGCTGGCATCCTTCGTGAGAGATAATCATAATACTTGGGTAGATTATTTACAGAGAGTCGCATGTGCAGTACGCACTGCAGTTCATGATACAACCGGTCATACTCCGTATTTCATCAACTTTGGTCGTGAATTAGTGTTGTGTGGTACGGACCATAATCTGCTTCCGGACACCAAGCCCCTAGAGCCTACAAGTAGGATGACGGCTTTCGATAAACTTTTCAAAGAAGTCCGTCAGAAGATCAAGAATGCCCACGAACGTAGTAAACGTTACTATGATATGAGACGTCCTCCAATAGAATATAAGGAGGGAGATTTGGTTTGGCTTAGGGATCATTCTTTGTCCGATGCTTCAAAGAACTTCACGAAAAAGTTTGCCACAAGATATATAGGACCGTATAGGATACAGAAGAGAGTATTCTATCAGACTTATGATTTAATTGGGGACGATGGGAAGTCAAAAGGAGTGTATCATGTTAAAGATCTGAAACCTCATCAGGAAAATTCCGTGGACGAAATTTTCTTCGAGTCAGAGGGGAAGTTATAACGGGTCGTTATATTTACAATAAAAATAAACGGAATGGAAATAAAGCGAAGAATCAATCGAATAATACACAAAAGAACAAAGTGTCATGTGGCGCAGATTTTGATAAGGTACCTCTTCGATCACGGGCATTCTCTTTTCACGTGTCGAGATATACACTGAATTTGGTTAAAAATTGTGGATTTTTGGAAAATTTGGATTGTGTATCGCTAAATAGCGGATATAAACTCGGTTCGTGTGTTGATTAATTGTATTAATTCGTAAACTGACGGATTGAAGGAGAATTTTGTGCAAAAGGATCAGAACGATGTAAGTTTCATTTATTTGTTGGTTTTCATTGGTTGTTTGTGAGATTCAGCTTGTAATTTCCTTCTCTATTTATTGTAGCCTTTTTTTATTTGGGTCTGGGAATAACTTTTGACAATAATTGAACGACACTGTCCATTACCGGAGCCATAATATTTTGGAATTCTCGAAGAGCCCGTGAGAAAGACCGTCCACCATCACCTGGACCTGCATTCGCTGGATCCTAGTTTACGCACTCGGCCGCTAGTCTAAGGTCGTATGAATTTCATTTATTGTTTACGCCTGAAAGTTATATTTCCGGAAAGATTGACAATAATTCAGCGAGGGAGTACAATCGAGTCTTTCGTGTTTTGATTATCGGTTTTTGTTTCTTAATTGTGTAATTTTGTAGGAGCTAGGTTATTAATATCTAGCATTTGTATTTACCTGCGACATTAATTCTGTATATATAAATATCATGTGTAATTATGTTGGTGTATAATCAATTTGATGTACAGGGCGGACCATTAACGTATTTCAAATAAATTTGTTTTTCTGTGAACATCTTACCGGAATAAAGCAAGTTTGGCCAATCTTCTTTGTCTGGGATATATCATCCGTTAAGATTTAGCATCGATTTCATTAATGTCACGCAATTTCATTCATTTAAAATCCCTTTAATTTGTAAATATTATTGCGGTGTTATTATAATAGAATATAGATCAAGGTTTCTTGACTTCTTATTTCTCGGTTGATCCAACATTTTTGGGTATTCGAATAGGTGATCATTTCACAGTTTAGATCTCTTATATCCAGATAGTGAGCGTGATAGTTAAAAGCAAAAATTGTGTGGCGCCTCCGGTTTACTAATTGGTATATTTATTGATTCTGTTGGTCGAACCTACCCCATCTCGACTGAGTTGCTGGCCTGTCACGCTTACGAAAGCTGTCACCTGCTTAACCCAGTATTGAATTCATCTAAGTTTATTTTAATTGTTTAGGTTTTGAATTATTTTAGTATAATGGTGAAAGGATATTATTGTTTTTTCATTTATTGTTAGTTTGTGGCGTAACAAGTTGCAATGAATTATTCGACTAAAAATCTAGCCTAGTCCTGACAAGGCTCAAGCTGATGATTTCTCTAGTCATGAAGGTTAGCTGAACGATATTGTAATCAAGATGAAGCTAAGATAACCCCTTTTGTTGGAGGAAGACATGCATATCTCTTGCAATGTCAGTGTCTCCGCAACGACATAGCTCCCGCAGATTAACCCAAGCGTCCCAGTTCATCGGACATGAAATTATCTTGATTGCCGCAGATACGGAGTTAATTGACGAGCTGTCCGAATCACCTGGTATTTTCGCATTGGGGCGGCTCAATTCCTCCACACCCCCATTTATCCTCTGACACCCCGGCTACAAATTGTCCGCTGGGACTTCCAACGCATGAACTCCAGGCCAATTACAGCAATTACCGTTCGCTAAATCACTAAATCTTGAAACGGATTAGTCGTTAACGAAACCGCCAAGCCTGGTTTATGTCGCTCCAGGAAGAGTCGGGTCGTTTCTCCTCCATCCGAAGGAGTTGGAGGAGGACTTGCTCCCCAAGTTCGCCGCGGGACCGCAGTAACATATTTCAGGCTGTCGTTCCGATTTAGTGCGAATGCGGGAGGTCCGCTGGCTGTTGCTGGTCTGAATTATCATTGGCTCATCAGAGTTATTAATTATGTAAGCGCGAGTTTGGAGGTGATTCATGACGTCGGGTCAGGAGTAGGCGCCTAGATGGAATTCGTAGTGGCTCGTTGCGTAGAATGTGTTTACTCATTTCGCGTGAAAAGTTTTATATGTTAATCCCGAAATGCGTTCGTTGTCGGTTTTGTCGGTTTCCTCTGAGCGTCGGATATTCAGAAGCTCAATTTCGCGGGGTAATTCATATGGGTGCTGTCAAAATAACCGATTGCATGTATGTTATAATCCTCCATCCTAAGGATACATCTCAAGATTTTCTGCAGAAACGGACAATTATAATTCATGCGATAATTAAATGAAAGCGGTTATACAGTGTGCTTCAAATTTATGTAACAAATTCATTTTTTCAAAAAAATATTGTTTGGCAAAAAAATCCTGCAGCAGGTTAAGTTTTGTTCCACTCTTACCAAACTTTTATGCATTTTCATCGGAGTTCTGTTGCACCCAAGGCCATCCTCACCAACTCTCTGAAGTTTTTGAATAAGAATAAGAATTTTGAATAAGATCATGTAGTACTTTTTTGACAAGGTAACTGAATGAAAGCGTTTCACAGTGCTCTTCAAATGTGTAACAAAATCAGTTCTTCAAAAGAAAAATGTTTAGCAGCAAATCATGAAACAGGTCAATTTTTGTTTCGCTTTTACCAAACTTCTATGCATTATTAGAGTATTTTGTTGTTTTGTTTGGCAACAAAATCATGAAACAGGTCCATTTTGTTTTCCTTTTACCAAACTTTTATGCATTCTTAGAGTATTTTGTTACACCCTGCACATCCTCATCAACTCTCATCAACTCTCTTTTTTGAAAAAAAATGTAGTACTTTTTTGACAAGAACTTTGTATCTTCTTCACAGGCAGAAATTTCGGAGAAATTTTTTTTCGATTAGTTCACAGATATATTACTTATCTTACACTTACACTTAATATTTCCGAAACAGTTGAAGATAGGTATAGGACATTGTAAATGATTTATGTCTAGAATTCTCTGAAGAATCCAAAAAATTAATAATATACAGGGGCTTGCATTTAAAATAAGAAAGTGGTTATTGGCCACTGTCACATGACGCACCCTATATATTTTTTTTTTGAAAAAAATTCTCAGTAGAAAATACAAATCGCCGTGTCCAAGCGTTTTTCCAAACACGCTCTCATTTATTCGTTATCGAATTTATTCCATTTGGCTGTTCCACACTGTATACTCATTTATTCAATAACTACTCACAGTTTCCTTCAGTTCTGTTGGAATACCTAAATTTCATCCTCAAAGCCATTATGATTTCTACAAATTATTGAGTGATGAAATTTTTTGACACACTGATGCATAATATAGAGCCTCTTAACATGAGATTGTAGATAGCTGAAATTCAAGGATGTTCTGAATATCAATATGGTCGATGTTCATTCAGAATTTTGTCAATATCTTTCGGATATTTTAGGAGGTATCGAGTAATAAATAAGAATGCCTTGAGAATTTTTCTTGACTTTTCTAGCTCGACATTGTACACGAAATTTTGCAAACTTGTTTCAACTTCATTCAAACATCTTTCTAGTAACTAATTGATCGGATACATATTCTTCCATTATTGTGAAAACTATACTTCAGATGCTCATTATTGCAGAAACACGAATTTGACCCAATAACGAACACTATCAAGATATCTGAACCACTAACCTATACCGAAAATCTGAAAACTCGAGAGCATCACGGTCAGACAGCCTGACATAATCAAACTCGACCCCGGAGTTCTCATCAGGATAAAAAACCTATTCGATTAAAACTATTTTCGGTTTGATATCCGGGAATAATAAACATTTTCGACTCGAAATCCGAAAATAACAAACATTTGTCAAAACGTTAGAATCCTGTTTTACTAGAGCAAGAGCGCAGAAAGGATTAAAACCAATATATTTCTTTCGGTTTCTAATCTATATCAACCGCACAAACTCAAAGTTTAAAATATTTCCCAACACATTCAATTCATTTTCAGATCCGAATCGATCGTTCCGAACGCTCTAATTCTTCAGTGTCTGGGTGCCATTAAGAAATTATCAAAACTGTTAGGAAACTGTTTTGTTAATATCACTTCCGCTAACAGAACCCGGACTCGTAAATACTATCCAAGTTCGGCCATAAAATTACCCGATATCACAATTTCGAACTACGGATATATAATTTCGAAGTTACGTATATTGCTCTCTTATTTGAAGGAGCACCGGCTTGTTCGATTGGTTTAACTCATGCGCCCCATTCAAGATTGGGTAACTTTGTTGGAGGGGTGTCATGTCTCACGGGAAGAAGCTTCCTGAAATGGAAAGGGTCTGGTATTCCGAATCGAGTAGCAATAAGCTGAATAAGGGGTTTATTTGGGACCATTCAAGTATAGCTAAGGTGTAGTTGACCATTATGTGCAGGAATTACGTGCACCCCTTCACTTTATGTAGTCTACAAGGAAGGCACGTTTTTTCAACTTTCTTCAGGGACTCCGCGTCCTAAAAAATCTTTTCATCATGAAAGAAGTATGATTCAGCTGAAAGTATGAGGAGAGATAAATTGAATAAATACAAAAACGCACTGACTTCAGGACAGGAGATTTTTCACGTTTGTTCAAGTCTTGTCCTAGAGCACATTTGATGTGAATGATCCGTAAACATGTTTTTCAAGGCTCATTATATATATATATATATATATCAATTGATTAGAAATAGTCTTTTTGGGATTAGAGCACGGGATCAAAAATTAGGACTTCATCTATTTTTTTTTTCTATATTAATTAACTACATATGTTTCGGCGTATACTAAGCCTTTTTCAAGTTTACGTGCTACAAACATAGTGACAATCACATCTGTCCAACAATTCATCTTAAAAATCAGAAAATTAAAATCATGTCAACTGTCAACTAGCTAGTTGACTAGTTGACAGCGTTCTAACACAATGAACATGATTTTAATTTTCTCATTTTTAAGATGAATTGTTGATAGATGTGATTGTCACTATGTTTGTAGCACGTAAACTTGAAAAAGGCTTATATACGCCGAAACATATGTATTAATAATATAATATATATATATATATATATATATACTAAGCCTTTTTCAAGTTTACGTGCTACAAACATAGTGACAATCACATCTGTCCAACAATTCATCTTAAAAATCAGAAAATTAAAATCATGTTCATTGTGTTGTGAACTTCCTTATTCATTCTGGCGGTTATGGCAATTTACCTACAAGGGCGTCACAGAACCGCAAATCCTAAGTTGAAGTCGTGGTAGTCTCCAGTGGGGTAAGAAGTGGGTATTTATTGGAAGTATCAATGAAATTCTAAAATAACCTAATATACAATTAGTTAAACAAAATCAAAGTCATCTTCGCCTCACTATACGACGAAGCAATCGATCAAATTGCGGTCCACAACCAATTATATTCTAATTTACAATGAATTCCTACACTATCGATTTGCCTTTTATGGCGTTAATCCCACACACAGTAGTGAGCAAATATCAAAGGAAGTCCAAACTTATTCTAATACAAATTTCAAACATTGAAAAAGGTTAGGTTGCATGATGGGCGACTGCTAATGGTAGCGTTATATGCGTATAAAAAATTATAGAGCGGCCACGTATAGGCAGAGCGACTGGCAGCCCAAGCCAAATCCTGGGTGCTTAACAGTGCCAAAAGGTTTGAAATACTACTCTCAACTGCCGCAACGCCAACTCAGAGATTGGCAAAATTAAATCACGAAATGCTTCTTGAGAAATGCTCCTTTATACACTATTCCCAAGCTCTTGACCGCATGTCAGTGCTTTTCAGAATTTTTTATCCTGGATTTAGGACAGCCACTTCTAGAACATATCGATTTATAAACAGGGTCAGTAAAAAAATATAAGAAAAATGGGTAAAGTTTTGGTTGTCATATTATATGAAGGGACATCAGCTGACTATAACGCCATTTTGAGATGGGTTGTTACATTCAAAATAATAGGTTATATATTGAACGAAAAATCGTTAGGATCAAATAGTACTGTTATAATCCGCGACAGAAACAGAAGCAGACAAAGAAGGAAACATACATCATATACGGAGTGGTTCTATAAGTAGAGCCATGGAATGATTTCAGATTCCTCGGACCTGGTTAGTAGAATGTTGTAGAATTTTTTGTGTCATTATTCTCTTAAATGTTAATGACCCAGCTTCCTGAAATACTTGAAATTGATTCAAAATGGACTTGAAACGTGAATTATTAGATTTATGTTAAATTCACCCAAACCTTTAATTTCAATTCGAAATAATAAGAAGAGGCTTCCACTGTTTCTGGAGAAGTTCAAACATTTTTCGTGTACCTAATCTATCAAAACCATAAGAAGAAAATAATATTTAATCAGCATCAACTATTATTTCATCTTTCGTTTATTATGGTACTGATGTGAAAACAGCCGAGTAAGATAGCCGAGTTTTGTACAGAATTTTTCGTACGCCACTGGAATATTGGCCGGATAGTGATGCAAACAATTTTGATTCGCCGAGATAATTTGAAATTTTTTCTATTTTCACGTTGGAATCTGGATACGGTACGTTCTCTACTACGATGGCCCATGATGAATCCATCACCAGCACTCATTCCACAGCACCCCCGGGTCGAATATGCCGAATGACGAACGAGTTTTCAATAAAAATATTCTTATCAGGCAAACTAGACATAGGATTGATGTAAAATTGGGCAATAGCGTCCAGGAAGATGAACAGATAATTACTTCATATGCCACTTCTACTTGCACCCCCAGGGGGGTCAGTGGGTACTCGGCCTGATTTTTAAAAATTCATAAAAAATCAAGCATACATGAGAGTGCCATCAAACTCCTGCAGAATTATCTACATGTTGACAAAAAATAATTCAGTAGTTATCTCTGACTTGCAACCCCATGGGGGGCTAAAATAACGGCTTAATGATTATTCAAGCAGATACGAATATCTCGAGAACTAGACATAGAATCGACAGGAAATTTGGTATTTATTCTTCATTCTTTATACACAAAATAACTTTGTGACTCACTTCCACTTGCACCCCCAGGGGGAGCTTAACCGATTTCCAGACGAGTTTTCTGTGAGTAATTCATACCTGGGAAATTAGACATAGGATTGAGGTCAAATTTCACAATAACAACCAGAAGCATCAACTTATAATTTCTGCATTTGCCACATTCACTTGCACCCCCCAGGAGGTGCAAGTGGAAGTGAGTCATAGAGTTGTTCTTTGTATTTAGAGAGGATAATAAATACCCAATGTCGTGTCGATTCTATGTCTAGTTCTCGAGATATTCGTATCTTTGACTGACTAAGACACCCTATATATTTCAATCAGTTGTTTTGATTGTGACCAACCATTTGAAATAAATCGCAATAATTTTTTCGACGTTTCGAATAGTCTCAATAAATTTCCCAATATTGTCAAATGCTGTTATTAAATTTAGTTTCCCAGTTCTGTGAATTGCTTATTGTCCTTCGGTATCAGTGAACTTTTCGAAGAATAGCCTCGGTCACTAATAGCATTCGCTTAGAAGCCGCATATATGGAGATTAAAACACCTCTCAACTTCTTCGAATATCTCGTAATGATGGGTCTCCACCTGTATTTGAAATCTGATTCTTCAATATGTTTCACGAAACCACACCACCAGCACTTTCCAGATTAATGACCCAAAAGGAAAGAACTGCGATAGTCAAATTTCATACCATTACAGTAATTGCATCCTCTCGGCGCCGAATGGAAAACCTCTCGCCATTTCCATTCCAAAAGTACGTAACTCGGTTAAGAAATCAGCATCAATAACGCAATGCGGCTTCAGTGCTTCTGGAAAACCCACTGTTGTAGCTGCAGGGCAGCCAGGGCCGAAACAAAATGGGCGACGCGAAGTTGCTTCAGGCGCTACCGAGGTGGTCGTAGAAGGCTTTGATGGATAAATTATCTCGCTGCTTAAATAAGAATATCCGTTACTTGAGATTTTTCAATCCAAAATCTACGACTGTCGTTTATGGTGTTTCACACAACAAAAATTGACCCTTTCAGAAATTCGACCGAGTTTATTTTATTTATTTCATCGGGAATCCACATAACATCTGTTAAACTCGTTGTAATATTATTGCTATCAACGTTGGGATAGATATATTCTCTTGTAATCAATGTAATAAAACACTTGTGAAAGCAGAAAGTTTTTCAATTATTCTTAATTGTGGATGAAGGAACTCTCCAAGTTAGATCGAGTCACCGGTCTTCAAGCTCTATTGATGAGCATTAATGGGAGATCGATAGTGATTTTCATGAATGCTGCTACCTAGACTTTTATTTTTGTAAGATTCCTTGTTTCAGATATTGCATCATTCATACGATAATTCTTATTTAAAACATGTTGGAGAAACTTCGATCTATCGGAGTCTAGCACTTGAGGAAGCTTCTTGTATTCTTTTATTCGTATTTTCAATGTATGCTTTGTTTTTCTGATATCAAATCTACTCTATAAGCATAATATGTCAAACGGTTTGGGAAATACTTATCTGGTAACATTCTTGATATCAACATCTCAAAAATTTATGCAATATGCTGAGACACGTAATCTTTCAATTTCAGGTGAGCTTTATCTTAACATAAATGCATATGTAAGGTATGTCTGTCATAATTGGTGCCCATGTATATTTATACAGGGTTGGGATGAAGTTTGGCACCAAATCAATATCTTTAAAATGAAACCGGCGATATTTTTTGAATTTGACAGCTGAGTGACATGGGCCACATTGCATCTGATGAGCATATTTTCATTAATGAAATACTTCCGGTTTTAAGTTAGAATGACAAGAATTTTTTTATTCAAATGTGACACCCTGTATATTTCAGCAGATTCTGAAAGTGCACCTTGTTTCAGATCTGTTCATATCGGGTTTCATGTAAAAATTCTCTGTAAAAAGAAAAAATTCAAATAAATAAATCGTTGGTATTTGTATCAATAGTGAGAAATAAAACGAAATAATTAGTAGTAGATAACCCCTTCTGCTTTTCTTGACATATTTTTTATGAAAATTTATAAAAAGATTAAATACAGAGCTTCTACTGGTAAAAAAAGTTTATTAAAACTTATTCAAAAAAAGCCATTTTGAATGTTCGAAGTGCTTGCCATTCACCTCCTAACAATGTGCCAGTCTATTAAAAAATTCTTGAGTAACTTTTCTAATGTATTGAAGCACATTCGTCAAGAATCCGTTGTCACAATTCCTTCAAGCATGCTGGTCGATTGACATAAACTCGTGATTTTAGATAACCCCAAAGAAAAAAGACTAATGGGCTGAGATCTGAAGAACTATCAGGCCACTCTACGTCCAATCCATCCATTAGGAATAGTAGCAACTAGAATATTCCGAACCCGTCTATCATAGTTAGGAGGTGCTCCATCTTCTTGGAACCAAACGTTCGGTGGTAACAACCCGTTCTGTTGGAGTGCAGGAAGGATTTGATTAAAGTAAATAAATAATAAATCTAAAAACTTATCTCCATTTAAGTTCCCGTTTATGAAAAATGGGCCTATTGGCCTGTACAATTCCTATCCAAACATTCAACTTTTCTGGTCGCTGGGTTTGTGCTCCATCAATCCAATGAGGATTCTCAGTTGACCAATATTTTGAGTTAAGGCGGTTAACCGTTCCATTCAAACAAAAAGAAGCTTCATCAGAAAACACTTAATTGAAAGCAAAACGTTCGTCGTCATTACAGATGTTCATTAGCCGTTCGCAAAATTCGAGCCGTCGATCAAAATCATCCTCTGAGAATTTTTGGACTTATCATACCTTATACGGATAAAAATTTTCCTTTTTTAGTATTTTTCCTATGGAACGTCGACTTATGCCGTAGTTTCGCTCCTGAACTGTGGTAGAAGTTTGAGGTAATTCCTTGGCAATATTTCGCCTCATCGCTTCGTTCGTTACGTCCCGTGGTCTTCCAGATCTTGGCAAATCCTTGACCATTCCAGATGGATTAAAACGTTGTAAAGTCCTAGTAACTGTTGATCGTGATATTGGATTTTTTTCGGGATGCAGATCATTAAAAATATGACACACTTCATATATTCTAACACGATCACCATAACCGATCATGATTAATATTTCAATACGATCTTTTCCAATCAAATTGACCATTTTCAAACGTATTCACGATTTATTTTCACAAACTAAACTTCAAAAATCGTGGAGACAGTTACCAACGACAAAATATTTCGTTTTATCTATTACTATGGATACGAACAACATCAATTTATTTATCTGAACGACTTTTTCCTTAATTGGACAAAAACACTGTCTTTCTTCGTTTTACAGATAATTTTTACATGGAACCTGGTATGGACAGATCCAAATTAAGTTGCTCTTTCAGAATCTGCAGAAATATACAGGATGTCCCATTTAAATAAAAGAAATGGTAATTTTCGTTTAAACCGGAAATATTTCATAAATGAAAATATGCTCATCAAATGCATTGTGGTCTATTACACTCAGCTGCCAAATTTCAAGATTATCGTCCGTTCCGTTTTGAATATATTAATTTGGTGCCAAACTTTATTCAACCCTGTATATTTTTCGAATACTTTTCATGAACTGATGTTAATAAACTGAGTATAAAGCATGATGTTTTAAGAATTGTAGAGGTTGTTATTTTTCTTTGTAGATTTTGCTCATTTGTGATAGAACTCATGGAACCAACAGGTCTTATTTGATATTTGAATTATACCTAAATTATTCCGAAAATTAATTTCGGTATTTGTTCATTTCCTCTATTTTACCAAATGGCAAAAAAAAACATTATTTCCACAATCATGCATTGCAAAATTATACTCTGCATAATTAATATTTGTCCATTTTACAGTTTGTTGAATTCAGTTCTATTCGGCAACTGAGTACTTATCTTTTACCACTACGCAAACTGGGTATTTTGCATCGAACAGTGACCGACTAGTTCAAATTCTGACTGTTCCAGAACCATACAGATATAAACAAATCTAAACATAGATGGTTTCAAATCATGAATAAATTGGTATTAAGTTAAATGATTATAAATGAATAATATAAAAGGTTTTTGGGGCAGGATTATGAGTTTTCTTTATTTCCTTGAGTTGTCCAATTCAAATTGCAAGAACTAGTACAACTTTATTTATTACAATGATTCAAGTTTTCTAAATAATCTTTTCGAATTCCTTAACTATTTTTAAGTAGGTATGTGAAAAATAGCTTTATCAAAAGGAATTTTTTCAGCTCTCGTCAACAAATCGGCAATATTAAAAATGTGCATTATGATTCAATATTGACGTATTCATTAATCTATTTGCTTTTCTTTCAATTTATGGCTTATATGAATAGGAGAATTAAATTGAAATTTTCTGCTGTAACTGATTCAAATAGTCCTACGAGTTTGCGCACTTTGCCAAATTCAACTTGTTCGGGTTTTCTCTGACAAACTTTGGACCAAATTTTCAAATTGGTACGCTGTTCGGGTTTTTTCAGTACAATCCCAGTACAGTTCCAGTACAGTCAAAATCGGTACCTACTGAGAGCAAGTATCGGTTCAGGATATTTTGCGGACTACAAATACTACCAACCCTTAAACAACGATCACTTGAAAACGCAATTTGTGGTAAATTCGTAATTTTATACGAGAAATAAATCAAGATTTCCCTTTACATAAAAGTTTACTACCAATTGCATTAAAAGCTCTTTTAAATTAACAATTTGAAACCATTATATTCAAAAAGGTAATGTGCGCATGTATCTAGGTATATTACAAAAATTCAAATTTTTGATGAAACGAAATGAGAATCTGAGTTTATTTATCAGCAACCTGATTATCAATGAAATTCTTAGCGAACTTTATCTGTTTGAGAGCTTCGTCTGCATGAAATTGTTTTCCATAGTTAGAATAATGTTTTATCAAATTTTCATCGACAAACCAAAATTTAATGTTGTTAGAAACAGTTGAGTACTATAATAGCGCAATTCAAATTACTTATCATTATTAAAATTCTCAAAATATATATATAATTCCACCTGATTAATACTGAACAGTGAATCTGTATCAAACAAAACATATCGATAGATCTAGTTTCTGTGCTTTGTTGCATCACCCATATTCAGACAGTGGTTGCATTAACACATGAATATTATTGATAGTATAAACTGAAATATTAACTACTTCAAAATTCAGAGCAATCCCTTACCTATATAGGTAAATTGTATGGTTAACTGATTTACCAATTTTACTTTGCGTTCAATAATGTTTTGGAAACATTTTCACGTTCAGATCTGTATAACTAGTTATTATCACATCATTGAATTAATTTAGATTTTAGGTATAAATTGATTTGATATAGCGGGTATGAAATAAGTTTCCTGCAAAGATGAAGAAGCTTTTTATTTATGGGTAATACAACAAATTTAAATGTCACGAGATTCACCTTGAAATACATAAATACAATGAACTGATTTCATGAGGCTGAATACAATGCAAAATTATTCATTGATTTTTATCAAATAGAGCACAATTATATATAGACTAATATTCACAATAAAAAATTAATTCTAGGAAATATAGATTCAGTATCAGCTCGACTGAATTTTCAACAACACATCTGAGTTTCAAAGAAAACCAACTCTGTGATGATAGATCACTAGTGTACCCATGCCAAAACAGAACAGATATTAGTTCTATAAACAATTTTTCTTATATAAGGCACCAAGAAACTATCAGAATATTCAACAAGAAAGATCATATAAACAAGAATTTTTCTTCCGATACATAAACTGTAGAGCAATGTTTGATTTGAAGCACTGATGCCAAACAGATAACATTCATATAAACACATACACATACAAAAAAGAAATTGAATAATTAATTTCAGCACTCTCCCATAGGTCTGGACAAGGTGAAACACTCACATGAAAAGCTAAAAACTTTACTGATGTTCAAACACAATCCCTTTACCAGCTTGATATACCAATTATTTACATCTAATAAATACAAACAACCAGTTTCTTCAAAATCCATTACATTAGTGTTCGATCCCTTGTGTAATTTATCAAACAGATTTCAGGGTTGAAATGAGTTCTTTCAACATACATTATATGTTGAGATATCTTCACCCAATTTACTATGATTGTCAACCTTCAATACTTTTGTCGATTGAAATAAACATTCTTTCGTTTTGAATCCAATTCTTGAAAATTAGGTATACCCCAATAAACATATTTTAGGAATCGACAATCCTGAAACTGCAAATATGACAAATCAAAATTCTGTTATAATGTATTAAAAAGAGCATTTGAAACTTTTAAATCAGTTGATTAAATAGAATCACAAACATGAACACATATATTGCTATACATGCTGTCTACTATTTTTAATATCAAAATTGATTTGCTGAAATATACTTTGCAATCATTATTTCATTGTTTTTAATAAGTTCCAATATCTTACAAAAAACAGCTCTGAAGAGTTTATTTCACAAGAAGTCGTCAAAAAAATGCAATATACACGTCCCGGAGAGGGTAAAATTTGCGACCATTGTCTGGTATCGTCGTTCCAGTGTACGTACAGCGTGGTTATTGAGATCATATTTTGTCTATGGTTTTGCACATTCTCCTTGATATAAATACTCAGCAATTGAATCGAATACCATAGAAATCGAGAATGATCGAGAACTCCCATTTTCAGATATACCTGTACATAAACAAAATAGAATTCCAAAAACCAGTGTGTATAAGAAACCAACGAATTCAAGACAATATTTCCATTCCATTTATTTCCATTAACTTGAAACTGAATTGGAAATATCAGAATATTTATGCGGTGGATCACAAACATATGCTCTACACAATGAGACAAAAGGGAAGAAATGAATAATATCGCAAAGTCCCGAAAGTAAAAGCTTTCACAGAAAAATAATGGAGAGCTCCAATCACATTGGATAGCACATGGATATAAATCAATTCGACAAGACGATACTAAACTTCCAGAAAAACTCACGAAGTTCCTATTTATTAGGTGTCAGAGAATTTTCAACATGCACTGCCACAGAATCACAGTATGAACATCTACGGAGTTTCATTGAACTCGTTCAATAAGTTCGTTAAAAACAACTCAATGTATTATAAAAAAATTACTAATGAATATGAATGTTATTACTAAAATTGAAACTTGTTGACTCAAATTCGTTCTTAAAGACTACTTGGATACTTCATTAAAAATAATTCTGTTTATAACCCATATTCAAGGTAGAAATTAATAATTATTAACACGTTCAAAACACAAGATACTATCTGGCCCAACTAAGATAAGTCGAACCAGATCGTAAAAAGCAAATAATGCTTAATTCGGAGAAACAACGCGTCTATTGAAAATGGATTAAACTAACTTCAGAAGCTTTCCCAAGCGATAGAAATCGACACATCTAAGTTGATCCAACATGTTGAAAATGATAATCATCGAATGAAATGGAATGATACATCTACAAAATCCAGAGAAAACTACATCACAAGATGAAAAATTAAGGAGGCAACATTCACGCAGGATAACTTCTGATCCCATAAGCGTTGCAGGAAATTTGGGGGTCGATTGTTCAATATAACTTGAAAATGTTATTATCCAAACACGGATGATCTAATTTCATAAATGAGTCAGCTCGATAATTCCAAATGTTTTCTGCTTTTCTGAAGGTACAAAACCTTGAGAAAAAATAAGTCATGTCTATAAATACGTTTCAAAGAAGACCTATAAAAGATGGTGGATATAGACTAAATATTGGTGGAGTATTTCTATCAGCACTCAAAAGCACACCTCTAAATAAATCTGGCCCAGTTGACGATCTAACCGTTGCTATAGGCCAATCAATCTACTAACAATTTTTTCTAAGATTTTTGGGAAAATGTTGGCTAATCGTCTATTCCAGTTTTTCATAAAGCACACTGTTTTCTGTTCAGCGCAGCATGGCTACATGGATGGGAAAAATACAACCTCTGCAGTTTCCGAGCTTGTACATAGAACTGTGGAAACTTTAGATATAGGCGAAATTCCGGTTGTCATGTTTCTAGATTTGTCGAACGCCTTTGACAATGTGAATCATGCTAGGTTGTTATCTGAATTAAATTCTTATCCTGTAAGAGACAAACACTTTGATTTCATGAAAAAATATCTCGAAGGCCGGAAACAAAGAGTAATATGGTGAAACCTTAATTTCTGAAAGCGTAGATATTAAGAGTGGAGTGTCCCAGGGAAGTGTTCTGGGTACCCTTTTATTTATAATATATGATAGATAGATAGATAATTTATTTTGTTCGAAATACATGATGAAATGTATGAGAAAAAAACGTCAAACTAAGATACATTAAAGAGAAATCGTCCTTTCAGCCTTACAAAAATCAAAGTATTCCTTAATATTATAAGGTTCACACCTCAAAATAAAAGAGTTCAGCTTACACAGCAGTAGTTTCTCTGTATTTACATCACGAAATTGCCTTGGCAATGCATTAAACATTTTCATGCACATGTACAGCATTATGCTTTGTCAAAGTGAACTTATGAGCTGGATAGAGATAACAGTCTATTTGCCTTGTCTTTTCACTCTTATTTCGATATGACTCAAAAATATCCCGATGTTGAATTAGAAACTTGAGGGAAGTGTACACGTACAATCCTGTTAAGGTATGAATATTGCCAGCCCGAAAAACACCCCTACATGACTACCCGTATTTCATGTTCACAATGGATCTTAAAGCATACTTTTGTTTTACGACAAAGCTGTCCGCGAAGGAACTGTTTCCCCAGCAAACAATACCATATGACAAATTCGACTGAAAAGCAGCATAGTAAAAAATCTTCAAGGTAGGCAGATCAACAGACTTCTTGAGAACATTAATGGCATATAACGCTGAATTTAATTTTTTATTTAAGTGATGTATATGTACATCCCATCTCAATTCACGATCTACATGAACCCCAAGGAACCTGGTAGATTCAAAGATCTTCACTTGACTTCCATCTAGAGAAATTTTATCTGGGAATTGAAATTTTGACCTTGAAAGAGTGAAAAACTACACATTCTGTCTTTTGTGCATTCAATTTGAGCACGTTTGTTGTGCTCCAATATTTTACACTCAAAAATTTAATTCTTCATTCAATTGAGAGGCGTTACACAAGATCTTGATAATATTGGTGTCATCAACATAGATGATTGTATTCAACAACTGGTCAATATTGTGAGGTAGGTCGTTTATATATAGAATGAACAGTAAAGGACCTAGTATGCTGCCTTGAATTACTCCATTAATGATATCTTTATACTCAGAAATGAAGCATTTATCGTTGATAGTAATAAATACTTTTTGTTTTCGCCCTTGTAGGTAGCTCTGTATAAGTTTTAGTTGGTTATCCCTTATACCATATGCTTCAAGTTTACTTAATAATCTACTATGGTCTACAGAATCGAAAGCTTTGGAAATATCTAGAAATAGTCCTACTGGCATTTCACCCTTTTCAATTGCTGTGATAACAATTTGAGTCAATTCAAAAATTGCTGTACTTGTATTCTTGTTGTTCATAAAGCCGTGTGAGATGAACAAAAAATGCCATATTTCTTAAAAATTTAATAAGGCGATCTGAAATAACTTTCTCGAAGATTTTTGCAAAAGTTGTTATAATATTAATAGGTCAGTAGTTGTTAAAATCATCATTACAGCCAGATTTATATAATGGTGTTATCATTGATAGCTTCAAAGCAGATGGAAAAATAACAGTTATAAATGCACAATTCATGATATGCCTGATTGGCTCAACAATAAAGTGGATAGCCTTCTTTATTACAATGCTAGGGATTTCTTCATAGCTTGATGAAAATGAGATTTTCAATTGCTTCACTATGTTAAGAATTTCGACCGCTTCAATATCAAAAACAAAGAATGACCTGTCTAGACGTCTCAACCCGCCTCCAATATCACCATGTGAAAGAGAAGCTGAACATTTAGAGGCGTTCACAAAATGTTCGTTAATGATCTACCTAACATAAATAAGTGACTGAATGTTATTCTATACGTCGATGATACCAATTAAAAAGATTGAAAAAGATTTCATTTTTTTGACGGTGGATCCTAATGATTCCTTCATGAATATTAAAGAATGGTACTCAGTTAATAGTATGAAATTGAATTATCAGAAAACTGAAAATGCAAAATGCATTATATAAGATCAAAAACAGAATATCCGAGTAATGTAATATTGGATGATAATGATGTATAAATTACCAACTCAACTAAATTCCTAGGTTGACTTCAAATTGAAGTTAAAATCCATATAGAATATTTGAGCAAAAAGCTGAATTCAACACTTTGTGTCATCAATGTTTTAAAGAAGTCGGTGGATGTTGCTACCGTGAAGGTGGTTCATTTCTCTTCTTCTAAATCATGTTTGTCTTATGGAATTGTATGCTGGGAAAAGAGTTCTTTTGCTTCTTTCTTGTTTGTGAAGCAAAAAATTGTACTAAGATTCATCTGGAATATCAAATACAGACATACGAGTAGGGGTGCATTCCAGGGTAATGGTATTGATACTCTTATAGGCCTTTATATCTATAATTGTGTAGTTTATCGTTCAACGCAAAGAAGTGTTTGAATTGTATAGAAATAGAAACAAGAACAAGGAAAGTTCACCAATATTTCTATACAATTCACTCTTCAACTTTCATCAAAGTGTATAATACATTGCCGAAAGTATTTCGTTGTACAGAAAATGAAAGCTTAAAACAACTGAATAATTATGTTTTGAAGTGTGAACCATACAGAGTACAGGAATACGTTGATTATTGCATATCAAAGAACGAAATGTTACAGAATATAAAGTGATGTTGACCATCCATTACTCTATGAATTTGAATAAACAAATTATTATTATTATTACTCATTTAGCAAAGAATTTCTTTCGTTCTTTGACTAAGAAATAATTCAAAAGAATATAGTATCTGAAGAAACCAAAATATTGGCAGTTCAATTGCAAGAAAGACCTGAAATTGTCGATAATTCATTAATGATTTATGATGAGTTGCCATCAAATAGAGATCAATACAATTGAATAAAAGTTGATGAGGTAATACTTTATGTCTTTCCGCTCAGGACATCTTGAGTTTTATTGAGAAAAAAGATTGAGGGCAAGTTCTGAATTCGAGATCTCGAAGAGACGAACTCCTCTCGTGAATAAATAATCGTGGGTCCATTTATTCTTGTCGGTGATATGACCTTAGACCGAAATCATAGTTTATTTAGGGAGCTTGCAATCCAGGAGTTATCCATCAGAAATACTTCACTCCATAATTTCATTTATGGACATCTTGGGATGAGACATATTTTCGCGAACACCATTCATTATTCAAAATTGAAAAGTTACAAAAGAGTTTTACACTAAGTGGAAATAAGAAACGGGCAAACTCGAGGAGCAAGTCTCAAGTTTTCTTCCTCGAAAAGTTGTTGAATACGCGGCTAATAAAAATGCAATAAAATGAGGAAATACAGATGTGTCTCGGAGTTGGCGAGGAAAATGGAAGGTCATTATACTCATTACACTTTCCATCTCTTGTAACGGTATCGTATATTGAGATTGATGCTTTCGTTTTTGAGAAAAAGAAACTTATGCGGAAATGCTGAAACAGCGGATAAAGGGCTAAACAAGCTATTTCTCCGAATTGCATAAGATACGGTCGGTATTCATGCAAAATTCATACCTGATGTTTGGAGCTCTGAGGTGAGAACGAACGTTTCATATTGAATTTTGGATATAAGGCTCCGCGATATTCGCAAATTCAATATGGGATTCGTAACATGGACTAAAGGCTTATCGAAATTTGGAGGATATTGCGCTATATGGAAGTAAAATAAGTTCGGTATCCGAAAATCGAACGCTTGTTTGTGACTCCAGGTTTTCTCTTTGTGAAAAGTGCCCCAAAAGAGTTCAATGCATTTGACGAATCGTTACATGAAGTGACAGAGGGATACGTATATACTCACACTATATTTTTGCGCGCTTGTTTATCCTGAACCGAGGTATCTTTGATTTAATTCTGACTACACTAGTGCTGATGTACTAATGTGATGGTCAAGCTGTTCCTATAACAAATCTACTCTTTTTACTTCAAGAAGAGTTTACTAAAATGATCCAATGATCTTATTAGCACTTTCTCTTCTTTCTATAAAATGATATTTCAGAATTTTATAGTGTCTGAAAATACCCGAATAATGTTTCATTATTTCATCAACCGACATTTTTGTGCGCTTCTTCTGAGTAGCACAGCTTGCTATTGTCTTGCCCAGATGTCTGAATTTTCGGCAAACAGCCACTTTTGCCTTATATGAAGGTAGTCACCCAGGAAACTACAGAGTTTGACAAGTCTACAAACAACTCGTACAAAACAGAAATCGAAGATATCGAAGAAGCGATAGACGACATAATACATCTGAAACTACCGATGGTATCTACATACCCCACAATCAAGCCATAACCAAAACACCGAACATGTCCTACGCTAAAGCAACGAGAAATCAACAGCCACAACAAGAACTACCTACTCAAAAACAAAATTTGCTAATTGTATCAAAAGCAACTATTTATCTGTGGTTTACCGAGTTTAAACGTGGTCGTACCGACACAAATGACGCGAAACTCTCGGGTAGACCTGTGGAAGCCGCTACACCGGAAAATGTGAGTGAAATGACAAGAATTATAATGAAAGATCTTAAAGTGAAGCTCCGTTAGATTGCTGAGATGACACAGATATCATATAGAAGTGTATTTACTATCCTTCATGAAAAATTGAGCATGAAAAAGGTTTTTTCCAAGTGACTGCCGCGATTGCTTTCGATGCAACAAAAACAGCAATAAGTCGATGATTCAGAAAGCTGTATATCGCTATTTATTCACAACAAAAAATATTTCTTGCGTCGTTACTTGACCATGGACGAAACATGGATACATCACTACATTCCAGAGTCGAAGCGGCAGTCATCTGAGTGGCGTACAGCTGGCGACAGCCGTACAAAGCGCCCGAACAGGCAGCAGTAAGCTGGCAAAATCATGGCGTCAGTTTTTTGGGATACGCATGGCGTGATTTTCATTGACTACCTCGAAGAAGGTGAATCGATCAACAGTGATTATTATATTGACTTGCTGGTGCGCTTGAAGAAGAAAATCGTAAAAACACGACCGCACATGCAGAGAAAAAAATCCTTTTCCACCAAGACAATGCATCCTATCACAAGTCGATGAAAACAATGGCAAAATTGAAAGAATTGGATTTTGATCTGCTTTCACACCCCCATACTTGCCATATTTAGCCCCCAGTGACTACTGGCTCTTTGCTGATCTCAAAAAAATGCTACAGGGAAAATGATTTGGCTCAAATGAGGAGGTCATCGCTGAAACTAAAGCTTAATCTGAAGCGAAAGATATTTTTTTTTATAAACATGGTATTGTAAAATTGGAAAAGGGTTGGAACGATTGTATCACCCTAGAAGTTGATTATGTTGATGAATAAAAAAAAATTAACAAAAAAAATTTTGCTTTCATTGTTTGTCTCGGGACTTATTGATCCATATGTTAGTAATCAAGGAAAAATCGATAATCGAGAAATAAAAATTATAGATTTCCGCCTAGGGTGGAAGTTTTTTCGCTAATTTTCGGGTCCGAAGTGTCGAGTCGAAAAATTTTTTTCACTATTTATCGATGCAGGTCTCGCCATTTACTAAATCGAGGGCGTAGATTTCGGATATAGTTTTTTCGTGTTTTCAGCAATTTGAGAAATAATCCACTTTTAGTGAAAAATTTGTCAAAAGTTGGTCAAATTTGATCAACCACATAGCTCAGATGAAGCTAAGTAGGAAGATGCTGATTTTTTTGGATTCACATTATTTCTTCATCTATCAAATAATCCGAACACGAGACCTTTGGTCGGTACCGTTCGGAAGTTATGGTTTTTTTCCAAAGTTCTTATTTTCGGATAATTCAGATCGCGATAATTTCCTGGATGAATTTATAAAAAAATTATTAAAGCACTGACGTGATGTCAGGACTACCAATTAAAGGAGTGTAATGTTGCTCTGAGTTCCTTTCATCAGATAAAGAGTCAAGCATGATGCTCACTTTAGTTCAGTACCCACATAAAAAATTGCTAAACGTGCCTAAAGAAAATTTCACTTCGAAAAGAGTTCACAACTCTCAATTTACTAGTATGTTGATCATCTAATGAACGAGTGAGACTTAACGTCAGTGCATTTGGCATTCAAATGATATTCGGAGTTGAAAAATTTGTCTTGGTTCATGTGAATTCTGATCGCCTTTTGGACGAGTGCTATTGACTTCAAGTGTTTCAACATTTTTCAATCAATTCAAGTTCCGTTAATTTCATACCGCTGAGTATTCCATGTGAATCTGAATCCCAGTTAATAGAAAGATAGATATTGACATTACGTTAGTGCTTCTAGCATTCAAATATTCGTCGTTGTTGAAAAATCCTCACTCAAATCGTCTACTGAATAAGAGCTTCAAACTTCTAACAGTTAATCAGTGATCTAGATATTGGGATGGGGATTAGAGTGACAATACGTTGGCGCTTTCCACATTGAAATCGAGTTGAAAAATATCAGTTGAAATCGTTTATTGAAGTACATTTTTTTTGACAGTACGTCATTTCCATCAAATTTTAACATTTTTCCACCCTTCCGGGTTCGAACCTCACTCTCGAACTGAATTTTTTCATTCAAAAAATAACCAATAATCTGTTATTATTTGTAACTGGGAAAATTTCTTCAACTCTTCCTTATTTGCTGCCAAACTTCTTTCATATTTCTTCCATTCTACGGTTCCTTTCAGATATTGCTTTTTGTATAACTCTCATCCAGGTAAATTTTGGTGGAAAAGACACTTCACTGTAGCTGTTGGGTACAATTTCCTTGTGCTGATGGGTTTCTACGTCTGATTGATATAGCCAAAAGAAGCACACCCTTCCCTCAGCTTTGGCTACCGGCGTGACATTTGGTTTATCCATGGCACAGAAGGTCTGCGACGATGAGCCTCTTGTCATGCCTTGGGTAGCCTGGAGTATCGTTACTTATACTTCCTTCGTGAGCTATTGCGTCTGTTCAAGGCAGACACTCATTTTTTAGATAAATGTGCACCACTTGAAATTGAGGTTGGTATATCGGTAGTAGTTCGTATATTTACCCCTTGCACTAGCAAAGTAGGATTTTCAATTTTCAGTGGAGAAACAATTAGTTCACTCATTATAACGACTAATCATAAAATTAATACTACCATCACAGATACTATAGATGATCAAAGTGGTGTGATTCTATGGAGAAATATAATCTGTGACATCATTTTCAGAAAAACTCTTATATCTTCTGGAAATTGAACGCTGTGATGATGAAACTTCAACATAAGCTAAGTATCTATTTCCTTCATAAAAACCCGAAATTTTGCTGCCTGTTCTGACGAATAACTGATGAGATATCGAGTATTGAAAAAAAAAATTTTGGGATTTTTTAAAAAATGTTCTATCTAGCCTAGAAGCTCAACACACTCCTTTCCTTCAACGTTATCCAAACATTTTCTCAGCTTGAAATTGATCAGACGAATATTCCTGGAATTTTTACATAAACCAAATTTCAACGAACCGAGATATTTGGAGAGTCAACCTATTCTGAAAATATAAAAACTCTAGATCCCTTCGTTCGGAAGATAGAGAGTATACAGCCGGCTGGAGGACCAGACACACTCAAATTTGTCCACGGATTATTCATCAGGGAGTTAAACCCAAAAATGTAACCTGGTACCATGTTTCACGACGTTTCTTAAATCTACATAAACTACATCTAGATATACTTTCCTACTTGGAATCTTTCAGAGCTGCACCATACACTGACCATAGTTAATTGAATAATGTTTATTGGGCGACTATGAAAGTTCTCAAGGGCTGAAACGTAGAATAACTATAAAAAAGCGCGCCAAATTGTCGTGATTACAGCATCATATGATTGAAAAGATGGCAACAATGTTGGTTGACCTAACCACTGTAAAGTGGGTAATATTTACCCTCCGGAGGACCAACGGTATGCACTGTAGTAATGGAAGTATATTCGAGGTTGACCTACATACTGTAGTTTGAATGGTGATCTATGGATAGGAATTCTCAAGGAAAATGAATGAAAAAAGTCACTGATATTTCCTTGACATTCAATTATGTAATATTCTTTGAGAATATTCTGCCTATACGCGTTCTTTCTGGTGCAGGATCGATGTCTGCCTTTTAGGATGAGGACCGAAATATAGCGGGATGTAAATATATCACCCGCTCAATGAAGGGCAGCGCACTTCCTGAGTCGCTGGTTATACTATAACAGTAGATCCAAAAATTATCTTTGGTAGAAAGGATGATTGTAAGTTGAATAAAAACAAGTTTGTAGTTATAACAGAATTATGTATTCACAGGTAAGAATAGTTACACAATGTTCGGCACTTGAGTTTACACTCACAGAAAGAGTTTTTAGGTGTCTATAATTTGAAAGATTTGAACTTCTTTGCTCAATCTTGGGCACTTCTGGTAGTACTAAACAATAAAGAGTTCTGATCTGTTTTGTTGTTTTGGAAATCACCAGAGCTCTGCTCTAATCGTCGAGGTAGATTTCGAAAAGTAAGATGCAGGCACTTTGGATAAAGCTTCTCAAACTTCCACTGATGAATTGTGCCTTGGCGATATGTAATTGCGTCACAGGTTCACAATTCACCACCTTTTTTTTTACGTAGAGAATTTCAACTGAGTAATTCACATACACAATGAATTAGGGTAGCTAACTGACCCGAAAACAGATTATTTTGAGAGATTTTAAGAGGAACTTGTAGCTCTGAGTGCCGTTATAGACTGGTGAAAGTAAATTAGTAAAGCAGAACTTACTTGTAGTACTATACACGAGAGAGTCTACAGAGAGAATGAATTTGAATAATTGAGAGTGGTCGTACAGGTAGCTAAGTTTAGGGATTTCCAAAATTCCGTCCGACAGAAGGCATTCTTGGAAGTAACGGCTGCTACCCCAAATTCCAAGAACTGTCCTTTGTTGCGAGAATATCGCAACACTGCGGTTTAACCCATTATCCTTCTTCTATATTTATATACATATATTTATTCAAGAACTTTATTTGGGTTAGCAGTCGATGTCAATTCAATAAGTACTTTCTTTTTTCCTTACAACTCGAGCTTTCAGTTTTATTTTAAGCCTTCATCCGGAGATCGCTACAATATGTATAAATCAGAAAGGTAAATGATAAAGCGATGATAAGGTATACTATATACAACATACGAAGGTGAGATTGTTGACTAGTTAACCAAGTTAACGTATACAAGGCTAAATGGACTATTTTTCTCTCTATTTCAGTCAGAAGAGCAAAAACGTTCTGGTTTGTCAAATAATTAATAATGACATACAGAGAAACACAGAAATATTATTGCTCTTTGATCTTACTATTCTCTACTAAATGATTCATCCAATTAAGTGGTGCTATTATGATTAAGAATATGAGAAAGATGATTATGTTATTTATTATTCTTGTCAATATCAATCAGTAGGACATAGATAGTATTCAGGGAGTCAACGTCTTTCTATGAATTCATACTTTGATCATTTTATGATATTCTGATCATTTTTAATGAGAGTCTCTTCCTATGATTTGGTTCACAATCCAAAATTTCTACTTCTTCAAAAGGTGGTATGTGACCTGTATCTATGACATGTTTGGATAAGGCACAATGATCTTTACTTAATTTTATATTACTTCTATGGAGGTTAATTCGTTGTTGTAGAGTTGTTTGTGTTTGTCCTATGTATTTCAATTCACAATGGGAGCAAGGAATTTGGTAAATGATGTTGCTATTCCTTAATTTTGTTGTTTTATATTTGAGTTTGCTCATCTCTTGTAGACGATTTAGCCTTACTCGCATCTGCTGAATACGCCAAAAAAGCTTTCAAATAATTGCAAGAATACCTGGCTCACCATGGCATTGAAAATGGTGACACAACATGAATGAGGCTAAGTCAGTTGAAGTTCCATTTACTACAAGAAGAAGTATATGTCCCCCTGTCGAAATATTCGAAACATATTGACGAGCGCGTCAACAAGACCCAACAAATCAATGCTAAGAAGAATAAAATAAATCTGAAATTCCACAAAATCTATTGCCTTATTGGCAGGAAGTTCAAACTGAATCTTCAATTAAATTGTTTATTCACAAAGTGATCAATAAATCAATATGGATGTACGGCATTCAATTCTGGGGTTGCGCTAGGCCATCAAATATTTAAATTAGCCAAAGTGTACAATAAAAAATCCTACGTTTATTAGTTGATGCCCCTCGGTATATCTCGAACCACACCAGGATTTGAGAGTCCCATATGTCAGCTCCGAAATAGAGCTGCTCGAATAAATATCAGAATCTACAAGACATGCCAGCCAACTGACAGAATATCCATTCAACTCAAAAAGATTGAAAACGACCTGGCAAAACGACCTAACTAACTAATCATAAGTAAGAATCCATCAATTTGGAATTCTTTCTCTCAGTTTGTTTATACAAGCCATTCCCTGAATAATTTTGAAAGAAGATTGAAACGTTCAATATATACTAACGGAAATTAATATTTCGCAATTGACTTTAATATTTTCACCTACGACTATTCGAATTAGTTCGCTAAAAGGAAGCAGATAGAAGCAACGATAATTCTATAGAGTGGAGCTTTCAGCGGTATTCAAACTTTTTCACCGAATAAAACTCCCCACAACTCCATCGGTCCGTTATTGGTATAGTTAACACGCAACTTTATGTTTTTCCAATCGATTCAGCTCAAGTTTCATAAACCGCGGCGCTCATCAATGTCGATAAATTCAGGAAAATCCTGTAAATTCGGGCGCTGCCCCCTCGACCGTATCATCATCCTTCACGCAGGGGGGCAAGCGTGAAACATATTGCAGCGAGTCGACCGGGATCTGTTCCCGCGCCGAACCGTGACGTGTTTCTACGGCTCCTGGATCCAGTTACACGGCCTAGGAGGACTGTTTTCCGTCTCTCTCGCGCCCACGTGAATTATGTTCCTCAACAAGCGAGCCACAGAATCGGAGTTTATTTGTTAGCAAACGTTCCATGCGTTCCAGGTTTTTCGAGAGCTTGTGAAATTTGCGATGTTGCAATGGATATATTCATGTCAAAAATGATGTTTGCAGATGATACTTGAATTTCATGGAAAACCAGCAGATAACTGCGACTTCATGGGATTGATGTTTAATGAAAAAGTTATTATTAAATTTACAGAATTAACGATAATTCGGCAACTCAAACTTCCCTTAATTATATAGCTGAGCCACTTCGAAAAGGATCAAGTGCTACTTAGGACGATTAGTACAGGAAATGATGAATTTCTTCTATATAATACTATAGCTATATTTCTATAGCTTTAGAAATTCATTATTCTATTCGTCAGGAGTCTACAACATTTCGAGCTTCCTACAAATTTCATTCTAGATTCCGTACATGTGGTCTCACTTTTTACCGAAATATTACCAGAAGTAGTGAAAATAGTATCGATAAAAAATGACATGATATAACAGAATAACAAGGCCAAATTTCTTAAGGTACTCAGATTAATTTTCAAATATAATTTCAGTCGAAAAATTGGCATTTCAATGGGCTCGATAATCTCACACATGGTTCAATATTCATCAAATCAATTGCTCAATGAAATTACTTTTCACTAAACCTATCTGCAAGAAATTTGTTAGTTACTTCATATTGGCCATTCCTAAAGACTCAAATTAGATGAATTAAAAATTTTCAACATTAATATTCCTGAATTTCGATTCACCATCAAACAAAAAAATTAATGAATCAATTTGCTTCTTAGGCATATAGGTAATCATCAAAAATGAAAAAAAAAAATTCAAGACAGACTGGTCAGGAAACCCTTATAGACCAATAGATTCGTTCATACCATGTGAGCATGGTATGAAAATAAAGATCAATGTCATGCTCAATATGAAAACCAGAACTACCAAAGTCTCATATCCGGAATTCATCAACGTAATCTGAATACACTATATAACATAATCCTTGAAAATGATTACCTAACCAAACATTTGAAGAGATTGATTTATAATACACCAAAACAATAATAATAATAACAGCAACACTCAAGAAATCATTAAATTTATATGTATTATATTATAGTAAATAACTTATCACTAGAATTTTGTAAATTTCACAATTTTCTACAATAAACCTTGAATTCGAGAATTCATTTGATTTTATGCGCTTGTCTTAGCCTGTGAAACTTGTGTGCTGCCCATTTGATAAATGCTTGTGATTTAAGGATATCGATGAAGAATCAATTATCTTATTTGAGTATGTTCTGCCGGCCAGCTGACCGTATACTACCTATCTTTTGAAGGAATGAGCTTGAGTTTTCGGAATAGTTTTAGGTATCTCGGTCTGAGCCAAATCCGTCTACTAGTTCAGCAGTTATTGGCATCCGAATTTGGTTTTCTTAATAACTCCTGGAATATTCACCCGATCTATTCTTTACTGGAAGATAATCGAATGAGGTTCGAGCGAATAAAATTTTGGGCAAATTATCAGCCTCATTTCATTTCATTGGAAATTATTATAATCGATCGTCGCTCAGGAGAACAATTATTATTAGGGAATAACCAGCACTTAGAAGGAAAAATGCGAGGGTAGTCAGTGAAGGTCAAGGATTGTTGGCGACGAGTCTGCTTAATTGTTTTATTGATGGCGATTTATCAAATATCGCTCATTTGATGTTATTAGAATATAACTAATTCTCATTTCTTTCTTTGACGGTTCCTTTTTATACAGAAAGCTGTTTAAAGGATATAAAGGATATACCTATTGTGTATGAAAAGATTTACCACTTGTTGCGTTCCAGGAAGCTGTGAGGAAATATTGATCTTATCTATTATGGGAGAAGCAAATCGAAGCAGTGATTTTGTCGCTTACTTGTAGGAATCTGTTCCCGAGAAGACCTGTATTGTAATGAAATTAAGAAATCAGCTAACTCTGACAAATAGATCTTTCGTATTGAATTTTCGTTACATTAATTAGGCGTGAATATACTCAAATGATTTTCAGAAATGAATATTAGGTTTCATCATTAGTCTGGTTACAGTATCAAATTTTGCTCCTGGGAATTTTGATTTTTATCCCTATAATCAAAAATTCTGGCGCTCAAGCCAAAAAAAATATCCTCCTCCTTTTGCCTAGTATAGTATACATTTCAAATGAGTACCTAATTTTTTTTCAAATACTTGATACTTCATGAGTTATTTATGATTAATTCACAAAATTTGGAAAGTACATCAAGGTTATTGATATCCAAGACGGCAGCATTGTACCATTCAATTTTAAGAGTCTAGGCTCCATTAATATTTGAAGACGTTTAATGATCAGGTTTGATTTCACAGAGGAGGCTACATTATGATTGTGATTTAGTAGATATCGATTATTCAAACATTGAATGTTTCTTCAACGAATATGTCGAACAGAATCTTCATAGTGACAATTTGACTTTCGACCAGAACATTTCAAGTTGGTGTTATTATTTTGTAACTGTGATATTGAAATAATATGTATTTTTATCCAGAGAGATTTTCGTGAACATATTAAAAAGGTGCAGGAAATTACTTCAGAATAAAACAATATTATTGGCAAAACTTGTGGTTGCAGGGTAATTCATATCAGAAAAGGATGAATGCCATGACACTTGTTATCCCTTATGAATTAGAAGATAGTTAGTGATGCCGATTGTGATATGTGTGGAGATGTAGAACCTATTAACAAAAATTCACTAAAAAATATGTGGATAATTCTGTGAGGAATTCCAACCAAAATTGAAACAACGAATTGCAATTTATTTCTCCTTCATTCTATGAAATCATGGAGCTTGGCGAAAATATTTACCAGTAGGTTCACGTACGCCATTATTTCGATCTTTGAGAGTTAATTAAAATGAATTTATTATAGAGAATTGTTAAGTCATTGTGGGGGTTCTATCAGTATCGTACTGTTTCAGATTACGGGATAATATGAGGCTGGATAGATCAGTACCCGTGTTTGGCAGCAGAGGAAACTAGATGAAAAATCTGTACAACTTTTAGTGCAATCCATCAAACAACGACTGTCAAAGTTTCACACCAATTGAGATATTAAACGTTTCATATGAACGCATGCACAATATTTCACATCAACAATTGGAAATAAAGAAGCTATCGAGAAGATGGGTTCCTCGTTTACTGACAGTGGACCAAAGACGAAATCGAGGTCTATCAAGTTGGCCCGGAAGTTTCAGCATTTCTTAAAAAAAAAAAATTCCACGGTGAATGCTAGATAGATACTAGTAAATGCTGTAGAAAAAAAATAATTATCTTTGATAGTGGTGGAAAAATCGATGACTGAATTTTCCGGGCCAACTTATGTGCAGCCCGGAGACCTCAGCATTTTCCATAGAAAAGCTAACGAAGATCAATGCTAGCCAAATGCTACAGAATGCTGAAAAAAAAATTGGAATATTTTGGACCGTAGTGAAAAATTCGGTCATTCAATTTTCCGGGCCAACTTATGCAGCCCGGAGATATCGGCATTTTTCATTGAAATGCTGACAAATATTAATGCTAGCCAAATGCTGATGAATGCTGAAAAAAAATCGAAATATCTTTGACCGTAGTGAAAAAATTGGAGGTTGAATTTTCCGGGTCAACTTATGTGCAGCCCGGAGACAACGGCATTTTTCATTGAAATGCTGACAAATATTGATGCTAGCGAAATGTTGATGAATGCTGAAAAAAAATCGAAATATCTTCGACCGTAGTGGAAAAATCGCATGTTGAATTTTCCGGGTCAACTTATGCGCAACCCGGAGACAACGAGTTTTTTCATAGAAATGATAACGAAACTTAATGCTAGCTAAATTCTGGTGAATGCTGAAAAAAATGTCGAAATATCTTCTACCATAGTGGAAAAATCGATGGTTGAATTTTCCGGCACAACACTTGTGCCGCATTGAGACACAGAATTTTTTTATCAAAATGCTGACAAAATTCAATGATAGCTAAATTTGAAAGAAAATTTCCTAATATCTTCCACTGTACTAGAAAATTCGATAGTTGAAGTTTCCGAGCTAATTAATGTGCAGCCTGGAGACCACAGAATTCTTCATCGAAATGCTGATTAAACTGAATGCTTAGCTAAAAGCTGATGAATGCTAAATACTAAGTCGAAATATCTTCGACACTGGTGCAAAAGTCAATGATTAACTTAATGCATCTGGTATAAGTTGAAATAACACTAGTTTTTTTTGGGTAAGTTAAGTACGGTCCAAATGAATTGAAATTTCTATGAAATACTCGAAGGGGCGCTAATGAAAAAAACTATACCTCCATTTTTCGAGAAAAACAAAAAAATTTAAATTTCTCTTTATATCAGAATGATAGAAATAAATGATATTTTTCTGCAAAAAACATATTTAACAAAAAACAAATAAATAAAGAATAACAATAAACGTAAACGTAAAACATAAAACAATGACTTTAAACTAGGTATAGAATCAACATGAGAAGATGATTATCATTTTCAGACAGAATAAAATAGTAGGGTTGTTGAAACATAATTATCATCGTTTACGCGTCGCTCAGCTTTTTTCTTCAAGTCATCGTACTTTTCCCATTTACCACGTAATCTCTTCGCGAAAGCCACAAAATGACACACAGAATTTTTTTCTCCTCAAATTATTTGAATAACACCTCTAAGAGAGTAGGTTTTTTCCTGTATATGTATATTATTAGGTATATCACAAAGTTTACATCTTATGTCATACCCCTTGTCATCTGTCCATTCAAGGAATATCAAAAAATCATTAATTTTGTATAATATTTCCATCGAATAACAATTACATTCGGAACAAATAAGTTTTTTTCCTGCTTGTGCACGATGAAGATTTGTTTCAAAATCGTCAATATTGTTTACTGGAATTGTAGCCGTTTTAATTACTTCTTTATGTTCGCATGCAGTGCATAGTACCTCAGCAGTTTTGCACCAAGGTTTTGCACCATACATAAGATTGTTCAGAAGCTCGACAAGTGTTGTGACGCAGGATATTAACTTCAAATTATTAGGCAAAAGTTCTTCTTTATGAATTTTTTTCATAACTTAACCTCTGAGCTCATATACTTGAGAGCTCATTTTTCCTGCTGCAAGCTTTTGTAGAATGTTTAAAAGGATATTATCAGCAGTATTCCGTTCAATTTCACACCAATTCTCTATTTTGGAATAGAATTTGCAGGAGGCAATCTATTTCACAAGTGTTTGTTATAATATATTTCGAATCGTCAATTTTGATCGGCTTCAGATCACTTGCATTTGCATTTCTCAAAAAACCAATTGGTATTATTCGAGATTTATCTGCTAAATTGATGAAAGCCCATTCCTTTTGTGGTTCCAAATAAGATTTTCTCGGGCGATTTTTCTTCACAATGCCCTCGCCACGCCAATTTTCCAATGAGGTGTTTTCTTCTATAGACAATTTCTCATTACTTTTTGAAAGCTCCGAAGTTTTTGTTGAATTAATAGTAGGAGCATCGGTTTCTGTTTTAAGAGTTACATCAAGAGCAGTTATTCTTGATGATATTTTCGAACTGATAGCAATACGCATTATACCTTGTATGCCATCGATATGTCTTTTGATCATGTCATCAACTCTGATAGGTAGTTGGAAGTTATGAAAAATCCTATTTTTTATATTGTGGAAATTGCTTTCTACACTGGCAGTGGAGCAAACTGTTAAACTATTTTTTAGAACCGGCGTCATAACTGCTATCACAAAGCGGCAATAATTTACATAAATTTATTATAGGTTTTATGATTTCAGGTAAATACTGCATATTATCATGATCTCCATCACTTTTTACGACAATTGCGGCTTTTGCTCTATCTAACATGGATTCCTCCCATGTTTTGAACCGAAATTCGATTTTTTTCTCAGGATTCATCAGCATTTCGCTAGCATTAATATTAGTCCGTATTTCAATACAAGATGCCGTTGTCTCCGGGCTACGCATAAGTTGACCCGGAAAATTCAACATGCGATTTTTCCACTACGGTCGAAGATATTTCGATTGTTTTTTCAGCATTCATCAGCATTTGGCTAGCATTAATATTTGTCAGCATTTCAATGAAAAATGCCGTTGTCTCCTGGCTGCACATAAGTTGACCCGGAAAATTCAACCTCCAATTTTTCCACTACGGTCGAAGATATTTCGATTTTTTTTTCAGCATTCATCAGCATTTGGCTAGCATTAATATTTGTCAGCATTTCAATGAGAAATGCCGATGTCTCCGGGCTGCACATACGTTGGCCCGGAAAATTGAATGACCGAATTTTTCACTACGGTCCAAAATATTCAGATTTTTTTTTCAGCATTCTGCAGCATTTGTCTAGCATTGATCTTCATTAGCTTTTCGATGGAAAATGCTGAGGTCTCCGGGCTGCACATAAGTTGGCCCGGAAAATTCAATCATCGATTTTTCCACCACTATCAAAGATAATTATTTTTTTTCTACAGCATTTACTAGCATCTATCTAGCATTCACCGTGGAATTTTTTTTTAAAGAAATGCTGAAACTTCCGGGCCAACTTGATAGACCTACGAAATCGTGAGATAACTTCGAAGGCCTGTCTTCACCTTTTAAGGCGAACTCCTTAATCGTTGACGAATCGTTGCCAACTATACACCCGAAACTATGAAACAGTTTAAAGAGTAGACCTTTCCAAGGAAGACGAAGTGGTGCCATTGGCCGTATAGCTGCCACTGTTATTTGGCATTCCCTAAGAATAATCTGCACTGACTACTTAAAAAAGGAGAAAAATTTCAGGGTAATGCTACAGTGAGTTATGGGACCGATACGATGCCGCCTTCAAGGACAAACGTACCCTTTTATACCGAACAAAATTTCTCTTTCACCACGACAACTCACTGGCACATTCATAGCGGTCTCCACTGCAAAATTGGTTGAATTGAGCTACGAATTGCTACCTTTCCCACCATATTCACCATATCTGACCCCGTGTGATTTTTTGTCTCCAAACATGAAAAAAAAGGCTCGGCGGAAAGCGGTTCACGTTAACCGAAGAGGTCATCGCTGAAGCGGAGGCTTCTCCTGCAGAGTTCGAGAAATCATATTTTTAGGAATACATCGAAATATTAGAATATTGCTAGGCTGAGAGTATAGAGAGAGAATTTATTGAGAAGAAAAATTATAAAAGAATCCAATAATTGACTTTTCTTTCGAAACACGGCTGCTTATAAATTCATCCTCGTATTTCAGAATAAGCTTGTGAAATCTGCTGACCTCACGTCAGTGCCTTTCTTCATTTTCAATTCAAGATGTAGGCTTTTTCATTCATTGTAGCAGATGTTTCAATATCACACTGTTGTAGGGCCCGTGAAAAGACTTCAGAACAAGCAGGCTGAACTCCTAACCCTCTACAATTTGTCTTATTGGAATTGTATTCGTATTAAGTTCAACAGAGACATCAACCCCAAGACGGCAATTCGTTTAGATTAGAGGCAAGTCAGCAGTCACATAATACAAAAGCTTTCATTTTTATCGTTCATTAATATTCACAAAGAGCGTACCTCATCGCATCTGATCCACCTTGGCTCCCTAAGATGATTGATGTGCCCCGTCGTCGGTAAGCCTGTTATCTGGGTGGAAAATGTTAATGAACACAAATCGACGTAAGGCCTCATCACATTGCGGGCGCGACGCCCGAGTTAATTTGAAGATATGATCGAAGACAGCGTGAGTTATTGCCCGCCCAGGTCCAAGGATCTTGACAACGAAGTTTATAGCTGGTCTTATGCTTTCAGCTCGGATCCTCTAAATGATGGGGTTTCAACTTTGGATGTCCTCGCTTCTTGATCGCTGAGTTAGGGAAGTCTTAAGTCGATTTGTACCCGGCTTGTTCGGTAATTTAGGTATTGGGTCACCTAATTACATTGGATTGAAATAGATTTCCGTGAGTTGAGCGGACATTCATGGTTGTTCGATGTGAGTTAGACTATAGGCAAACAAATCGCCAATTTTTAGAGGAGCTCAACTGAAGGAGAATGACATTTATTCATTTTCTTGCTAGCTGATCCAGTAAACGTTGTTGCTAGTTTATTTCCGGTTTGAAGAAAAACTAAAAAATCTGACATGAGGTTTGTAATTTTTGCAAGCTTGTTCTGTAACCCTTTGAGTGCACTCAGAACTGTATGATTTCAAAAACAACAGCCACAATGGATGAAAAAACTCATTTCTCAGATTAGAAAAGTACTTTCTGTTAAGGATTATTTCATTATATTTAAATATTCCCATTGATCAACTTCTATATTTATATTCCCTTGGGTCACGATCGTCTCGCAGAGGTTGCTTTTACCATAATCAATCTATAAATGAAAATAAATATTCCGAGAAATGGAACCGATTTTAACTGCTTAAACAACCGCATGAAGCGCTCGCATCTCTGTTTGTCCATGTTCCTTGTCACGCAATTGTCGCCATTACGAGACGTCATTTGCATTACTTCAAAATCTTCCAAGTAACAATTGGATCCGATGAATATTCAGGGAGTTATTGAGGGAGCCAAATTTCAGATGCTAACCATTTGAAATATGAGGCCTTATACTCAGCTACTCAGCTCTGCAGAGATATGTAGATAACTAGCTTATTCTGAAAATATGAAAACACTAGTTCATTCCGTTTAGAAGATAGAAGATATACGCCCGGCTGTATCCGTATCAGAGAATAAATTACTATCGTGTCGTTTGATTATTGGGTGTCTTCCACAGGGCCGTATCTAGGTACTACTGCGCCCGTGGCAAGATTTTCTTCAGCGCCCCCAAATTGGCGTTGATTTTTTTCATACCTTATAAATATATATGTTTTAATTTTTTTAGTTTTGAATAAACTAAATATATATATATACAGGGTGAGTCTTTGACCACTGCGTTAATTTCAACCGTAGATTCTTCACGTCAAAAGAAACATTTTCTTTCTATAACCTTTTTCCAAATTTGGCCCCGTTCAAAAGAGGTGTTGAAATTTCATAAAAAAATTGCATTTTTACGTGTAATATTCAAACGACACTATCAATTGAAATGATCTCTTGTAGAAGTTTTTTGATATCACTCGTGCACATTTTGGCATCAATAGATATATTCCATTTTTTTGGATTTCTCACTTATACTCTACAGATTGGTTAAATTGCATTACTAACAAATATCACTTCAACTGAAGGTCCGTATCTTGTACTTCCTCGAATCATTAGTCTTTTTTGCAGATAAAATCATTCTTCACATTTTCTCCTAAATTGAACCATTCCTGAGGTTGAAAGTAATTGAATCGATATAATTTTGCCCAAATTTTCTGATTTTCCAAAATCCAACTTTGTGCTGAAATGATTCAATAATCAGATTTGTTCAATGTTGCCATATTTTATGTCTTTATTAAATATTTCTACAAAAGGTTGGGGAAATCTGTCCAGTCTATGGTTCCACCACTAAACGCTATAGATGAAATTAACCACTGAACAATTTTTGTCTTACATTCACCACAAAATCTAAATTGCCATTTGCTGTATTCATTATTGATGATGTCTAGCACCTTGTTCAATATTTAATCCAGAGTAATATTCCATAATAAATAGAAAAAGTTTTCCATCACTCACATAGGTACTTCGGTATATTTTCATGATGATCGTTGAAATAGGTAATGTATTTTCTGTTAGAATTTATTCAGAAAAGCGAGTCTAAATCTTTGCAATAGATGAGCCAATTTCTGAGAATTTCTTCTCCATTTTTTTGGTGTTTGTGAACCAATGTTTTTCAAATCGCCTGTTGTTCATCAAAGGGTAATAGTCAATGTCATCGCATCAAATTGGAGTATGCTCGACATACATCGCAATCGTATTTTCATTTACTGTCCAAGTTGATGAATTGTTGAGATCAATCTCAAAATTTGTTTGCAGTTCTTGATTTTGTTGAACATTTTCTTCATTTTCTTGGTTTTGACTAGATGTAAATTCTATATTTTTTCTTTGTTCGTCTTCACTATCTGAAATACTAGATACAGAATGAGAAGGACTGCCAGTTGTGGATACTTTGGTAGTACACGGTTTTTGTGGTAGCAAAAACTTTGATATGTCACTAGTATTGTCTTTTAAGGCAGCAGTCTTTTGACCACGCAGTGCTTTATTCTGTTTCCCTGATAACTTTTTTGGTGGCATGTCTGCAAAAAAACAATCGTAAACAAAGCATACAAATATTAAGTATTTTTTTAACCATCTGAAGCATTTTCTATTCTTTATCTCCATTATGAAATCAACCCGCGCGAAGAGTTTAAAAAAATTCATGGTTTCTGTCGGAGACCAATGCTTCAAACTTAGACTAATAGTCTAAGGTTTCAAAGGTGAGCCTGGGATTCTGCAAACATTGTAGAGATAATAACTAGTGAAATTGTTTTTTTTTTTTTTTTGAGAAATTTGTTAGTAAAACTACAATTTCTGAATGCATAAATAATTTAATACTCAATCAACAAGTAACTCCTGATCAACTTTTTGTTTTAAATAAATTGTTTTCTCATTTCTAACTCCTCCTCATAAAACAAAAAACTGAAATCAATTTTTCCGAAAAAATTTTGAATTTTCGACTATGCTATCACTCCTCCTCACTTCCGCAGTAACCTAAACTTAATACTCCAATACAGTAATAAATAAGTTTTGATAAATGCTGCGATTTCGTTTAACTCAGCAGTTACACTTGTTCTCTTCACTCTATTCTTTGTTATTTTATTCACCGTTTCCAGTCACCGACGGAGCACCTTAGAGGCGCCCCCGAAGTGCGCCCATCCACTGTTCCAGTCAACGGTGTGTCAAGTCCTCGCTCTACCTTATCTACCTTCCCTTTCTTTTGTAGGAACAGAAGCACCCACCGAGTTTGTTTACAAGATCTATTAGTGAGGATTTTTCCCTTCTCTTTATTTGGGTTCGGCTCTTATTGAAAATGTACCCAGATTCAATCTTTAAGTAAATCAATGTATATAATATTATATATTCCTTTATAAAAAACTATCAGACACACACAAACACCCAGACCTGTGCAGGAATCGAACCCGCAACCTTCGGCCACAATAAGCTACAAATTCGTAAATAATGCAATTTTGGAATTCTTCCTGTAAATATCTCATTTGCCATCTGAAGTGTTACATGAGTAATTCCAGAATTGCATTGTTTATTTCATAGTTCATAGTTAGTTCGGCCACATACAGATACACATACAGATCGATCGTACGCTACGATACCATAACTTACAGAGGAAAAGCAGAATATGGGCATAAATAATTATGAAGCGAGTTGAAACAAGAACATCTGTTTACCTTCTCCTGGTGACTAAAATTCTACATTTCTCTATTCTACACCGTGATACATTTATCGAAATAACAAATATAATAGCTACCTTTAGTATTTACTTCATTCAAAATCTTACCACAATATGGACTATAATTATGTTTTTCGACGATTTTCCTAATATTATTCCATTTGTTCACAAAAATCTATTCGTACAAGCAACACAACTACATGATCATCTAACTAATCTACAGTACCTCACTCTTCTTTTCTCTGCTTTTAACAGTAATGGCGGAATGGCCTGATGAGGCAGGTACTCGACAAAGTAACAGGGGTTGCACGGTGCACACGGCCCGATTCAATCGGTCCATACGGTAAGGAATCTAGACGAGCCCTTTTCGGCTTGTCAGCGGACACATCTATGTACACGTGGTCGGTTTTCACTACCTGGCGGAGTCGTGACATCGCTCCTTATGCAAAAAAATATTTTTGGCGTATACATGAAAACCGTGACATGTTATCTCGAATACTTTGTTGGCGCTTCTATATTTTATTCTTTGAATTTTTTTGGCGCTCAATATTTTTCTTCATTTGAAATTTTTTGGCGCCCCTGCGGACCTTGCGCCTGTGGCGGGGGCCACTTGGCCAAACCCTAGATACGGCCCTGGTCTTCCATTAGTTTCAACTTCCTAAGTTAATTGTATTTAGCCATGTAGAAAGAATTCAATACCTTTCAAGCATGATGTATCATCTTTTGTGGCACTGGCATAAGTATATCTTCAACACCCCCATTATTTCATGTCATTTGATTGAATATCAATATTGTTCTTCTTGTGAATAATAAATTCCCATCTTTTCCAAAGCTTTTTTGTTGATGAATACTAGAAGATCAGTAAATTCTATTAATCTACTTCAACACTACTTCTATTATTAATTACTTAGCTCGTATACGAGTGATGATTGTGTGATACTTTTAAATGATGATGGAAGTATTGCATATTTCTTCGGAAAATTCGACTCATGGTGTAATGATTTAAGTTATAAAATTTTGTTTATATACTTTATTTGTGGATTAACTAGAACATATAATGTACATTATCACAAAATTCAGTTTATGTTCAGTCTTCCATTCAATTACTGTTCACCTAGAATGTGTTTTCATAGTGATCAATTGTATTCCGAAGCAATATGAGATGTAAAACAGGAGATAGGGTTTCAATCTATTGTTTTTCATATAATGGAATTTTGCAGAATGAAGGTTAGTTAATTTTTATAAAATAATAATAATTTTTCACCTATTTCTTCACTTCCACACAAAAAGTGATGTTTTATCGATTTTTTGGGACAAATTTTTGTCAAAATGAATGAAAAACTCCCTTATAACTACCATTTCAGAAGTATCTAATATTGATCACATCAAGAATAATTTCAATTATAAGAGGAATAATGTAATTCATATCATTTTGGTCACGCTCAAACATTGTTTTATTCATATATTTCACAGTTTCAAATCAATTTTCTATACTTGGCCCCTTTCAATGAATTTTGATGAAAAAGAAACAGAATGGTTATGCATAAAGAAGAGTTGGTTGATAGACTTTCAATAAAAGGAATTAGCTCCTTCATTGTAAATTCTTCTAATCAGAGAAATATGTATTTGTAAAAAAACTTCGACTAACATAAAATACCTCAAACAGCTTGACTTTGTTTCCCTGAGCAGACTCCACTTTAAGATGCATTTTATACTGGCTTCCACAAATTATTTTGGGTTTCCTTCAATCGAATTTTTGTTGTTTTCTGGTGAAGATATAAACAAATAGTTCACAACAAATATCCGATGACAAATACCTTCTCGGGTTATTTTCTTCCAAAATATCGAAACGACAAATGAAAACAACGAAGTCGTTTTCCGAGGTATCTCCAAGAAATATCAGGAAATATGGGTATCGCAAGGAACGGAATATTTTAGTGACTAAATTAAAATATTTGACATTTATAGAAATTTAATACAATATAATTTAATATCGAGTTGACATCAAGAAAACCACATTTTGAATCGAAGTGAGATTTATTAAAAAGGAGGAAACCCTATAGCAGGTAACAAGATCAGACTGCAGGCTTGACCGCAGAGAATAACTTTTGATTTTTATACTGCACAACTCGGGTAATCACTCAAAACGGATTTGATAGAATAGTTGAAATTACTTCCGATAAATATTTCAAACAATATAGAATCACTTTAACATGAAGAGAATTTGTTTTTTCTTCTTCATGTATACTAAACAAGCAAATGAAAGAGATATCTGGATTCTCCTGATCGACATTCGAAAAACTACGGAATTGATAACAAAGGGAATGAAAGAATATTAAAATGATTTCTATCCAATAACTGAGCCAACTCATACGATTGAAAATAGCACGATTTCCGATAAAAATTCGATTATTCCGAGGCGGCCAATATTCACGGCATGAATGCATCATAAAGTCCAATTAGAAAACCACATTTGCGGTATCCTCCATAAAATTCTGTTGGAATGGTCGTGAATACAGCGCCAGTTCGGCTAATGAGCACTTTGTCTGATCCAGAGATATATTGTTATAGGAGATTCCGATTCAAAGGAGCAAACACAAATATCATTCAATAAACTGACGTGATAATATAGAATTTAATTCATGAAGAGTGAATATGTAGATATATATATATATTATATATATATATATATTCTTTCGAACTATTGACTTACAAAGAAACGTGAGCTGGGGTTGGTGACGGGGTGCCATACAATTCGGTGTATGACATAAGAACATAGGGAAAACACCCCAGTAAAATAAACATAAGTGTTTTTGTGTGCACAGGAATAAGCTGAAATATATTTGAGGTACATACTTCTTTCTTTAGGAGTGGTGAAATAATCACAGAGGCTTCTTCAAGTTGCACATATCGAATCTGAAAATAAAAAGACAAAAGCAAAGAAAAAAGAACTGAATACAGAATATACATATCGAATTTGTTTTAAATTTATAACCCATTCCAAGAATAGCCCTGATACCATCTTGAAATGTATATGTTAGGCCCGAAGACCGAAAACGCTCAGTGGCCGGAAAAAACGGCCACATCGCGTTCTGGCTGTCTTCGAACGCACAGAACGCGTTTTGGTTGTTTTTAAACGCTCGCAACGCGTTCTGGTAATTGTTAAACAGCCGGAACGCGTTTGTCTAACGGCAATTGGTTCAAATGTAAGACCCTGTAGTTTTTCACATTTTTAGAATAATAAAAATAAGTTGTTTCCGAACATGTTTGGTACTTGTGGTCTAGCATTTCTTTATGAGCACTGAGCACATACAAATCTATTGTATATTTGTCGACCTATTGGAATCAACATGTGATACATTTTTGGAATCAGCTCAGCTAGACTAATTCGGAAATGGAGACAAAATAGTTCAATTTAAAAAAAATGACGGTGATGTCATTACTCGAAAATAATTCACGCTGTATATTAGATTATTATTTTAAAATAAGGTTAATTAAAATAAAAATCGATGTGTTTCAGGACTATTTCTTAAAATGGTTTGATTAGCTAAAAATGAATTTGTTCCATACTTTACGGATATAATTTAAATGTACTATGTAATTCGAAATGTCATTCAAACAGTTCTTGTAAAAATAAGTAACGTACCTATGTAAAGTACACAAAAGTTCGGAAAAACCCGTCGTTTGTATTTAATTGTAGTTTTCAATAATTTAATTGTTTCTAATAAAGTAATTGAAAGAGTTATAAATTCAAGTTTGTTTTGTTCGCCACAATAAGTTGGATTTGTAGAAAATAAATTGAAATTCATTTGTTCAATAAAGAACTTTTTGCTTTTTCATTCATGCATTTATATATTATATGCTCGACAATATAAGTTTATTAGTGTAACTTTCTTCCTAGAACTGAAAAACAATTATAAGAAATTTAATATTGTTGAAATGATTCGGCAAGAAAAACCGAACCCATCTTTGGTATTCAATTGTAGTTGTCAATAATTGAATTGTATTTCAATTTTCAAATTTGTGTTATGAGGGACAATATAAATTTTATCCTACACAGGTAGAAAGCGGCAAATAATACAAATCGAACATCAAGAACGAGTTCCGGCTGTTTAACAATTACCAGAACGCGTTGCGAGCGTTTAAAAACAGCCAGAACGCGTTCTGTGCGTTCGAAGGCAGCCAGAACGCGATGTGGCCGTTTTTTCCGGCCACTGAGCGTTTTCGGTCTTCGGGCCTAACATATATATGGCACAATTATTGATGAGATGAGGAACTGTTTCTTCTGCATATCCACATTCTTAACTTGCGCTTGGAACTGAGTTCCATCTGAATAGCATGCTATTAGTACGACCATGACCTCTTCTCGAACGATTAACAATTGTCCAAATTTTTCTTGGAAGATCAAAACCTAGAATTTTTTCAGATGGATAAAAAATGATATTTTCATTAAACATTTCATAAGAGTTCCACTCAATCTTCTATAATTCGTTATCGCTTATGTTTATATTGAAGAATGTACCTATTATACCAGAATGGTTTACGTGACTTCAATCTTGGAATTTTATTTTGTGAAATGTATGAGGTAATTGGAAATAAATTAGGAAAAGAATGATATTTCTTCCAAGAATTCAGAGCTGCAGTCTGTCTGCGAATATGGGGAGGGACAATGTTTTACAATACTGGTAACCAATGAACCGGTGTAGATCCTATGGTGCCAGTACTTATTCTCATGGATGTATTTAATTGTGCATCGATTTTATGTGTATGTGCACTATTAAACCAAACAGAGCAACAATACTCAGTTGATGACGAGATATTGTTGATGATGGAGCTCGTGATTGAATGATTGTTTGGGCTATTACCATCATCTATTGTGGATGCAATGTTTTTCGACGTTTCGATAGACATCTTCTATCTTTATCAAGGAGGAAAAGTAAAATTATCAATTTTGAAAATTATCAATTTTCAAAAAGTCAATATTGACAGAAGTCATGAAAGAAAATGAACGATGTTATATACTCATCTGTGATATGATGATTTTTTTAAGTTGGATCGATCTATCGGCGTCCAATTTTCTGGCATATCTATAGATGGAGCACTTATGGAATCAGGTGTTATTTCAATAAATGCTGCTTCTTTGATTTTTCTTCTTGCAAGTTGTTCTTCTTTGGATATTATTGATGCTTCATCCCACTTTATACGATGATTCTCATCTACAGCATGTTGGACCAACCTGGATTTGTCGCTGTCTAGTACTCGTAGCGTAGAAGCGTAGAGGGAGTTTATTTTCTCCGATGTAAGATCTTCCGCACTCGCAAGGTAATTCATATATGCAGTTCTTTGTCCTTTGTGTCTCATTATTTGGCTCAACTTTTGTATGTTTAGCTCTGATAGTGTCTTGAGTTTTGAATGCAGTCGTTATGTTGTATCTATTTCCAATTCTTCTCATTTTCTCCGACAAACCTTTTACATATGGAATTACGGTTTTAATGGTCTGATTTATATATGTTGGTTCAGGTTGACTTTCTCTTGTTCGTCTAGCTTTTTTAATATCTTTTTGGGGTAGCCATTGTTTCTAAGAGTTTTCGAGATGTTATTTATTTCTTCATTTTGGTCTTCTTCAGTGCAACAAATATTTATTGCTCTATCAAATAAACATTTTGCTACTCCCAATTTAGTGTTTAGTTGGTGGTTTGAATCGAAATGTATTGTCCTGTGTTCGTTGGCTTTTTATACACAGTGGTTCTTGGGATTCCATTTTGTTTATGTACGAGTACATCTTAGAATGGAAGTTGTCTGTCTTTCTCCATATATAATATTAAAAAAAGCTAGACGAACAAGAGAAAGTCAACCTATATCTATAGTATTTTGGATTGAAATTATGTTCGATAGGAGAATAATTGAAAGTTACAGTTAATTTTCTATATTTTTCATGATTATTCAGATGGAAACAAGATACCTCCGTTTTGTTGGGATTAGGACATAATCGCCACTCAATGAAATAATTCTTTGAAAAGGTATGTACTTATATGCAATATATAGTATTATACTCAAACTTCATTAGCGCTATCAAAATTCTAATATTTTATTTAATTATACCCAAAAAAAAAATCACGATCACACTTTCTCTATATACAGAAAAGAGATCTACCTTCCCTTGAAACAATTTCAAAAGTCGAAGTTGCTGACGATCACGATATAAATATTCGTTCCTGTTTGAAAACGGATCGTTAGTTGTGGTATTGAATACTAAAATTCGTCTGATACTTTTTCTCGCATCGTGAATTTCAATGATTTCATCCACATACATATTGTTACTCCCTGTTAGTACTTCTTCAATGTTATCAATGACAGCAGATGAACGGATGGGAAAAGTGTGAGCGCAAACAACCCTCCTTATCCGTCCCTAATCTAATTTCGCCCAACATGTTACGCAGCCATAACTCAAACCAACAAATCATCGGGACTCCGATACAGAAGCAGATAGATATTTCGAACGAGTTTCACATAACAATGGAAGAGACCCACCATAGAAGGGCAAGCATATTTTCGATTCAGCCTCAATATATCATAGACTTGATTGAATCCAATAGCATAAAATATCGTTTATACATCGCGCTACGAGGCTTATAGCATTCGGATTGCATAGTAGGAGGGACACGCGATGCTGTTATATCCGGATACGGACGGACAAATAGCTCAAAAATGCCTCGGTCTGCTCTATCCGATGTAATGAGAGGCTGTTCGGCGATGTGGAAAATGAACTTCCGGAGTTTTCCAGATTTGATGTACGGTACAATAAATACGTTGCACATGTATACGGAGGGTATTATGTCATTCTCGTTGTCTATCTGCGGTTTTGTATTTTCGGTGCCACGAATCATGTTAACAGTTCTTTTTTACGATATAGAAACACTGGATGATATGTCCTCTCAACTTTCAAAAGAAAACGTTGAATACGTTTCTTTTCGAGAGTGCATCATTGCTTGGGATTATTCTAGTGAAATAATCCTAACCACAATAGAGTATGACATTAGGAACTATTGGAGTGAATAGACATGGCTGACCAACTGAATTGATGTGAATTCTACATTTTCAGGGTAAGCAGAGTTGGGTAATCCTTGAAGCTCTACTCCTGAATCGTTAGACTTGAAAGAAAAATATTGAAATATTGAAATATTGAAAATTATTATGAATAAGACTCCGTTTCTCAATTTTTTTTGCACCCTTGTTCTAGTAAAAAACCGTGCTCTTGTTTTACCAAATATCTGTTATTCTCGAAAATTAAGCTGATCGTGGTCTCAATGGATTGGATTTTGACTTTTCGATGAAGAAATTTTCCCCTTAAAACTTGAGGATGTTCGTCCGTATACTCTTTATCTTCCGAAAGAGATAAGCTAGAGCTTTCATATTTTCAGAATAGGTTGACTATTCAGTAAAGTTCGTAACTGGGCCATATCCTTCCAATATTTGAGGAGTTATAGACATCTAAAATTTGGTTCCCTCCTAGAATAACCAGCGGATCAAGTTTCAACATAAATGATATTTAAACGAGTTGAAAACACTATGCTTGCAAAATTTCGCTGATATCAACTCGGCTGACAATTCTTGAAGAATTCTCGAAAACAAATTATTCAATACTTCCTATTTCATGAAATAACTGATGTATTCAAACAGAAATTGGTGCATACATATGTATGTACATGGAAGATTTTGATGTCTTACATAAACTCAAATTTCATTGTTATACCCTTCATTCACAAGAAGATCGAGTTATTCTTACATCTTCTTATAGGTTAAAGATTAAAGAACTTGAATTTTATGGTAATTAGAATCACTGATAATCTCGTTCCGTGTCGATTCTCAGCTCATTGAAGCTTTCGGGAGGCAGTCCGAATCGAAACTTCTGGAAATTGTATAAAACATATAGAAAAATACCCAAATTATTCGTATGAAAATATGAATTTTTCATAAAATCGAAAAAGATAAATAATGAAAAGCTCGTCAGAAATTTCAATTCTCGATGCTTTGACTGATAATAATTCGATCGATATCGGTCGGACTTAGTTTCAGTTGGTAGAAAATTACTCGAAATGAATCATTTTACCGTAGAAAGCCACAAGACAAATTCGTGTTCTATAAGAATTTGGTGTCATGCTCGTCAAAGTCATTCAGATTTCGTAGAAGTAGCGCTTTTGTGTAATTTGGATTTGTAATTTAGGATCGGAAGATTTATGCCTACTTATGCGTTTCGTCCTGGCGCACACATTTGGACTCATCAGTATGGCTTGTGTGCGCCATGCCATAGACGCAGGGGTTTAGAAGTTTGAGGGAGCCGCCGGGAGTTGAACCCGGCACCTAGTCGGTGTGAAACTTGAGCGCTTACCTCTAGGCCACCGAAGCGCTGTGATTGAGCGCGGGGGCTATATGAAGTGCCGCCAAGTGATCCCTACACACTCCCCTGCCAGTGACGGAGTGCCGCTACAGTAATATATATATATATATAAAGATATATATAGGTATATATTTATAGAGGAGTGTAATTCACAATCGCAATAATCAAGAAAGAATAGGTTAAGGGTTTCTTCGACCTTTTCTCAATTGGGTTAAGGTACTTAATTGTTCCTGGAGATGTGCCATATATTATTCGATCTTTCAACAGCCATTCAAAAATCCAACACTAACAATTCAAGTAACATCTATGAGTTTTTGCTCACATTGGATAAAAGAGGATAGGATAAAGATCCGGTAGAAAAACAAAGATTTTGTTTGGATCTGACATTTTATTTTGATCAGCCTGCAGGTTCCGTTATTTGAAGATGTAAAGAAAAAAAAGTATATGACAATCTGTATAATTTGTGTTTATGGTGACTCGAATTGTATAACCTAAAATTTGTTTGATGATTGACATTTCATTGTTGAAATTTTTTTTATATTGAGACTTATATTGGAAAATTTGGATAGCTCACTTACATGATTGAATGTTCTGGACATGTGGCCGATTCTGAAGAATTACATACTGTTGTGAGTAAAAATGGAAAAATTGAATTTTGTTTGACAGTTTTAATAAAACTGTTTAATTCATTTTTAGTGTGCTCCTGAAGAAATAAAGAGCCTTTAACAAACATGTGATATCTGTGTCTTATAACCTTGACCTTAAATGTGGAAAGGCACTGACGTGTGGTCCGGAGTTTTTGCGCTCTTGTTCTAGAGTCGTCTTCTGTTCTCTAGAAAAGTGTGATACTAATAAAACCTCCACGATGAATGAACCAATTTATTAGTCAGTTAATAAAGTTTTTATGTCCGCATCTCGATTTTAAGATTCGTTAATTTCAGGTCGACATGCAAGAAATGTGAACGGGACAGCTAATGGTGATTTTAGTATCGGTGAGTATACGAATTCACACATAAATGAATAATGTTCTATCTGATATTAAGAATCTTTCCTTCCTAATCCTGGAACATTTTTGGTTTCTACGCAATAAAATAATATTTGGTGTAATCTTCAAATCCCTTTTTTCATAGCTAAAATGCATATTATAAACAGAGCTGTGACAAAGCATTGTGCTTAGTGCTCGTGAAAGCACTCTAAGCACTTTAGTGCTTCCGAGCACTGTGCTCGCGAGCACTTTTCAAAGGCTAGTGCTTAGTGTTTGTTTTTCGGAGCACTCTGGCGAAAATCTTAGTGCTTAGTAATCCGCTAAGCACTAAGCCTTTCCGAATTCTTGAAGTAGGGTCAATATAAGCAGGTACGGTATTTGATTTTTTTATGTGAGCAAAGATAATATGATCGTTTTGAATTCATATTCAGTATTTCTTCTTCTCCGTTCCTTTCATTATTTCTGTCAATTCTACGTGGAAATAGGGGAATACTCTAGAAAACCGTTCACTCAAAATGAGAAGAAACTTCCACAAGACTGTGGCTTCGAAAAAATACAGCAGATAAACTGGAATTCGTTATATCGATAGCTAAATCCGACTTTCATTAATTGTAATTTATTTTTCTTTGGGGCTGTTCAGAACGCCGAAACCAATAAAAATCGTCAATTAATAATGAAAACTTTATAAATTGAAATAATTCCAATCCATTCAATAAACATGATAAGAAAAAACAAGGAAGCTGAAAAAGTAATATTTTAAAATGATTCAGTATTCAAATAATTCATATTGATTAATATTCTGGGAATTATTGCGAAAACCTCGGCGAAAACCCAATTTCAGAACCTCGTCACTGCTGAACTACTCGATAGATTTGGCCAAATAACGAACCCAACCGAGATATTTAGAAAATTAACCTATTCTGAAAATTTGAGAAGCCTAGGTAATCTCCTTCGAAAGATAGAGAGTATACGGCTGTACGACTTCAAGTTTCACAAAGGATTCTTCATCAGGAAGTCGAACCCAATAGATTGAGACCATTTTCGGCTCAATATTCGAAAAATTACAGACATTTCAAGCTATAGCTCACTGTTCCACTAGGGACAAGCTCGCAAATAACTTCGAATTCTTCTCGAGATTTTACGCCACGATTATAAAATTTCAAGATATGTGGGATATAAACAACCTTCATATATGCCCAAATTTTTGTTTAGTTATGACGAATATCTAATAAGATAATGAGTATTGAAAAAACCGTTTTTGGAAATTTAAAAAAAATTTCTATCTTGAAGATTCTCAGGAAATAAGACACACTCATTTCTTTTAACGTTATCCAAACATTTTAAGAGTTCGAAATTGATCGAATGGATATTCTAGAAATTATTGCGAAAACCAAATTCCAGATGCTCATAACTGCTGAACTATCCGACGGATTTGGCCCAATTACGAACTTGATCGAGATATTTGAGATATTTTGACAATCAACATATTGTGTAAATATGAAAACTCAAGGTCATCTCCTTCGGAAGATAGAGAGTAAACGGCAGAGTACTCAAGTTTGAGCACGGCTTCTTTAACAGGAAGTCGAACCCAATCCTCAATTGAGACCATTTTCAAAAATTACAAGCGTTTTGGCTAAACCATAGCATGCTGGTCCACTTGGAATAAGTGCGCAAAAAGAATCATTGTCTCAATACTAAACATGCAAATTTTAACCTGATCCCTTTTCTAAAAACGACTACAAAATAGGCCATCCCCGTGAATCGCCCTGTCTATGCTTGATAAGGAAAATATAAATATATACACCTAATTTTTTTCAGTACCTTTTGGTGCGCTTATTCCTAGTGGAACAGCGTGCTATCGTTTTGCCAAAGGTCTGTAATTGTCATAATGAATGAATATTGAGCCGAAAATGAAACTAATTCTGTGGGTTCATTTTTATGACAAACATGTCTAAAATACTGGTGTGTGCAGTTGTCATATTTTGAATGGAAATGTCATTATGAATTTTGCGACAAGAGGACTATTTTTTTCCCAAATGTCTGTAATTTCTGAATATCGAGCTGAAAATGATCGCCATCGGTTGGATTTGACTCGTGATGAAGAAACGGTGGTCCAATTTGAAAATGTTTGGCTGAATATTCTCTATCTTCCGAAAGAGATGAGATAGAGATTCCATATTAATAGAATTAGTTTATTATCCAAATTATCCAAACTACAACAACTTATATATGGTATAAAAATGTGGAAAGAATGCCAGATCGAAGAATTTGCTGAACTGTAAGTTCACTCAACTTTAGAACAAGCGCGTAAAAGCTCCTGATCTCACGTCAGTGCTTTCCACATTTTGTCAGTAATGTGTTCTCGCTTATAAAATAATTGGTCCTCGATTATTAATTCAACTTTATGCATTGATTAGGAACAGCCATTCAGATTCAGATCGACGAATAAGATTAACTAGTACCAGAATGTAAATTCAAAGCGATATGTCGCTATAAAATCTATTGGGACGCCACGCTTATAACCGATAGAGGAGTGGCACATAACAGACCTGACGTCGCCATCTTCGACAAGGAAAAGGAAACATGCCTGCTGCTGGATTTCACTGTGCCAGCGGATGACAACTTGGCAAAGGCGTACTCTGAGAAAGTCAGCAAATACTCTGAACTGGCCTTCCAACTTCGTGAAGTGCACAGACTGAAGTCTGTAAGTGTACTACCGTTGATTATCTCGGTGAATGGGCTGATTGAAAGACACTTACCTGAGAACACTCGGAGACTCTGCCTGGATCAGCATGTTATATCTAGCTCACAGAAACAGATAATCTTGAGCACAACGAGAATTGTCAGAAAATTTCTCCAGGGCCCATAGCGGCGGTGCACGCCTTGATCCTTGATCCGGTGTGCACTGTTTCTTACCCGCTCGTAACGCGGTGATTTAAAAAAAAAATATATATATATATATTTATAGTGGAGTGTAATTCACAATCGCAATAATCAAGAAAGAATAGGTTAGGGTTTCTTCGACCTTTTCTCAATTGGGTTAAGGTACTAAGTTGTTCCTGGAGATGTGCCATATATTATTCGATCTTTCAACAGCCATTCAAAAATCCAACACTAACAATTCAAGTAACATCTATGAGTTTTTGCTCATATTGGATAAAAGAGGATAGGATAAAGATCCGGTAGAAAAACAACGATTTTGTTTGGTTCTGACATTTTATTTTGATCAGCCTGCAGTTTCCGTTATTTGAAGATGTAAAGAAAAACAAAGTATATGACAATGTGTATAATTTGTGTTTATGGTGACTCGAATTGTATAACCTAAAATTTGTTTGATGATTGACATTTCATTGTTGAAATTTTTTTTATATTGCGACTTATATTGAAAAATTTGGATAGCTCACTTACATGATTGAAAGTTCTGGACATGTGGCCGATTCTGAAGAACTACATACTGTTGTAAGTAAATATGGGAAAAATGATTTTGTTTGACAGTTTTAATAAAACTGTTTAATTCATTTTTAGTGTGCTCCTGAAGAAATAAAGAGCCTTTAACGAACATGTGATATCTGTGTCTTATAACCTTGACCTTAAATGTGGAAAGACACTGACGTGTGGTCTGGAGTTTTGCGCTCTTGTTCTAGAGTCGTTTTCTGTTCTCTAGAAAAGTGTGATACTAATAAAGCCTCCACGATGAATGACAATTTATTAGTCAGTTAATAAAGTTTTTAGTCCGCATCTCGATTTTAAGATTCGTTAATTTCAGGTCGACATGCAAGAAATGTAGGACAGCTGGTGTGCTCACACATAAATAAATGAGTTCTATCAATCTTTCCTTCCTTTGGAACGGTGCAATAAAATAATATTTGGTGTAATCTTCAAATCCCATTGCTGAAATGATTATAAACTTAATTTCAATTATGCAATATATTTTATTTACAACTCAGGCATTTGTGGGAAATTGGGAGAATTGAAAGGACTTCTTTCTGTCAACAATGTATATACGATTGTGAGATTACGGATTCATCGTAAAGTTATTCTACCAGAAATTCAGGAAACCAAATTTCAGTTGCTACTAACTGCTGAACTATTAGACAGTATTGGCCCGAAAACGAACTTGATCGAGATATTTGGACAGTTATTCTTTTCTGAAGAAAGGAAAGCTGATTTCCTTCACGACATAAGAAGACCGTACATACTAAGATCTGATCAAGGCTTTTTCATTAGTGAAACGAACCCAATTGACTGAGACCATTTTCAACTCGATATTCGAAAATACCACATATTCTTAAGTATTAAGGAGATATAAATTCCACTGAAGGCGCTCTAAAATAATGATATTTTGAATGAAGTTTCAATGTCTCATTACGAAAGTGTGAAAATTATCATGTAGGAGTATGGAAATGCATCAATTAAATTCGGACCATTTGTATCTTTGAGTATAATTCTAGAAAAAGACTGTGTGAGCACAAGAACTTTTGCGCAATTGTTCTGGAGACTTTTTCCTGAGTCTGAACTGTGGGAGACAAAGAATACGAATGTTTACAGGATAATATCTATAATCAGAGAACCAATAATTTATGAATGATCAATAATCATTCTCACAGTTCTTCTTCGATTCCATTTCAGCCACCATTCACTAAAAACTGTAATACATCATCTTAGTATATATCCTCCAGGCAGGCTCGAATCATGCCTTTTAATGAAATTTCATTTGTTTACATGAATCTTGACAACAGATATTTTATTTATCATGAAGAAAGCATTTTCATAGAAATTATCATTATTTTTCAAAGCTTCAGAGAAATGTCTATAAAAATTTATATTCAATGTAAAAGAAAAGAGTTTTAATAATTTATCTTTCATAAAAACTCGAAAATACATCCGTTTTTCAGTTTATTTTGAGAACTTCTATTAATTCCTCATATTGACGCAAATAATTCTATATCTTCTGCTAATAGAAGAATAGAATAGAATAGAATAGAATGTGAAGGATAACAGTATTCTCTATATACAGGGTGTCTCAAGTTCGAGTGCCTATTAGACGTTTCTGGAGAACTAGACATATTTGAAATCTGAAAATTAGGATTATTATTTTGTTCGCCGTTTTGTACAGAGCTAAAATATTTTCGAAGCCCAAAAACTTCCGGTTATACAGGGAGTGAAAATAAATTCGACAAAAAAATTTTTTTTCAAGTTTTCCATTCCTGGTATGATCGAGTACTCAATAGTGAATATATTTCTGTTAAAACCATTGTATTAAATCGAATAGTTTTCAAAATATCTAAAGAAAACAGGAAAAAAAGTCAAATATGTTCAGTCAGTTATATGTTCATTATTCTTATTTTAAATATCCTGAGCATAAACCGTTTTTACAACATCGAAAAGAAAGGATGTGAAAAGGTCATGCATCTTTTGGATTTCAAAAATATCATCACAGGGTGTTTCAAATTTTGTGTTAAAAATTGTGAACTTAAAAAATTGTGAACCCTATTTTTTTTTTTATAATTGTGTTGGATTGGCAAAAATAATGATAGTTTTCTCACAAGATTATGTTCCTAAATTCAATAATTTCAGAGTTATTTGAGATATTCTGGATTTATGTAGTTCGTAGTGTCAGTTGAATGTCAAATATAAACGTGGCTATCCTAGATCTAATTGTTTACACATTAAATGCAAAACCGCCATAGAAAAATATTAAATCGGCAATATTTCGAAAATTTCAAATTTTGGGTATAGATAACCTCATACAAAGTTACCTTCATTTTTGATGATTAATGCTACAAAATAATAAAAATGGGGGGTTTCCATTTGAAAAAATCAAGTTTTGTCAGTTTTCTCAATCTCATTCTAGATCTTTTTTTTGAACACTCTGTATGATTATTTGTCCAAGTATTATACAAAATCTATTGAAGTAGTCCTTTTCAACAAGACATCTAACCCAAAGTAAGTAAAGGGCTTCCTTATAGGAACAATTGATAATTAAATTAAGGCTTGCAATCGTAATTTTTGACATAAAAACATGAATATGTCAAAAACGCTGAGACTTAGGGATACGACATGATACATGAAATCTGCCTAGAATATTAAGTAGAACCCAAAAATGTAATAATATATAGGGTATCCCATTTAAAATAAGCGACTTAGGGTCTATTTCCGGTATAACCGGAAGTGCCCAATAGATGAAAATATTTTAGCTCCATAGGTCCCAAGACATCTGGCAAGATCCCAAAATTTCAAATTTTTCCTACATTTAGTTTCTGAGATATCGATCGATGCAGTTCGTCGTGGTTCACCCTGTATATTCCATGGATTTCAAAGTTCTCACGTATCATTTCTAACCTTTTTTTCACGACTTGCAGACCCTATAATGAGATAAGATTTCAAATTGGAGATCTCCAAATCAAACAAAGATATTCCAATTAATATTATATATTATCATATAAAATATTGATAACCTCTAATTCACTGTGATGAAAGTTGTCAAACGAAAGAAACAACTATTATACGTCAACAGACGGAAAAAAGAAAACAACAAATGAAATTATCATGACTTCAGCTTCTCGTTGATTGGTCTGGAATTTCCGAGCCTTGGAGAGAATTGTAGTGTATGCTCCAATTTTCAGATGCTCATATCTAGTGAACTCTTCGGCGGATCTTGCCTTATAACGAACTTAACCGGGATATATGGACAATTAATCTACCCTTTCATATTCTCAAATAGAAAGTATATTGCCGAACGGTTGGACATACTAAAATTTTACCACGGATTCTTTCTCAGGAACCCAATCGGTTGAGACCATTTTCGGCCTGATATTTGAAAATTACAGACGTTTGGGTAAATCAATAGCACGGTCCTCTACAAGTTGACTAAACTAGGAACAAGCGAACAAAAAGAGCCCAAATAAAGTCTGTTCATGGATTAATCCGATCCATGATTATCTTGAAAATGATTTTGGTGATGTAGGAGAGAAAATATAAGAAAAAAACTGAAAAGAAATGTCTACACTGATTATCTCGAAAAGTTTCGTTGTATCCCAACAGGAATCGGTGCATGTATGCAAATCGTAAAGAAAAGCCACGAAATTGGGGGTCATAGAAGAACATTAAATAGGTTTACTGAAGAATTGAAGGATATATTAGTGCTTGTTTGAGTTTTTTGAAGTAGTCATATGTTGACAAGTTTTACAAAAAGAAACTTGCATGAGAAGGGTTAATATAGATTCTCCTATTCCGCCTCTGATTTAAATTGATTCCATTCAATATTCTGATTAAATCCGTGTCCTAGAAAACTAACCATTTTTTTTCTATTCACTTCTCCCTCATGAGTTCCGGGGTACATTTTCTGAAACGATCGTCTACACAATCGTCCTTTTCTATTCAAGGCAAAGTCGAAATGAAATTTCATAAGGAACAAGTGTGAACGCCACTGCTAGTTCGGGGTCACCATTGTGTATTCAGCGCGCCTTCGTCTACATTAGGCTATTCTCATATAAAACTCCTGCCTTAATCCCGTTTCCTTTTTTATGAGATATATAAAAGGGTTGCATAAAAGAAAGTTACCTTTTCTCATACTGCTTCAAGTTGGTGTACGTGTAAGGTATCATTCAGCTGCTGCGAATTTTTACCTATAATATTGAGGCATGAAGAGATTCATTCCGAAATCTTCTGCCTTTAATGATATTCCACTTCTAATGAGTTCTTCGCGTCACTATCTGCAGTGAAACAGTGACCTCCCAAGTAGCATTTTTTATTTTATAAAAGTGCGAATACACTCTTCGACACTGCCTTATAAAATTCAAAGTTATATAATGTAGATACAATAAATTTTCCCTGTCCCCTATATATCCTTTATTGGCCTTAAATTATATAATTTATAACTTCCCTATAAGTGTCGACAAAGACTTATGGTTTTTCCGATAACCATTTGAACACTTTCTGTTGTTGTTTCAATTACCTTTCTGGATGAAAGCGCGCATGCACAACTTTGTCGTATTGTTTCACTCTAATTCAACGTCAAGTATTATTCATCTGTTGGTTTATTGGTTAGTTGAATTCAGAAACAACCCAATAACATTAAATATGAAGTTGAAGATACGTAGTTGGTTTTATTGAACGCTTACAAGTTACATTTTTATAAGTGCGAAAAAAATCTTGAAGGTAAATGAGCAAACACTTGCAATTTTTTCTACACTGTATGAAATCGAATTTTACCACCGAAGAACACGTGCGCCCTCGATATACAAAAGTTTTGAATTTTTCATTGAATAATATACAAATCAATTTCAATTATTTTTCTCTAAATGTAACAATTTTTCAATACAAACAGTGAGTTTTGAATAATATTATCTTGAAATTAACAAAAAATTCATTTTCAATCCAAATTCAACTTTTTTTCTTTGTTCTAAATTTTTCACAAAGCTGAAAAAACGAAATTCGATTACAATATGGCCGGGTCGGATATTTAGTCATGGTCAACACTTGAACTCATATAAATTATTTCACTTCTCTAATGTAAATACACTGCCTTTTTGTACTATAATAATTTTGAAATATTCATAAGCACTAATTTAAGTGATAAAAATTACTGAATAAAAAAAAGTAAGAGCTTTATAAACTTAGTGATTTACACCACCACCATCCCTGTATTATAACTGATGGTAACTCAAAACACCTTGAAAAGACCAGTATTTCTCACGCATGTGAATTAATCCGAATGCGTGGGAACTACTGGTCATTTGAAGGTGTCGCTCTCTGAATGAAAAAATAACCTAATATTCTTGTCGCAAGTTTTCACTCAATATATTGTGTACTATTTTCAATAATTGTGTTTAGGTGTGGGCATGTCTTTCAAAATAGTTCAAACCGAAGAACCAGGAAGAGATATTCCTTCTCTTACAATTGTTCCTTAAGCTAGGGAACAAAACGGCATCCTTTATTGGCCCAAATCAAGGAATGCTATGAGTGCAGTACGAAATCCGTTTTCAAAGACTGTAAACAGTATCCTTGTATTAAAAAGAGAGACAAATTTTTGTTATACAAGGCTGCAGAAGAAGAAATATCTGCAATGCTGCAATATATGGATATAGATCATTCAACGAATTTTCCTGGAAAAAGGATTCAGTGTAGAGAATTTAAATCACCTTGCAGAAAAATTTGATAATAGATATAATATAAATGAATAATATCAATAAGGACCTAAAGACATTTCTTTCCCGATTGTTGGGTGTAAATTTAATAATTTTTATAGGTTATTCTGCAAACTATGAAAATGAAATGATGTCAAACACTTTCAAGTAGTTATGAAATTGTATTTAAAAACACCTTTTTATTACTTATTCTCATCTTGATTTATAAGGGTACTCAGTTATTGGACATACATGATATTTATGTATATAAAAGACTCGATAAAAACTTGAAAGCACTGAACACTATCGGTTACATTACGAAGTTGCAAACACTTCTATAGAATGCCCCATTTAAAACTGTTTTATCACCTTTCTTCTGATGATTCATAGATGGGTTCCTGTCACTTTTATAAACCCATATTATGAACCTTTCGGTACTATAACCTGTAGTTTTTATGAACAGTGGGAAATCTATAGTTTATAGAAACTTTTGGGAATCAATAATTTTCGCAACTCTTATATGAACTAAAACACCTCAGGTACTTAGCACCTCTATTATGAATCACTAATAACACTAATTTCAAATTTATAAATCTTCAGGTTACCAAAAATGTTACTAGGGCTATTGCTTTGCAAATGCATGTTACTTTAGAATATCGATACGAGAATGGCCTCAAATGATGGAGTTCGACACTCTAAAGAAGAATTCATGGTCAAATTTGAGTGTTTTCAGCTATCGGTCTCTCGTCGATTTGGTAGACAGTCCTCCAGTCGATCGATCTCGGTGTTAAGAGTTTGGGCATCACTCAAAAGTAAATGCTGCGCATTGATTTGACGCCGTTTCTTTAGAACATCATAATGAATAGAATAGAATTCAATAGTTTTTTATTAATCCATTCAGACACAATACAGTGTATAGGACAAGTCAAAATATACATAACATAGAGAGGAAATGAAATTAAAAATCATTAAATGCATTAATCATTAAGATATTCATTAATACTATAATAACATTTACTTAAAAGTAAAGATTTTATTTTCTTACCAAAAGCAGACAACTTCAGTGATTTAATTGAATCGGGAAGATGATTATACAAAATAATACTTTATATTTAGCTGATGTCTCATATTTCATTGTTCTATGTTTATGTACAATAAAAGTTCTAGTATTCCTTGTATCATAGTTGTGAGCGCTGGAAAGCTTAGGAGTATACGCTTCATTCTTTTTAATGAATAAGAGACATTTGTATAAATATATACAAGGAGCTGTTGAAATCTCATGTTTTACAAATACAGTCCTACAAGATGTTAGTGGACTGAGACGTAATATCATTCGAATGATGCGTTTCTGTGCTACAAATACCCTCATAAGATCCCCAGCGCAACCCCAGATCAGAACATTATATGCTATGTGGCTAAAAACCAAGCTGTAGTAAACATTCAGGACAGCAGTTAGAGGAAGAGAATCCCTAATACGACGAATTGCATAATATGAAGAACTGAGCTTCCTGCTGATATGTGATATCATGGTTCAACAATTAAACCCGGAAGACTATCCCAGATGAAATACAGTAAAACGATGGGAATTTTGCGGAAAAGTGAAGGTGGTGTTTCGAGCAAAATCATCATAAGCGACGAATCGCATTTTCACCTTGATGGTACTGTAAACAAACAAAATAGTCGTTTCTGGAACGAAAAATAGCCAAAGCAATATCGCGAAAATCCTCTCCATGACAAAGAGTATCAGTTTGGGCCGGAATATGTGCGAATTGCATCATTGAGTTGTTTTTCGAAGATGGTGATGGCGAAGCTATTTCGGTGATTCGTAATCGTTATGTAGCACTTTTTTTCGTGAAGAGGTCCAGAACAATTGTATGGAAGTTAGCTTCTTTCAACAAGGCGGTGCTACGGCACATTAAACTCATTATATAATAGCTTTGATGAATACTTTTGACAAATAAATTTGAAAAACATTAGTTGCTGAGGACTCTATCGTATTTTATTCACAATACAAACCAAACAGATTTGGCATTGTAATGATATTATTATTGGCTGAAAGTGGAAAAACCACAAAGTCATGACAACGTTGGATTTACGATGTTTTTTTTTTTTTTTGAAGAACCACGGCTGAAAATTTTAGTGCATGAGTGAGATAATCTGCAAAAATCAGTAAAGCGTTGGTACGCAAGTTTATACTTTGCTCTGGATTTCCTTGGAAGTATATTGAGTGAAACCGATTTCGCGGCTTCTTCTTGTTCAGGAATTGTACAAAGTTGCATATAATCGCTGATCTGATATATTGTACTTATTACACATTTATGAGGTGAAAATCCCTTTCAATTAATAAAAGAAACAAGTATTTTGTCTAATTTTCACTTTATCGATCTCACGACACGATCAGTTTCGGTTGTCAAAATATCGTCAGGTGCTAGGTACAAACTGAAATATTTTTCTGTTTTTAACCTATGGGATAATTGAAAGTGGTGAATGGCTCATTTCTAATTGAATATTTAGTGATAACATATTGCTGTTCTTGTACAGATTTGTACTGACGTGAAAACAGCCGAGTAAAATAGCCGAGTACAGAATTTTTCGTACACCACTGGAATATTGGCCTGATAGCGATGCAAACAATTATGATTCGCCGAGATAATTTGAGATTTTTCTATTTTCACGTTGGAATCTCGATATGGTACGTTCTCTACTACGATGGCCCATGATAAATCCATCACCAGCACTCATTCCACAGCACCCCCAGGTCGAATATGCTGAATGACGAATAAGTTTTCAATAAAAAAATTCTTATCTGGCAAACTAGACATAGGATTGATGTCAAATTTGGCACTAGCGTCCAGGATGATAAACAGATGATTACTCCATATGCCACTTTTACTTGCACTCCCCAGGGGCGTCAGTAGGTACTTGGTCTGATTTTTAAAAATTTATGAAAAATCATACATGAGAATGCCATCAAAATCCTGCAGAATTATCTACATGTCGACAAATAAGTAATTCAGTAGTTATCTCTGACTTGCAACCCCATAGGGGGCTAAAATATCGGCTTAATCATTATTCAAGCAGATTCGAACATCTCGAGAACTAGACATAGAATCGACACGAAATTCGGTATTTGTTCTTCTTTCTATATGCACAAAATAACTTTGTGGCTCACTTCCACTTGCACCCCCTGGGGGGGGGGGGCTAGCCGAGTTCCATCCGGGTTTTCTGTGAGTAATTCATACCTAGGAATGTAGACATAGGATTGGGGTCAGATTTCACAGTAACAACCAGAAGCATCAACTTATTATTTTTGCATTTGCCACATTTACTTGCACCCCCCTGGGGGGTCAGTAGGTACTCGGCCTGATTTTTGAAAATTCATAAAAAATCAACCATACATGAGAATGTAATCAAGCTCCTGCAGAATTATCTACATGTCGACAAACAAAATAATTCAGTAGTTATCTCTGACTTGCAATCCCATAGGGGGCTAAAATATCGGCTTAATCATTATTCAAGCAGATACGAATATCTCGAGAACTAGTCATAGAATCGACAGAAATTCGGTATTTATTCTTCACTCTATATACACAAGATAACTCAGTGACTCACTTTCCCTTGCACCCCCTGGGGGGGGCTAGCCGAATTCCAGCCGAGTTTTCTGTGAGTATTTCATATCTGGGAAACTAGTCATAGGATTGAAGTCAAATTTCACAATGACATCCAGAAGCATCAACTCATAATTTCTGCATATGCCATATTCACTTGCACCCCCAGGGGGGTCAGTAGGTGCTCGGTCTGATTTTTAAAAATTCATAAAAAATCAAATATTCATGAGAATGCCATCATAGTTACGCAGAGTTATCTGTATATTGACAAAAAAATAATGCATTAGTAATCTCTCACGTGCAACCCCATGGAGGGCTAAAATATCGACTTAATGATTATTCAAGCAGATTCGAATATCTCGAAAACTAGACATAGAATCGACACGAAATTAGATATTTATTCTTCACTCTATATACAAAATATAGAGTGAAGAATAAACTTGCAATTTTGTGTCGGGGCTATGTCTTGTTCTCGAGATATCTGTGATAATTCATATCTGGGAATAATAGACATAGGATATTTTCAAATTTCACAATAACATCCAGTCAGAGATAACTCATAATTTATAATTTTTGTCAATATTTGATATTTTCTCGAGATATTGATAGCTTGAATAATCACGTTGATATTGATTTTTATGAATTTTCAGAATAATACTGAATCATTGTTTTGTCAGTATATAGACCTCCTAGGGGATGCAAGAGAATGTGACATAGCATTGAATTGATGCTTTGATTGTTTTTTATGAATTTTCCTCAATATGTCAGGCAGGTATGAATTACTCACAGAAAACTCGGCTGAACTCAGGTTGGGGGTGCAAGTGAATAGTGGAACTGAATCAAGAGTTATTTTTTGTGTATATAAAAAGAAGAACAAATACTGGATTTCGTGTCGATTCTATGTCTAGGTCTCGAGATATTCGTATCTGCTTGAATAATCATTAATCCGTTATTTTAGCCCCGCATAGGTTTGCAAGTCAGAGATAACTACTGAATTATTTTTTTGTCGACATGTAGATAATTCTGCAGGAGTTTGATGGCATTCTCATTTATTGTTGATTTTTATGAATTTTTAAAAATCAGGCCGAGTACCTACTGACCCACCTGGGGTGCAAGTGAATGTGGCAAAGTAAATGTGGAAATATATTGATGTAATTATCTGTTCATCTTTCTAATTTCCCAGGACGCTCATTGCAGAAAAAGGCTTGAAATCTGCAATTCTATGTCTAGTTTGCAAGATAAGAATTTTCTTATTGAAAACTCGTTCGTCATTCGGCATATTCGACCCGGGGGTGCTGTGGAATGAGTGCTGGTGATAGATTTATCATATATATATATCATAGGCCATCGTAGTAGAGAACGTACCGTATCCGGATTCCAACGTGAAAATAGAAAAATCTCAAATTATCTCGGCGAATCAAAATTGTTCGCATCGCTATCCGGCCAATATTCCAGTGGCGTACGAAAAATTCTGTACAAAACTCGGCTATCTTACTCGGCTGTTTTCAAATCATTCAGATTTGTCACTTTCATCGTTTCCAGCAAATTATATTTTCGGCCTTTCCCGCCTTTATGATCGTGATTGAATGAATTCGTTGGTAGGTTTTTCCGCGATTATGTGGAGGATATTATTCGTTTCAAGTCTTGTGTTGATAGTCAGGTTAATCAGGCTTACTCATTGGATCACCTTTGAGCCCATTCCTGTCAAATCTCTAAATGAATTATTTTGAAAATGAATACATAATAACAAATGATCTATCAAAACACAAATGAGTTTTTGATTCATATATCTTGAAGACATTACTGTAGGATTGAATGAAACAGGTAGCCAAATGAAAATATTTTCTTACTCAACTGATTAAAAACAAAAAAAAAACTTAAAACCAACGATCTCCTCTACACAATCAAGGAAAACTTACCAATAAATTCATTCATATCACTCATTTCGGAGAACTATCAATACAAATCCATCATTATTTCTTTTAATTTGATATCAAAGCAATATTTGCAGGACCACTTCTAATTTTCAATAGGAAGATAGGAAAACCAATTCGAACTCAATTTATTGGGTTCATCTGGGATGAATTTTTCTAATTATCTTCTTGAATAAATTTCAACTGTTGAAGGAAACATATTAAATATAATACGAGAGAAAACCATGTTCCGAAACTCCTGTGTTATTATTCTTCTCACACTACTTATACAATATACTCTTTTGAGTCATAATCGTTTTCAGAATGCTATTTTCTCGACGTCTTGACGTATTTTGCCGCATGGATCTTATAAATAAAAAATCGGAAGAAGGTTCTCTACAACCTACTGAAATATATTCATAGAATAAAATATGTATTATGCCATATTTTTGGAAACTATTTGAGTATGAAGTGTCCTCATAGTGCCCTTGGCACTCATGAATGAATGAAGAAAGAAGAATTGGGAATGTCGCAAAATTCAGAACTAAACATTTATCGATGACTATGTGAGTAGTAATCTCAATTTTATCGAATTATGATATTTCCTCATGGTAGTGGATCTATATGAATTTGCAACAGGTTCGTGTCAGACTTTGCCTTATCCCATATAACCAAAACATTTGAAAATCTCCTCGAAAACGAATTGGGCCCTGCTCTCTGATCATCTACACTTCCAAGTCATCTTTTCCACTCATAACGGTTCTATCATTTGAATGAAAAGTGAAAACTTCAGATGATATGGTTAAAATGATATCTGTGAAGTCATTACATCATTTGTAAGTCAACAAGACATGAATAATAGTGCTATTCAATCATAAAATGTTTTAACTAACGTCCCTAAAAATCTATGTCTAGCTTATGGAAATGAGTATTTCTAACTTTGTGGAGCCTGCGGTCACCCTATGTACATCCATTGTGGAAGTAAATAATTGATGAACTCGAAAGCTTCATCAGTGATGAGTCTGCAATCAAAATGAGGATTATTCCATATTTTAATGAGCTACTTAACGGGTAGCGAACAGAGCAAACCCGAAACAATGCTCTCGTACGGTCTTCGCGTAACAACCTACGAAAATTGATGAGAAAATATAATTTTTCACGGCTAATCTCTCCGTTAGTCTGTTCGTCTTTCAAATCTGAGCAATTCCGCATCAAAATTGAATTCATATTCCTACACTTTATCTATGATGTATTGATATATATGTGTTTGCATATATTTAGGTTCATTGGATAATAGTATGACTATTTAGTTTAGGGGTATTCGAGTGAAACTCTTCAATTCATTCCAAGCTTTAGATGTATTCAACCGTCAATCAGAGCTTCTGAAATGTAATTAGGATTGTGATTCTCGCTGTTAGTTGCTGGTCTCAATCACTAATAACTTACTGAATATGAGCTTTGATAAATGCAGCTCCTAAGCATAGCTATAAAATATTATTTCGATATTTGACAATTTCTTTACGTGAATTTATCCTTCTGCAATGTACTGGAACATCAAACAATCATTCTTTCATTGTGTTCGGATAAATTTTAATAGGTTTTGCTGAATTCATTTGTTTGATGTTTGATGAAGTGGTGAATAACATAACAGGGTGATTCCGGAGGAGACCGTCAGATTTTAGGTGAAGTATACACTAGTCAAGGCAGTTTCAAAACAATGTTTGGTTTATGGCCTTTAATGAGAGTCTATAGGGTGATTTGTCCGATTCGACCGATTTTTCTTTTATTCATAACTTTGGAATGGCTTGATCAATCTTGATGAAATTTTCAGTGTAGAACAATATGATTATCTTCTTTCGATAATTTCAACATTTTCTAAAAAATACAGGGTGGAAATTATGATAAGTTCAGATTAAGTTTGCAGGTTGAAAAAACACCCTGTACATTCCGTTTTCAAAAATTTTCTACATGCTTCAGATTCTATCATAAGTTTACATTACTGAAGCGTTTTTATTTTTTTTCGCACACATCCAGTTTTCCTAGAAAAATTTTTCAAGGATGAACAATATCGTTATTTCGCTCCAAGGCAGTGAGGATATTCTGAACTAGAATGTAAACCGGTGTCGTCCGATGATACAAAGCTCTTCCTGAGTCCTAAAGTAGTTCTTTCAAATTCGAAATTCATATTTAATCACTCATATTCTGATGAATAAAATCATTTAATCCAGAAAATATCTTTATACCTACCTTCTCAAACCAAAAAACAACTCATACAGAATAAACATTCGAAACATATCATGAACGGCAAAACTAAGGATTAACACAAAATTTACATAGAATATTCGAAATGATTTCCCCTTTTTTGAATACATATTCCAGACCTCTTTATTAAATTTCCAATTGACCTTCTAATGAGGGATTGATTTTGCTTCAAGATATTACATTCCTCGAAAATCCTCTCAACTAGGTGTTCTCTAATTTCATCCTTATAAACTCTTGTTTTCAGATATCCCCACACAAAATAGTCTAAAGAGTTCAAATCTTTGTGGCCAAGCAATAGAGCCTCCACGACCAATCCATCTGTTCGGATAATTTACATCCATTTGATTTCTCACATTCCATGCAAAGTGAGGGGGTGCTCCGTCATGCTGAAAGTACATAGAGCGGATATATACATTTTCCAATAGATTTGGTAAAATGTTTCCCAAAAAATCTAGGTAAATTTCACCACTTAATCTTTCCGCAAAAATGTGAGGGCCACCTAAATTTCCGTCTACTGTTCCAAGCCAAATATTGGCAGAAAATCTGTGTTGTGTATTATGACTCTTTTTCAAATGCGGGTTGTCTCTTGCCCACTCGTGGAAATTGTGGATATTAAAAATTCCATACTTAGTACTACGTAGAATACGAAAAATAATTCGTTGGTGACTAATAACCCAGCGACAAAATTGTAATCGTTAGGGCAGATCTTGTGGCAACAGTTCTTGCACCTTTTGGTAGAGGTATGGGTGGAATTGTTCTTTCTTCAAAGTCATGCTCATTTTGCTCTGCGAAATTCCTAATTCGGTACTAATTTGACGAGTACTAATAGACGGTTCCTCCTACACCCGTTCAACATTTTGAATCGATATTTCATTTTGAGTAGGCCTATCAATGTGCTCTGCCTTACTAGGATATTGCCCATGTTCTTCAGAATAATGGAATACTCGTCCGAAAGTACATTTATTTGGTTGACGTCGGTTGGGAAATCGCCTATGGTATTCCATTTTGGCTTTATTTGCATTTCCATTACAAAAACCATAAACAATAAATTTAGAAAGCACTGACGTGAGGTCAGATTGCATTGGCGCTCTTGTTGAGCTACTTGCGAGTAAATATTCAAACCTTAACAAATCTATAAGCTCTCTGATCGGGTGAATAATAGCCTTTTTCCGTACTATGGGACAATGTGATGCAAATATGAAAGCCTAATGAATAAACAAACCTTTATCTCAATTTGAAAATAACTTCTCATAATTTTCACCAAATTTTGTTCTATGCTTCTCCTAAAAACTTACGTCATTGCTTTTCTGAGTTTTGACAACGCCATCAAATTCTTTCTCTATGATAAAAAATTTTTTGATTAATATCACGTCTGTGCTTTTCTGAATTTTGACAACGTCATCGACATCGAATTCTACCTCTATGAATTCTATGAAAATTTTGATTGATATTACGCCAACTGACACTGATATCTAGGTTCGCAAGTTGTCAAACGAATATCGATCTGTGATGGCAAATCTTTCGATGACAAAGCTCGGACTTTATGACATTTCTATTTTTCTCTTGAGTAAATGAAAAAAATGATCATATCTTCAGAAGGGGGAAAGCTACGACAATGAAATTTGAGGATGAGTAAGATATTGGTAACCTCAAATAATATACGGATTTTTATTTAAATCTAAATGAAGTCTTAGGATATATTGAGTATTGAAAATTTTTTTTTTGGGAATTTTTTAAAAATTTTCTGGCCTGACGATTTCTGCGAAATTTTGCAAGCCGTTTTGTTTCAGCCTCCCTCAATAACATTCCAAGTATCAACTTGATCGGATGGATATTCTAGTAGTTATTGAGGAAACAAAATTTCAGATGCTCATAACTACTGAACCATCCGACGGATTTGGCCCAATAACGAACTTGACCGAGATATTTGGACAATCAACCTATTCTGAAAATATGAAAACTCTAGCTGATTCCATTTGGATGCTAGAGAGGATACGGCCGGCCGGCCAGACTCAACTTTCTCCACGAATTCTTCATCAGGGAGTCGAACCCAATCGATTGAGACCATTTTCGGCTCGATATTCCAAAATTACAGACATTGGGGCAAAATGATAGGCACTCTGTTCGGGTGAAAAAGAGCGCATACTTAATCTGAACTCATCATAATTCCTATTCTGTATTTTTGAAATAATGTTAAAATTATTGAAAGAAGATAATCATATTGTTCTACACTAAAAATTTCATCAAGATTGATCAAGCCATACCAAAGTTATGAATAAAAGAAAAACGCTCGAATCGGACAAAATCTCAATGAAGGCCCCGAACCATAAACCCAACATTGTCCGAAACTATATTGACTACTGAATACTTCACCTAAAATCTGACGGTCTCCTCCGGAATCACAATAAAAGCTTTGAACTAACAGAAATAATGACCAAACGGACTGAAAATTCTGGTGTAATGGGTTGTAATAGCAGAAAAATATTTCAGTTTGTATCTAGCAGCTGATGGTTTGACAACCGGAACCGGTCGTGCCGTAAGATCAATGAAGTGAAAATTAGACGAAATACGCGTTTTTTTTAATCATTGAGAAAGATGTTAAGAAAATAAATGAGTTATCAATACAATCTATTAGGTCAAGATTATATATCACCTCTTGAACAAGAAGAAGCCTTGAAGGCGGTTTCACTTAATTCACTTCCGATGAAATCTAGAGCGAACTATGAACTCTCATACCAACGTTTCATTGATTTTTGCAGAATAATTCATTCATGGACCTGAATTTCCATAAGAACCACGGTATTTCCAAAATATTTCATCGGAAATCCAACATGGCTATGCCAGGTTTTCTACTCTCAGCCAATAATAATATCTGGACAACGCCAAATCAGTTTGCTTGTAATGTAAATAAAGGATGCTATATTCCGTAGCAACCAATGTTTTTCAAATTTGTTTGTTGAATGTACATCAAAAATCGTCATAATGAATCGTTTTGATGCTGTTTCAGAAGACGAAATCAACGAAACTATGCTGAAAACTGAACCGCAAAACACAGTATAGTTTATAAAAAACGTCAAGAGAATTTACCTCAATTTGTGATGAAAAATATTAAATACATAATACCGCCATTCCAGTAGCCGAACTTGGGATTATGTTAGAAAATTGGGCCTACACTATGAGGAAGAAAAACGGCGAAGAACATAAAGTATGCAGTTTCAAAATTGTATCTAATGTTATAGCGAAATTGCTGATAGGAAAGTATTTTGACGATTATACTAAAAAAATTGCTATTAACAAATTGAATTTAAATCAGAGACGAAAAAAATGCCAATAAAAAAATTTTACAAGGTATCGACGGCAAATGCAAAGAATCTGCGGCTTTTTTTTTGACATAAATTGAATTGAAAACAGTTATCGACGCTTGAGACGAGATAACTCCTGAGAGCCTACAAAAAAGTACCTTTTTTATGTCTTACGAACTGACATGGAGAGGAGTAGAAAGCGCAAGGGCAGAAACAACTTTTTTCGAAAGGGAAACTGACAACGTAGGAGGAAAACAGGTATAGTCTAGTATAATCCCATCTTTTCGAAAACAACGAAAGCGGGTAATCGATAACTCGAAAACGTCACCAACAAACGAATATTTTCAATACCTTACCCTTTATTTTTATTATTTTTTTTAATTTATACAGAATACAAACAGGGGATATCCCATAAATAGTATCCACATTTAACTTTTGAAAGTGTCAACCTCAATCTAAGCATAACAAATTTGAATTGCCCAATCTTACATAAAGAAAAGGAAAAAAAACTTACAAAAAAATCATGATACATAAATCTACCACACAAGGCTTGTTTTCAGTGTTTTTTTAATTTTAACAACACTATCAGCGAACAAGTCAAAATCAATTCCAACAGGGCAGTTATTCACAGTAGTCATTGCTCTATAAAGTGGTGAATTCATGCCGCTATTAGTGCTTCTAAATGAAAGGAAAAACAGTTCTTTAGACCGCAAGTGTCTTTGAGGAGCATAAAAAGTAATTCTTTCAAGGATATTAGAGCTCAATTTGTTCGTAACAAGTTTATGCACAAAAAGTATATCACTGATCTTTCTGTTAGTCTCAAGACTGTTGAAATTGAAATGCTTGGGCCTCAACTTATAATTATCTGGATCCCTAGGCCTTAAAATGAAATTACATTTGAAACTCAATAATTTTAAAAACTTTTTCTGAACCGATTCGATTCTATCTATACAGGGTGCTCGGCACATGGACCGTCAAATTTTTTTGGGGCGTTGGTAGGGTCATTTGCTACCTTTTCAACGTTATAAACCAAAGAACATTTTAAAATAAAACTAAGTTTGTAATAGCTGTAACTTATTTTCAAATTTCAATAGGAGTGGAGATGTTTTCATACTTTCATAATTTTCTTTTTAATAAAAGGCCCACGTGTTAATTTTGTGGTATTATTTTTAACAATAAATACGTTTTTTTTTAAACACACACTCATGTAGACTTAATACAATAAAAAAAATGCATGTAAAAGCATACGCAAAAAAAGTTATGGGGCTTCGAAGGGTACATTTTGGGTAATTTAGAAAAACCTAATAAAAAAATCATACCTCCGTAACCGTAATACTAAGGACCCAGGTTCCAAAACTGAAAAGGTAGCAAATGACCCTACTAACGCCCCAAAAAAATTGACTGTCCATGTACCGAACACCCTGTATAAGTTTTATAAAATGGATTCCAAACAACTGATGTAAAATTCAACCTTACTGTTGACATATGAAAAATACAATGCCTTCAGCGCCAACTGATCTTTGAAGGGCTTACAGTGTCTCATTATAAACCCAAGCATATGATTTCCAGAAGCGAAAATAGAATTTATGAGCTTATCGAAGCAAAACCCTGTATCAAAAAGAACACCGAGATCCCTCACACTGTCCACTCTTGATAATTGGACATTATCCATATTACGTATGAATACTGTAGCGGATTCTGGACTCGCGAAAACGTCATGACTGTGCACTTTGGACCATTGATGTACAGACCATTATCTCCACAATAAGAAGAAAAAACCTCCAACTCCTTCTGCGTTTCCTGACAATCTTCTATAGAATCTATAACTCTGAAAATTATCATGTCGTCAGCAAATAACAAAAATTTACACTTTCCGAGACATTTATTCACATCATTTATGTGAACCCCCTTCCAAACAATCATGTAGATACTGGACCAAACTTACTAAATTTGTTTCACAGATCTTCCTTCAGTAAAGCCATGTTGCTCATGAATAATTAAATTCTTCACTAGGTACGCTACTCTTTCAAAAACTAAAGATTCGAAGACCTTCTCAAAAACTGAGAGTTTACTTATAGGCCGGTAATTGTTAACCACTGTTCGATCTCCATTCTTCAAGATAGGAACAACGCATGCAATCTTCCATAATTTCGGAAAAAAGTCCAGTTCTCAATGATTTATTATAGATCAGCGTCAAAGGTGTTTTAAGAGAAGAGCTACAAGACTGCACAAAAAGGGAATTCAGCATATCCGGACCTGCACCCTTCCTCCTATTCAAAATATTCAGAGCCTTCTCCACTTCCGATTCAGAGAACTGAGTATAAGAGAGAGATTTCTGTGAGGTATAGGCAGACAATGCTCAGGAGTTGCACTATCAACACAACTCTCATCACTGAAAGATATATAAGTGCTACTGAAAAACTCGGAGAAAAGATGACTTATCTCTTGACCTGTTGTCCCTGTTCTACCATTGTATGAAAGTATATTAGGTATAATTTCATGTTCATTCTTGACAGAGCAATAAGTGAACAGCTTGCTTGGATCATTCACGATATCAGATTCTACAGTAGAAATATATTTCCTGAATTCGGCTGAAATGAGACTCTTAGATCTGCTACGAAGTCCTTTGAAATCCAAATAATCAAACAAATTCTTATACATTTTCCACTTTTCAAGGATTTTATTTTTCTGTTTTATAATTTTTATTGTTTCTGCAGAATAAAAGATTGGAAATCGCTTACACTTCTTAATTTTAGGAACATGAGTATTAACCATATCATACAATTTCGCATAGAATATATCTACATCCTCATTTACATCATCATCGGTCAAAATATCAGACCAATGAATTTTCATTATCGAAGAGTTGATGGAATCATAATTTGCTTTTATAAAATTATAGAAAACTTTTTGTTTCGGGATAAAAGCTTCACAACAAAATGTATCGAATGTAAACTCTAACGCTGGATGAAATTTATCCTCAGGTACCAAAGGCCCATCACAATGTTTCAAATTTTTAACTTTGGAAACATTGGATAGAATAAAGTCTAAAGATTTTGCGCTATAATTCAGAATGCTGTTGAACTGCATAAGTTCACATAGAGGGTGAGACTTGGAAACTGATATAAAACCAGTCAGTTGGAACTGATGCGAAAGCAGCCGAGTGAGACAGCCGAGTTTTGTGGATAATTTTTCGTACGCCACTGGAGTATTGGCCGGTTAGCGATGCAAATAATTTTGATTCGCTGATATAGTTTGAGATTTTTACGTTGAAATCTAGATATACATTCTACGAAGATGGCTCATGATAAATCCATCACCTGCTCTCATTCGTCAACACCCCTGGGTTGAATATGTCGAATTACAGACGAGTTTTCACGAAAATATTCATATCTAGCAAACTAGACATATTATCTCTGACTTGTACCCCCATGAGGGGCTAAAATAGCAGCCTTATGATTATTCAAACAGATACAAATTTCTCGAGAACTAGACACGAAATTTAGTATTCATTCTTTCTGTATACTCGAAATAACTATAACACTCGCTTTCACTTCCACCACCTGGCGCAGCTAGCCAAGTACCAGACGAGTATTCTGTAAGAAACTAATAATAATAATAATTAGCGTTTATTTTCAACAGGTTATAACAATTGCAGGAAGTATGATTCAACAAAATGAATTATATATGCTATAAAATCGGCATCTCACTGAATCAGAAGCACACCCACATGAAAAACAAAATTGAAAAAAATCAGAAAAGCAAATATGAAATTATATGATCAAATGAACTTCTACATAACATAACATAACATAACATAACATAACAACAGTCTTTATTTCAGATCAAATTCCAGTTACATACAAAATATGAAATGAAACAGTGTCAAAAAAAGAAAACAATGGTGTTACTTCACAATATCTTCCAAACAATAAGGTTCCCTATGTAATAGAAAATTAAAAAGTTTCTTCTTGAATGTTCTGATGTCAGTTATGCCCTGTATATCGCGTGGTAGGCTGTTATACATTTTTAAGGTCCTATATTCAATTTGTTTTTGTGTGGTTGATAGGTTACATCTGGGTAGATTGTAGGATAAGCCTCTTGTGTTGTTCTTTCAGGTTTTTACTATATAGGTGTTGGTTTTTATGCATAAACAGTAAGCATTCTTGCATATAGAGAGCATACAAAGTCAAAATGCCATTTCCTCTAAAGTGTCCCCTGCAGGACTCATTATATCTCATCCCAAATAGGATCCTGATTGCTTTTTTTTGCAGAACAAATAGAGATGTTATATACCCAGAGCCATAAAACATGAGTCCATATCGCAGTTTAGACTCAATGGTTGCATAGTACACTGTCTTCAATAATTTAGGATTTATATACTTTGAGATCACTCGGAAAGCATACAATGACTGGCTAAGTTTTTCCCCTAAGTTAGCTATTTGAGATTTCCAGTTTAGCTCTTCATCAATATAAACACCCAAAAACTTGGTGGATTTGGAAATTGTATATTCGTTCTGATTGATATGAACGTTGTTTGGGTTCTCTCTTCCGGCGTTAGTAGATTGGAAAAATATTAAAGTTGTTTTATCATCATTCATTATAAGATTATTTTTGGTTAACCATTCCTTAGCTGAATTCATCACCTCCTGTATGAGATTCTTCAATTCAGTCCATAGTGTCTCAATTATCAAGATATTCATATCATCTGCATAGTTCACCCTTGTTATTTTATGGTTTCCTTCTCGCTCTTTCAAACTCAGATCATTTATGTACATGATGAATAATATGGGTCCTGCTATACTTCCTTGTGGGATTCCTAATTCAATTTGTTGTTTCTCCGATCTTACTGTCTGCTCGTGAACGTTCATCTCAACCAACTGTGATCTTCCATCAAAATAAGACTCTATCCATTCCAATGCTGGTCCTTCTATTCCATACCTCTTCATCTTCGCAATCAAAATCTTACTGTTGAGACAATCATAAGCTCTTGAAAGATCCAGAAACAAACCCATAGCCAAGTTTCTGCCCTCAAATGCCTCAGTGACTCGTTTTACGAAGCTAAATATCGCTGTCTGTGTTGATTTACCCTTGAGGTATCCATGTTGGTTTTTGTCCAAAATCACATTTTCCATGAGAAATGTCATAAGTTGGTTGCAAAAGGCAAGTTCAAATATTTTAGAGAATGAAGGGAGAATACTGAGTTTGTGTAGTCATTTGCATTTCCTTTTTTATGTATAGGTTTTACAACAGCTATTTTCAGTTTGGATGGAAATACTCCAAATCTCAGCGAATTATTCACTATGAATGTTAATGGATTTATTATTTCATCTATTGTAGCCTTTATTGTGTAGTTTGATATTTCATCGATTCCGCATGTGTGTTTATTCTTCAAATTTTTAACTATCAATCTTATATCATTTTCATGTAATGTCTGTATGTAAAGCGACCTGTCTATCTTTAGTGCAGTATTCACCTCAACGTTTTTTGTTAAATCTTTGGTCATATCTGGGGCTATATTAACCAAGTATTCATTAAGTTCATTCGCAATTACTTTTGGGCTTCTATCATCAGATGGAAAAAAATTACTTTTGGCATTGTTCTTCAGGGAATTGATTACTGTCCAGATGGCTTTGTTTTTATTATCAGAATCTTCTATCATTTTTTCAAACTTAGCTTTTTCTGTTGGATGAGTGCACTATCATACTGCTTTTTGATTTCACTATATTCCTTCTTGAATGCAGAATCTTTCTGACTTAGGAGCAGTAAGATATCAAGCCTATTCTTTAATTCTTTGATTGTGGGATCAGTTGTCAAATTTTTTAGGTGCTTGGATTCTTTTGTGATCCTCACTAATGGACACGCTCTGTTTAAATTGTTTTGGTACAGTTCTAGAAATGTGTTGAATTGTAAATCAACATCTTCCCTACTGATGTTGTAGACTGGTGTCCAGTCTTGTTCAGCTAAAAATTTTTGAGTTTTTCTCGATTTTTGGGTGAGAAAAATTCGTCTGTGGATGTGTTGCTTTTTGCAATTAATTCCAAATATAATTTTTTGTGCAGCATGGTCTGAAACATGATAATGTATGACATTAGTAGAAGCTTGGCAATCAACTTTAGTGTACACGCCATCTATACATGTTGAAGTTGTTGGGGTTATCCTAGTTGGTTCGAACACATTTTGTTTAATATTGTAAGAATTCAAAAAATTCAGCCAATCACATCTTCTCCCGGATTCTTGCAACATGTCAATGTTGAAGTCTCCCATCAGAATGATTTGATTTCCAGTATGGGCAAGTTCTTCAAATATCGGTGTTAGTTGTTTAATCATAAGTTCTGTATTCCCATCATTATAAATAGCAATACATACCCATTTTTTTCCATTCTTATGAAATTGTACTGCAGCACATTCAAATTGCCCTTTTATGGAAACTTTGGCTACATCTGCTCTGTCTATAGCATGAAGATTGTCTCTAGTATAGATTGCAACTCCTCCATGTTGTCCTGAAGCTCTACAAAAATTAGCTTTCATGTTGAACCCTCCAACTGTATAACATGCCAATTCTGCTTAACTTTTCCAGTGTTCTGTAAAACAAAGTATTTGTATATCCTGATTTTCTTTTATAATTTGTTCAATTTGTTCAATGGCATTTCCAATTGATCTGAGATTTTGATGAAATATACTGAAATTTGATTTGTGTGTTTGTTTATGATTGGTTTTTCCATTTAATTTTGAGGTTTCTTCTCTTTTGCCTTTTCCATTAAGAAATGTTGCCCACGATAGAAGCTGAACCTCTCAAATCGTACCCCTTCTGGCCAGAACTCCTTATCATATACTGTTTCCTTCATGTCAAGTGGAACACCCACTAGGAAGCATTTTGAGATACTGTCCAATGATTTTGTCTTCAAAACTGACACTAATATTTCTTCTTGCCCATGTTCACACTTATTTGTGATGTATTCTAGCACATGTTTCTCTTCAACACTTTCTTTGACTCTTGAGATGAAAAGCCATAGTTTTTTGTCTTCCTTGGTGGATTTTGTTGATCTGAAAACATTATCATCCTTAGTGGGAAGTGTACCAACATTACTTGCCTTTCTGTGCCTTCTTGAATATCTAACTGTTTCAAATTCATTAAATCGTTAAGATGCGGAGATGGTATCTGTTTCTTTTCTTTCATTCGCGGTTGTAGAAACACTTTTACTTTGTTTATGTTTATGTTTCAGATTAACGTCACCTCTGTCAATGACTTGCTTATTTTCTATGTTCTGTAGTTCATTTTCACTCGGTATTTCTAACTCTTTCTGAATGTTATGTTCTCTGTGTCCCTCCTTTGTTTTGGTATTTGAGACTTGATTTTGGTTAACTTGTCTGGTGTTACTTACAATGTTTACATTTTTCTGCGTTATCTTATGAGTTTGATTTTTTTCTGCATAGCCTTCATTCCGCATAGCTTCGATTTTTTCATGTAATAGACTGTTGTTTTCAGCCAGAATATTATTTTTTCTTGAGATTCTTTTAGGAGTTGTTTCAAGTAAGCAATTTCTATACTCATTATTTTATTCTATATCACCAAATCATCGCTTTGTTTGAGTGGTTCAGATGTCCACTGTTCAAGTTTTTCGTGTTTACATTCTGTATTTCTCGAGTTTGCTGCTCGCAGCATGCAGGATGGGTGAAAGTTTTCACTACACTTTGCACACTGAACTCCAGCCGTCACTTTTTTGCCACATTGTGCACATTTAAGTTCATTATTTTCTAAATTTTCGTGGGGAACCTAGTTCCGTGTGTTTATCACTAGACGCCATATTGAATAGTTGTAAAGCATCTAATCAATATTGAAAGCTCAGAACCTTTCGCTAATATCTGCGTTTCGAATTCCCGAATTATTACAGTCACCAATTTACTTATAAGTTTCTCAGAGATGTTATTGTTGATTAATTTCAATTCTAGTTCTGGTTTTTTCTCTAAGAAGACGGTAGAAGTTATTTCTCCAGTTGCTATCTTATGGTAATAACTGAAAAAACGTAAAGAAAAATAAAATAAACTAATATTCACAAATACTATTAAGAAAGCAATGATTTTGGTTAATTTAATTCTCATATCATTAGACACATGATTCTAGTAATTAGGGAAATGGGAAATTTCTTCAAAAATAAATATTTGTAGAACTGTTAGATAATCCCATATATTGATATTCATGATAATCGGCATCAGAGTTATCCCATCGAAACCATGATTAGAGCAATAATGAGAATTCCAGACCTAAGAATACCCTCAATAACTTATGAAGTGGATCTACGTTCATATCACACTCATCCGATATCATATTATAAATTTGACACATGAAGTGAAGCAGCGACTGAAAGCTAGGATTTTTTCTACCTGTCCTCTAATAAAATGTGTAGTTATTACTGCTTCCCAATCTAGGTACGAAAACTGGGAACTTTTCTAAAACGAGGGACAGTCTATCCGGTCATGAAACAATTTATGAACTGAACTCAAAGCCATTAATTTCCTCCTAGTTTCCAGACTCTGATATCTAAATTTTGCCAGAATGGCCTTGTTATCACAGCCGACGGGTGGATATTCAGCATCCTGCCTTAAAACTAAAAATTTACAAAATCTGCGTTGAACCGCCTCGATCTGATCAATGTGAAATCTTTTCAATAGGTCTCCATATGAAACTGCCGCACTCAAGCTTACTCCTGATAAATGCATTGAAAAGTGAAAGGGAAGTGCTGATGTTTTGAAAGTTTTCACCCTGTTTGATTATAAAACCGTAAATATCAGACACCGAAGGAAGCATCTTTCTTATGTGTGGAACGAAATACACCTTTCATCAAATATGACACCTAAGTCCCCAATCTCTGTTGTACTTCCCAATACTTTACCCTCCATCTCATATTCATACTTCATTATCTCTTTCTTCCAGGAAGAGGATATTACATGACATTTATTGATATTCAAAGTTTCAAATGATTACGACGGCACCAAGAAATCAAACGATCAACAACAGACTGCAGAGTGCCATAGCCATCACAACCAGTAACTCTGAGGAGCATTTTCAGATCGTCCGCAAACATCAAGCCAAAATTCTCAATATCTTCAAGAAGGTTGTTAATGAAGAGTATGAACAGAAGTGAACCCTGAGGAATATCAGAAGACGAAACAAAACCATATGAATATTCACCCTCAATTCGAACAAACTGCCTATTGTGTGAATAGGACTTCATGAGGCTTATCAATTCGTCTGAGAACCCAAATTAAAGTTTTAATTTAGCTATGAGACAACCATGATCTACAGAATCGAATGCTTTATGGAAATCAGTGTATATCACATCCAGTTGTTCGGATTGATCAAGGACTTCCACCAATATATTCGCGAACAGCGTCGAATTACTCAGACATGAACGCCGGGGTGTGAAGCCATGCTGTTCAGCACCTATCATAACCCTAATCTGGGAAAAAATGTTCTCGAGATATTCGTATCTGTTTGCTCAATCATTGACCCGTTATTTTAAGTCAGAGTTAACTACTGAAAAAAACAGATGACTGCAGAAGAAGGATAGCATTCTCATAGTTGGTTGATTTTTTATGAATTCTTATTCATAAGGCTGAGTATCTTCTGACCCCCACGGGGGTGCAAGTAAATGTGGCATATGTAGCAACTATGTGTTGGTCCTTCTTCATGTTAGTGCCCAATTTGAACACCATCCTAGGTCTTGTTTGCTAGATATGATATTTTTCATTGGAAAATACTCCGTCATTCGGCATATTCAACCCGGGGGTGCTGTCAAATGCTGGTGATGGATTTAGCATGAGCCATCTTGAGTACCATATCCAGATTCCAACGAAAAGTATAAAAAATTCTCAATTTATCACGGTGAATCAAAATTATTTGCATCGCTATCCGGCCAATTTTCCAGTGGCGTACAAAAAATTCTCCACAAAACTCGGCTATCTTACTTGGCTGTTCTTACATCAGTCCAGTTGGAATGAACAAAATCTCATGTTGGACGAAAAATCTAGCACATGGAAAAGGGCTAGACACTAGAAAAAAAAATTACATCCGTACCTCAGCCGTATCCAAACTGGCCAAGAGCAGAGTATCAGACCAAAACTTTATCAAAATAACGACTGATTCGAATACAAAATCGATATCATGCTATTCACAAATGGACGCTGATCACCACCAATACATAATCGAAGAAATGAGGGAACATGAAAAAAAAACACTTCAACAGTATGTGACTTCAGTTTCTGATGAAAGCAGCACTAGTAGCTCCCCAATGGAAGCCTTAACATCAGCGTATCAAAATGTGCTTGATACTGAGACTCACCAAAATTATAATAAATATAATAATATAATATTTAGAGTATTTTATAACTGACACATAGAAGCAATTACAAATTCAATACATTCAATATTTCAAATATGATATCATGAATGTGCCAAGCTAAAACTAAGAAAAAATGCATGATACAAAAAAACTAACAAAATGAGGTTGCAGTTTCAGGTGAAACTGCGGCCCGTAAAATGTTTTCAAATCTTTCAGAACTATCCACGAAAATAAACCCTTATACTCTCATCATCGGTGAAACAGCAAGAAAGGACATGTTCGGTAAAGTTGTCATCATCGAGGGTTTTTAGTAGCAAATCATGAAAATCAGTCCTCATCGGGGGTATCAAGTCGAAAATCAGGAAGATTTTGCCACAATGAGGGGCGAACGGTCAATTTCCAGTATCCATCTTTCTAGATTACTTTTGAATTGCTGCCAGTTGTTTTCCTGCATTATGCTTTCAGAAATAGACATGTAGAACCTTGATGATAAGTAGGAAAAACATCTCTGTCCTATGATTAATCTAGCTATTGGCCTTGCAATACTCTCACATCGTTGTCTATATTGATTTGGGTTCGAGGAATACATCAGCAGGTTCTTATCTCTATGTACCTGAGACGCCATCTTGGAGCAAAACAGCTGGGCGAGGTCCATAATTCTGAATTCTTCATATAACTGTTCCCATGAAAAAATTCTGGGTTGTTGGAGAATTATCTTTGAGAACCAATTCCGAATCACATCCAGTTCATTCAAATGGCAGTTGTAAGGTCTGCCCCAACTCAGAATACAATATTTCATGTGTGACTGCAACAAGAAGATGGATAAAAAGAGCAGCTAGTGTGTAGTCAGAGTATTCCCGAGTCTAACAAAACGTCCTAATAGGTATCTAATCCTAGCCACAATGCTTTCAATCAGCAAATTCCATCGTAGATTCCCATCAAGGATGACGCCCAAATATTTAACCGATGATTACTCCAAAATCAACGCATCCTTTCCTTCACATAAGGGACCTATTTCTTTTAAGTGAGCTTGTTATTCTGAAACCACTTTTTAAGCCTTTCCATGCCACATTTATTTTTACTTTTCAAATCCTCCCATGACTCTGCTGCAAATATTTTGGCTGTATCGTCGGTATAGCTCTCAATTTCACCACCCACGTCCATCCTCATCGAAGACTCGATATTATAATGAAAAGCACGAGACCCAGTATCGTCCCTTGTGGAACTCCATGAGATATGTTCCTGGGGTCGCTTAAATGTTCATTTATTTGACAGTCTGAAGTCGATCTGTTAGAAAGCTCTCAAATAATGCATGTGCTTGGCTTCGACAACCATAAATACACAGGTTTTTCAAAAGTTCTTCATGAGAGGCCCATTTAAGGAAAAATTCTGTCTGTTTATTCATAAATATGTTGTGTGACCGTATTTATCGCATCTTCTGCACTGTTCCTGGTTGAAAGCCAAATTGCCGAGGAGAGAGTATCTTGAATTTTTGTACTATGAAATAGTGTGCTACTGAAATAACAACCACAATGAATGAACAAACGTATTTTTTGAATTGAAAATAACTTTCTACTGCCCACGTATACTTTCTTGATTATATTCAAATATCGGCATGATCACCTTCCCCGTTTTTATTCACTTGAGTTAGGGTTGTAACGCACAAGTAGTTCTTTCCTCCTCAGTGGCGATAATTTGGTTATCCTCCAAACAAGGGTTAGAGATTTGAATTGGTGTTTCGCAACAGCTGAGGTCCTTGTGTCATAGTTGTCCCCCTACTAATATTTTCCCTGCTTGAACGGACCCTTGCCCTGAAGAAACCAATAATCAGAAACACGTGGCAGCAAGTAGATACCAACAATCCTTACTGCTTCTTCTATTACTTTCTGTTGAACAGAAATGTAAAGTATTCGCATTGATCAATTTTAATAATTGAAAAAAACCACTCACAGTTTTTCTTCGGTTCTGTTACTTCTGTTACCTTCACTTAGAACTAAACAGAAGTAGGCATATTAGTTACATGCGATGGTTTTCGGATTCGATTATCCAGAAACTTTTACGGAAACCTAAGAAGGTTGAATAATCTCCTTCAGACATAACAGAACACAAAACTTTCTCAGAGCATGATTTTGGTTAGACTTGACAGAAAACATCAACCTCTAATCAACTGAAAACTATCCATCGATTCTTCTGTGATTCTTGAAGTGATGAACAAGAGCATAAAAAACCCGCATACCTTTTCGAGGGTTTGATTTACGATGGTGAAGTTTCAGAATATGTAAGATATCAATTATTCTCATACATGCACGAATTTGTGGTTGAATTTCACAGATCTTACCTTATCTTATCTTATGGACCATGAAGTATCAGAAAGAAAATTTTAAGGAATTTTTAATGAATTTTCTAGATTATAGTTTTCTACGAATGAATGCATCTGGTTTAACCTCATTTGAACATTTTACCAGTTGCAACTGGATCCTCAAATCATTATGATACGTGCTGAGGTTACAACCTTAAGTAGATCGATGATTAAAATTGTGAATAGAAATAGATCCAGGTTACAAATATAAGGTTCGCAATATCTACAGAATATTCATACAATAAAGACTGTTTTACCCTTTGCTGATTATCTGGAAGGTGAATCTCATAAACTGTAGTGCATGCTTCGATTATATTTAAAAAAAAACTGAAGATCAAGAGAATAATTAAATGAAGAACAACTGGCAAATACAATGAGAAATGCTGATTAACCCACAAAGACCTCCATCGCACCGCATTATTCGATTCAGATCGGTAGAGATGCGTACGGCTGATCTGGAATTTTTCTCCCGAAATAAGCAAAAAAATAAATTGGCATAGAGAGGCGAACGAGGAACCAGGGAGTCTGCCTCTTGTCGAGGATGCAAATTGGGCAAAAGACGTAAAATGAAAATTAAATAAGGACCAGTAACGAGCGCTGCCTCTCCGCCACTCAGTAGAAGTGGAGAAGCGATAAGTGCTGCTGCCGACATCCGGTGTAGTTGTCCTTCCGGTCTGCATCGCCAGACGACGTCAGAGAGGCCTGTTTCTGACGGGGCCAGTTTCTGACTGCGCTTAGTCCTAATGAGGGAGAAAGGAAACGAAAGGTGATTTTAATTATTGATACCGAAAAGGAAGCCTCGTCATGTTGAATCCTCGCTGAATAATTGAAGGCGTTTCAGCCTTGGTTCGAGCAGGTATTTATTTGAATTTTAATGGGATCATTTTTGTAGCTGAATTAGGTTACACTGGGTAATTTCGTTATATTCATTATTGATTTCTTAAAAACTATAGGCGAAGATCACAACAATAATTTCTTGAAGTTTGTAACACAAGGCAATTTTACCTAACATTTTTTTTGCCGCCTCGGTGCAAGGAGAAAAGCGTCATGCAGGGCTCTGCAATACAGCGAGTGCATGTGCGGCTCCAACATACAAAAACCTCTCCTCCTATATCAACACTCAGTTTTCAGAAACGCTGATAAATAAAACTGTTTGTTGTTCGCAAGGAGTGTGAAATACTCTTCGGAGATGATTGATTGTAGGACGGCCTAAATGCTCAGTAGGATACTGAAGATGTGAAGAAGAGTATGTATTTTGTCGATCCGAAGTTCCGTAGTGTCACGATGAATTCGTGAAAGTCTACTTAGTCAGCTAAGTCCCATTGTCACCTGGCACAGGTTACGAAATAGTAGGGCAAATGTAATTTGAATATCTCGACTACTTCATACCATCGACAATACGAAACTCCTGCAATAGGCTTCATGGCCCTAATCAATCTATATTTTAGCTATGTCGTAGCAGTTTCTGTCGGATATTGTAACGTTCAATTTTGAAAGCCACAAGTGTGCCGGCAACTCAGCGGCGTGGGGTGGTTCGAAAAGAAAAATAAAATAATAAAGTTAATTTCAATTATTAATTAATGATAAAAAAATAAATGGGCGCCACGTAATTTATAAATCACATTAAATTCACTAGATTCAACTCAGACCAAATTACGAAAGTCAGAGTCTAAAGGGCTGATAAGGTTACAATAAAAACCAGCTGACCCCCGTATATACATTTATTTATCATGAAGTACCAAGTCAATTAAACAGTGTGAAAGAATACCATAATCCCATATCTCAAATATAAGTCAGCAACAATATAAAATCAGCAATGAATAAAATAGTAACGCCAGCAAAAGAACAACAATACAGAATAAATTTCCAATTCATAAATGATCCAAATTCACTGCATATGCTCTTGTTCCAACAACTAAATAATATTCAAAATTCTCAACCCAATTCATAAGATACAAAAGATGGAAATGTTATAGCATAATTCAACAAAAGCATTCGAAACCTGAACTAATCTCAGAGTCAAATAACAATCATATGAATTAATGTTGCTCTGAATTAACAGGCTTGAGATATTAATTATTTCAAAGAATCAAAATAAGTCCGACGACTGCCGTAAAATATCCTAATGACGGTCTTTTTTCCTGGCAGATGTGCAAATTCCGTTCAGGCCGATCACAGGAAAAATGTCCAGACCAACTTCAGGCTCGAAGGCACTCGTAGTGATGTAGTTCCTACCCTTAGGTTGTTCTAGGGAGGGTTTCCAGTCAAGGTGATGGTAATATGAACTGTCAATAGTCTCACTCCAATAAATCCAATATTATAGAAGTTTCAATATTTGAAACACGAAGATGTGAATTCCTCAAATCCTTACAACAAGGGTTACTTCCAATATAGTTATTTCCCAATAACTTCCCAATTAATACCAAAATGTAACTCTAAAAGGCAATTCTCATCGTAGAGATCCGAATTTTTAATTCACTACCTCACTTTCTCTGTCGACAATTTTAATCATTCCCCGGTCTTTATCACCCGCGCAGCCAAATAAGCGCGATGAAAAAAAAACTCAACAACACATCTTATTTCTCCCGGACCCCAGACTGTCCGAAGTAATCCGCGATGTTATATTTATATACAGGGGCACTGAATTAATATAACCACTTATTCGATGAAAATAAGAAATTGAAATGAACTAATTAAATAATCTACACCTAGGATGTGAAATGAATGTAACAACATCAACGTGTTTCTTTGGGCCTTCGTTAGATCCGGGAGTACGGACTTAAGAGCCATGTATCTTACCTCACTGGTTACTTCCATTTCGTAGAAATCCTCGCTTGGCGATCATGATAAGAAGTGATGAAATTATATCACAGTGGGTGGGATTGCAGAAAAAGCCATAAAGTTCAACAATCTTAAATTTGTTTTTTTTTTCGTGGATCAAACCAAGGTAGACTTTCTCATTCGGTTAGCAAGTATCCTGAGTATTATCAAGAAGAAAGAGATTACACGAAAGACACTGAATTAAAAACTTAATATACACAACACCAAAATGAGAGTCAAAAAGAAACTCAGATGACCAATATAGACGAGCATGGGACATCGCCAGAAAGACAAGATAACCTGGGTCCATTGTTGTTCAATATAGTAATGAAGAAGATCATAGAATCAGTTAAGGAGTTCAGAGGCGGTCCTGTATAAAGATTGAATAAACACAAAATATTCGCGGATGACGTCCTTTTGATCGCAGGCGGTAGACGATCTGCAACGCGAACTATGCCCATTTAGAGACATCGTCAAGAGATACAACATGAAAATATCTTTCGCCAACATGAAGTAAATAACAATATGGAAGGAAACTTTTAAATTCAAGCTGGACGAAGTATTGTGATTGTGATTATAGTAACGATTATATCAAAGAGCCACAATATCATGATACGTCAAACATGTGATTTGGAAGAACAGAGCCTTGAGCATAGCATGTAAGACTCAAAGATAAAATACGTACTTGATACACGTGATGACGTACCCAGCGGAAGAGACCTTACTGTGCTGTAACCATGGACCGATGGGAACAGCTGAAATAAAAACTCTCTGTGCCTTATCCAATGGCACATTATGGGACACATATACAAGTAGTTATATAAAAAAAATGCTGTGTCAATGACGTGATAAGGTGGGTGAAATGAACAAATTGAAATAGCATGAAATGAAACACTAATAGAAAGAAAAAGCAAAACAGATGGATAGATAGTTGGCAAGTCAATTTCAGTAAAGCATTGAATCTGATAGCCCAGAAACACAGGAAAAATTCCTTCCTGAAGCGGAACACGGGCGAATTCATTCATAATGATACTTGAACACTCTCTGTCAAACACAAAAGCCATCCTTCGTCATCAGGAAAAGTAGGGTTAATAGACTCACTCTCTTTGAAGCTATGGACTGAGAAAATGTTCTTCTGTTTCACTTAAGGTCTCAATAAAGATAATTTATTCAGAACAGATAGATATCTCTGTAGAATACTTTGCTCATTATCCCTGAGCGGCATGGATGCACAACTGAAAAAATTTTTTCAAATCATTTGATCTCTGTTGCAACGTCGACTGCTGCTTCTAAACGTATCACTCCCATCTGAAAAAAAACTGATTGCTTTTCTCAGCTTGACGCTCAAAACTCTACCCGGCTGTTCACAGACCAAACATCGCTCCAGCGTCAAGACTGCAATCTTTGATCAAGGAATGACTTATATATCATAGAATAAAAGACCAAAACTTGAGATACCTCGACTTGGTGAACAAGTGATCCTCTATACTAGTTTCAACCTTACATGTGTACCCCTCGATGCCAACGAATTCTATTACGTGTACCAACGAATGCCAGACACCACCTTCGAGTACACCCAGCAAATTACTATCTGAGCTTCAATCTCGGTGTATCTTCGATATTAATTCTCTTTGAAGCAATATTGAACTAGCTTAAGTGGTTTTTATTATAAGATTGATAATTGATGTCAGTCGGTAATTTTCCATCATTATTTATCAAATGAAAAAAGTGTTCTATCGCAGCCTTCTTCAACTCTGGAAGATGATTTTCCTTTGAATGGATTCCATAGCAAACAACCAACATCGGAAGATATGAAAAATCTTTACTTGGATCTCAAGATTCGATTCGCGGAATCCTCTTTGCAGATTGACGATAAATTTTTTGCGTTGAATTTCACTATAGAGGGTATTTCTAAGGGTAAGAGTGATTATATTTTTAAATTAGCAGAGGAGTAAGGTGCGGAGATTATTTTCCCTAAAGTTGCACATACGAATACTGAGAGAAACTTCATTAAATTGGAACTGTAAAAGGTTATGTTGATTATCTCCATAGTAAATAGTTTGATCCTCCGGTATCTTAAACAAAATATACCCGGATCAAACAGAGTTTGATGCTTCGGTATCTTAAACAAAATATTTTCAAATTATACTACAACAACATAAATTCAACTAGTAAGCCAGTAAATCCATAGGGCCGTAGATCTATAGGCCAGTAGTTCAATAAGCCCATAGATCAATATAGACTATAGATCAATATAGACCATAGATCAATGAAGCTCATAGAATCACGAAACACAACAAAGAAACCCGTTGAACGCAAAGAAACTCGAAAGAACGCGAAGAAACACGAAAGATCCCAAAAAACCCAAAGGAACTCGAAAAAACCTGAAGGAACGCAAAAAACATGTCGAGAGCGAAAAACACATGAAAGAACTGAAAGGTACACCAAAGAACGCGAAGAAATACGAAAGATCGCAAAAATCCCTAAGGAACACGAAAAAAACCCGAAGGAACGCAAAAAAAATCAGTTGAAAGAAAAAAAACATGAAAGAACTGGAAGAAACACGAAGATACGCGAAAAAACACGAAAGAACCCGAAGAAACACGAAAGAACGCGAAGATACACGATAGATCGCAAAGAGCCCAAAGGAACCCAAAAAACCCCGAAGGAGCACAAAAAACCGAAAGCGCGCAAAAAAACTCGAAGGAAAACTAAAAACCCCGAAGGAGCACAAAAAAACCGAAAGCGTGCAAAAAATCCCGAAAGAACTTGTAAATTGCACACCCTGTGAATCAATGGATCGCAAATTCATTGTAGATTGCACACCCTGTATGACATTATATTGAAATTAGCTCCCTCACGCGGAAAAACACCAAAACTTGGGAAAAACTCTGGTGAAAGTCAGCGCTAGGAATGCGCAACTCATATGTGACAGGATGTCACATCGAAAATATTTTATCGAATTAAGAAGCCGTAAGCAGAAACAGCCGAAATAACTCGATCGAAGGTAGCTGTTAGAAATAGGTAACACATATGAGACACCATGTATATAATTGATTAGCAGTGGGTGCTTTTTCCACCAAAAAAAAAAAAAACCAAAAGAATATCGTTTCAACTCTATCGATTAGCGCTTGGTTAATTTTACAAAGGTAAAATGAAAATTATTTGATAAAGGTCTAAAGGTGTGACCATGAACAGAGTGCCTCGCCGATTACTTCGAATTTCGTTCCATTCGTTCACACATAAACTAAGATTTACGTCTAGAATATGACATAAGAATCTACATAAGGTTAGAATGTCAACGACAATTGTCATTTCAGAGTAGGAATCGACAGGGGTGAAATGAATTGGCTAGGGATTGCCAAACTGGTTCTATGCTGGGTAAATTTTTGAATTTCATAAATACATATCGTAGACTGTTAAACTATAAGAGAATACCTCACCAGGGATCTTACGAATCGTATGAATTGAAGAATTTTCAAAATATTATACGGAGTATGGATTAAAATTGTAATTGAAATTATGTGACAATGTTCTGTGAACGTCGGACGTGACTATTGATCTGGAAATTTGTGTTTGAACCGAAGTAAGCTATTTTCAGCAATTAATTTAAAATATTTTTAATTGCGATTGGAAGATACGAATAGCCCTATCCAAACGTCCGATTCTCGGGGAGTACACATATGAAAACGGCTTTTCCTGATCGTGTCCGTGGAAAAAGCCTTTTTCAATTTTACCGGACCATCTTTCGCGCAAAACCGGGAAATCAGTGTTTTAGACTATTTTTTTGAAAATGTTAGCTTGGTCGTAAAGGTGTGTGAAATGCACCTAACGAAAGTCCGTCTTATGAACTTTACGGTGCTCGCATCGCTCGCAAGATCGCCTTCCCCTTTCTACCTCGAAATATCGCATTTCTAAACCCCTCGCCGACCCAAAGTTTTTTGATCTCCGTCGGTGGTTACCTGTATTGAACCATCGATTACCACAGAAATATTCCTTATTGTTTTTAATATTTTGGGATTAGCTCTACAAACTTAAGACCTCATAATCTCCATTAAAATCTCAATTTACCTGTAATTACTACGTTTTACTGCATTATTCATCAACTCTACTTCTTTTATGTTAAGTCTCATCTGATCTTCCAATCCTGACAAATTTAATTTAAGGTCAGTTTTCAGAATAATAACAGTATCAGACATACTTGTTTCTTTGCATATTTCGTTAATTTCTTCAATCCATTCCTTTGTCGTAAATTGGGATGTATCAGGATCAAACGGCGTAAACCGCAATTGGCTATTTTTACCTTTATTTTTCGAGCTCACCATTTTTTCTAAAACTTCAATCATTTTGAGTTGAAGCATAATCTGACTCTCCATTGCCACAACACATACTCCTGTGTCCTTCGAACGATTCGTTTTATTTTCCATTTCACAGCGATCTCAAAATTCACTAAAGTTTCGTTAATACGTTCGCGTGAATGCAATAATACTTTTGATGTAAGATTTCAAATAAAACAAAAGTACATTGAATAGGATGACTAACCTAACTCTGGTCCCGACCTTTTCTAGATCATAGATTCTACAATCACAGAATATAATTACAATCCGAGCATACTCATTTGACTTAGCCTTTGGTTTCTAACATAGATATATTCTTTTGAACTTTTGGCTCACAAAACAAATGTTGTGATAATACCGCTTTCTATGGAACGTAAAATTGTAGGAGTTTTTTCCTCATAGCCAACATAAGCCTATTTTGTTGACCTTAAAAACTATCATTCAATATGCTGAATGCTTAAAAGGACCACGTTGAAATATCAAGCAGGCAAATTGGAATGAATCCGCCAGGAAAGTAGATAGTGATATCAAGTGGATTGAACCTACACACGATAACTGTCACAGATTTATAGATGTTGTGAATGCCGCAGCAAAAAATTCGTTCCTAGATGTTTCCGGAACGATCATATTCCAGATTGGTCGAAAGAATCCGATGATTTGTATAACGACTATCAAAAGTCGCCATCTGTTGATAAATGTGAAAGGCATATGAATTTTATTAATACAAGAAAACTAGAATTTGGATAGTATTGTATCAAAAACAAATATCACATATTCGAATAGGAGTTCATGGAATACATTGAGGAAATTAGGCGAAGCTACTCCCTTGCCTCATCATCATTAACAATTGATCCAAGATTATTCGCTCGCCGCTTGGTTGATGTATCTCAATCAGTTTTTTATATCCAATCTAAAATGAAAAATATAATGGAAAAAACTACAGATATTCAAGTGATCAGCTCTTACTTTAGAACATGTGTCGCATCCATTCAATGTAAATGTATTGAGGGCTGCAATCAAGTCACCAAATCTCGGGAAGCAGGTGGGTTTATATTGACGCAATTCATACTGAAGCATTAAACATTTAGGTAAAATGTATATTGGTCTTTGTCTTCCTATAACAATATTCTGAATTCCGGAATCTTTCCTTCCGAGTTCCGTAAGGCGGAAATAATAGGTATTCTGTAACCGTGTAATCCTTATTGTTATAGAACAATCAGTTTATTGAGTGTTCGTTTCAAGATATTGGAAAGGTTAATTCGTTTCAGAACTGAATGATCTATGGAAAATTCTCTGCAAAATTTGCAGTGAGGTTTTAGGAAAGAGAGAAATTGTTCAGATCAGGTTCTCATTCTCACAACTTTCATAAAATCAGGCTTCATTGATAGGTTGATGACATTATGTGGAAAGTGTGGAATTAATTTTCAAACTCTAGACTCATCTGGTGTGGAAGAAAATGATAATATTATTAATTTCTGAAGAAGCATAATTGACCGCCTCGGCGGTCCAGTCGGCTAGAGAGTCGACTGGAGCTTCGTAGGTGGGGGGTTCGAGTCCTCATGAAGTCATGGTTGTGTACGTCCAACGTCCAGCTCACAAAGACAGAATTAATAATAATAATACGTAGAGACTGTGCGCATAACATAGCTGCTGGTACATTAAAGAGAAGGAACAAAAAAAAAGAGGTATAATGAAATGAATTCAAAATACAATAAATAATTGAAAAAGTTTCGATAACAAAGGATTATCAGTTTTTACGAGTATAAATTCTACTTATCTCTTCTGACTTTGTTATCTGCCAGCTGTTGTAGATAAGTTCTTCCCTCGCTTCAATGGAATATTCGTGGAATATTTTCTCCTCTTCCTTGGAAAATGTTGAATTTTTTTGAAGAACAACTTCCTTGGTTTAGATTTATTTGTTGAAGAATCTGCTTCAATATTCTACGGATGAGAATTCTTCTTGTTTGTAGTTGATACCGATGACCCAAATTTCAAGAAGTCGCCGAAATCTGATTTTTGTAGCGAAATACGACTGTATTCTCGTTGGTTTTAAGGCTCCGAAGGACCAATTTTATGTGCAAACTACTATGAGGTTTGTGTGGTGCACATAAAGAATTAAATATGCAATTTTGATTGCTTGATTAATGAAAATTCTTTTAACTCATTGTTGTTTATTCTGCTCTCAATGTTACAAATACAATAATGGTTCAGTTTAATGTGATACATATTGATACAATACGCACATTGCGCAGTGATGAGATAGTTTATACAGCGCGATCCATGTTGAGAGCAATTCCATATATATTATAGTGTATACAGTGGCTTGTAAACTTCTTCGAACGATCGACATCCAAACTTCCAGTAACTCAATTGATGATGCACTTATGGGATTGAGAGCGATAATCATGAATGCTGTTCCTTCAATTTTATTCTTGTGGGCTCCTCTTCTTTGGATATAAGAGATATTATGTTTCATTTTATCAGGTGATTTTTATCAACAGTATGTTGGACCAACTTAAATCTATCGTTGTCTAATACTTGAGACAGCATCTGAAATTTTTTTATTCTCACTTTCAAGGGGGTTTTTGTTTCTTCGATATATGATCTTCTGTATTCGCATGGTATCCTATATATGCAATTTCCTCGTTCTTCGATTCTCGTTATTAGGTTTAACTTCCGTTAGATTCGTTGTGTCTTGATCATGTGTCTTGGTGGTGGTTGTTATGTCATACACTAAAAGTTCATTAAGATTTTTCACTACATATTATTCAAGGATTAAGTGCTCATGCGATATTCATAAAAGAAAAAATTCATTTGTTATTTGAAAAATGACGTTATTCCATCTCACATGTTTTCCTAATTTTGCAAGTTAAAAATCAATTTGATGGATATCGCTTTCTGCTTGGAACATTATTTCAAACTGAACATTGATTAATGTAAAAATATAAATTTCGAAGAAACTAATGGGACGGTGTCTTCAACATTTTATTTGAGTCAGTTGCCTAGGAGGAAAATATATCAGGTGAATGACTTAGGAAATATGCAAGACAAAAAATTCTCCTTCGAATAGCATATAGATCTGATTGTTTTCAACTCGAAAATAAAAAAATTGAGATAAAGCTAATTGAGCATTAAGATTATAAAGGTTTAAATGGTGGTAGCAGGATCAAAAAACGGAAAAATTATACAATGTCAGTTCGCCGACGTTTCGGAAATATATTTTTCCATCTTCGGGGCTCTACAAAAAAATATAGAGCATATAATGAAAAATTCCAAAAACAAACATGTGAATATATAAAACAGCAGGAATGACAAACCAAGACAACACCTCATAATTACAGTCTAAAATGTTTAACAGCAAACAATTGAACATGGATACAGCTCAAAGAGAGAAAACAACATAAACAATCAGCAATAATGTTGAAGGTTTTCGTGAAAAAATTAAGATGTACTTACAGACTGAACAATTGTATCCTCCCATTATCCTCTATATAAATAATATAGTTTAAAAATCTCAAATATGTATTTTGCATGGAAAGAAATTATCAGACCGCAATGAAAAATAAACAATATAGTAATTTCGAGAGATATACGTCGACACACGGAGATGGAACCAATATAAGAGCTCTCAATTTCTCAGATAGAAATACCCGAACAGGCGTTCATATGTTGACGTGAGGCGATGAAAACTTTACAGGGTGTTTTTTGATTCTTAATAAGGGAAAATATATTCGGCTAAGAAGTTGGATATCCGATCTTGAATTAACTGAGTTATTAACTGCTATCTGTAACATCTCATACAGTAGTCGATTCCTTATTTAGAATTTTAACGTTTTCAAAGACGAAACTATGTCCCGTGCTAACGCCATGTTCAGCTAAGGCTGCACTCTCGCTTTCAAATATCGCCCAGTTTGTCCTACATAGACACTAGAACAATCTGAACATCCTATCCTGTACACTATATCAGAAAGCATAGTAATGGGTGTGGGATTCTTGATGGCACTGAAAAATTGTTATCCTATTGTATTGGAGCTCCTAAATGACACCTTAAGATTTTATTTCTTAATGATTTTGGAGAGTTTCTTTGAAAGTCCTCTGACATACAAGAGGGTGTCATATTTTACAATTGGGTGCGTGGACCCTCCAGACGAAGGGATATGAGGTTGAAAAGGCTTGACTGGTTCTCCCAATATTCTGTCAATCAAATGAGTTGGGTAATTGTTGCTCACTAAAACCGATTTGATATATTTAAAGTTTTTTTCATGATATATGATGTCAGACAGATTCAAAGCTCTGAGCTTCAGATTTTTATTATATTAATTTTGTGAATCATGGCATAATGGGAAAAAAAGCCCATATATCGTTCAGAGAAAGTAGGTTTCTGATACCAACCCACATACAAGGTATCATCACTCCCACGATCAATCTTCATGTCTAGAAAACTGAGTGCTCTATTCGACTCCAACTCTATAGTGAACTGCAATTTTGGATGATATGAATTGAAAATGTCAAGCACAAGATGTTCAGTGCCATCCGGTATTATATTAAAAATGTCATCCACATAACGTTTAAAAATTAATACTTTGAAAGGAAGACGGGAGAGGCAAACATCCTGAAGCTTCTTCATAATGATGTCACAGGAAAGGGGTGAAAGACAGCATCCCATACAAAAACCAAAGATTTGCTGATAAAATTGATCATTGAAACAGAAATAACTGCTTGTCGTCAGATAGTTATATATTGATCTAAATGTTTCAAAGTCTAGAGAAGGCTCAGGAATTGAATTCCAATTCTCTTCTATAATCTGTAAAGTCAAATATGTCGGTGTATTGGTAAAGATCGATACGAAATCCAGTGACACCAATCTGTGGTCTGGTGGTATCTTGATTCTATTAATGGAATCGATAAATTCGAAAGAGTTTCGGACGTAATGTTCATCCTTAATAAAAATCGGTCTGAAGAATTCAGCAACATGATAAAAATTATTATGTGTCTTTGAAATATTACAAATTTATGAGTTCGGAATCGAGAGGGATATATTCTGATACTTTTTTCTTAGAATAGTGAATTACATTTATGGATTTGCTCTAATCAAGCACTGCATTTTTAGGGTTGCAGAGTTTCAAGGTCATTGAAGCTCAATTTTCTGGATGTCTAAAATTGATGGTTTTAGTTTTATGATTGAAACATGATTTATGATGAAATTGCCTTAGGTTGATCTTTGAAATTGGAATTAATTTCCAGTTGAAGTTACTTGATATTAATAAATGAATGAATAATTATATGTATAATCAACCGATTCTAGAAATGAAAAAACTCAAGCTAGTCTCCATCGCAAGATAGAAAGTACCACATTTATTGAAAAGTAGAAAATATGCATTTCTTCCAATAACTTTTTCTTTCATGGGTGAGAACAAACATCACTGATGTCATCCTTACTCAATTATGAAAGTGAGTCTTACTATTCAAATTATGGAAGAGATAATATTATGCGCAAAAAATTAAATTTCTGCATTGAACTAACGAGTCTGACAAACTGGGCAACTTTTCGTGGTGAAAAGGTTGAGTCACACCAGTTTTATACTTCTATCCGACCATTCTCTTGTTCATTGTTTCCCCATGAACGAAAAACCTTATAAATCCCACTGACTTCCCACAAAAACCATTATGGTCGGACTTTAAATCATTCTCCAAACGTCACGTCTACGGTTGCCTTCAAACTTACGTGTCCCGCACAATGCCATTACAAAGAACATATGTGGGACCGTAACGACTGCGGCCACCAAATAAAACAATCTATCAATTTGGACCCGCTTCATCGAAAAAGTTGGCCGTCCGCTCCACGGCGTCGCTTTCGAATCGACGCCAATGAATTAACTTGTCGGTTTCACACAAACCAATATGTGACACATATGAAGTTACCAGATTGTCGTCATGATCCCCAGTTTATCCTCATCGGTTATATTTTCAGCACGGGTCATAGAATCTAGACAGAAGAACGTTTGAACGCTTTGTCCTCTTAAGAATTGCCGCTAGATAGGATCGGTCAGTTTCAATACGCTTTCCAATCTTTATTTGAAGTGTCCTTTCATTGATCCCCAAGGCGATGGAATCAATGTGTTTCGAAAGACAGGAATTCCCAGGTAAATCCTATAAACCAGTTCTGCATTATGTGCTCTATGGACTGCTTCAATAGAATCCCAGGACTAACTAGCAGATGATGCCATTAAAAGAATATTCATAGGCATAGGACTTCTCGAAAATGCAAACCTTCAGAAGATCACTGTACATTTATGTTCATGGGTTTGTTATTTATCGAGTTGCAGTATTCCAAAAGACACTATTTTTGAGATTTTTCATACGATGGATTCAAAGCAATTTCGTGTGTTGTTATATCATTACTTTTTAGATGAAAAAGCACCGTTCAAGCCTACACTTGGCTTAAGAAATGTTGTACGAACTCTGCTTCATCGAAAACAACAATTTCAAACAAGCTGACATCAAAACATATTCGATGGAAACCATCCCGAAATAATAATAATAATAATGTTTATTGATCCTTACAGATATCACAGAGATATATGGGACAAGTCATAATGAGAAACTCAAACAAATTCAAAATCAATTTATCAGAGAGGAACTCTCTTGGCTTAAGTAACCCTTAGAACGCAAAAGTGACTTAATTTCCTTTTTGAATTGCCTATCGGTACCTGTTTTATATCTGTCAGGTAAGTGATTGTAGAAGGAAATTCCGGCAAACCTAGGTGAGGACTTGTACTTAGTCGTTGAGTGCTTCGGTATACATAATGTATTATGATGATTAGTTCCATAACTATGAAAGTCTGAACATTTGGACAAATTTGGCAGGTTAGATCGAACTTAAAGAAGACAACTCAAGATGTACATACTGGAAAACGTTAGGATACCGGAACTCCTAAAAACCTCCCCACATGAATCAGTAGGTTTCAAACCGAACATAAGGCGAATAATTTTTTTCTGCGTTATGAAAACTCTTTTACTCTCCGATGCCGCCCCCACAGTAGTATGTTGAAGTTCAGATGGCTGTGAATGAGGGAGTAATAGACATTTAGGAGGGTCTCAGTTGGAAGAGACTGCTTCAACCGGTGTAAGGCATAGTACCCCCTGTTGAGAGTTTTACATAGAAAGTCGATGTGAGAGCTCCATCTCAAAAATCTGTGACAGTAGAGTCCAAGAAACTTCACGCAGTTCACTGTCTTGATGACACTACCGGCGACATTCAATCAGTGGTGGGGACTGACCTATCTCACAATTTTGAAATCTGATGATCTGGATCTTATCGGGGTTCATGATGAGTGAGTTCTGGCGAGACCACGATTTGAACCTCTGAATAAACTCATCACAGAGACATACCAGTTGGTCAATACTTTTAGCTCGGACAGCTATGGACGTATCGTCTGCAAATAGAATCAGTATACTTGCGGAAAGGTGTTCTGGCAGATCATTTATGAATAGCAGAAATAACAGAGGCCTCAGGACTGAGCCCTGAGGAACCCTTAAGTCATTCCGATACCCCTCGGATAAACAATCATTACAGCTCACGACATAGTGCGATCAGAAAGATAACTTCGGATCCAGTCGAGAAAGATTCCCCTAAAACCGATTTGGTAGAGCTTATCAAGTATGAATTCATGTCGTAAACAATCAAAGGCGCGCGACAGATCGAAGAAAACCCCTATAACATGATCCCCATCATCAAGGCACATATGTATAAAATTCACGAACTCAGAGCAGGCATTCTGGGTAGATCTACCCTCCCTGAATCCATGTTGTTGGCTTGACAAAACGGAAAACGTCTTCAGATACTCATACATCCTCTGATAAACTATTTTCTCAAATATTTTGGATAGGGAGCTCAAAATTGAAATCGGCCGGTAGTTGACTATATCGTCCACACGCCCTTTTTTATGTACTGGAATAACTTTGGCAAGTTTGAAAACAGATGGAAAACACCCAGATTCAATTGAGAGGTTAAACAGGAAAGTTAAATGCTCGGCGATTAGCGGAGCCAATGATTTCAATATTTTTGCCGAAATGCCGTCGTGACCTGAACTATTTCCATTTTTTAAGTTTTTAATTACAGACAAAACCTCTTCTGTGATGACTGGAAAAAAAAGAAATTATTATTCATCAGTTTATGTCTCGTACAATTGACCGATAGGGCAGACTCGTAGAACTCACGTAAAGATAGCTCACTGATCTTCGAAAAGGACTCGCCAAAAATTTCACAGATCCTCTCAGGGCACGATAATACTTTACCATCGACCTGAAGGGATGTGATCTCATTTTTCACAGATTTGCGGTTTAATTCGTCATTTACACATTTCCACACGGTTTTATTTACATTCGAGATTTCGGTGATATTCAAGTTTTGCAAATTTCAGCTGCAGATTATATTGATATTTCGCCCCTTTGTATTTCTCATTGGTCGTTACTGTATTACAGTTGCGCACAAGCCAATGCAGATTACGTAATACTTCCCTAGATCTTATAATATGCATATTTATCTATCTTGGATGCTGCCCAGGAGAATTTTTGTAGATCCTAATGGGATAGGCAGTTTCAACAGACGACCTAAAAATATCCACAAAACAACGAAACCCATCCTCAACCGACAGGCCATAGCAGGCACTCTCAAAGTCAACCTCTCGGACGAGAGGTCAATGTATATGAAATTTAACAGAATAATGAATATAAAATGAAATATTCAAGCTTCTGAAAATTAAAGCATACACTATAACAGCACTTGCCTCAGCAAGAATTTCTCTATCCCCAGAATGGCCTCCTCAGGAACATGATATTTTTGGTAATGTGAAATTATCAGGACCGTCATTTGGACATTTGTCTTTATTTGTCATGATCATACTCTCTGCCCGCTTGTTCTTGTAGAACAGCGTGCTATCATGCAAAGTCTCCAGACTTGACGTCAGTGCTTTTCTACATTTTTTAAGTTTGTTTTGCAATATATTGCATATATTGATCGGCTACAGTCTTGTGAACTTTCTGACCGGCACTTGCAAATTAGATTTTCCGACTTGGTGTCGAAGCTGAAACAATTTGTTGTGTTGTGAATAACTGCTAGTTCCGGACATTGATTCTCAAGTTGATTTTCATGCTTTATTTGTAGTGTCCGATCCTTTGATGTTCGCAGTCGTGATAATGGACAAGAAGTGGGTGGAACGTGGATGGCTTGTTGCTTTTGTCATTATTGATTTGGATGAGTAGTTCTCGGAATTGGTTGCTAAAAGATTCAGAGCCAGATGCCGTCTTCCTCATTCCATTTCTGTTAAAAGAAATCGTTTGATCTTTCCGATACTTCTGTTAGCGGCCATGATATTGCCATTTCGTACACATGCCAGATCGTTGAATGACGATCGAGTTTTATCAGATAAAATTGCCTCACCAATTACGAAAACATGAATGGGATCGTTATTTGGAAGAATACTTGAAATTAATAATAAACCAACAACACCTTTCTTATGGGAATTCATAACCACTAATTCTGACATGGTCATACTGAATTGAACATTTTCTCTATATTTCTGCAATGTTATTTCATCTTTATGCATCAGGAAGTACTCAATTATTTTCTTGATTTTCATGAGATTATTTGAAGCTAGTTTCGAATGAAATCTGAAACCTTATTCTCCATATTCGTTATTTGCATTTGGGAAGCTTCAGAAACGTTTGACTAGTATTTTTAGCGAAATCAGAATGTCTTTAAATGCTCTTTCAAGAACGTAAACTCGATCCGGCATGTGTATAAGATGAAAAAACCTTTGACAGAACGGACATGAGGACAGACGGCTTTGAGGCTCTTGTTAAACTACTTGCGAGTAATTACCTACTCTCTTTGAATAATAATATCTGATGATCTTGATAGCAATGAGTATTCATTGCTCAAAAAGTCGAAAATTACGAATATTTTGGCAAAATCAACACTACTCAGTTCAGGCGAACAAGAACATCACAAATTTTTTTGATAATCTTATTTTGTACTCTGTTTATGCAAAAATGCCCGGATTTTATGCATATATTATCTCTATGGATTACAACTAACAATATTATATTCTTAATTTTCAGAATTCAATTTGAGATAGTTCTCCATAGTTGTCTGATAGGCTTATGAACTTGAAGAATCCGTATGATATGTAGTGAAGATGTGTATCTGGAATCGAGCTACTGAAAGTTATGCAGCATCTCATATCCTTCTCTTATTTATTTATTTGTCAGATATACACGCAGGTGATTTTCTCAACTTGAAAGCTAGCCAAAGTGTTATATATAAAGAGCATTGTGAACATGAGTTATTTCGAAAATACAATTAAACTTATAAAAACATATTGAAATTTATTCTCAGGTCGAGTACAATCATGTTAAAATTAAGTTAAATGAAAATCAGTGGTGATATTATTATATCTATACTGTGGTTTTACCTTTGCGAACCACGGTCCTCACAAAGGTTGTCCTGAATTAGTCGAGCACCAGAGCGGCAATTTGGATATGTGGGTTCGAGTCCTGTCCGAGGATGCATTTTTCCAGAATTTCGTCGGAAAAAGCCTCAACCTCAAAGCTGTATTCAATTTCGCATACGTTAAAATCTATTTAACCATTAAATTATACTAGTCACCTGAATATTGTGAGATATACAGGGTGTCCAGGGAATAACTGTACATACTCATACCAGAGATAGAGTTGGACTAGCTGATTACGAATTGACTATAAAAAATTAATTTCTGGATTTCTCTAGAAAGCTACAGGATGATATTCCAGCTTCAAGGAAATACGAAGACCATCATAAAATCCAAACTTATTGATGGATATTATTGAAACTTGGGAGGCTATTGGCACATGCTAAGGTCGAGTCGGAAAGATATCAATTATTCCATTATTCCAGAGCCGGACTCATTAATATTCATTCAGAGTGTTCAGGGTAAAGAAAGCACTTTGTATTCCGAATTACAAATAATTGATTCGCTTTTTAGAAAGAAGATAAATTATGCTTCAATTTGTGGTATCGCTCAAAACTGTCACATCAACGATTATTTAATTATGAATTTTTGAATTTGGATAAAGTTCGAATATTTCACCATGAAGAGAACTGAAAATCACATAAATAAAAATGCGAAGGTATTAGTTGAAAATTTTCAAAAATGTTTAGAGCTTTAATAAGCACATTCCATAACTAAACAATAACAAACGAAAGAAACTAAAATACAGTAAAGAGTACCTAATAAAAATGAAAATAGGAACGAATGAATTTCTGATTCAACGTTATCTTAGAAGTGGTTCGAAATGAACACCATCAGCTTGTATACATTTCTCTTGCCGAATGTTCAAATTGGATACAGCCTTGCGAATCATATCGCCATTATTTCTTAAAATATCGCAATAGTTGGTAATTCTGTTCATCAGCTGTTCTCTTGACTGGATTTCTTCAGAATATACCATATTCTTCAATGTTTCCCATACAAAATAGTCTAGCGGGTTGGTATCTGGAGATCGAGGAGGCCATGGAATAGGTCCTCCTCGACCTATCCACCTATTTGGATAGGTATTGTCGAGGTTACTTCTAACTTCCAAGCCAAAATGAGGGCCAACTCCATCAAGCTGGAAATAAATTCCTCTAATATTTATTTCTTGTAGCATGCCGGGTGAAATATTTTGCAAGAAATCTAGATAAATCGCACTTGTGAGGCGACCGTCAAAAAAATGAGGCCCGATCAAATGTTTGTTTATCACAGCGCACCAAACATTTACTGAAAATTTTTGTTGTGATTTTCTCAGTCTTATACAGTGTGGATTATTTTCGGCCCAAATGTACGAGTTTTGAGTATTGAACACACCATCTCTGGTGAATTGAGCCTCATCACTGAATATTGTTCTGTACGAAGTGACTCTGTGATTTGCAATCCAATGTGCAAAATTCAGTCTTAAGACATTATCGCCAGGTTCTAATCGTTGTACCTGTTGTATGTGGTACGGGTACATATTTTCCTCTTTGATAATTCTGTGCACCTTATACTTCGGCAAATGTAATTGTTTACTTACTCTCCTTATACTAGTTGAAGGTTGTGCTTGAATTAATTGGAGTACTTCATCACCTCTTTCTAGATTCCTTTGGCTATCCTTCTTCCTATCTGGCACTCTACCATAGTGCGCTATACAACTAAATACTGCAAAAAATGTTTGGTGATTGGGAATTCTGCGAGTAGGAAATCTCAGACGATACTCTCTCACAGCAGCTCGACTATTTCCCTCACATTTACCATACACGAACATCATATGAGCAGATTCTCTATTTGTGAAATTGGCCATTTTGATAATTCAACTATTTTATAATAATCAAAACACAAGCAACAAACAATCTTGAATTTCAGTTGTCAGAATTTTTGAAATTTATCACAAAATATGTTATAGGAATTCATGTTTTATCTTGAAGGAATTTTCATTTCTGTGCATTTTTGAGATTGAATCCTTGAATCTAGTAAAATATTTTGAAACATTCTTCCAAACTGAAAATCATATCTCCTCTTTCTCAGAGTACTTCAGAATATTCAATATTGAATAAGTAAACTTTAAAGAAACAGACAACAAATTGAAAAATCACTGCTCATACTACTCGATTTACTGATTCAGTTAGAGGTTTTTACATTAGAAGAAGTGTCACTTTGGTCTACTTATATCTTCATTGTCGAACACCCGGTATACATACGAATAATTTTGAAATATGCTTATTTATAACCTATACACATCGCTAATTTTTTTTTTCGAAATTTACCTTCATTAATTCCATCGCAATGAGATCCGTGTCTAGAGTGGCCACCCAGTATGTAAACAAATTATTATAGTCATCCTCACCTTCAGTGACTACTTCAAGAAAGTTTTTTATTTATTTTCGACCTCAATAAAATGACGAAGTCCTGTTCAGGAAAATTAATTAAAATTTTCGAACTTTATCCAAAATAAGAAATTCATAAAAAAATAATTGTTGATGTGACAACTTCGAGCGATACCACAAATTGAGCATAATTTAGCTTCCTTCTAAAAAGCGAATCAGTTATTTGTAATTCGAAATACAAAGTGATTTTTCTACCCTGAACACTTTGAATGAATATTTATGAGTCCGGCCCTGGAATAATGGAATAATTGATAATCTTTCCGACTCAGCCTTAGCATACGCCAATAGCCTCCCAAGTTTCAATAATATCCGTCAATAAGTTTGGATTTTATGACGGTCTTAGTATTTCCATGAAGCTGGACTATCACCCTGTAGCTTTCTAGGGAAATCCATAAATTAATTTTTTATATTCAATTCGTAATCAGCTAGTCCAACTCTATCTCTGGTATGAGTATGTACAGTTATTCCCCGGACACCCGGTATTATTTCATTCTCAGTCGTACTCAACATTATTTCGTGTGTTTGATTAAGGGATATCGAAAGATATTCTAGGATCTTCATTACACTTTATTCAAAGACCTAGCTTTCGGAAATACTTTTATTTGTTTCTCATTTGTGAACGTCAGTTTCCAAAAACACAATATTAATCAAGAAAGTTCATTTTATCAAGTCACTAACTTTTCTTTTTTACGAGTTAGTAGTATTATTTACATTAGAAAATTTTGTTTTATCGTCATATATGTTGAAATTCATGGCACAATTGTTATTTCTAGTAACACAAATTTTTTATGATGAAAGAGTTGATTCTGATGATGTAAACAATCTGTTGACTCAGAAACTAATGAACTCGAGAACTTCAGAACATTTGTACTCTCCTTACTACCAAATAATTTGCTATAGTCCATTGAAAAGTTACATTTTAGGTTGCGTTTTTTAGAGGACGCAATTTTATTTTTTTGATGTGTAGAAGGGGTCAGTGTAAAGCTAAAACCAAGTTTGTGGGGTCGCCACCCTTGTCCCACGGCTGCCATCTTGAAAATAGTGGTTGAAATGGTATTTACGATATATCTCTTGAACTATTTATTTTATAAAAAAAATTTGTTAACATTTTTTGTTGCGAATTAAATTCTCTACAACTTTGTTCCAGTAACTTTTTGTCGTAGAACTATAAATAAAAAAGTTATAAGCGAAAATCTCCGGAAATTTGAGAAAAAAATTTATATTTTCGATGTAACTTTTATTTTATCATTTTACGAAAAAATGATGTCTGACCATTTTGTACATCGTTTTTGAGGAATAACTTTTATTCGCATCATTTTTCATTAAGTCAATAGCTAAGGTTTTACAGCGCTCCGAAGTGAGTACTATTTTCACTACTCTTAACTATACCTATATTATACGTGTGTACCTATAACATGTCATCAGTTATTGTTATTTTTTCTTTTTTTTTACTTTATTATTATAACTTTTTAATTAAAAATTTTGCAATATTATTAATAACTAATTATTGACTCTTTTATGTACGGAGATGTCATTGCAAATACCTTGCTGTTTCTTCATGCTTTTTCCGGATGTGACACAACTTCAGCTCCTTACAATATCGGTAAAATGAAATTTGTGAAAACCCTAAAGAAACATTTAGAGTTTGCAAGTGGAACGGCTTTGTTTCTCAACAAGAGAGTTGACCCTGCTTTGCTCACTGTAATTGGTGAACGTTTTTTTATCTCTTTATACGCTGGTAATAAAGATGATAATTCTCTTGACAGCCTTAGATACAAACAATTCGCCAAGGCAGTGACAAAAAGTACATTTAACTTATCCTCACTTCCTCCAACACAAGACACAGCTCGCTTTCATACTTTCCGAGTCTACCATCAGGTCCAGTCGTGGCTTGGTAATTATAATGATCCTGAAGACTGGGGCTGGAAATAATGTGGAAAATTATTGATGCCAGTGCAGAACTCTAAACCTCCAGCACCCCCTGAGCTTCTAAAATTGATCTTTTGCAAATGCAAAGGAAACTGTGGAGCGATGTGTGGATGCCGAAAAGCAGGAATGAAATGTTCTGCAGTGTGCTTCCATTGTTCTGGAGAGACTTGCAGCAACGTAATGGAACTCTCAGATTTAATAAATGAAAATGACTTTGATGATGAACCGCCAACATTAACAGCCCTTCCTTCTCCAGTTCTCCCACTGGTATTTGATTCAGAAAGCCGATCAGATGCTGAGCCGCAGCCTGGTCCATCGAAACGACTGAGGACGGAGTAGTTCTAATTTAGAAAATCACCGTGGATTATGCCTATTGGGGATACCACGTAAAAAAAAAACGCGCCTCTAGACTCTACCTCGTGGGTGGTGGGGAAAGAGTCAATAATTAATTATTAATAATATTGCAAAATTTGTAATTAAAAAAGTTATAATAATAAAGTAAAAAAAAAAAAAAAAAAAAAACAATAACTGATGACATGTTATAGGTGCACACGTATAATATAGGTATAGTTAAGAGTACTGAAAAATAGTACTCACTTCGGAGCGCTGTAAAACCTCAGCTATTGACTTAATGAAAAAATGATTCGAATAAAAGTTGTTCCTCAAAAAACGATGTACAAAAATGGTCAGACATCATTTTTTCTTAAAATGATAAAAAAAAAGTTACATCGAAAAATATAAATTTTTTTCTCAAATTTCCGGAGATTTTCGCTTATAACTTTTTTATTTATTGTTCTACGACAAAAAGTTACTGGGGCAAAGTTGTAGAGAATTTAATTTGCAACAAAAAATGTTAATGAATTTTTTTTTATGAAATAAATAGTTTAAGAGATATATCGTAAATACCATTTCAACCCCTATTTTCAAGATGGCGGCCGTGGGACAAGGGTGGCGACCCCACAAACTTGGTTTTAGCTTTACACTGACCCCCCATACACATCAAAAAAATAAAATTGCGTCCTCTAAAAAACGCAAGGTAAAGCCTAAAAAATGTAACATTTCAATGGACTACTAGACATTTCGATGTTTTTGTTGACCGAATTAACGAGATAACACATCGCAATTTCGGTGCTCTTCCACTCTCCTGCACTCTTTAGTGCTAAAATATCTCCACCCGAATCCGCAACCACAGAGGCTCCATTTCTTTGAAAAAAGGGGCCGGTGTATAACTCTTGGTCTTTAAACCTAAATATTTGGCTATTTGCTTTGAGACACCACTAATAGTGTGCTCGCCAGCATTAAGGGAAATGCACTTTCCATGTCGGTTTGTCGAAAAAAATCTTAGACTTTCGCTTCCAGGAGGCTGAAGATTTACATATTTTCTGTATAACATGCAGGGCTTGAAGTTGCAGCCATCATTGGTTATGGTGAATCTTCTTGTTGTTAAATATTTTGTTTGCCGCAATGTTACAATAACGTATTATCCCATATCTTCAACATCTTTCATGTTCAAGGAGTGAATTTCGTCACATCGACATTTTCGCTTTCGCCAAAACAAATGTGAAAAAAAAATAAACAGACATGTTCATGGCAACGCTTCCATAGCTTACGACATTTGCGAAAAATGATCAAGATTTTATTGGAATTTATCTAACCTTTTTACAAATGAGAAACAAATAAAATATAAACAAATACACGCAAGGAAACTGGTGTTACTGGCTCAAGAAGGTAACTGACTCGCCTGCGGCTGGTCAGTTATATCCTCCATTCGCCAGTGCTAGTAATGTTCTTCTTTTCAACATCGATGTGAAGTGAAGGTTGTGTTGCATTCGCTCCCTATCTCAACGTAATTAAGTGTGTTATAAAGTTTCGATTTAACCCATAATTTTACACTGTAAATTGTTGTTACCTGTTCTCTCAAGGATAGATACATTTTTAAAATCTAAACGGGGCATTTTGTTTTTGGCGCTCTTGTTCACCCGAACAGAGTGCCTACCATTTTGTCCGAATGTCTGTAATTTTGAAATATCGAGCCGAAAATGGTCTCATTGGATTGGGTTCGACTCCTGTTGAAAGAAAATTCGTGGTATCCTCTCTAGCATCCAAAAGAAAAGCTAGAGTTTTCATATTTTCAGAATAGGTGAATTGTCCAAATATCTCGGTCAAGTTCGTTATTGGGCCATATCCGTCGGATGGTTCAGTAGTTATGAGCATCTGAAATTTTCTTTCCTCAATAACTGCAAGAATATCCATCCGATTAAGTTGATACTTGAAATATTGTTTAGGAAGTCTGCAACAAAACAGCTCGCAAAATTTCGCAGAAATCGTCACGCTAGAAAATTTTTAAAAAATTTCCAAGGATAAAATGTTTTATCCTCACTATCTCATAAGATGATATTCGGATTTCAATAAACATTCGTGAATATATTGAGGTGATCGATATCTTACTTATCGTCAAATTTCATTGCCGTAGCTCTCTTCCATCTAATGATATGATCATTTTTTTCATTTACTCAAGAGAAAAGAGAAATGACATATGTCCCGATGATTTTCTTTGAACGATGGCCATCACAGATCGATATTCGATTGATAAATTCCGGGCTCATTAATCAGTGTCAGTTGGCGTAATATTAATCAAAATTTTTCATAACGGGAAATCATAGAGATAGAATTCAACATCGGTGGCTGAAATAATATACGTTGTCAAAATTCAGAAAAGCAATGACGTAAGTTTTTAGGAAAAGGGAATTAAAGCTTCGATCAAAACTTGGGGAAAATTATGAATAGTTATTTTTAATTTGAGATATAGGTTTGTTCATTCATTTGGCGTTCACATTTGCATCACATTGTCCCATAGTACGAGAAAAGACTATTGTTCACCTGATCAGAAAGGCTCATAGATTTGTTATGGTTTGAATATTTACTCGCAAGTAGCTCAACAAGAGCGCCAAAGCAATCTGACCTCACGTCAGTGCTTTCTAAATTTTTGAATCTGAGAAATGTCGCGTTGTGTCAGTTGTCGTGAGGTATCATCGAAGCGGTCGCCGAGTATTACTTGCAGTTTTTGTCTCAATTGTTATCACGCAAACAGCACCTGCTCCGGTGTCACAAAAAATCAGTTGTCGGCGATCAGGAATGTTCCCGGCACAGATTGGAAATGTGACGTATGCCGCAAAAATAATCCACAAGTATCCAGTGGCGGAGATCGGAATGGGCGGTCAACTTCGGCTGGTCGTTCATTTATGGCTGGTCAGTCACAGCTCCGTCTTTCTCAGCGAATAAGCAAGCCTGTCGCCTCGGACGATGAATTGGATGCGGAATGGCGCAGTGCTGGTAGTTCTCAACATGTTCAGGCACTCATTATGGAGATAAAAAATCTGCGAGAAACTGTCAATTTTTGTTCAGAGAAAGTGAGTGACTTTGAGATGAAGCTGGGAAAATTCGGCGAGCTGGTTGCTGGGATCGGTAAGCTGGAGAGGGAGAACGATGTTTTGAAATAACAAGCCATAGATCTCAACTCAAAGGTCAATAACCTTGAACAATTTTCCAGATCGAACAATATTGAACTTCAAAATATTCCTGAGAAACCTAATGAGAATCTCATAGATATTATTTCATCAATTGGAAAAGCTATTGAACTGCCAGTTGACTCCTCCTATTTAGACTATTGTAGCCGGGTTCTAACGAATATTCAGGAAAGACCTAGGAATATTGTGGTAAAATTCATCTCGAAGATCAAAAGAGACAATTTTCTTGCAGCATATAAAGCTGGACGAAATTCAAGTTCGGAACCGAATAAAACAGGAATAAAGATTGAAAGAATATCTGAAAGGCTATACATCAATGAGCACCTATCACCTCACAACAAGATTTTGTTCAAGGAAGCTCGTGAGGTCGCAAGGGATAAGAGGTACAGGTATGTCTGGACCCAATCAGGTAATATTCTTCTGCGTAAAAACGATGCTTCTAAAATATTGCACATTCGATCAAGCGAATTGAGAATTGAGGAAACTGTAAGTCAAGATAGTTCACATTAAATTAAAAAAAAAAAAATTCTAATGGCTGTTTCGGTTTACTTCCAGAATGTAACTGGACTCAGAACCAAATTGGACGAATTCAAAATGAACGTTACTGTCAACGACCATGAAATAGTTTGTATTACCGAACCTTGGTTGATGGAGTGATGGACTCGAAATTGATAGATTTAAATGACTATACCATCTTTAGGCGCGATCGAGCGAATTCTGGCGTTGAGAAGGCTGACGGGGGTGGTGTTTTCGTTGCGGTCAAGAACAAGTTGAAACCTACTGTAGCTACGGAACTTCAAAGTGATGTGGAGGATGTTTGGGTGGTGTTGAAACTAGGTATTTTTAAACTTTATCTATGTTGTGTATATCTTCCACCTAGTGAACAATTTGCTAGCACCAGATTTAGTACCAAACTATACTCTAATAGGGCAAAATTAGGTGACTCTGTGGACATGATTCTCGGGGATTTTAATTGTCCACCGATTACATGGATTTTCAAAGAAGGTAATAATTATTCTAATGCCTTTAATGTAGAAAATAAATTTGAACATATTATTGACGCATGTACATACTTAGAACTTGTGCAATGTAATCACGTAAAAAACTTTAACGGTAAAAATCTTGATCTTGTATTCTATTATCCTACAAAATTAATAATTTCGAACATTGTCTGTCCTCATTAGTTCGTGAGAGTCGTCATCACCCTGCATTGGAGTTTTTGCTTTCATTTGATACATTCGGACATCTTCGAACTAATGTCTCTTCTTTTTATAGTTTTGGACGAGCAGATTGCGGAGTTATAAATCAGTCCATATTTGATATTGATTGGGAAAATTCATTAATTAATAATGACGTTGATTCCGACCTGGATATTTTTTATGATCAATTTTTCAGGGTTATCCAGACTCATGTGCCAGTACAAAAAATTCTTAAACATTTTCCTGTATAATTCTCTGAAAAAGCAATCAAATTAGTTAAAAGAAAAAAGGCAATTCATGCCAAATGGAAAATTTACAATAATCTGAAAGATTTAGCTGAATTCACAAATTTACGTAAAACATCTAAAAATCTAATTGAATCTGATTATAGAAGATATATTTCGGAGATTGAACAGAACGTTACTGAAAATCCTGGGAGTTTTTTCAAATTTGCATCCAGAAAAGAACGAGGTCGAGGTTTTACACGATTGATGTCTTATGGGGACAGATCAGCGACGTCCGGGAAAGATATATCTGAGTTGTTCACGGATTATTTCCGTAGCGTGCACGTCAAGAGAACCAGAACTCGCACAGCAGCTCGTCTTTTATCTAGTTACCCCAAGGTTAATATTCCAAATCAACTGAATTATATTCAATTTTCATCTCACGAAATACGTAGAGTGCTGAAGGGTATTGATGGGAGAAAGGGTGCCGGGCCTGATGGTATTCCATCCTCATTCATAAAAAATTGCAGTTCTTCTTTTGTTAGACCACAATGATAATTTTTAATAAATCCCTCAAGTCAGCCTGTTTTCCGGCAAGGTGGAAAACTGCATCCCTCACACCTATTTTCAAATCAGAAGATAAGAGCTTAGTGGGTAATTATAGGCCCATAAGCAAACTTTCTAATTTCGAGAAAGTTTTCGAAAAGTTAGTGTATACTTTCGGATTTGGTTGCATCGAAGATTCTTGTTGAACAGCACGGTTTCCTGAAAGGACGTTCGGTCGAAAGTAACTTAGTAACATTTGTCAAATTTCTACAGAGCGAACTCGATCAACGTGTTCAGGTCGATGTTGTGTATACTGACGTCAGCAAGGCATTTGATAAAACCAATATTAATATTCATATTTCTAGTCTTGCTGAGGTTGGTGTTGGTGGTGCGATGCTTGAGTGGTTTGAGTCATACCTGTCTGAAAGGTGTCAATACGTTTCAGTGGAGGGACACTTTTCTGATTCATTTGAGGTATGTTCTGGGGTGCCTCAGGGCTCCCACTTGGGACCCTTGTTGTTTTTAATTTATATCAATAAGATTGCAACATCCTTTACGAAATGTTGATTTCTTCTCTTCGCGGATTATCTCAAGATAGTGAAAAGTATCGCGTCCGAACAGAATTGCTTGGATATGCAGTGTGAACTGGGAGCCCTTTTTTCTTACTGCCGCGACCATCAATTGTACTTGAATTCAGATAAGTGCCGGGTCATCACTTTCACCCGTAATGTCAACAAGATTATCTTTCCTTACAATATTGGTGATACCCCCTTGTCTAGAGTGGAGAGTATGAAAGATTTGGGGATTATTTTTGATTCGAAGTTTCTTTTTGATCTTCACGTGGATCAGCTAGCTAATTCCTGTTATAAAACTCTGGGCTTTATCATGAGAAAAAGTAGGCACTCCTCAAATTTGAAATCATTCACTTTATTATATAACCCTTATGTCTACAGTAAACTCAACTTTGCGTCAGTTGTTTGAGGCCCAGGGTACTCAATATACATTACTAGCCTCGAGAGAATTCAGAACAGATTCTTGAAGTTCATCTCATTTAAATTTCGATTGACACCTAGAAACCCTGAAAACTATCGTCTTCGGTTGATTCAATTTGGTTACATCTCTCTTGAAAATAGGAGAAAAATCAGTGATGTCCTTTTCTTGTATAAGCTTCTCAACAATGTTTATAATTCCCCTGGCCTCCTATCGTCAATAGGTTTCCATGTTCCGTGGAGAGCTCTTAGAAACAATGAAATGTTCCATATTCCTTTTCGCCATACCAATAGTGCGATGAATTCCCCTCTATGCAGGACGATGCGGTACTGTAACTCTTTGAATGATTTGGATTTATTTCATTTTGGTCAGAATTCAATTAAACAGAAACTCAAAAAAATGTATTTGTATCATTAGGATATTTCATGATTACTTTGGTTTTTAATGTATTGTTGAATTCTAGTTTTTTCTTTCTTCCTTGTACTATGCTTGTATATATATTATGCCTATGAAAGTTGATTAATAATTTTGGCTCACTTGTAATTCTTAATAGTGGATACTGTGTTGGGTGATTGTCACCTGTTTGTATTTCTAACTGTGTAAATAAATAAATAAATAAATAAATAAATAAATAAATGTTATATAGTTCCATCTTCAGGTACACCAAAAATTTTCTACAAACAATAAATGCAATATAATAAAATAAAATACTACAAAACTTGCTTTTTCACCAAATTTGAGGTTATCTTTTTTCTATTTGACATTAATTTGTGAGTTTTTTATAGTTCTTGAAAAAAAGCATATTTAATATATCTACCACAGCAGGCTTTTTCCAACCAATGGCTCATATTATACAATAGATTAAAAGTGAAATATTTGAAATAATTTTTTAGTTCTATTTGTATCATTTTCGTAATCTCTCATTTGACGTATGTACGACAGAAACTGCGTTAGTCATCAATCTTTACAGCACAATCACAGAACAATGTTATTCTTCACTTATTGTTTGGGCCATCATGTAATTCTTTTTCATTAGGATATGTTAAGAAATGAGTGTTTACATTACTTAGCTTTTTAGTTGTTTGACTTTTCATGGAAATTGATTTATTTCTGATGATAATCACTTCTGCGTTATCATAATCTATTTGGTGATCTTCTGATATTGAATATTTAGACAAAGTTCTCCTGATTTTCTGTATATGTTCCATTCCAATATGCTCAACTAGTGAGCATTAAGATCTTTTGTGTGGAAAACATGAGTTCAAGTTTGACGTGATGACATGGAAACGTTGGCATTAGTTGAATCTTAGACTAAAGAAAGGGAGACGCGGCATCTCATTCATAAATTCAGTAATCGTTGATGCCAAAAGTCGTAACGATGTCCCTTGAGTGGGACACAGATAGAACTATGGTTTCCTTGTCGCACGACATACATCCGACAACGTTGCAAAAATTAGGTCCGCGTAAATTTTGAATTAGTCACCTCCAGTGGCGTAGAGTGGCTGTCTATTGAGATTGGATATTTGTCTATTATAATACATATCAACGAGTTAGTAGGTATAATCATTTGGAATAATAGTTCGCTGTTTTACTAGAAACAAGCGTGCAAAAAATTACAGACATTTCGGCAAATTCATATTCACTCTGTTCATTTGAACAAGAGCGCCAAAAAGTTTACTAAGAAAATTAGTCAATATCAGCTAAATAGCAAAATGTTATTATAGAAGTCTATAAACTAAGGTTTATCCCATCATATGCTGAAAAAAGTACATAATTTAATGAAACAACCAATCCAGTACATAAAATATATTAGAAAAATAATTAACGTAGTCTTCGATACATCTATATCACACATGAATTCCCATAAAAACATTCATGAATCTATTCATTTCTAAACAAAATCAGTTTAGTATTAATGAATCTCGTCCTTTTTTCTGGATTCATCTAGAAGTTTTTACATTCGTGATGGATTCTAATTCTAAAATAATTTTTTAAAATATACTTGATCAACTGATCAGAATGTCCGTCAATAACATTTTCATCAAAAAGATGATTTTGAAAATGATCCAAAACATGAGTTGTAATATTATGCATGGTTTTATTCACCAATACTGGTAATAAATGCTCCACTTTTCTATTGAATATACTAGAAGTTTTATTAAAAACTTAAAGAATTTTTCTGCCTCTTTACAGACATCAATTACTAATTGACTAGCCTGAACTAATTTGCCATAGGTCTTTCTTTTTTTGCAGAAGAGAGATATCCATATCATTTCTTAATAGGTCAAGACATTTTCGGCAAGAAATGAATCGTTCAAGAATCCGAACCACATATCCTGAAATATATATCCCACAATATCTTCAGAGTACGTTGTAAGATTCCATGCTGCTGAAGTTGCATATTCATATCTCTCCATATCTTTGACGATACATTCCATCAACTCAATATAACTCTCAGTATTTTCCATATTGGCTGAATGTTCCGTTGACGTTATGCTACTTGTAGATCCACATGTAAGAATGCTGATGCTTTCCAAGTTAATGGCATTTCCTGTGTTCGAAGCTGATATTTGTGAGTGAACTATCAACCTCTTGTATGCTGCCTCGAATTGTCTAGCAGAAGGGTTATTGTTATGACCACCTTTGCTTCTTACACACCCAAAAAAGAGCTCTAAATGGTCCTGTGACAGTTTATATGTTAGGAGATATTTCAGACATTTATCTTCAATAATATATTTGTTGATCATTTGTTGCAAACTCTTCATACCAATCAGGAAACCTAGAAATCCTGTTTTTCTTCCACTTTTGTAATAGGTATCCCGTTTAATGTTAATGAGAGTATGTAATCTGTCATCATCATCATGTAGTTCATGAACGTATCTAGTGTGCTAATACCGATTGCTTTTTTGAAAACATATTTTGCACAAGTGTTTCTTGAATTGAAGAGGTCAAATAAATTGTTGAATTTCAGAATGAACTCAGATGTAGCTTCTGATCCCTGAAACTCTAGACATCTGAGATCATCTCTCAAGAAATCTAAAGCATCACTAACACTCTTGCTCAGGGTCTGAGTTGCCAATCGCACCTTCATTTTATCTCTCATCCACTCTAAATGTCTCTGCCTTAATTTTGTTGCAGCATGAAGACCTTCAATCTTTTGTTTTTCAACCAAAGTTGATACAAAACTCCATTTGATCTCCTTGTCTTTGTTTTTCAATCCATTTTGGGAGGCAAAACAATTACGGACTAACTTTATCATGTGGCAGGCATCAGGAATAATATATATATCATTCTGTGTAACTGGGTGCTGAAATTTTGTAATCAAATTTGATGGATCACTAAAATCTGCTCCCAATTTTTCAGCCATTGAAAATTAGAAGGGGCACCATCAAAAGTCAATGAAGTGACTTGTATTCCACTCTCATGTAGAAAACTAAGGCATTTTTTCACTAACTCTGCTTTTTCTGTAGCGCCTAATCCATTTACTAAGAAATATCCCACAGGCACTTTCCAGGATCCATTCAGGCATACTAGCATGAACACTAATGCTTCCTGAGCTTCAGGTAGAATATCAGAATCCAAGTTGGTCCCTAGATCAACATATTCTGTGAATTTGGAACCTGTCCATTCAACTTGACGTCTGATGGACATTTCATCCATAACAAGATTACACAACAAAGGATAAGATACTTCTTTTTGTCGCAGAGTTAAGGCAGTTAGTGATTCATTTGTAAAACCTGGACTTCCATCCACAGATCGGTACCACTTCGAGAGAGTATCTAAATGAGGCAGACTATTGTTGAAAGTCTTTCGAACATAATTGTATCCTTTTGGAGAATAAAAGGCCAGAGTTAATGCAAAGGCTCTTAACGAAGGAGTGTATGTTTGCTTATTCGGTCCTTTTAACATTCTATCGAATATATCACTTGCTGGCCCAGCATTGATGGATGCCTGAAAATCATGGTTCTTTGAGTTGATCGCATTGCTATATAATACTATATTCTGAAACAAATTGCAGAGTGGCTTTTACTCCATCATGAAAGCACGACTGTTGAAATAGGAGCCAATTCTGCAATTTGTACTAGACGATAATTTCTCTAGTTCAGTTAAATTTGGTGAAATGCTGTTGAAATTCAATTAAATATTCAAATTGTTGCACTGTTTTTAGTAGGTACTGTAATGAACTCATTACGATACTGAAATAAAGAAGAGTATATACCGATATGGTTGTTGCTGAAGCTTCTGATATCAAGGATCGTTCTCTCAAATGATCCATCAATGTTTTCATTGAGTTGATTTTATGCTTCATCCTCCGATTAGACTGCTGTAATAAACGAATCTTTTGTTTTTTGCTGTAGTGCTGTTCTTACAATATTTATATTTCTCTTCCGTGTGTCAGGTGATGAAAAATCACTTGTATGTAAGTCACCTACATAAGCCCTCTTTCTGCAAAGAAATAGTAAAATACTGTAGTTTTCATAAATGAAAAAATTGCATTATATTCACAAATGATCAGGAGAAAAATAAAATTTGTACCTTCCTCTTTTGATTTTGGATGATGATGGTTCCTCAGAAAAGATTACTGATTCAACATTTTCCACAGACTGCTCAAGTTTTGTGACAGTAGTTTGTACAATATGTTCTTCACTGTAACACAAATAATATTTTCAATAAGCAATATTTCAATAATGAAACACATGTTTCACCTTTTTGAAGAACGAGGAATCGAATCAATTTTAGTGCAAGTTACTGCATCAAGAGATGAAACTTGATCACTAAAAAAAATATTCGTTTATTTCAATAGGAAAGTGACAATAAAGACAAATTTTTCACCTTTTTTTTGGGGAACAAGGAATAGAATCAATGTTCTGTAGAATTTCTCCATCATAAGATGAAACCTCAATTCTGAAAAAAAAAATCGAGTTAGAATAGTCTCAAAGAATATAGGTATCATATATATATTTTAAAAGTTTCTTGAGAAAACCTTTTTGTTCTTGAGTTTTGTTATTTATGTGATATATCATAACTGATTTATTACCTTTCAGCACTTGGTGGTGTTTCGTTAATCGTGGAGCTTGAACTGTAAAAATGGGTAATAATTAATTGAAATATACTTCATAATATTGTATCTAGATCTTTAAAATGCTGATGAGTATTCCACTGTCTTATAATAACCAGTTTTCGGGGTTAATTTACAAATTTTCAATCGACTAGAGAATATTACAAAGCTCTTGCAACTATTGCCTGTATAAAGATTTTTTTGGGAATTCCCAAATTAGGTTAAGAAAAAATTAGGTCAGAATATTCACAAATATACCTTGAAGACATAAGATTGAAGAGTTTATCCTGAGTAAGAGGAACAGCATCCATTTTGAGATGTTTTCTACCATTCACTGAATGTAGAAGTCCTTGGGATCAAAGTGGTCAGAGCATATGAACATATACTTAGGCAAGTTTGCAGTATCAACCAAGTTTAAAATTGAGAACCATATATTCTTTCTTTCAACATCAGAAGGAAATCTAAAACATATAATATGTAACGCCACTGATATAAAACTTATATGAAGTAATGCTTACCTATGAAAACTCAAGTTAGGGTGATGGGAGTTCAATTTACCACAAACTATACATCTAAGAACCATTTTGTGAATGCAGTTTCCTCAAAATATTCAGAAAAATCTCAAAAACACTCTTTTTGAATGCAAAATTGATATACGTTCACGTGGCAACGTTGTTAAAATTTGACGTAAACCGTCCTTGACAGCTTTACTGTGATTGGCTTCGGAGAATTAGGAATAATTTATCAATGAATATCTGAAAGTCGGCGTTGCCGAGCTCAGATTAAGATATTAATGAAACTTACTGTCTTGCAATTAATGTAAGAAAGACTTTCAAGGAAGTGGAATCTTGTTTTTATACGAATTTGAATGAGATAGCTACCTGAAATGGGGTTATATTTTAAGAGCATAGATTGAAGAGAATTCTCTTTAATCTATGTTTAAGGGTAAGTGGTTTGATGGAATTATTAGTACGACTTGCGCAAACTTGAATGAAATGTAACCGCCATTATAAGATTTTATTGGTTTGACTTTTTCGGCGTGCACGTACGAGTGAAAAACGCATCCAATGTAACTTTAGCCTAAGAGAATTTCATTTCAACTTGCTATTGCTAGACAATTTAGTATTAATGAACTGGAAAAAATTTGACAAAGTGGCAACGCTGAACAAATTTTAGAGTATTTCCCACTCCGTAGTATTACAATCGCTCAATAAGTACTGGAAACTTTCTAGTGTGGCTTCACTATTCATGACGAGATACCGTGTCTCTTCTTTCTATAGTCTAAGAGTTGAATGTAGTTTATTGCCTAACCACTTATTTGCCTAATATTTCTGTGAAAAATCAATCTTAACATATCTCTACAAAGAAATAATCTATTATACCACTACTGAAGTTAATGTTAGCATTATTAAATTACGTAGACGTTTACTTTTCACATTTTTTGTGAAAGCGGAAAAGAGAAATGTCATACAGTCAGTCAGAAATTTCAATTCTCGATGATTTCACAGAAGTATTCGATTGACATCGACCGAACTTATTGATCAGTGTCAGTTTGGAAAAAATTTGTCGAGATGGTTCCTTCACAGTGAAAAAATGTACATTGTCATAATCTTGAAAAGCACTGACGTGAGTTTTTAGGGGGAGAGTACTCGGGCATTTATATTCAATTCAAGATATTGGTTTGTATATTACTCGTTGTGGTCGAATTTGTAACCAATTTTTCAGAGTGTAGGGACAGAGTCTAGAACAAAATCGTATTAGCTCCTGATTCCATTTCAGTGTGTTCCAGAATTTTTGATGAAACAAATCTCAAGACAATCATGTCACAAAGATAAAACTGCAAAAGAAGATATGCGGTTTTGATTCTTGGCTGGTAGAGATAAATATTCTAAATTGGTCTAAATCTATTTGGAGGGTAGAAACTCGTTTTTGACTATGTATTAGTGAAATAAGAATCTTGATATGAAAAAAAAACTTCTCACGGTTTGTTATGTTGAAATATGTACACATCTGAAACATCCTCAATTCCCCAACATTGAAGTAAAGAAATCCTTTTCACATCATTTATGTAATGTGTCTTCTAGATCGACAATGTCTGAATGAACTGCTTGTTACAGACGCATTCCCAAGGTTCGCGGAGCCAATTCCTAACGTGACTGTGACAGTAGGAAGGGACGCACTCCTTGCCTGTGTAGTCGACAATCTTAAAGGATTCAAGGTATGTTGCTACGCTTTTTGTTACGCTAGTCGCGGCCATGCACCCCTCGACAGAAACTTTTTCCCTGACTTGGGATCATCGCCTTAGAAATCCGTTCGTGCACGGCCTACGCCGAATTTTTCAAGTATTGTGCTTCTTTGTCTTATTGTTAAATACTTGTGAATATTTTGAGAGCAATGTCCTCGTTATTGAAAATTAGTGCTTTGCTGTATAAAGCAGCTCAAATACAAAATTTTTCGGTTGTGATAGTATTATTTACATTTCAACTTTGATATTTTGAAGAACTGAAGACTGTCTGTTAGTAATATGAAGGTTGCTTTTGGTTCAGATAACAGGGAATAAATCAAACAAATGCCGAAAATCCGATTCATTTCTAGTCAATTTTAGGGTTCCACAATAAATGATACATTTGAATAATTAACACAAAATGTTCATTGAAATGAACAACTGATGATTTCAAGATAAAAAACACAAAACAGGACAAATTCAACAATTAATGTGAATTACCCTGAAACAACCATAATAAAAAATTAATATGATCAAAATGATGAATACATGGAAAATTCGGTAACTTGTAGAATACAAACACTTGGCCAAGGTTGTCTCCAACCACCAGAAAGAATGAGATTATGTACCTCCATCTATTCACCATGGCTTATAGATCCTATGTGCACTATACTATGTGTACTGAACAATGGAAAAATGTCTGAAATGAATAATAATTCGCGGAAATACTTTCGAAGACTAGACAGGAAATCATTAGTTGAATCCATAAGCAGTATTCATTGGAAGGATGAAATGTACCCAATGTGAGATCTTGATTCTATAACAGAAAAATTCCTCAGTATATTGAATGCCTGTATACGTGACTCAAGAAGATATGTGGAAATGAAAAATAGTGAGGGCAAGCGAAAAACCTGGTTTTCGAAGTCTTTGATGGATCATATCCATCAAAAATCTATTATATCGCATGTGGAAAAAAACCAAGCTATGTTATCTTTAGGGAAAATTATCGGACAACCAAAGTAATACTAAGAGAAAAATTAAGGATGCAAAAGACGAAAATTATAAAATATTGATTGAAAATGAACAGAATAAATGCAAGTAACTATGGAAGATAGTCTTTCTCTTCAATGGCTAAATCTCTCATATTCTTACTAATCCCTTCTATCCATTGCGTTGTCGGTCTTCCTCTGCTTATCCTGTTCTCTGGTATGGACCCCAAAGCTCTCTTGGGCCATCTCGTTTCCTCCATTCTCATCATATTCCCGTACTATGATAGCTTCCTCGATTCTACTTTTGCCGCTCTTGTTAATATATGCCTACCTTTTATTCTTATATCTTCATTTCGAATATGTTCCAGTCTGGATATATTGCAAGATCTCCTCAAGAAATTCATTTCCGCTGTCTCTGAAATCCTTTCCCTATCTGAGAGTTGCCATCATTCACATTCGTAAGTCAAAATTGGCTCTACAATCGATATGTTGATAGTCACTTTTGTTTGAAATTCGATTTTGGCTTATCAGAGTAACGAGCTTAAAAATCGGATTGTATTCTTTCCTAAGTGTGTCCTGTTTTCTATATACTTTTTGTTCTTCCGTCTTCTAAAATAATGCTTCCTGAGTATTTGACTTGGCTTCATTTCTTCAGATTATTTATTTGCAGATCTGGGTCTTCTTGTTGGTCCCCTACTTTTAAACATTCAGATTTGTTCATGTTTATGGTTAGACCCCATGTTTCAAATTCCCCTTTCAACTTTCTGAACATATAGTAGTCAGAGTCGTGGTCCTTACTAGTTACGATAACTTGGTCGTCGGCTATTTGGATCATTTATTTGTATTCCTAATTCTGCTATTTTCCTTCTCCAGTTATAAAAAGCTTCATGGATAAATATTGTGAACTATGTAGGCGACAAGCTGCATCCCTGCTTAAGCCCCTTTGTTCTGTGAATTTTTTTTTATTGGGTGTTCCCCATTTTTATCAGGCTCTCACTGTCCTTGTACATATTCCATAGGGAGCGAAAATACATTTTCCTCAAGCCAACCCTCGTCAATACTTTAAAAAGTTTCTTCGAAGGTACCATGTCGTAGATCAACTAATACGAGGTGGGTAGACAGTATACGAGACATTCGTTTTCTACTTTTTCGTGTAATATACTATACAGGGTGAACCACGACGAACTGCATCGATCTATATCTCAGAAACTGAATGTGGGAAAAATTTGAAATTTTGGGAACTTGCCAGATGTCTTGGGACCTATAGAGCTGAAGTATTTTCATTTATTGGGCACTTCCGGTTATACCGAAAATAGACCCTAAGTTGCTTATTTTAAATGGGATACCCTATATATTATTACATTTTTGGATTCTACTTAACATTCTAGGCAGATTTCATGTATCATGTCCTATCCCTAAGTCTGAGCGTTTTTGACATATTCAGGTTTTTATGTTAAAAATTACGATTGCAAGCCCTAATTCAATCATCAATTGATCCTATAAGGAAGCCCTTTTTACTTACTTTGGGCTAGATGTCTTGTTGAAAAGGACCTACTTCAATAGATTTTGTATAATACTTGGACAAATAATCGTACAGTTTTCACTGGACTCAGAACCAAATTGGACGAATTCAAAATGAACGTTACTGTCAACGACCATGAAATAGTTTGTATTACCGAACCTTGGTTGATGGAGTGATGGACTCGAAATTGATAGATTTAAATGACTATACCATCTTTAGGCGCGATCGAGCGAATTCTGGCGTTGAGAAAGCTGGCGGGGGTGGTGTTTTCGTTGCGGTCAAGAACAAGTTGAAACCTACTGTAGCTACGGAACTTCAAAGTGATGTGGAGGATGTTTGGGTGGTGTTGAAACTAGGTATTTTTAAACTTTATCTATGTTGTGTATATCTTCCACCTAGTAAACAATTTGCTAGCACCAGATTTAGTACCAAACTATACTCTAATAGGGCAAGATTAGGTGACTCTGTGGTCATGATTCTCGGGGATTTTAATTGTCCACCGATTACATGGATTTTCAAAGAAGGTAATAATTATTCTAATGCCTTTAATGTAGAAAATAAATTAGATCTAGGATAGCCACGTTTATATTTGACATTTCAGTTAGCATTCGAATCAGGCTTAAAAAAATTATTTAAGTAAATATTCGCATCTCGCATCTCAGCAGCAATTGTTCATGGGTGGCTTTTCTTATTGATTGGGGGTCCAGGTCTTCAAATGCTGTTCTAACACGTCTCATGCAGTCTTCCATGGTGGTCACTGATGTTTTATACACGTTATTTTTCACTGTTCCTCATACATAAAAATCGAGCACTGATAGGTCCGGGGAGCGAGGTGGCCAAAGATTTGGTCCATTGTTGGCTATCCATTGATCGTAAAATAAGTTTTCCAGATAATTATTGACCAAATGGGCATTATGTGGAGGTGCTCCATCATGTTGGGTAGAAAAGTTTTCGAAGTTCAGCCAGGGGCAAGTTGTCTAAATAATCAACTGCAAAATTCCGCAAAATGTTGAGGTATCAGTCTCCTATAAGTTGAAATATGTGTTTTATATTAGAACTATTCAAAAAGACCGAACTTACCATTCAAGTTCTCCTGATAAAATTGTAAGCAAACAATGCCGTCATTTCTTACTGCACAATAAACGTTAAATTGCCAGGATTCTTGAAAATTGTGTTCCCTAAATGGGTGTACATTTCTATAACTCCAATGATGTCAATTACGTCGATTAAAAACACCATACTATGTAAATTTGGCTTCGTCGGTCCAAATGATATTATCCAAAAAAGAAAAATCTTCTTGTGAACGAAGTATTATGAATACACAGAATTCCATTCTTCTTGGAAAATCAATTTCATTCAAATGCTGCACTAATGAAATTGCATAGGGATGATATTCGTGTTTATGTAAAATTTCAACAACTGGTTTCTTTTAGAACATTTTTGCCTTTAGGGATCCAAAATTCTTGAAGTTTTCTATAATTCGTTTAACAGTATTTGGTGATGGTTTTTGTTTATGAGGATATCGGGTAGCAAATGTATCACAGGTTCTTGAAATAACTTTTTCACATTGTCCATAAACAGTAAACAAGTTTAAATAATCCTCGTTTGTATAATTTAACCGGGCTGGCATTACGATGATTTGAAATGTCAAATATAAACGTGGCTATCCTAGATCTAATTGTTTACACACTAAATGCAAAACCGCCTTAGAAAAATATTAAATCGGCAATATTTCGAAAACTCCAAATTTTTGGTATAGATAACCTCATACAAAGTTACCTTCATTTTTGATAATTAATGCTACGAAATAATAAAAATGGGGGGTCTCCATTTGAAAAAATCGAGTTTTGTCAGTTTTCTCAATCTCATTCTAGATCTTTTTTATTAACCCTCTGTATGATTGTTTGTCCAAGTATTATACAAAATCTATTGAAGTAGGTCCTTTTCAACAAGACATCTAACCCAAAGTAAGTAAAAAGGGCTTTCTTATAGGAACATTTGATAATTAAATTAGGGCTTGCAATCGTAATTTTTAACATAAAAACCTGAATATGTCAAAAACGCTCAGACTTAGGGATAGGAAATGATACATGAAATCTGCCTAGAATGTTAAGTAGAATCCAACAATGTAATAATATACTGGGTGATTCCGGAGGAGACCGTCAGATTATAGGTGAAGTATACAGTAGTCAATATAGTTTCGGAACAATGTTGGGTTTATGGTTCGGGGCCTTCATTGACAGTATACAGGGTGATTTGTCCGATTCGACAAATTTTTTTTTTATTCATAACTTTGATATGGCTTGATCAATCTTGATGAAATTTTCAGTGTAGAACAATATGATTATCTTCTTTCAATACTTCCAACATTTTTTCAAATATACAGAATGGGAATTATGATAAGTTCAGTTTGAGTATGCAGGTTGAAAAAAAACCCTGTACATTCCGTTTTCAGGAATTTTTTACTTGCTTCAGATACTACCATAAGTTTACATTAAGCCAGCGTTTTTATTTTTTTTTGGCACACGTCAATTTTTCCTAGAAAAATATTTCAAAGATGAACGTTTCTGAGATATCGATCGATGCAGTTCGTCGTGGTTCACCCTGTATATGTCTACTCTTCCTGTACTCAACCATCTGTTATAAGCTTTATTTTTTACCAGAACGTCTATTCTTTCCGAGTACTATTCCGAGTTTCCTTCCTTATGTTTATTCTTATATCACAGAGCTTCCTTTGCTGTTTCGTGTATGCAGTTCTTGATCTGTCCATATAGATATCTACAGGCAGATTGGCATTCTCTATGTTCTGTAATTTATTGTCAAGCCTTAATTTGTACAGGAACTGAGTTGACTCTTGTTTGAGGCATTCTATGTTATATTTATATTCACTTGAATCACTGCATGTTTGTTGGATCTTATCTACTGTGGTGTTTGTCTTTCTGCAGTTCATTATTATATTGGCTGCAACTAAACGGTGGTCTGATCCACACTCTGCTTTACGGTATACTCTCACGTCAGTTGTCTTCAGTTTCGAATGTTGTTTTTGGATAACTTAGTCAATTGTGGAATGCAAATTTCTGGTTGCTTGTATACAAGTGAATTTATGTATGTATTTATGGGCAGAATATCCGTTCATGATCCTCCGGCTCATGGGCTCGCTTAAATGTCTAGGGCGCATTCCCTTGTTGTTGGTTCCAGATTCTCCGACTGGTGTGAAAACAGCAAACTTTGACCTTAATATCCCTGAGCGCTCTCGAAAGATTGCGCGGATAACGATGCAAAAAATTTTATTTTTGCCGAAACATTTGATCGATTTCAATTATTTTGTCTGTACTGATTACAAAATGGACACTCTCAGAGTATATAGGACATTATCCTACACTTACAGGGTGTCGAAGGGGGCACCAAAAGTGACAAACTTTGCGATTTCTCAAAAACTGTACATAGGATCGCATTCAAATTTTGTAGTAATATTGAGGACCCATAGCAACCTGGATTTGTACATACGGCATGTACTAACACCTAGAGGGGTTCGAAGGGGGGCACACAATAGTACGAAATTTGCGATTCCTCAAAAACCGTACATAGGATCGCGATCAAATTCTTTAGTATTATTGAAGACCCATAGCAACCAGGATCTACACATACGGCATGTACTTACAACTGAAGGGGGTCGAAGGGGGGCACAAAAAATGACGATCTTGCGGTTTCTCGAAAACTGTACATAGGATCGCGATCAAATTTTGTAGTATCATTGAGGACCCATAGCAACCAATATCTGTGCATACGGCTTGTACTTACACCTATAGGGGGTCGAAAATGGGAACAAAATAGTACAAAATTTGCGATTTCTCAAAAACTGTACATAGTATAGCTATCAAATTTTGTAGTAATATTGAAGACCCATAGAAACCAGGATCTGCCCATACGGCATGTTCTTACACCTGAAGGGGATCGAAGGGGAGCACAAAGAGTGACAATTTTGCGATTTCCCAAAAACTGTACACAGGATCGTGATTAAATTTTGTAGTAATATTGAGGACCCATAGAAACCAGGATCTGCCCATACGGAATGTACTTACACCTAGAGGGGGTCGAAGGGGGGCACAAGAAGTGACAATTTTGCCATTTCTGAAAGACTGTACATAGGATCGCTATCAAATTTTGTAGTAATATTGAAGGACCATAGCAACCAGGATTTGCAAATACGGCATGTACTTACACCTAAAGGGGGACGAAGAGGGCACTTCCCTTTGTTTTACTATTCCCTTCGTTTTGGTTTCCGTGAGAACGCAAATATCAATTTTCATCCATTCAGTTCTTGAAAAACTTCCTCTTGTTTTTTTATCAAGCCTTGTTTGTTCCAAGTTGCCAATTTCATAGTGCTTTTCTTTAGCATATGTCAGTTTAAATCCATTCGTATTCGATTGTTAGCGGTTTATGTTATTTTGCAAGTGATGAGTTACTAGCATGTCGATTCAACCCCCAGACTTGTAGGACCAGAATTTTCTGTTATGGTTTTCTCCCTTAACCGGTATGCTCCAGTTTTATAGAGCCCCAGAAGCTCACTCACATCAAATAAACAATCATCATGCTGTCATTACCCACATTTAGAGTGTGTTCAGGAATATAGAACTTAGTGCAACTTCAACTCCAACCTTCTATATTCTCAATGTCCTCTGAAATACTTGGCAAACTCGAAATCAAGAAAAAAACTAGATAATAATAATAATTTTATTTGATCCATTATGACACTAAATTCACAGTGTATAGGACATGTCAAGCTCAAACAATGGAACTAAGGAGTCTCACAAATATTCATGTATTGAGTAAAATTTTTTTTTTATAAGAAGGTTCTCAATTACATTCTTGAACAGTTTAGACTCAAATTTTTTTACAGAAGCTGGTAAATGCTCATACAATTTCATGCTTGTGAATAAGGGACTGTAGTCAAATCTGTGTGTTCTATGCTTCAGAAATGAAAACGTCTCAGAGTTTCTCGTCTCATAGTTATGAAGATCTGACAGCTTCAACCATTTATTTTCATTTTCTTTAGCATAGAGCAAACATTTAAAAATATATATACAGGGCAACGTTAAGATTTCATTTTCCACGAAATCTGGCCTACATGAGTTCAGTAGATGGGTTGAATATTGAACGAATGCTACTTGCTACGAATACTCTGGCAATATCAGAGCAACTTCCCCGTAGCAAGATGTTGTAAGATAAGTGGCTACATACAAGGCTATAATATACATTCAAAAGATAATCTAAAGGCAAGACATTTTTGATTCTGGTGATCGCAAAGAAAGAGCTGTTCAGTTTTTTACATAGCATATAGATGTGGGCCGTCCACCTCAAATTTTTATCTATATAGAGACCAAGAAACTTAGGTGTCTCAGATGTCAAGATTGAGCTATCCCCGTAATTTATTCTGTAGGTTGTTACTTCATTATTCTTTAAACAAAAGTTAATGCATACCGTTTTTTCTATATTTATCATTAGGCGGTTTGAGCGACACCAGTTCACAAATTCACGAACAACACGTTTACATAGCCTTAGAAGTTCTTCGACACTGTTGGCAGAAAGAACCACGGAAGTATCATCGGCAAATATAGTAAGCAATAAGCTGGCCAAGTACATAGGCAAATCATTTATAAAAAGCAAAAACAGAAGTGGTCCCAACACAGAACCCTGCGGGACTCCAAGGCTAATGTGACGGGATCCAGAAAAATTTTCGCCTATTCTTACCGCCATAGTCCCCCCATTAAGAAAACTCTGCAACCAATCCAGAAACACATCCCTGAAACCCAAATTATAGCACTTTTCAAGAATAAATTCAGAAGAGAGTGAATCGAAAGCCGAAGAAAGGTCAAACAATAGACCTGCTACAAATAAATTTTTATCTAAGCATTGATAGACTGATTCGAAAAAATTGACTGCTGCAGACTGTTTCGAATGACCACTTCTGAATCCGTGCTGTGCAGAATCTATAAGATTGAATTTATTGAGATAACACATCATTCTGTTCAATATTTAAAACCACTCTTCACTTATGGATATTCATCTATCTGAACACAAACTGCATGTTCTGACGAATTTAAATTCATGCATACATTTGAGCAACCAAATTATCCGCTTTCCCTATTTAAAAATCCTGATCGGGTTACAACCATCTTCAGGGTATGCTGGTAGAACTTCTTATCCGAGATTTCTCCTTGCCATACGAGATCGATCAGTCTGAGTGTTCTTACAAATTCTCATTTGTTTTCGAGTGCTTGAGGGTGGTCACTTCAGGATGAGCCACCCTGTATATTGCTTTCGAATTCAATTGACAGGAAATCACTCAGCACTTCTCCAACTGATCGTAATCAATCTTTCGAATTTCACATCGAAAACGAAGTGTGAACAAAATCAATCCAACTCTTTCCACGGAATGAGATCGCAGTTGCAAAGTTTGCTCATGACAAATGGCTATTGCATGTATATTGCTCCTAATTCAGACTTCCATAAATCACAGACTAGATTAAATTTCGGCCCTCAGTCACTTTTTTTATGTGCTTCACGTTATTAATCAAAGTCGCGAAAGATATTTTTTCATCCACATGATAACAGTTCATTTTGATGAGGCGAGTTTTGTCATTTCGTGTACTGATAGAAGGAAGTTACGCTGACAAACGGTATTCCAGTTATCTTTCCAATGAAATGAATTAGATTTTGATTCACATACTGACTCAGATATTAATCTTCTTTAGGGGTTCCTTTTACTTCATTCGTCTGGATATTGAATGAGACAGCCGTCACGAACAGTGGCGAAGTTCTGTAACCTTCTTCATCAGAAGAAGCAAAGACAAACACTAAATGAATCCAAATAAATATGAAATTGTGAAATAGTGATATTTGCACTATTGTTTCTGTTGCTTTATCGACCAGTCGATTCAAATCAATATTTATGGTCGATTCTTCTTCAATATTTGAGGAGAGGTAGATCTGAAAGTATTCTTTCCGTTTATAAGAATCACCAATATTGAATCAAATTAGTAACCAGTCAAAAGACTTACGAACCAATTCGCGAAAGTTTCTGATCTGGGACCAGTAGTCTTCCTTATACAGCGAGGTCCGATTAGTAACGTCAACAATCCTCAAAGTATTCACTATAGGTTGGAATTTTCTTCTTCTAGTAGTGTCTGAGGATAAACTTGGCGATGTTTGTGTCAATTCAGTTTTTCTTACTATGAGTAAAGGTAATCTTCCATTAGACTCAAGGGTTCAACAAAGCAATGGAAAATAATGTTCGCTTCTTACAAGGTAAAGTTTAGATAATTGAATTGTAAGAAGAATCCGAATGTTTATTCTTATTATGATCATACTTATAATACCTTACATAATTTCCTGTTCACTAAAGTTAGATGACTTTGAAGTAAATGATTAAATTAATATCCATTTCTCATAGAGAGAAAAATTGTACCATAATGTGTTGTACCTTTCATTCATTTATTCAGAAAATGCACTTTTCATGAGTCCTCTTGGACTATATCTGGAAACGTGGTCTTTTTCAACTTCGATGAATTTATCATTTGAATTAAGAAGTCCTTTTATGAATAACTTGTGGCTTCTCTAGGTTCCATTTCAACCTTCCAGCCATTAAAAGCCAAGGTTTTTTCTGAGATGAATATAATATTTTTACTATAACATCTAATAATGTGTAATATTGGGGTAGAAGATCCTAAGGAATTATTGACAGAACATAGAATATTTTGAATTGACAATTATAGTCTTACACTTCTAAAAAAGTGTCACTGATACCTGATTATTCTAGAAAACACCGTTTTCTTCTATGAATAGAAGAAAATTTTTCATCCTAATTTTTCTGTAGTTTTTGGCGCTCGTGTTCACCTGAACAGAGTGCTTATCAATTTGCCCAAATGTCTATGACTTTCGAATTTTTGGGCAAAAGTGGTATCAATCGTTTTGTTTGGACCTACTGATGAATAATCCGTGGTTAAAATCGATTCTGTCCGTCCGTCCGTCCGTCCGTCCGTTCCGTGAACGATAACTCTCGAACGGATGAAGTTAGAGAGTTGAAACTTTCAGAATGGGTTTGAGGTATAAATATCTCGGCTAAGTTCGTTATTCGGTCAAATCGGCCGAATAGGTTCGTAGTAAAAAAAATTTTTTTTTCAAATGACACTATTCAAATAAATATTTTTTATGGTGTAGTTTTATCAGACGTATACAAAAATACCACTCTTGACTTCGACAAGCTAATAGTTCTGGAGATATGATTTTTCAAAATTTAAATAATTGTAAGTGGTTTACAAGAGCGCCTAAGCCAACTGACCTCACGTCATTGCTTTCTAAATTTTTTTTTTTGATTGTTTGATTTTATGATAAGGATGAAAAATTCTCCTTTATTCATCAAGGAAAACGGTGTTTCCTAGATTAATCAGGTATCGGTGATACTTTTTGGCGCTCTTGTTCACCTGAACAGAGTGCTTATCAATTTGCCCAAATGTCTGTGACTTTCGAATTTTTGGGCAAAAGTGGTCTCAATCGTTTTGTTTGGACCTACTGATGAATAATCCGTGGTCAAAATCGATTCTGTCCGTCCGTTCCGTGAACACGATAACTCTCAAACGGATGAAGTTAGAGAGTTGAAACTTTCAGAATAGGTTTGGGTATAAATATCTCGGCTAAGTTCGTTATTCGGTCAAATCGGCCGAAAAGGTTCGGAGTAACAAAAAAAAATTTTTTTTCAAATGACACTGTTCAAATAAAAATTTTTTATGGTGCAGTTTTATCAGACGTATACAAAAATACCACTCTCGACTTCGACAAGCTAATAGTTCTGGAGATATGATTTTTCAAAATTTAAATAATTGTCAGCGACATTGAAGGATCTCTATATCTCCATGAAAGTAACTACGTTCGGTTGAGTAACGGTGAGAAACGTCAGAATTATTTTCCAAATAGGAGAGTACAGGTTCAATTCCGTACGGAGTTTGAACTCAAGAAGTTTTATCAACATTGATTATTATTTGACTTAATCTTAGAGATTTCAACTTTTGTATTTTTATTCAAATAGGTGTTAATGTTACTTTCAAACAATTGAATAATTACTCGTAAGTGGTTTACAAGAGCGCCTAAGCCAACTGACCTCACGTCAGTGCTTTCTAAATTTTTGTGTAACTGTTACTGCAACTCATTGTTATTGGTTGAATTCATTCATTTTTATTCCAAGTTGCTTGCTCGTTTCGTGCGGCCCACGTATATGTTCATGTCACTTTACGATTAACGCGTAACATATGTTGGAGCATATGACCTGTGTCCAACGACGAGTACGAAATCGTCGTTCATCCAGGAGGTACTGAAGCCGCGCTCGTTCGGCAGTGCAACACTTTCTTCGCAATGAATGAATTTTCTCGTTAATATACAAATTCGAACTCTAGTGAAAAACAGACTATTTTCGTTTGAGTGCTTGGACACACGTTGATTCAGCCGTACTGTGAAACCAGGTAGGCAGCAGTCGATGCTCCAGCGTTCGATTTTCTTTCGAGTCATTTTTTCATATTATTTCCGAATTTCATTGTTAATTTTCTTTCGTTTTCATTCAACTTTCAAAGGCCCTTGTCGTGCCATTTTGGTCCTTCTTGAGCCGCATATTTTCGAACCGCGTTTTCAAAATTATTGCGATCAAGCATTTTGGAATTTTTTCATTTAGTTTCTTCATTTGCATTTATTTCAATCGGTCGATATTCACCTAACCTCAAAAACTCGACAAGATATCGAACACATTCATAAATCCTTTGATTTCTACGCATGTTATAGAATTTAGCTTTCATTTTCATAACATAGACAACTCTTCCTTTGTTTTTCTCATCTATGCTCATAACCTTGATTCAAAACATAAGCAAAGATAGACATTCTTGTTTCTGTTTATTTTCATCATTTGTTTATTTTCAACTCGATTCTCAATTCAATAGATTCAATCTTAATTGTTTACTTTATTAATTAATTTAGTTCTTTTTCAATCGGTTAGTCTATTTACTCTTTTTTCAAAATTACTCAAAACAAAATTCTTATTGTTTTCTGCAGTATACCTTGAATAATAATAATGACGACAAAATTGAAACAACTCAAAGCTCGTCGTCAAATTGTTATTGATGATCTCGAGGAAATTCTGAATTTAGCACAATTCGCTGTCACTGATGAAAGTCTCCACGTAAGATTCAAATTAAGATGTGAAATACTTGAGGATATTCTCGTGGACTTTCAAAATTTACATACTTCAATTGTTTCTATGATTGTATCTTCCGAAGAACCGGAATTGAACACTGAGAAGGTTATTCGAACAGCCTTTATGGATAATTATTACACCATCAGAACCACTTATGTTAATTTATTTCCTGAAGTAATAAATCCAGTCAAAAACCAAAATAGTTGCTCTATTAGTTCGCCAAATGTTAAACTTCCAAAGATAGTATTGCCCATTTTCAATGGGGATTATAAAGAGTGGCCTACTTTTTTCGATATGTTCCAAAGCTTGGTACATGAAAATTCTAACTTGAGTCAGATAGAAAAGTTTCAATACCTCCTAGGTTCACTTTCTTCTAATGCTTTAAATTTAGTTAAAGGGTTTCCATTGACTGCTGAAAATTATGAAAGCGCTTTTCAGACGTTGGCGGAAAGATATCAGAATAAAAGACTTCTGGCTAATACATGTTGGAAGGAAATCTGTAATGTTCCAAAGCTACAGGGTGATTCAGCTAAAGACCTTAGGCGAATTCTAGAAGTTTTTGCGGAAAACTAATCGGTATTAAGGAATTTAGGTTTACTCGTTGACCAGTGGGACTTTGTTTTATTTCACATTTTCATTCAGAAATTAGATTCAGCAACGATCAAACGTTTTAAATTACAAGAATGTTCAACCGATATTCCGTCGTTTGTCAATTTGCGAAATTTCCTGACAAATCAGTGTATAGCCTTGGAGGCAGTAGCTCTTTCTCTTCCGTCGAAAACTCATTCAGTTTCGAATTCTCAAGTTTTGAAATCTAGTTCTCTCTCAATGAATAAAAGAAATTCGACTCTTCTCGTTCAAACGGAAACTGAATCATTCAAGAAACGTATAACCTGTAATTATTGCAAGTTAGCTCATAATATTTACAAATGTCAATCATTTTTAGAACAGACTGTTCAAGATCGGTTCAAGACTGTGAAGAACAAAAATTGGTGTATCAATTGCCTCCATTCTGGACATAAGATCAACAATTGTTCTTCAAAGTCAAATTGTCGTGTTTGCAACGGAAAGCATCATACCCTGTTGCACATGCGCAATAATGCGGATAATGATTCTTCAACAGAGACGTTTCATTTCAATGCTGCAAATTCATCGGATTCAGGCTCAGCTCAGGTTTTGACCAATGTTTTTTCAAATTCTACCGTTCTCTTAGCAACCGCTGAGGTCGAAATTCGTGATGCTTGGGGTAGATATCAGAAGGTCCGAGTTCTGTTAGATGGAGGCTCTCAAATAAATATTATAACTCAATCGTGTGTAAATAGATTAGGCTTGAAAATTTGTGATGCTTCATTTTCGATAAATGGAATTTGTGAAAGCTCATCTTCTGCTAATTGCAGCACTGAATGTACTATTCGCCCATCAGGTCAAATAAATCCATCTTTTACATTCGATGCCGTCGTGATTCCGAAGATTTGTGCGGAAATGCCGAGTTCTTTCGTAAATCATTCGTTTTGGAATTGTGTCTATAACAAGAAGTTAGCAGATCCGAACTTTTCTATTCCGAAATCAATTGATCTTCTCCTGGGAGCGGATATATTCTCTTTAATAATTTGACCGGGTCGTATCGAGGGTAACGGTTTAGAACCAACAGAACTTGAGACAGTGTTTGGTTGGGTTTTCATGGGAAAGATTCAATCACCTAGCATATCAATTAACAATTTTCATTTGTCATTATCTGAATCAGGTTTGAACTCCTCGTTGAAAAGATTCTGGGAACTTGAAGAAGTTTCAGAGAATGTCATTGTATCACCAGAAGATCAATTTTGTGAGAACTTATCCACTCAGAACTATTCTAGAAATACATCTGGACGGTACACTGTGGCATTACCATTTAAACCTGATCAGTCAACAATTTCATTCGGTGACACATATTCTCTCGCACTACGTCGTTTTTTATCCCTTGAACGTAAACTTATTAAAAACCAAAATATATACAAGGAATACTCTACTTTCATGAAGGGATATTTAGAAAAGGATCATATGTCATTGATTTCTACGAGTTCGGATTATGAAAATACTTTCTATATCCCTCACCATTGTATAATCAAACCAAACAGTCCATCCACAAAGTTGAGGGTTGTTTTCGATGCGTCAGCTCATGTACCCGGTCATTTATCTTTAAATAATGCTCTATTGATAGGTCCTAAATTACAAAAGGATATTATTGCCATTTTGATGAACTTTCGTGTTCATCGGTTCGTTTTCACAGCTGATATCAAACAAATGTATCGTCAAATATTAGTTCAAAATTCACATCGAAACTTTCAAAGAATATTGTATCGGTTTTCTCCATATATACCTCTGGATCATAAATATCACCATTCTTTGGATTTTGATATAGATCCGATAGTCAAAATTCTCGGTTTGAGGTGGTTTCCTTCGTCGGACGAATTTTCTTATCTTGCGGAAACTACTGTGCAGGTATGTACCAAACTTACCATACTTTCCGAACTTTCTCGAATTTTCGACCCTTTGGGGTTCCTTTCTCCATTTACTTTTCTTGCTAAACATTTGATCCAGCATCTTTGGACATTAGGTTTGCAGTGGGATGATACACTTCCAGACGATGTCAGCCGTCGCTGGAATCAGTGTAAATCCGAATTAACCGAATTGGGTAAATTAAAAATACCTCGGAAACTTGCATCGAAACCATTTTATCGTTGCGAACTTCATGGTTTCGGAGATAGTAGTGAGCGTGGTTACGCAGCCGTGGTATATTTCAGGTTTTTCAATTATGACGGCTCCATTGACATCTCTTTCGTATGTGGTAAATCAGAGGTCTCCCCATTGAAGAGAATTTCACTTCCACGACTGGAATTGTGTGCTTGTCTCTTATTATCAAAACTCATTAATGTGGTTTCCTCTGTTTACCAATCAGCCTCTACAATAGATGACATTTTTGCTTGGTCTGATTCAATGGTAGCTCTAACATGGATTAAGTCTTTTCCTCATCGATGGAAGACATTTGTAAGCAATCGTACAACTCAAATTCAGAACTTAGTTTCAACAGAATATTGGTATCATGTTCAATCGAAAGACAATCCAGCTGATTGTGCTTCACGCTGCTTAACGCCAACCGAACTGTTGAACTGCTCTATGTGGTGGACAGGCCCTGACTGGCTTCGTTCCAAACATCTCACCTTCGCAGATGATGAGATAGAGAATTCTCTTCATCTTGTACAAACAGAAGAGCGTCACCTCTCTTTGTCAGCTCTCATTTCTCCGTCGTTTGTTGATGATTTGCTCTCCAGGTATTCATCTCTGTCCAAGGTTCAAAGGGTGGTAGCTTACATTTTCAGATTTGTTCACTTCATGAAAAACTCTAAAGCTCCTAGGATATATAGATTTTCCGCAGTTCATCTCAAAGATGCACTTTTCTTCATTATAAAACAGGTTCAACGGGTTGTGTTCAAGGAACAGATCGATAATCTCATCTCGGGAAATCCCATATCTAAATTACTTCGAAAATTGAATCCATTTATTGGAGAAGATGGTGTTCTCAGGATGGGCGGTCGTCTGTCTTTTTCTGGTCTGGCTCTTGATCACAAACACCCAGCTTTGCTTCCTTCATCTCATCGTCTTACTGAGCTCCTTATTCAGCATTTCCACAAAATATATCTGCATCCAGGTGCTCAGACTTTACAGTCCACTTTACAGTTAACTCGTATCCATCAGGATTTTTGGAAAAGATGGAATTTAGAATACCTGAACACACTGCAACAACGAAAAAAGTGGTTCAATAGTAATGAGTAATGAGTAATTTATTTCCATCAATAATTTACATGTATAGTCAAACTTAAATTCTAACAAGACCAATTATAACTTAAAAACTCTTCTACTGAATAGAAAGCATTTTTCATCAATGTTTCTTTAATTTTTTTCATGAATTGCTTTTCTGGGAGATTCCTCACATCCATAGGCAAACTATTGTACATCTTGATTCCCCAGTAAGTCGAGAAATTCTGTGTGTACTTCCGTTTATGCAAAGGAGTTAATAGGTCGTTTTTATACCTGGTGTTAAACGAATGCTATGATCCATTTTGCATCAAGATGGTTTTTCTGGAATGGATATATGTCAAACACTCTTTTATATAGAGTGATGGAAAGGTGAGTATTCCATATTTAACATAGACTGGTCTACATGATTCTCTTCTTTTGACATCATGCATGATTCTAATGGCCTTCTTCTGCAGGATGTGTACTCTCGAGGTCTCAGAGGCTTTGCCCCATAAAAGTATCCCATACTGCAATACATTTTGGAAGTTTGCAAAATAGGCAGTTCTCACCATCTCATAGGTGCCACATTTTTTCAGTCTTCTCAATAAATAGAGAATCTTTGATAACCTGGAACATACAAGTTCTACATGGGAGGTCCAATCCAATCTGTTGTCCAGAACCATACCCAAAAAATTCTCATACTCTCGACATTGTCTAGTGCCAAATACCAAACTTGTTGTTTTTTTCGTGTTCAACTTCAAAAGATTTCCCGAAAACCATTCTTCTACCTCTGTTAGAACCAGTTCCTTCTTTCGTAGAAGGCCCTCCATACATTTTGATACAATGATTACAGAAGTGTCATCACAATAAATACATAAACCGTCGCAATGCCGAAATCCTATATCATTTATGTAAATCAAAAAAAGTACGGGTCCCAAAATTGACCCCTGGGGAACACCACAGTCGATCTTCTTCCGGGAAGATGTCTTACCCCTCCAATTAACCTGTTGGTATCTGTTCTCCAAATAAGACTTAATTAATTTGAGCACAGTTCCCCTGAAACCACACGACATTAGCTTCCCAAATAGGATCTCATGTGAAACCACATCAAAAGCCTTGCTCAAATCAAAATTAAGCATCTCCACTACATCACCCCTGTCTATTGCCTGTATAAGTTTCGTGATGATGTCCATAAGAGCAGTAGTAGTATTTCGACCTTTTCTATACCCGTGCTGGTTTTTGTTCCAAAAGTTCTTTTTTTCCATCCATTTCAACATTCTTACTTTAATGATCATTTCAAAAATTTTCGATATGCAAGGTAAGATTGCAATCGGCCTATAGTTATCACAATCATTTTTCACTCCTTTTTTCTTATATATAGGGATAATTTTGGCTATTTTTAATTCATCTGGAAAACATCCTTCTTGCAAACATTTATTGACAATGACAGAAATTGGATGACTAATTTCGTCACTAAGTAACTTTAAACTTTCCATATTGACCTCATATATATCTGTTGATTCTTTCGATTTTATAGATATTATTATTCGTTTGATTTCATTTGCGTCACTATCGAAAAAAAAGCATGATTTTTCATTGTCTGGACTCAAGTGTTTAGTTATGAACTTGTTTTCCTGAGGTGTTTTCAGTTCTTGATTAATTTTCCTGCCAATATTTGCAAAGTAATCACTCATGATGTCTGCGTCGATATCCACTTCAACCAGTTCACCCTTTGGCTTTGAATTTTGATGTTTTATTACCTTCCATAATGCTTTTAATTTATTTTCGGCATTATTTACGTATTTTTCATTGGCTTCCTTTATAGCTTTATTTATTTCCTCGATGTATACTTTCTTTAAAGATTTATAATTTGATAAGGTCACTGGATCCTTTTTGACCTTCGCAATTGTGTCCAAAGCATCTAATTTGTTTTTTGTCTGCACAATTCGTTCATTTCTCCAAATAGGATTTTTTTTGGTCCCTTTACCTATTTTTTTTTTCTTCTATAGGCAACTGACAATCAATGATATGCATAAAGTATTCGTGGAACGCCGAATACGATTGCTGTGCATTTTTTTCATGGAAAAAGTCATCCCAGGACACCTCAGACAACTTTTTTTTCAAGGAAACATAATCCTCTTGTGTCGCAGTTTCTCTCTTAATAATTGTTTTTTTATTTTCAGAAAACTCATGTGCTACGAACAGACTTATTAACTGTGCTCTATGGTCAGACATATGAAGTTCTATTGTTTTACAATTCTGATAATTGGTGTTCAGAAATACGTTGTCAATGCAAGTTTCAGTAGTATCACCAATTCTTGATGGTTCATTAAAAACTTTATTCAGACCATACGAGCTAAATAGGTCTATAATAGAATTGCTCTGTCTTGAAATCACAAGGAAGTCTATGTTGAAGTCCCCAGTAAAGATAATCTTCTTATTACAGAAGTTATTGGAAATGTAATTTAGTACCTCAGTTAAACGATCAAAAAAAACATCCAGTGAACCCTTTGGTGATTTGTATAACCCAATAATCACTGCGCCAATATTTGCCAAATATACACCAGCAAATTCGGCATGTACATTCATAATTATTTTTTATTGCTATCAAAACACCTCCATGTTCCCTGATATGTCTACAATAGTGTGCCCCCAATTTTAGACCATGAAAATTCATGAAATCTAATTGTTCATCCTTTAACCATGTTTCTGTGAGACAAATTATGTGAATATCGTGTTCATCGACTTGTAAATTCAGTTGATCTATTTTATTGCGCAGTGATTCAATATTATAGTTCAAAATATTGAAAATTTTACCGGTTCGTTTATTGAAATTTACCTGCCTCTCCACTCCGGGTGGAAGGGTCGAATGATTATGTTTTCTGGCCAAGTTTCGGGATCTTTTATTTTATCCAACATCGAATAGTCACATCCAAGCCTAAAATATTTATTCTGATTCTGATTAGTGACTCGCCTCCTTATTCAATAGGGCACTCGTCTTGATAAAAGATGATCAACTCCCTCCATTGCGCTGGCGACTTGGACGCATTGAGAAATTGCATCATGGCGCTGATAAAATAGCTAGAGTAGCTACTATTCGGACTACTCGGGGTGTACTGCAGAGATCAGTGGTTAAATTATGTCCATTACCTCTTCAGTAATTATGACGTATGTTGATGTATATATGTATATATTTTTTTTGCTTTATGTTCGATATCTTTTCATTTATATTTGCTTTGTTTCATAAAAGTATTCTATTTTAGGTGGGCGGTTATGTTACTGCAACTCATTGTTATTGGTTGAATTCATTCATTTTTATTCCAAGTTGCTTGCTCGTTTCGTGCGGCCCACGTATATGTTAATTTCACTTTACGATTAACGCGTAACATATGTTGGAGCATATGACCTGTGTCCAACGACGAGTACGAAATCGTCGTTCATCCAGGAGGTACTGAAGCCGCGCTCGTTCGGCAGTGCAACACTTTCTTCGCAATGAATGAATTTTCTCGTTAATATACAAATTCGAACTCTAGTGAAAAAGTGACTATTTTCGTTTGAGTGCTTGGACACACGTTGATTCAGCCGTACTGTGAAACCAGGTAGGCAGCAGTCGATGCTCCAGCGTTCGATTTTCTTTCGAGTCATTTTTTCATATTATTTCCGAATTTCATTGTTAATTTTCTTTCGTTTTCATTTAACTTTCAAAGGCCCTTGTCGTGCCAGTAACTATAATTGTTAATTTCAGATATTTAGGTTTATTTACAATTTCAAGAATAGACTTGTTCAATCAAATAATTAGAACATAGAATAAAAACAAAATATAAGGTTGAACAAATGAGGACTGTGCGAGTCTTCGTGTGAGAAAATCCATAGAGTGAAACTACTGGTTTGTCTACCACTTGTCTCTCATTTGTTTGTTCACCGAGTTTGAGATATTGTAGATGGATATTTACGATGGAGATATATGCAGTGTATTTGAAACCACGGATATAACTGCATCCAAACGTTTTTGTTGGAGAGCTAGTATAATCTGACTTCTCTCAATGTTTTACCATTTTTCTTTCAGGCTATATATCCAGAAACTATTCATCAGAATTATGGTCACCACTAAGTAGGACATGGCCTTTTTTTCAAAATGTTTGATGAATTCAGTATAAATTCCGTTTAAACCTCCAACTTTCCGAAATTTGGTTGACTTGATTGCAGCCCTCAATTCACCTGTATTGAATGGATGTCACACATGTTCTAAAATAGGAGCTGGTCTCCTGGATATGAGTAATAGCGTGTAAATGCGTCTTTCGCCGTTCTCACTCAGAAAATATGCATCAACTCTTGCCCTACCTTTAGCTATCATTTTCAAGAGGTCATTAGACACGTCCACTCTACATGATGATTGGTTGAAGGGGTCGTAACACCCTTATTCAAGAAGGGAGATAAGTTTTCTCCCCTGAATTATCGCCTAATAAGCCTGATATTCTCTGTTTCTAAGATATCGGAGGAAATTATTTGTGAGCAGCTTATAAATTTTGGGATAGCGTATAATATCATACCCGTCGAGCAGCATGGCATCGTTCCAGGACGTTCTACTATGACCAACCTCTCAAAATGCCTAAATCACTGGACCAATTCTTTGGATCTCAACATTCCTGTGGACGTTCTATACCTACTTGGATTTTTGGAAGACTTTCGACCGAGTACCTCACCACCGTCTTTTATCTAAATTGAATCATCTAGGAATAGGGGGTGGCTTACTTTCTTGGATTATATATATATTCTATTGAATTTTTGGCTGACAATATTTAGTTCGCAAACAATAAAACATATAGATCAGGGGTTAGTGACGGGGTGTCATACAATTCGGCGTATGACATAAAAGCCTAGGGAAAAAACCCCAGTAAAAAAACCCTGGCTCCCCGTCTAAGTTTGAAAATACAAAAATAAGCTGAAATATATTTTAGGGACTTCTTTCTTCAAGAGTGGTCTTCCATTGATGGAGACAGAGACTTCTTCAAGGTGCTCACATTAAATCTAGAAATAAAAAGACAAAAGCAGAAAAAAGAACTGAATAACAAAAATACGTATTATATTCGTTTGAAATTTATAACCCATTCCAAGAAAGAATCGGAAACATCATGAATAGCCCTAAAACCACCTTGAAATTGATAATTGGACAACTATTGATGAGATGAGGCATTGTTTCTTCTGCTTCTCCACATTCACAACTTGCGCTAGGAACTGAGTTCCATCTGAATAGCATGCTATTGGTAGGACCATGAACTGTTCTCAAATGATCAAGAACTGTCCAGATTTTTCTTGGATGATCAAAACCAGGAACTTTTTCAGAAGGATCAGAAACGAGATACTTATTGAACATTTCGTAAGAGTTCCACTCAGTCTTAAGCACTAACTAGCAAATGAATCAACAATTTCAACAGGGCTGCTATAACTGTGGTCGCCATACCTCATTACACCAGGAATTCTCGGTAGAGTTCTTTAGTTTTCGATTTGACATTAGCTCTAGCAATTCGTAATTGATTGAAATCACAGGCATCGCTGGTACGCTTGTAATTACGACGGTAGCTTTCTTTTAGCCGTATTGACTTAATAAGTTCCGACGTATAACAATGCGGATATCTTCGTGTCCTGAATTTCTTTTACGGAACAGTATGGTATTCAAAGCCGAGTAAAGAATGTCGCAAGCTTCATCCGGGTGAGAAGCATCTATAACCTCAGACCAATCATGGGTACCTATCATTTCGTACATCAGCCGAAAGTCCGCCTTCCTGAAATTGAACTCTTTGATGTCATCAAGAACTCCAAAATTATCGGAACAAGGTAATTGCTCACCGAAATATAAACAGAAAGGATGATGATGTGAATCAATGTCAACCAAACCCGACGCCGTGCCCAGTGAAGACAGATGTAAATTTGTCAGTATGAGATACAACATTCTACCGTTGCAATTAACAATATTATTAAATTGCCCGAGATCTAATATTTCCGAGAACATTGAAATTGCGACTGACCTGTCATCCGTACTATGGCCGCTGTTGAACAAAGGTGCATTGAAGTCGCCAACAAATAATACATTTTTATCCTGTATAAAATCCATAGAGCAAAGAGCATCAAAAAAGAGTCCATATGTACCATTGCTTGTGTTAGGAGGAATATATATTACAAAGACAAACACATACATCGATCCAGTATACAACCTGCATCCCACCACATCTATAGAAGGAGCCAGACTGCGCAGCATTGTGAGATCTAAGGTTTCAGAGCGATACCTCTCATCAACGGCAAGCAGCACAACCCCCCGCCCAGTCAAGGACTGAGACGAAGCTAAATTTCTGTCACAGCGATGTACACAATAATTATCGGTGAAAAGTTCCGATGTGTAAACACTCCCTGGTAACCATGTTTCACTAAGGCAAATGATATCATAATCAGAGGCGGCTATTAAAGTAAAAGTAAAAGTAAAAATCATGAGTTTTAGTGTTTAACCCCCGTACATTTTGATAGAAACACGAGAGTTCATTATGTCTGTAATTGGGCAACATTAGTTTAAAGGCTTGATTGTGGGCACACCCCGAATGAACCTCATCTGGACACTTCCACCGTCATTTCTTCTACGCTCGAATTCAGCCTTCACTCGCTTGAAATGATCGTTCTGTCTTGGAGTACAATCTGATGAAAGGAATAAGTTTGGATGTTTTCTGTACTTTTTGAGATTTTTGGACCTGACTAGGAGCCGACGCACCGCTGCACTTGAATCCAAAGTTATCCTCACGGGTCGCGGCCTCCCATCCGGTCCACAAGACCTTCCAACTCTGAAAACCTGCTTGATGTCCAGGCGAGCATCAGGATCCACGAATTTCAAGGCTTCTTCAACACTCTGAATATCGATTTGAGCTCTATCCTCCGCAGACACATCCTGAGGAGGTTCCACCAAACCATAAAGCATTATATTGTTCTTGCGTTGCATACGATCCTCTAGCTCCTGTACGATTTCATCAAAAGATTCATCCTGTATCTTTATTGTCTGAGATGGAGAATTGGCAATGGATGATCGAAGATCACTCATTTCTTTTTGTAAAGAGACAATTATACTCTTGAGTGACATAATATCACTTCCAATACTCTCACATTTACTGCAATTCCACGATATTGACTTCTTCGAATTTACAATTCGCACCTCTGAACTACTCATTCCTACGCAAGAATTTCCATATAGATGTTGACAGACAGAACATGTCAACGAAAGATGATCCTCGTACACTTTTTTGCAGCAAAAACACGGCTTTCCCATTTTGAGACAACCACTTGTTAGCCCAGACGGTGAACTAACTACTTGTCTAACAAATTTAGGCAAACGAGAATAAAGTAATCAAGTCCGCTATTAAACAGAGAAGCACGCACAGTGTATGGTTACCTTTAGATAACACGGAATCATTAAATACAAGATGCAACAATCGTCCGCAATATGTGAGTCCGATTGCGATAAAAAGATCAACAAATTACAACTGCGAATAGGCCGCAGTACGTAATTTCTTCCTTGGAAGAAACAGAGCGGTAAACTTACAATGTTCACTTGAAATATAAACTGAGAGGTCACTAAAATATCATTTCCCGTCGAATTCTGCATTTAAATTGAATCCTGAACATTACAATTTTGAAACTAAACGAGGAGCGAAACTACAAGCGTTGTCAGCATAAACAAATTTTTGTGATGATGTCGTGGGTAAATCACTTAGATATAAATTGAAAAGTAAAGGAGCTAAAACTGATCCTTGAGGAAGACTGTTTTTCAGTGCTTTGAAGTTGCTACTCTTATTGTCAATAAAAACACAGAACCTTCTATCAGATCAGAGCTGTGCCAAAGCATTGTGCTTAGTGCTCGTGAAAGCACTCTAAGCACTTTAGTGCTTCGGAGCACTGTGCTCGCGAGCACTTTTCAAAGGCTAGTGCTTAGTGCTTGTTTTTCGGAGCACTCTCGCGAAAATCTTAGTGCTTAGTAATCCGCTAAGCACTAAGCCTTTCCGAATTCTTGAAGTAGGGTCAATATAAGCAGGTACGGTATTTGATTTTTTTATGTGCGCAAAGATAATATGATCGTTTTGAATTAATATTCAGTATTTCTTCAGTCACCATTGATTTGACTTTATGGTTATGAAGGCCATTTTAACGTTATCCAAACATTTTAAGAGTTCGAAATTGATCGAATGGATATTCTAGAAATTATTGCGAAAACCAAATTCCAGATGCTCATAACTGCTGAACTATCCGACGGATTTGGCCCAATTACGAACTTGATCGAGATAATTGAGATATTTTGACAATCAACATATTGTGTAAATATGAAACCTCAAGGTCATCTCCTTCGGAAGATAGAGAGTAAACGGCTGGCCGGCGGGCAGAGTACTCAAGTTTGAGCACGGCTTCTTTAACAGGAAGTCGAACCCAATCCTCAATTGAGACCATTTTCAAAAATTACAAGCGTTTTGGCTAAACCATAGCATGCTGGTCCACTTGGCATAAGTGCGCAAAAAGAATCATTGTCTCAATACTAAACATGCAAATTTTAACCTGATCCCTTTTCCAAAAACAACTACCAAATAGGCCATCCCCGTGAATCGCCCTGTCTATGCTTGATAAGGAAAATATAAATAAATACACCTAATTTTTTTCAGTACCTTTTGGCGCGCTTATTCCTAGTGGATCAGCGTGCTATCGTTTTGCTTAAAGGTCTGTAATTTTCGAATATCGAGCCGAAAATGGCCTCAATCGATTGGGTTGGACTTCCTGATGAAGAATTCGAGGTCAAAATTGAGTATGTCCGGCCCGCCGGCCCTCCGGCCGTGTACTCTCTATCTTCCGAAGGAAGGGACTTAGAGTTTTCATTTTTTCAGAATAGGTCGAGTGTCCAAATATCTCGGTCAAGTTCGTTATTGGGCCAAATCCATCGAATAGTTTAGCAGTTAATAACATTAATTTCTTGAATATTCATCCTATCAATTCGAAACTGAGAGAATGTCTAGATAGCGTTAAAAGGAAGGAGTGTGTCAAATTTCGAGAAAATCGTCACGAGAGAAAATTTTTTTAAAATTCCCAAAATGTTTTTTTTTCAATACACGATATCTCATAAGTTATTCGTCAGATCACAACAATTTAGGGCATTTATGCAGGGTATAGGTACCTAAAATATTTTAAAATTTCATCATCATAGCGTACAATCTCCAGAAGATATAAGAGTTTTTCTGAAAATGAAGTCACAGATTATATTTCTATCTATGAATTCACATCACATCAACTATAAATCTCTATGAGGGTGGTTTTAATTTTATGACAAGTTGTCATAATGAGTGAATATTGAGCCGAAAATGAAACTAATTCTGTGAGTTCATTTTTATGACAAACATGTCTAAAATACTGGTGTGTGCAGTTGTCATATTTTGAATGGAAATGTCATTATGAATTTTGCGACAAGAGGACTATTTTTTCCCAAATGTCTGTAATTTCTGAATATCGAGCTGAAAATGATCGCCATCGGTTGGATTTGACTCGTGATGAAGAAACGGTGGTCCAATTTGAAAATGTTTGGCTGAATATTCTCTATCTTCCGAAAGAGATGAGATAGAGATTCCATATTAATAGAATTAGTTTATTATCCAAATATAAGTCAAGTTAGTTATTGGGCCAGACCTGTCCGATAGCTCAGCAATTATGAATCTGAAATTCGGTTATAATTGATGACACTCAACTACAACAACTTATATATGGTATAGAAATGTGGAAAGAATGCCAGATCGAAGAATTTGCTGAACTGTAAGTTCACTCAACTTCCATTTAAAATATATGTTTATTGATTCTTTCACACTCATTGTGCTGGCTGATTTTGAATCGCACTCTTTTTAAGTCTGAGAAAAGACTTTAGAACAAGCGCGTAAAAGCTCCTGATCTCACGTCAGTGCTTTCCACATTTTTTCAGTAATGTGTTCTCGCTTATAAAATAATTGGTCCTCGATTATTAATTCAACTTAATGCATTGATTAGGAACAGCCATTCAGATTCAGATCGACGAATAAGATTAACTAGTACCAGAATGTAAATTGAATGCATTTGTTTCACCAAACAAATAAAATGGCTTTTGAGTTTTTCCCAGTCTCGAAATCATAATTTTAGATATGTCGATGAAGCTTAAGAGTTCTCATTTCAATCAAACAACATTACATAAAATAGTTCCCACTAAAGTGCTTAGTGCTTAGTGCTCGAAATATTCAATTACTTTTGCAAAAGTGCTCGGTAATCCGGAGCCTTCTGTCGAAAGCGGTGCTTAGAACTCGAGACTCGAAGCCTTTTTTTTCGAGTGCTTAGGGCTTAGTGCTCGAAGCACTTTTTTTTGGTGCTTAGCACAGCTCTGTATCAGATAACATATTTTCTAATAATCGTACCATTTTTCCACACTTCAGATGGGTATAGAGTTTGAAAATTTATCCATCTTTCCACACAGTGTCATATGCCGAAGATAAATCGATGAAAGCAGCTCCTGTTTTCAACCTATCATTGAAGCCTGATTCTATGAAAGTAAGGCTGAGAACCTGATCTGAACAATTTCTATTTTTCCTAAAGCCTCCCTGGAAATTTTGTAGAGCATTTTCTATAGAAGAATCAATTCTAAAAAGAATTAGCCTTTCTAATATCTTGAAAGGATCAATCAATAAACTTATGGGTCGATAACTACTAGGATCACAAGGATTTTTTCCTCGTTTCAAAATACCTATGTCTTTAGCCTTACGAAATTCGGAAGGAAAGTTTCCCGAATTCAGAATATTGTTATAGAAAGACAATAACCAAGACAAGGCCTTTTTTCCTAAATGTTTGATGAATTCTGGTTAAATTCCGTCAAAACCTGCTGCCTTTCGAGATTTGGTAGATTTGATTGCAGCCTTCAATTCACCTATATTGAATGGATGTGACATATGTTCTGAAGTAGGAGCTGATCTTCTGAATATCTCTTATTTTTTCTACTTATTCCTCATTTTAAATTGGGATAAATTGACTGATTCAGATATATTAAGGGGTTTCCTTAGAAGAACATTCCGTGTTGGATAGGGGGTTATTCACTCATCCCTGGAGGGCTTGGTGTCAAGTGGCGTCCCGCAGGGGTCAGTGTTGGGTCAAGTTCTTTGTCTCCTTTATACGTCATCAAATCATCAAATTTGTTTTCTTGAAATTCCAACGAGTTCTTCTTTAACATTCAGCATATTCAACTAAACTTCTTGAAATCAACAGAATAGGCTTATGCTGGCTATGAGGAAAAACTTTATAGGTAGTGGTTTGCAAGAATTGTCACTAGACAATAGTTGGCCTAGATAAAGTGAGCTAATAATCCAATAGATCTCAGTCTGAATAAGAATGAACTCTCATTAAAAATTGTAATTAAACAGCATATTTTCATTGATCCTCATGGTCGGCTTAAGTATAACCCTTTAGAATATTGAATGGTGTTTGTGAACAGTTCGATAATGGTAATCAATTTGTTTTGTTTAATGTCTGGTTTGTTATCAGTGGCTAGGGGATATTGATATACTCCATTCCTACGAATTCGTTTTCAGCAATGTACTTGAAATGAAAAAACCATCCCCAGAGAAAAATATTCGGATGAATATACACGATGTTGATCAGAATTGATTATTTTGTGTTATTGATAAAATCCAACAACTAGTTCACTGTGTTGCGCTTTTTTTTGTAGTGGAAGAACGAACTTCAGTCGTTTCCTACTGTTGAAATAGCTTTTCTTCTTCTTCGGAGCAATCTGGCTTCAGTTTAATTGATGGCTCCGAATGACTAATTCTCTTTATACTATTTCTTAGGAAAAAACAGCATGATGACCAACTATAACAGCCTACAGATTGATTGATGTCAAATTTAATTTATAAGTTTTTGCACTTTGTATGAGTATGATGCGGAATTTTTTCTCGTGTATAATTAAATTTGTTATTTATCTTTATTGCACCTTGCATTGCAGGCTGAAAACTATTTTATATTCACCTACCTACTTTATGGCATCGGACCAGTTATTATCTTCAGGCTGTCTTACTTTTACGGCCGTTTTCAATAACTTTTCGAAGATTACGGCTAGATAGCGATCTCTGATTTGCCTGTTTATCTTTCTTTATCGCTATTTCTCAGTGCTTAGCAGTTTAGAAACATGGTTCAACATTATCTATTCACGGAAGATGATACATATCGACCTTTTCAGTACTGACTCCAGACCACTGAATAGAAAGAGTTAATTTATACTTTTCATTTCATTATCAACTTATTCTTGAATGATAATTACAAGTAGATTTCAAAATGAAATATAATATTTAAAATTGATTTAATTTTTTCATATTATTACAAATTTTCTCTCGATGTGGAAATTGAGTACTTTGTGGTCACTTCTATGGTTAGAAAGTAGGTTAGATTCCATTTTCACCTTTGATCCTTCCGGTATTAGTATTCTGTACCTACTCATTGTATATGAGATGTTTACGACTTATAAAATAAGATAGTTCAAAGTTATAGAAATGAGTTAATACCTACATTTCATCATCTACTATCCATTGAAGAAATAACTAATCATAAGTTTTTATTAAAACTAATATAGTTTCAAAACATTGAAACTCAACTCAACTAATCTTAATGTTTTAGATGTTCAAATTGAGCATCGTTTACGTTTTGACAATAAGCAAGTCAGTTTGTAAATTTTCCAGTAACATTAGCGATTACTTCTGGTGGAATTCTCTGTATATCGTGAGTTATTCCGGCAGCCGATTCTTGCAAATTAGTTGGCCTAACTTAAACCCTAGACTTTTGAAATAATCCCATAGAAAATAGTTCAGTGGATTAAGGTCGTATAAGCCTCTTGGACTCAAAGAGTTTGTGACCAGTAGCTGCAGTAATGTCGATTTATTGTACCGTTTAAACAAAATGTAGCTTCGTCTGAAAACACCACATTTCTTATAAAATTATTATCAAGGTTGCAAATATTCATCATCGTTTCACAAAATTGTGAACGTCTCTGGGAATCGTCTCTGACAGTTCTTGAACGACGTGAATTTCGTATGGATATTTTTGTCGTCTTAATATTCTTCCTACTGAACGACGGCTAATTCCATGCTTTTTGGCGAGGTTGGTAGAGAATAAGTGGGGATTTTCTAACAAAGATATAGCAACATTTTGAGCTACACCTTCATTAGTTGCTCTTTTTAACCGTTCACTTGTTGTTGCATTGCTAACTGTTCCACTTGTATCGTACCTTCGCAAAGTTTTCGTAACTAGTGAACAGGATATTTGTGCATAAGGATGAACAATGTTAAGAAGGTCACACACTTCTTGATGAATTCTTTTCCTTTCCTCATACCCAATTATCAATAATATTTCTATTTTTTCTATGTCATTCAATTCGGCCGTTTCACGAACAAATCAAAGCAACATAATCTGTTACCTTCAAATTCAAGCACTAATAACTTATTTTGGCAACTACTGTTCCTTCTACAATGAATTTCATCGACTACTAGATACCCTTAAATGATTCCTATCTTCAGTTACTTTTCTGTTAATATCTCGGTAGGTATTAAAATCAAAATCGAACTCGATATTTTTGTACTCATAATGAAATGTTACATCAGAAACTAGAATAATATACAGGGTGTTCCATTGCAAATTTCCGAATTGACACTATTTTCGGTAAAATCGGAAGTTCGAAGTTGTTAAAAAATATAAAAAAAATTGGCAATCTAGTGCAGTATCCATGTTCTAGTTTTTATTCCAATATCTTCAATAATTTCAGAGATATCACTTGGTTCCACACATTTGCCCATCACTGTTTACTCCTGTACATAAAGCCCTGAATATAATCTGACACATTGTTCTCATTGCTAGTTACTGCAGAATGAAAATATTCTGATATTGGGTACTACCTACCTAAATATACAGGGTGTAACTGAATAAATGTAAAATATTTAAGGAGGAAAAAAATAGGATCTTTTATATTAAGAAACTTCATTGGAGCATTTCTTGTTAAGATACAGCCCCTCAGAGGGAGTACATAAAATTTGTATAACAATTTTTTTCACAAGCACCAAAAAAGTTACAATATTGAAATCAACCTAACGTTTCTTACTAGCGAAAAGACACTTATCCAGTTATTCATTTGGTTTACCCCATGGTTGTAAGGGTGGGAAACGCAACCCCTAAAGTTTATTTCCAATGTAACTTTTTGTCTTATTATTTATTTCCCATTTAAAAATAGCCTGTTTCATTCTAAACAAAAGCTGTCTCATGAGTTTTTTGCCCAAAATAAACCAGTTCACAGCAAAAAATTATTTCACGAACAGAGATAGGTACATCGTCATAAATGCGAACTGGATTTATTAACGTTCTGTAGTTAGTACCTTCATTAAAGAACTAAATGGTAAAAACCAAAACTAATTTATTAATAACAGAACACACAACATGTAGAAATCATATTAAATGTTCAATATGTCTACCTTTAGACATCCCGCAAGTGTCTAGACGTCGGCGCATTGAGCCACGTATTCGCTCAAATATTCCTGGAGTCTCTCTGATTACCCTGCACGGTAAGGAGTCATTAGAGTGTATACTTAAATACTCGAGGTGGAATATTAATGTAGAATCATTAGGCAACTTCTCCAACCAGGTGTAATGAAGGTTCTGGTAACTATATTTTTTATCGAAAAGTCTTGAATAAATATTGAGAACATCCTAGTTGCAGAATCCCATGGTGATCCCAAAATGGCACGAACAGATATCTGAAAGCTATAAGGCCTGAGAAGTCTAATCGTAAAAAGGTGGAAATGTCTGAGAGTTGTGTGAAATATGTCATCATGAAGTTAGCGATGATACTTGAGGTCGACAATCCATGAGTGTAGAGAAGGTTGAGTTGTAGGGTGAAAAAATTCTTGTAATTTTTAACAATTACCATTGATATTTTAATTTCAAACTTTCGTCAAAATTGAGATATCTCAACAGAAAATTACGCATTATTGGAGGTTATTCATGTAATAAACAATCTGAAATTTTGTGTTCGCAAAGTATATTTAAGACATGATGTAGAAATTTGTTGCACGCTTGTTTTGAATGATCAAACTAGTAGAACAGATAAAAATGATATACCCCCTTGTGGTTGATTTGTAAAGCAAGGAAATTTGAGCTTTGAACAGAACTAAAGGAAAACTGTCAGTAGTTTTTTTTCAATTTAGTATATAGGTTAGTTTATTCTCTCAAATTAATTGGGCGGTTGTTTATGTATTATATTGTTTCAGAGCACAGAAAAAATTTTTGAACAAACGCGCTTAAGTTCTTGTCCAAATTTGTTAAGCAAGTAACCTACCTGCAGAAAAGATCCAACCGGCTTGGTTCCTTTCTGCATAACAAAAAAAAAAGAAATTTGATGAAGACTTTCAGTGTTCCTGTTCTAAAAAATGCAATACAACATTAAGTTTGACACAACGGCAATGTTGTTTTCCAAAGTTCTGGGAGCTTGGTAGTTACAACGCCCAAACAGCCTTAGGTGCCTAAGTAAAAGAATATGACAGGAAAAGAACATACTGACTACGACAAAAGCCAAAAAAATATTTTAGAATTTATCAACTATGTGGCGTCCAAGTATGTCGTGAAACCTTTGTCAAGGTGGATGAAAGAAGAGAACAAGAAGTCATGAACCAAATAAACAACGCTAAAGTATAAAAGTCATTATCGTAGAGCTCAGTATTCTGATGCAGAGTTTCTACCACCAGAAATGACTTTTTCTTTGATATACAGTGCTTATAAAGAAGAAACAGAAAAGCCGGTTAGTTTTCGGACTTATAGACGTATCTTTTTAACCAAATTTATCTTAAAAAAATCAAAAAGGACACCTGCAATACGTGCGACATCTATCACAGCAGATTCCAAAATACCCTAACATATAACGAAAAAGAAAAAATCAAACAAGAACACGAAACCCATATTAAAAATTGGCAAGAAGCCTAAAACCAGATGAAGAATGATATGAAAATGGCAAAAGAAACGAAGAAATAGAATGTTTAACATTCGATCTTGAAGAAACACTGCCACTACCATGATTAGCAACTGGAATATTGTTTTATAGGAGACAAATTTGGCTCTACAATTTAGGAGTTCATTCCGGCTCAACCAACAAGGGTCATTTTTATATCTGGACCGAAATCCAGGCAGGTCGGGGAGCACAGTAAATTGGATCATGTTTATTAACCCTTTCAAGCCCAAATTTTCAAAACTCGAGAAAAAAATTATTTTTTATTCAACCCTCCTTGAGAGGCTTCTGTTAATACGAATTCATCAATTTTTAACCTGATTACTATTTTTTTCATTAAAATTTTGAATGATCAGTGGGCTTAAATAGGTAATTTTCAAAGAAAAATAGAGTTTTTCTGGGATATCTTTATTTATCAAACTGAGAGTCTAATGAGTTGAAAATGGTGTCTTTTCTTCATTCATCGCGTATGATATGAAATAAAAATAAGATAATGAAATAAAAAGTTCGATCTCAGCTGTTCGATCAAAGGTTTTTTTTCATTTCAGTGTTATCACTAATATGCAGATTATTCCTCATTTTATCAAATCTGTTTCAGGACATGACATCTGCAATGGAAGAAAATCTTGTTTCTCGTGCCCAGTACATCCTATAACTTGGCATTTGTACAATTCCACCAATAATTTGAATGCCGATAAACTGACACATTTCTTGGAATGTTGTGTTGAAAGTGGCCTTCCTTCTGAACTGAATACAAATTCGTTTGCTCCACCAAATTGTTTATAATTTCATCATCAAAAAACATTTTGAAATAATCAAGAGGTGTCAACAACTCATTAGACACTTCAAACAGAATATCGCAAGTCGTATCTGCTTTGTTTATATCCTTCTTTTTCCATAAGAGTCGTGTGTTCACATCTCTTCTTTCCTTATGCACACAGTTCGATAAAGGAAGGAGGTCCTCCTCGTCCCATTCATCTTCACTATATGCATTATTGAAAACCTCTTCTGTGGGTTCCGAAAGAAATTCTTGGCTTCTAGGTTCCAATAATTTGCGTAAATTTTCTATATCTGCTTCATCTTCCTCTTCGAAGTCTAGTTCACAATCAGAAATATCACCCTCGGGATTGAAGAGCAATAGTAATCTTTTCTCCTATTTTTCAGACAAACCAACTCTACTCATCTGAAAAAAACAGAATCAACAATTATCACTTCCAATATTATGTACAAAATAACTCTCGACGCCCACTGACGCCAAATGGAATCATAGTTTTTATAACTTGTGAAAAGTTGTATTTCATCAAAAAATATTGCTTTATTTGATTGAATGCAATTGAGGAACCGTTGTTTTTGCATACATATTTTAAAAAACATTAAATTTACTCATCTTGACAGAAAAAAAAATGGTCCGAAAATGGTAGATATTTACTCTATAAAAATACACGAAGAAATTTTCAGCACTAGAATACTGCAGGTGTTGAACAAACTGAAGTAATTATCTCGATGACACTTAAGATAACAACGAACCAAACAGCACCGAAAATATTCGAATCGAACCTCAGAATTCTGCGCACTAATGGTTGAAATATGGACATTACTGAGTTAATTTTGTGGTCGGGTTCCTGTGGCGGTCAAAACCGCAACATTATGATAACACTCATGCTCAAAGCTGTTCTGCAGGCACACCCCTCTTTAAAAATAATTCGTATGCGTTTTCTTGTATCTGGGAGTAGTCTTCTCCCGAACGATTCGGACTTTTCCGACGTCGAATGTGGACTTAAACATCAACAGCAGTGGCGGCTTGTCCTATGAGGCAGTGCCTCATCAAAAAAATTCTGAACCGTATATCTCTTCATTCCCTTTCATCATCACTTTTTTCCTCAATATTTTTCCCAAACTCACGTTCGTTGTATATTCATAACAAATCAAATCCTCTTTGAATAAACGGTTCGAGGCATGCCTAGCGCAGGTTTCTTTGACTGAATTAGCTTGTCATACTTCGATGACCTACGAGAACGTAATGGAAAGCCGTTCTAGGATTTATCAGAGGCTGGCCTCTGCGCGATCTTAGCCGATCTGAGATCGTTTTGTTTCTGCGATGTCCAACGGGTTATTTGCATCGAAGCGGAGAGAACATATCTACGGCTTTGAAAGCGGCTTCTCGAGGAATTAGAGGCTGGCCTCAGCTTTTTATTTCAGTTAATTGGGAAGCGGGAAATAGAGAAATAGGGTTACTTCACTTTGTCGTTATTTAGAGGTATCGCGTTTGCTGTGTATCGCGTATGATTATAATCTTTTTTAGGTGAATTTTTTCTGAAATATAAATCTTTTTTATCGAAAGTGACTACCAGATCGCAAAATGGATTCAGCGGGATCTAGTAATACCTAGTGAATCTTTTGAAATTCCTAAGGAACATGTTCAGTGTACCTGTGATATTGTTAATTTTTCAATAAATAAGCAACATTTTTCGACTCATTCGTATGATGATAAATTATATTTAATTAAGGAAGTTAAGCGACCTGTTCCAAATTCGAGGAAATTTCTAGTGTCTAGTTGTGGGGTCGGTAAATCAAATCGGGGATTTCAAAATACGTGGTATGACATTTTGACAAGTACGACTGGCTTACTGGAAGTATTACTTTAAAAAAAATATTTTGTTGGCCGTGCATTTTATTCTCAGCAACTAATGGAAATTCCGACAGAGTTTGGTCGAAAAGTGGTTTTAGTGATTTGAAAAATTTATCTCGGGGTCTATCGCTACACAATAAAAGTGCTCAGCATATTTCATCTAATTGCAAGCTTACCGTTATGAGAAAGCAAAAACAAAATATCGCCACAGCAATAGACAATGCGCTCAAATACAAATTGAAAATTTCAATGCTAAAGTCAAAGAAAATCGACAAATTCTAAGAAGTTTAATAGATATTACGATGCACCACTGTATGCAAGGGTTAACTTTTAGGGGGCACGATGAATCGAATGAGTCTTTAAATCGCGGAAATTTCAAAGAATTGGTAGTTCTTGTTAGTAAATTTGACACGCATTTAAAAACCTTTTTAGAAAATGACACCATCAGTAAATCGGTATTTTCTGGTACATCTAAAACGAAAATGAATTAATTGATTCGGTTGCTTTTGTTGTGAATAAACAAATCGAGGACGAAATTTGATAATCATTGTTTTTTTCTTGGCAAGTTGATGAAACAACTGATATAAGCTGTCATTCCCAGTGATCAGTCATTTTTCGTTATGTAATAGATGACCAACTTGTTGAGCGCTTCATGGGATTTTATGATGTTAGTTCTGGGCGTTGAAAAGGATTAAAAATTATATTAGGAATACAACTGGACAAGCGCGGCTGAGTAATATGGCTAAAATTTCGATCGAAAAAGGATTCATAAAATCACAGGACGAAAATATTTTTATTGACAAGGTTATAGATCATTTCGCTGATCAGAAAAATCGTAGAATTCCATTGATTTACATAAAATTTTACTCAATTTAGAATAATTTTCATTTATAACTTTCAGAATAAATCCTATTTTACACTGCCTTTTTGATTTTTTTATTCAGTGTTAATTTTTACAGAGTTTATTTCATTTATTTAGAGTTTATTTCGTTATGTTGAAAATTTCCAACTTGATCTGATCCGATTTCCTTCATTCCCATCCCACACGTGGCAGAAATGCTCTACACCTCCACGTTGGTTCTTGCTGTACAGCTGCATAATAATGGTTTTCAAATTTTTGAGCCATTTAGTATATCGAAAAATAAGCTCATAATATATTGGGACAATTAAATTAATGGCTTTTTTTGCTGAATAAAATAAAGTAATATGTATATAAATAATTTGAAGATTCATGAAAAATTCCAAGTATTAGTGAAGAAAATTTTTTTAATATATTTATTATTCAATTGACGAAGTAGAGTTCACCATATAAACTTTGTTCGCCACGTAAACCCTATATATATATTACATCATTAAATTTTTCTTCATATGTGCCTCACCATACTATATTGTCACGAGCCGCTACTGATCAACAGCGCCTTTACCTGCCAGATGATTCTATAAAAATCATGAAAGACTGTCGAACGAAAAATAAGTTTCGCGAATGCTATCTACTGAATTTTATGGGACCACTGAGCTAGAAAAACAAATAGTAAAAAGAAAAGTGGACGTTGAGAAAAAAATTAGATGGTTAAAAACACGTGAGATACTTCTTGATAAAGAAAAACCATTTTAAATTTTTCTGAAAACAAATTTTGAAGATAACTCGTATGCTGAAATAGATATCAGAAAAAAATCAAATAGGTCGTCCGGCATTATTTAAAGATTTGCTAATACCAATGTGGTCTGAAGGAAAAAAAATATCACATCCAAAGGTAGAAGACATAAAATCTGTGATGCACTCAATTCCGAACGATTGCAAGCAATTTTATGAAAATATAACCGGCTCAGACATCGTAGACGATGTGGATGGATTCAGTGGAGCACCTGATTTTGAAGTGGAACCCATAAAAGATCAATAAATAAAAAAACAGTATATATTTTTTACCTATTTAGTTAAGCAATAAAATATCTTCAACCAAAAAGTGCTAACATTTATTTTACAGAAAAGAACCATCCCACAAAAACCAAAAAATTCAAGCGAAGTATGTAATTTTTTTAATTTTCAATAATTCATATCGTATATGCATATTTAAAGCCCAATTATGTTAAATATTAAATTCATCTTTATTGTGTAATCAATTTTTTATAATTGTCAAAACTATAACCCTCAAATACGCAATAACTTGTTCTTGGGTTGGTTCCTTTCAGCTAAAAGCCATCCAAATCGACATATCTGTGATTCCACGCGATCCACAGGAAAACATTATTCAAATTTACATAACATATAACATGTATTCCAAATATTTTGCGAAAGTTTTTTTATAAATAATCTAAGATTCAATAAACTCAGATAATTCATAATCTATACAAGAGAGATGAAGGAAAATGTAAAGAAGATAGAGTAGATGGTTGTCATTCTGAAAATTAAAAAAAAATCCGTTACTGATTTGAAAAAACAAACGTTTTCACAATTTATGAGTTGACAAATGGTAAATTTTTTCACCTACTCTATGTCAACTAAGATTATAAAATTGTGGCATAGGTCTTACTACCATTTATATTCATGCCAAATTTCGAGTTAAAATCTCGAATATTGAGCTAAATATAGCAAATTTTGTGACACAAATTTGATTTGAAATTTTCAAAAATAATTTATAAAACAGAAATTGATGAAGATAGAGATATAGGAGAATAATAATATTGATAATAATATATTTATTTTCACTTACTGATCTATCTACAGTATGGGAAAATGTCGAATATTTTGTATACATGCATAAACAGAATTACGAAAAAACATCGTTATTAACCCCTCAAAAAAATTAAAAACTGCAAGGGAAAACTGAAATTGAAATATTCATTTATGGAATAAAATACATTATGCTGTAACAGTGATTTCACAGTCCTTTTGAACTGTGACAATCTTCCAATATTCCGAGCAGTACTAGGAGAGTGTTTGAATTTTCTGAAACATATTACTGAAATTTTTTTTGCACCTGTGTGAGGCGCCTGAAAGGGATATTAACTCTTCTATCTTTCATACTCCTAGTGTTATAGATGTTGTCAATCATCCCTGTAGAAACAGAACTAACATTTCTCTCAACATAAACACACAACACAGTGCAAAATGAAGAGAGATGGCATGGTTAAAAAACTGTCTCACGGCAGAAAGTTCGTCGAATTATACGCTTCTGCATCTTGAAAACTGTGTCCACATCTGAGCCACCACCCCAACACAGAATTCCATACTTCAACAACGAATGGATCGAGGAGTTTTAGTACATCCTGAGCACATCAAGATTACAGAGATTACAGATATGCTTCAGTTGGCGCATTACAAAATTTTTCGAGGCGAGTTTTCTACATAAGTGCATCACATGCTCACTCCAGCACAAATGTCTATCAAACAAGACGCCCAATGATCTAACATCATTAGACAAACGATTACTCGATCATTTAGACCAGATTGAAGGGATCTAATCAGACAGTGTCCCATTGGGAGAAAAAACAATTGCTGTTGTTTTTCGCTCATTCAGTACAATTCCGTTCAAGGAGCAGTACGCCTTCATTCTAGCGAGACAACACTGAGCTATTACAGCTAGCTCTCTCATACTTGCAGCCACCAGCTTAACCGATGTATCATCAACGTACTGAGTAATCATATTCTCCAAGGTAGTCAACCATGTCGTCCATGTCTATATCAAACAGAGCAGAACCAAGAGTACCACCCTGAGCCACGTCAGACAACAGGGCCCTCAGGCAAGACAGAACATCCTCACCGTCCTCACGAAGTCTCACCATCTGTGTCCTATAAGAGAGGTATGATCTTACCCACTCCTGGACCACACCCTGCAGTCCCCACCGCTCCAATTTGGCCAGAAGCATTGATATATCCAACGTATCAAATACCCGACTCAGATCGAAAAAAAACACCATACAACACTCCTTCCTCTTGAAACTATCCTGAATACTAGATTACAGCAATAACATGTCATTCTGCGTATTTTTGCCCTTTCGAAATCCGAACTGTCTAGCAGACAATAATCTCAAACGATCAGAAAACTGATTCAGCCACAATAGAAATAATTTCTCCAGTGCATTTGAAAAGAAATCGACAATAGTACAATCAGTCGGTAGTTCTCAACTGACGTACTTTCGCCCTTCCTTTGGACAGGTGTGGATAACCGTCATGAGTTCCGACGGAAAGAATCCGTATTCGAGTGATTGGAGAGGTATGACAGCGGCAATGAAATTAAATCAACAACGCTGCGAAACATACTACACGGAACTTCATCCACGCCTCTGGATGATTTCCCCGATACGGACAACAAGAATGAAACGAATCAATTTAAGTCTACAGAGAATCATAAAAAAATAGACATACGGGGTCCCAATTAAAATCAGAAAGCTGTTACCAAATTTCCGTACATTAGAAATTTGAATGTATTTCAGAAATGTACCTTAGATGACCTACAAAATTTGAAATATTTTGCATGAATAGTTTCCACAATAATTTAATAGGTCATCCACCTTGAGACAATCGATATAATTAGTATTTTATTCATACACACAAAGCTGATGCAAAATTGAACAACTGTCAAAATTTGACTGAAGTCGCTTATCAATATGGTGGAACTACTCCCATGTTTCTCGACATATGCCATCTCATCGCTGCTCTACCTCGATGACTGGAATGTACATGTAGATATTGTCCTGTTTTCGATAATTTATTCTATAAGTTATTGTTTTGATTTCATTTATTTGTGTACAAAAATATCTTAATTTGGCAATCAACAATCTGCCACGACAGTAGTGAATTTAAAAAATTGTTCGCGATTACTCAGATGTTAACTATTTTTCATGTTCCTCAGTAGTGGAAGTAGAATATCTGTATTCTCTTTATAATATGGATCATATTTGTAGAGAACTTTTCGTTTGGAATTTTCCATATATGAATCAGTGCAAACCGTAGACATTGGAAATCCATGACCATTTCAAAGTTTTGTTGTTTTTACACAAATCGATTTATCAACCTTGAATTTCTTACACTAAATCAGCTAAAACTTTCTTACGTATTCAATGTGAACTCGAGCTTTACTTCAAAGAGAGGATCTCCTGAATTGAAAAGAGAGATGTTTCCACGCACGTGCGAATTCGTTAAATATTAACGTGTTCGCTTCACGATTTCAATGCCCAAAGACATATATCTTTCTCTTTCGGAATAGGATGGAAATAAAGGAAGAGATTGATGGATAGTCCCATTTACGTGAGGCAATATTGTCCATAGATACTCGTAATGTAAAGCTGGAACATCGATTCCTTGTTTTCGGCGATATAAATCAACCGAGGTGAAAGTTCCAACATCACGCTCACCTTAGCAGACAAAGAAACTCGATTTCTGGCGAACTCGGAGGCAACGGTCCCTGGTCGTTTGCTATATCCAATAATCCTTGCAGAAGCAATTCATCACCCCGCTGAATCCCTTTCCTGCTCCAGGGTCCAGAGTTCAAAACCCGCACGTCAGACGTCCGACAACGAAAATATTTTCGATAGTACGAAAATATGCGACTATAATTCATGGCCCCTTCGTGATCATTTTGGGAGCGATGATTATGGTAGAATTTTATAATTATAAAACAAAAGCTATGGGTATTCTTATCTTAGGGACGAAAACCCAATTATAGAGATATTACTGGTCAGCAGTGACTTTGTAAATCTGGAAATAAATTAAGCTTCGAGTGCATTTGTGCCACAACTCACGAAACTGTTGATGGTGACAGGAGAATGTTTCTGATTGTTTTTAGTGTAATTTTTGCGCGTTTTTCATAACAGGGTACTATCGTTTTGCCCAAATGCCTGCAATTTTGGAACATCGTTTCGACTAAGGTCCCAATCGATTTTGAGTTTGACTTACTGATGAAGAATACAGGGTCCATCTTGAGTATATCCTTGGCAGTATATTCTCTATCTTTCGGAAAAGGTAAGCTTTTATATTTTCAGAATAGGTTAACTGTCTAAATATCTCGGTCAATTGTGTAATCAGGCCAAAACCATCCGACATTTCCCGAGTTATGGGCATCTAAAATTTGGTTTTTTCAAAAACTGCTTTAATATTCATCTGATCGAGTAGGTGCTCAGAAAATGTTTGAAAGAGGTTGTGATTAATAGGTTTGCAAAATTTCGTGGATATCGATATGTTAGAAATATTTCAGAAAAGACCCTAAAATATTGTTTTTGAGACCTCAAAGCTCATAACATATTCTCAAATTTCACCATCGTAGGTGAAAGTCATGAAAAGATAACGGGGTTTTTGGGCGCTTGTTTTATTCACTTCAGGGGTCACAAAAGAATCGATGGATATTTTTCAGTCTATTGAAGTTTCAGAATTTTAAATTCCAAAAAATTCTCGCTCTTACAGTATGGACTCGGATATAAAAATTATTCCAAAGGGCATGATGGCGTTGATGTCCTACGTGTGATTGATATTTAGGAGAAGGCAATTTGAGCTTCGATCAGAACTGAAATAAAGTTAAGGAAGTTCCGCAGAATGATATAGAAGCGGAAAAAGGGATTGTTGGTTAAACTTGCTGCCAGGTGTATGTGCTTACTGGCTTCTTCAGGGCACGGCAACCACGCAACCAAGGCATGAGAGGAAAGAATAGGGAAAGACAAAATATAACACGGGACCACAGCAAGTGTATCTGACGAATTCTGAGCTTTAACTCTAGAATCTGTAGTTTTGAATACCATAGTATTGCAACGGAGCAGGTACAAGCAACCTTTAAAATATGATCATAAGTGAAGTGAATATAAATTGTAGGAGTTGAACATTGCCGATAGTCGAATGTAATCTAGGGCTTATTCGCGGGCCAGTTTCGCATAAAGTTCTTTTCAATTTACGAAATAAGAGTGTTCATTAATTGTGGCATTTGTTTCAGTATCACACTGTTCGAGAATACAGACAAAGTTTTCAGAATAAGTACGCTAAAACTCCTGTCCCATATCACGGTTTTTCTGAATTCTTCAAACTAGAATAAACGCGTACATTCACAAAGACAAGTAGTGATGAAAATCAGGTTTATCAATTCAAACTACTTCTGAAGTCTACTGATGAAAGATTCCACTTGACTACTATTAATTCGTTTTTCCTTCTGCCATATCAAAATGGAAAATGCTTGAACCAGTTTGTCGGTAAGAATATGCTTTAGTCAATTCTAATTACTACTGAGAAATTTCAACAGTTTTTGAACTTCAAAATGTTTTTTGGACAGTCCTTCAAAAGGCCTTCGACAACTTGATTAGCAAATGCCAAAGTTGTTGTATAACATATCAAGCGACATGCTGAATGAAAGTTCGAATATTATACGGAAAATTATACCGCTGAGTGCCTTATAATAAACAATAAAAAGGAAGTAGTGGGAAAAATTCTATATCTACAATAAGACCCAGCCAGCAGTTTCTTGCATTGTTTCAACGGTGACAGAAACATTGAACTATGGTGTCCGAAAATGTTAGATGTATGTGGTTTGACGTTGTCATGTTGAAACACAACACCTTTTCTGTGAAATTTTTGACGCTGTTTCTGAAGAGCTTGTTTTACGCTTGTTGATAGTTGGCTAACCTCAAAATTAATCATTTCTTCAGCGTTCCTTCTAATCCAGTCATATACTCAGCGTCAGCTTGCTTGCCGTCATTCCAGGTTTCGATGTAGTTAGTGGAGGGTTAGCGGATTTTGACCATCAGTCTTTTAATTCAAAATTTTCGTACTTCGATCTTCGGTTATGATTTAATTCGAAAATGGTTAGATCTCATTGCGTTTCAGTAGCATTTCACTGATATCAATTCGACGAATCAAATATAGGTCAATTTACTTCATGTCTTTTTCAAATGATTCCAAACTGTCCAGTGAGTGATACGTAATGCCTCCAATATAAGCTGACAACGTGCATGCCGATCTGGTTCCACCAGTTCAAGAATTTCATCAGCTTTTTCAGTGACTGTCCGACAAGAGCGAGGAATATCTTTGGCAACAAAATTTCCGGAAAAAATCGAGTAGGTAAACTACTCCTGGGTCCGACATTCCCAACGTGAACCACACAAAATTTTCGTTCTTGCAGAGCTTCTACATTTTTTGTTGTGGAAAAGTGTCACATAGCGTATTTCTTTGGAAATTTTCACTCATTTTCGAATCAAAATAACTTTTGATGGTAACTCACAAAATTGTCTTCGCCAACAATGTTGCTTAAAATGTTACCTTTGAAACACGTGTTAATTTGACCCAACTGGATTAGTGTTGTCCGCAATATAAGTATGAACACCATATTGTGACAAAAAAAACACAGACTTCTTCAATTACCTATTATGTGAAGAAATAAAAAATTGAAATTATTATTATTTGGATGATTTATATGCAGGTTGACTTTCTCCCTATGTTTAGGGACAACCAATACCTTGTTGAGTCACTTTTACTTGCGCTTGTCAAATAGGTTTCTTGCAATGTGAGACCCACAGATTCCATTTCGATTTTTCAAGATCTCAATGCGGTCCTCGATACTGTCCACAACATCTTCAGAACAAAACAAAAATGTGTAACTCCCTAATGATTCTAGTAATTGGATAAAGAAACCCTCCATGAAAGAAGGAAATTCAAGAAAATATCAACAATAATTCTCTTGACAACAAGTAGATCCGCAGTCCAAAGGGATTATTATAATCTGTAGAAGCGAAATCTAGAATTTTCCTTCTTGATATTATCGCCTATACAATGGTACATGAATAATAGTAGGTGATGTAAAAAGCAAACTTGCAGCGAGGTGAGATTTTGGACTACGTTTAAGCTGGACGAGGAGGGAATAATCGCACGTGCCAGGAATTCTTTATAGGGTTGCGGAGTTCTTACCAGAGACGGCTTTGGATTCGTTAGCCATTTGAACCACGCATCGTAATCTTCATTTTATTGCAAAATTAAATTGTTTCAGAAGATATCTTGTGACGGAAAGTGGGATATGATAATCTTCTCTTTATAACAGTATTACCCAGAAATAAGGTGATTGAAAGATTATCTCCATGAGAAATAAACACAAATATAATCACTCCTGTGACACAGTTTACTCAGTTGGTGAATACAGGGTCTTTCTCGAGGAACGTCACCTATATTTATACGGGAAACTACTGAACGCATTTTCATGAAATTCAGCACTTCTAAGTATTTCACGATGCTGATGAAATCTAAAATATTTTCAAGGCATGAGCACCTCCGGTTTTTCCGGAAATGACGTCAACTCACGTTTTTCAAAGTAGAACACAATTTTTTTATTGCGAAAGTAGATTCCATAGAAGATTTCAAGTTATTCTGATGTAACATTTTTCAATTTTGGTTGGAAAATTCTCTCTGAGCGGGAAAATTCGAAAAAAAAATCGAAAATAGAGCTCCGCTGAAACAAGAATAACTTCGAGGTTTTTGGATGGAAAATTTTCATTTTTGGAATTTTTCAAGATGTAAGATTGATGTATCCACTTTAGGAATCGAAATCGCGATTCATGATACAGGGGGTGAAAAAATCGCTTGCCCTAAAGTGGATATTTTCTGAGTTATTCACAAAAAACTGTTTTTCGTCTTGAATTTTCAGCTATTTCTTTTCTCTTCACGCCAAAAAGATGAAATTTTCAGGAACTGTTATTTGAACCATGCTGTAGATTTTTCACCCCTTCTTGAAACCGACTTCAAGTTAGTATTAGGAGAACCATGGCATACTCTCGCAGTTATAATTAGAGAAGATGCTCAAAGTTTTGGCCGTTAATTTCTAGACATTTATTTATACGTCTCAGGAATGCTTCGTGAGTTGCTCTTCTTATTTCATCGGGAGGAAGAGATTTTCAAAAGTGTATAAAAACCAAATTGAGTTTCAAAACTTTGAATCTAAAAATCTAAACACACCTGAACGCATTTCTGACTCGTTCTATGCAGTTCTCTTTATCAGTCAGGAGAGTTGAGTAGACAATATTTTTTATCCTACCCCAAACATAATAGTCTAAAGGAGTTAAATCGGGAGAACGTGGTGGCCAAATATGTGGACCATTGTTCGCCAACCATCGATCTTCAAATAGCCTGTATAGGATATTTGACACATTGAGTGAATTGTGTGGAGGCGCGCCATCTTGTTGATACCATAAGTCATTATGGTTCTGTACTAGCGGCTCAATTATTTGAGTCAATATGTCAGAATATCTATCTCGTAAGGAAGAACATTCTTCAAATAATGCAAACATGTGTAGTGCTTTATCTTACCAGTTAAAAACCCATCATAAATGTGAACATCGAGAATTGCATTATTCTTGATGGCGCAAAAAATATTGAAACTCTAGGTCTCTTGAAAGTTCCATTGTCTGAATTGGTTGTTGTTCTCTTCATCCCAATAATGACTGTTATGCCTATGGAAAGAACCATTCTTTGTGAATTTAGATTCATCTGTCCAAATTATACAGTCCAAAAAGTTTGCATTCTCTTGTAATCGAATCATCATAGCTTCGCAAAACTCTGTTCTCCTGACGAAATCAGTTTCCTTCAAATGCTGTACCCTATTGAATTTATATGCATTTTATGTTTTTTTTAGTATTCTCCAAACACTCGATTGAGATAATCTCAGAGCAATCTCGGCATCTTGGAGAGAATTTTGAGGATTCACACGAAAATATGCAAGAACTCTAATTTCGTTGTTCACATCTTCTACTACGCTTTTTTCTCTGTGTATAGTTTTCTCAACGAAAGATCCGACATTTCTCAAGTTTGTCATGGTTCTGTTAATGGTATCTCCCGTTGGTTTGTGTCGGTCAGGAAACCTCTCAATGAACAGGCGGATCGTTCTATCTACAACTTTATTACATTCTCCATGAAGTAGAATGAGATTTAAATAATCTTCATTGGTAAAATTAGGCATAGTGATCGATTTTATAACTTAATACGAATTATCACCAAATTGATAGTAAACACAAAATGCTACTGAATGAAGAGGAATTTGGCAGATGTAATCAATGATATCTATCATTAAAAAAAAGAATGTAAAACATGGTAAGTTTCTGCATATGGTTCATAAGGAATTATTTATTTATCACTGGAGAGAAAACCGATGGCCGATTAGTAGAAATAAAGAGGTTTCCGATACAAATTCGAATCCAAACTCCCCATCTATTTAGGAACAACCTGTATTTTTTTGCTCTTGCATATTAGAGTAGTAAAATCTAAAATATGGCTCAAGTAACAGTTCCTGAAAATTTCATCTTTTTGGCATGAAGGGAAAAGAAATAGCTGAAAATTCAAGACGAAAAACAGTTTTTTGTGAATAACTCAGAAAATATCTACTTAAGGGCAAGGGTGTGATGCATACACTCACATCATTTTTCAACGTCGATTCAATATCTGCCATAAAAAATGGGGTTCAAATTTGAAAAAATTGATTTTTCGCGATTTTGTCATCTCTAACTTTGAAAGCGATTTTTTTTCACCCCCTGTATCATGAATCGCGATTTCGATTTTTAAAGTGGATACATCAATCTTACATCTTGAAAAATCCCAAAAATGAAAATTTTCCATCGAAAAACCTCGAAGTTATTCTTGTTTCAGCGGAGCTCTATTTTCGATTTTTCTTTCGAATATTCCTGCTCAGAGAGAATTTTCCCGCTCAGAGAGAATTTTCCAACCAAAACTGAAAAATGTTACATCAAAATAACTTGAAATTTTCTAATGAATCTATCTATTTCTGCAATAAAAAAATGGTGTTCTAATATGAAAAACGGAAGTTGACGTCATTTCCGGAAAAACCGGAGGTGCTCATGCCTTGAAAATATTTTAGATTTCATCAGCATCGTGAAATACTTATAAGTGCTGAATTTCATGAAAATACGTTCAGTAGTTTCCCGTATAAATATGGGTGAGGTTCCTCGTGAAAGATCCTGTATTTTGATGATTGTATGAGGCAGGGTCAGTGATCTTTTTAGACTTCTAATTTCTAATGCAGTTGGTTGTTTGCAATGCAGTGTTTATATCTGTGTATCCTGCATTTTATTTTTTATTTGACGTGTACTATTGTAAATGCAGCTAAAACATAAATAAAGATGATTATGATTATGATTATACGTCCTCATTTTATTAATTTTTTCTTGAGTTTCGCATATGAGGAATATGTCAAATAAACTACCAAAATGTCATTATTCAGATCATTCGAGATTCAACTGAGAAACTACGAAGTCCGTGTTACGACGGTTGCTCTCTATATTTCTAGTCTAAAAGTTGAAACTCTAAAAGCATTCTCGTTAAACTGATTTAATACTTTCCAAAATATATTCCGTTTACGGATATAATAGGGTGTCCCAAGGTCGGTGGCCTATTGAATTATTATTAAATGTATTCATGCAAAACATTTAGAATGTTTTAGCTCAATATAGGATCATTTAAAGTTGATTTCTGAATTACTTTCAAATTTTCAGTGTTGACACATGTTTATCATTTTGGCAACAACTTTGTTATATCAAATGGGAAATCTCGTATTTATATTTCTTGGCATATTTCCGTATGAGGAATGAAATAAACTTATTTTACTTTCCCATATATATTCTTGATGGCTTATGAGTGCTTAATTATTATTCTGAAGTACAAATCAAATTAGAGTTACGAAAATAGCTATATTTCCTCAGTATTCAACATCTCAATTCTAAATTTTTCATGACCCCAAATAAGTTCGATTTGAGCCACCTGTTTCGAATGTTAGTTGTCAATTAATCAGAGTGGTCAGAATTTATTTATCAAATCACAACATTTTAAAAAATTCTCTTCAAATTGAACTATCAGACAATTTTATCATTTTCAGAATGAGAATAACCTTCTTTACGATATTTCTATACATTTCCTTATACCTCTGTTGTTTGGATGTTATTTACGTTAATTGAATTTGAGATTATTCTTACAAAAACTCCTGCAAATCTCTTGGAATACTGGTTGTTCATCGTGTGAATTTGAATATTGTTATTCAATATTGAAATGTTAAAATTCAATAATCGAAAATAACTTAGGATCCAAATAAGATAAGAATAGGAAAATGAACAAAAAATAGAGAAAGAAGTTTCATTATGAAAACGGAAAATGTACTGGCTGCTTTAAAGAAACGACATTATTTGCTTTGTAATGCTTCCAGCTCACACAACTTTTGTTGGAATATCCGAACAGTTGATTGACCCTTTTTTCTGGCTCATACACATACAGTGAAACCGAAAATACCCGATGTGTGTCATGAAATTTTACTTAGTTTTCGAATTATAATTTATTTTGTTCATCTGAAAAATTCAGTTTTCCAACAATACTTGAAGGTTTCCAGAAAAAGCTTGGAAACTTTAATTTACTTGGATTTACTTAAACATTTCACTCTATCATTGTTACAGTAAATAGAACTCAGCAATGTAATTGAAATTAAATTTTATCAAATTTCTCTGAAGTACATGTAACATTTTCAATTTTGTTGTAATTTCGGTTAAACCTCTAGCACTCAAACTGTGAGCAACAATAAAAATCAAAATAACTAGTTGGAAGCAAAAATTACTGAAAAGTTACTATTTATTATAGTTACGATTTTGTTTAAGTAAACTCACTGGAATCTTCGAAGATGTCAATCTTTGGACCCGACAAAGAATAACAACAACAAGATGATGCTCATTGCCACTATGCGGTAAGAGTAAGAGAAGAGTATTAGAACACTACATATCCCGAAAAAGAGATCAGGCGTGCAGCGCCGATCGAATAGACTGAGCGATCGTTGACCTCAATTAATCGATTTTTTCAGTTAGGGGTCTTACAAAGAGCTGTTGTACGGGACGAAATGAAAAAAGGAACAAGTGTTGTGTGAAAACAGTTATGATATTCAAGATATTCAGACAATAACGATATTTTTAGGACATTGTCGATTGTGAATTCAGGTTGTATGAGGGAAGTTTGAATAAAAGTTCACTGTAATGAATAGTCTTTATTCTGTTATTTATGCTCTTTATTTGTTCTCTAGAAATAGGTTATTTCCAAACTAGCCATTTTGATTTTTCTTCATGCTCACATCTCAAATCTTGGTGGTGAAATCGAAATTTATATTAAATTACACATTTTACAATCAGTTTGAACAAATTTCAATTAAATTTGATTAAGAATTACATTTTTGAGTTTCATTCACCATATTAATTCGACAAGTAGATAAAATCATCGAAACACGATTTATGCGCCTTCGAAGGTTAATATAAAGAAAATAGGTTTGAGTACTATTTTTTAAGATCTTATTTATTACTTCATGAACGGAATAAGCAGCCTTACATAAGAAATTGCGATTGATATGCGCACAATGCAGGGGTTACTGAGATAAAAAAAAGTCTATGCGTGTTCTTCTGACAGTGTTCATATGTTGCTTAATTTTTGGAATTGGCAAAGCCCTTGTATAATTGCACATGTAAATCTAGAGGCACAGCAACACGGTACCTCTAACATGTTCAGATGGAACATGAAAGTCCAAGAAAAATAGAAAACCGGATGAGGACAAAAGTTCTCAGGCCAATCTAGCTAACAATAATATCCCCCCTTATTCCACGGGACCGTAAAGCAGGAAATCGTAGTACGGAGCTCATATGAGTTGCAAAAAATTGCAACCGTGGGATTGCCATCCTGCAAGATATCGAGAGGAGAAATCTTTTCTGAACCCTTCCCAACCTGTCACAGCCTTCTTAAGTACCAACATACAGATGACCTAATGGAATCCCTAAGCCCACACGAGGGCCGTAAAATGAACCTCAGCATTCGTGTGCCCCGAAGGATATCCCACTTCCGTGAAATACACGATGTTCACAGTTAGTATTGCCCTCTTGTTCCGTAAATAGTGCGATACAAATTGCTACTTCCGTCTGAACACACCCATATGTTTGCATTTTTTGATGTTAATGATATTGCGTTTATCCCTGCACCATTGCTTCAACTGATAAAATCAGACTGGAGGTTCAGCAGGTCGCTTGGAGTGTTGACTACCCTAAGGTACACCCAAGTCAATTATTCATAATAGGGAGGATGAATTACGAACTTTAACTGACTAGGTACGGCAGTTGAAAAATGCTACAAAACACTTCTTCGACGTGCTAGTTATTTCAAAGGATGTCAGTTTTATACTCAAAATGCAATGATTCACCTTATGGAATGTCCTAGAAGATTCAGCATAAACAACATTCACCCTACCTTCACCTTTCAATGTAACGAAGACTAACAGATTGGTATTGACGCTTTTACCCTCATAGAGTTTTCTGCTTCACCAGTGTCGATCTGCACTGAGTGCAAGAAATGACACCATGCACTTTTACAGGTTTTCGGCAAATTCAACATCAGGTCAAATTAAGTGGAAAACGAATTCGACACTCAGTGTACCACAAATTTATTGATTTCGAATCTATTTATGAATATTTCTCTCTTATTTCCATCTACTCTTTAATTTTGAAGCTGACTGCAACAACGAATGTAATATTGTTTTTTGGCGCTCTTGTTCATCCGAACAGAGTGCCTATCATTTTGCCTAAATGTTTGTAATTTTGGAATATCGAGCCGAAAATGGTCTCGATCGATTGGGTTCGACTCCCTGATGAAGAATCCGTGGCGAAAGTTGAGTCTGTCCGTCCGTATCCTCTCTAACATCCAAAAGAGATGAGCTAGAGTTTCCATATTTTCAGAATAGGTGAATTGTCCAAATATCTCGGTCAAGTTCGTTATTAGGCCAAATCAGTTGGATGGTTCAGTAGTTACGAGCATCTGAAATTTTGTTTCCTCAATAACTACTAGAATATCCATCTTATCAAGTGGATACTTCAAATATTGTTGAGGGAGGCTGCAGCAAACGGCTCGCAAAATTTCGCAGAAATCGTCATGCTAGAAAATTCTTAAAAAATTCCCAAAAAAAAATTTTTATACTCACTATCTCATAAGATATATTTCGGATTTCAATAAAAATTCGTGAATATATTGAGGTGATCGATATCTTACTCATCCTCAAATTTCATTGTCGTAGCTCTTTTCCATCTAAAGATATGATCATTTTTTTCATTTATTCAAGTCAAAAGAGAAATGACATACGTCCCGATGATTTTCTTTGAACGATGGCCATCACAGATCGATTTTCGATTGACAAATTCAGGGCTCATTAGTCAGTGTCAGTTGGCGTAATATTAATCAAAATTTTTCATAACAGGAAATCATAGAGAAAGAATTCAACCCGATGGCTGAAATAATAAACGTTTTCAAAATTCAGAAAAGCACTCACGTAAGTTTTTAGGGGAAGGGAATTATAACTTCGTACAAAACTTGGGAAAAATTATGAGTAGTTATTTTTAATTTGAGATATAGGTTTATTCATTCCTTAGGCGTTCATATTTGCATTACATTGTCCCATAGTACGGTAAAAGAATATTGTTCACCTGATCAGAGTGCTTATAGATTTGTTATGGTTGCTGCAATATCAGTGTCATCTACGCATCTTGCATTCATATGTATATTTGTCGGCCAATCATGAACAAGGAACGTTCAAATATTATGTGGCATGGAATTCCTGATCATTATTGGGTTCCAGTGATATGAGGAACTTATGTAATCTGGACTTGAGAAGTCGAAAACTATCTATGGCCTGTATTTCTTTTGGTATTTTGTTGAAAAATGCGATACACATATATTCGGTAGTTTTTTCAATTAGAGTGAGTGAGTGAATTGGATAATGTGATTGATGTCTACATCTGGTGTTATTTGTGTTTTCATGTTGTCTGAAATACGTTTGTCTTTTCTGATGCAGGAACAAAAGACATCTGAATATGTAAAGACCGGCTAGTATTAAGATATTATTTTTTCTGATAATTCCATGGATGATTGTCTATACGCCAGCCCATAGATTATTCGTGAGGCGAACTTCTGAACCACAAAAATCCGTCCAACCGCCGAGCAGCCACTCCACGTCACTTTACCATAATCAAGGAGAGACTGAAAGTTTGCGAAATAAAGGATTTCCAACACGCTCCGGTCATTTTGTTGTGCCATTACCCAAAAGGAATAGACGACAGACGTTAATTTTTGCTGGAGGTTTGTCAAGTGTTCACTCCAGTTCAAAGAACTATCCAAAGTGACTCCAAGAAATTTAGTGCTAGTCGATATCTGGATGTTATGACCGAGCAAGTGAAATGTTGGGAAATTTGACTTTTTGGATGCAGATTAATCATGCAGTCGGTTTTGGTTGTATTTATTTTCAGTGCGTTCTCTTGGCACCAGTCCATTATCGCCATTGCTGCAGATTGAGCTGTTGATATCGCAGATTTTATATCGCATACGAAAGCAGTTATATTTGTATCATCCGCGTACATGATGACTAATACGCCATTCTGTAGCACGCATGCGAGGTCATTTATATAAATCAAAAAAAGTAGCGGTGCGAGTATACTCCCCTGAACAACCCCGTTTTGAAGCAATGCATCATGAGACAAATACTTATTACCGTCGACTTCAATCAACACTCTCTGAATCCGGTCCTTCAAGAAATTACTGATTACCTCCAACTGCCTCTCTCATACCGTAAGTTTGTAACTTTCTCAAGAGAAATTCATGGTTTACAGTATCAAAAGCTTTAGAGATCTAAAAACATTCCAACAGGAACTTCGCCACCCTCCAATGCTTCAATCACCGAGCGTGTCCACTCGAATATAGCTGTTTCAGTGTTCTTGCTCTTAGAGTACCCATGTTGATTGCTGAGCAAGATCTTATATTTGGAAAGAAAGTTCAGCAGACGCTGTCCAAGTAACTTTTCGAAAATGACGTTAGAAGACTAATTGGTCGATAATTATCCAAATCTTCAGTATCACCTTTTTTATAAAGTGGTTTGACTATAGCGATTTTAAGACTACTTGGGAAGACGCCATCTCTGAAGCAACTATAGATAATATTAGCCAGTGGCTCCGCGATCAAATGAACTGAAATTTTTATGACTGTCATCGGAATATCATCGTATCCGCTCGATCGTGTGTTCCTGAGTGATTTCACCACGTTCACAATTTCTTTTTCATCGATGTCAAAGATATAAAATTACTTCCGATTTGCACTTATGTGCTTGATAAGTCGGTCAAGAGGATCTATATTTTGCTTGGGGCAACCTACGTTAAAAAAATACGTCAATATCATGAAACATACCAATCACATAATCCATATCCGCGTTGTCATCGAATAAAGCTTGTTGAATGAGTTCTAAGAAATGTTTATTTATTGCTTTGTAATCAACCGGCTTTCCTATAGTTTTGGTAGTTTAGAAGCACGTTGAAGTTTTTGAGTTAGACAGAAGCTATGGACATTCCTTTCTGTGTTTTCAACTTCAAGTTGTAGAATTTTTGAGTGAATCTTACTACAAACTTCCAACAAAGTTACAACTATCAAGCTTTTTTTGATTTGCAAGAAGCTAAGGGAATTTCCTATCAAAACAACAATCAAGACAATGATGTCACAAAAAAAACTGAAAAATACCTACTTCGGAAGAAGAAAGTCATTAACGAATCGCGCTTGCAAAAATCATTACAAATAAACACAGAAGAATAAAACGTGCAAAGAATTAAAAAAATGTTGTTGATGTCACCAATTGGACAACCCTGTTTATTTATGTCATCTACGAATGTATCAAGAATCTGGTGGAATATAGAGAGTAACTCTGATACTCTATTTATATGAATGAAGATAAAATGAAACTCTAGATTGGAATGGAAGAGTAGGAATTTTACTTTGTAGGTGTTGGGGAATCTTGACTTGAATCTCGCACCGTGTTCATTGATATTGAAATCGATCATTTACGGGGAACGACACAACATCTGTTGCATATCACACTCTCAACTCGCTATTTAACTGAAATGAGCTGGTCAAAGCTTACGAGCGACTCCGCAGCTCGTAGCTATAAATTTAAAGAACTTAAGCATGGAAATTTCCTTCATTTTGGAATATATGAGTGCTAACTTTCGCCTTTGATGAAACTATTCTTTAACTTTAGATTTAATTCACAAACGAATAGTTTTGACTCACAAACAGTCACTAACAACTCAGTAACCAATGCAAAAACATTTCATATTTTTTTGAAATTGTGGTTTATAGCTTCGCACTATTGGTATGTTGTTTTCTGTTTTCAAATAACATTAAAAAGTAGGATTCATCTGTTTACAATAGGTATTCAAGATATACTGCCAAAATGAATTCTTTCATTTCGAAAAATATCTTTTCATGCCCGTGAGACTGCCACTAAACATAATTCGGGTTTTTTTAACAGTGTTTTGGAGTTACAAACGAAAATATATATCTTACTCACCAATGCATGAAAATTCTCCTTCCTTTTCGAAATTGTGCATGACAACACCACCACCACAATTGCCATTACTTTTCCTCTGGTCAACATACAAATCACAATTTTTTTCTTACAATTACTTTGTTGAGATATAAAAATAGTAAAAATAGTTCAAAGCAAGCCTAAGAGTTCAAGACTGGATGGAACTCTACAAAATAGAAAAACACAAAATGGATGAACAGTTCAATTTTTTTCATCGAACTTATCTGAATCATTTGAATATGACCTGTCCTGATATAAAAACACCAACAAAACCTAAAACAAGAAAACAAGCAGAGATCCAGACATTGTATACCTAAAAAATTTAGAAAGCACTAACGTGAGGTCAGATTGCTTTGGCGCTCTTGTTGAGCTACTTGCGAGTAAATATTCAAACCATAACAAATCTGTAAGCACTGTGATCGCGTGAATAATAGTCTTTTCCCGTACTATGGGACAACGTGATGCAAATATGAACGCCTAATGAATGAACAAACCTATATCTCAAATTAAAAATAACTACTCATAATTGTCCCCAAGTTTTGTTCGAAGCTATAATTCCCTTTTCCTAAAAATTGATGTCAGTGCTTTTCTGAATTTTGACAATGTATATTATTTCAGCCACCGCGATTGAATTCTATCTCTATGATTTCCCGTTATGAAAAATTTTGATTAATATTACGCCAACTGACACTGATTAATGAGTCTGGCATTTGTCAATCGAATATCGATCTGTGGCCATCGTTCAAAGAAAATCATCGGGACGTATGTCATTTCTGTTTTCTCTTGAGTAAATTAAAAAAATGATTATATCTTTAGATGGAAAAGAGCTACGACAATGAAATTTGGGGATAAGTAAGATATCGATCACCTCAACATATTCACTCATTCATTCATTTTTATTGAAATCCGAAAAATATCTTATGAGAAATTTTTTTTTGAGAACTTTTTAAAAATTTTCTAGCGTGACAATTTCTTCGAAATTTTGGTAGCTGTTTTGTTGCAGCCTCCCTCAACAATATTTCAAGTATCAATTTGATCGGATGGATATTCTAGTAGTTATTGAGGAAACAAAATTTCAGATGCTCATAACTACTGAACCATCCAACTGATTTGGCCAATAACGAACTTGACCGAGATATTTGGACAATTAACCTATTTTGAAAATATGAAAACTCTAGCTGATTTCTTTTGGATGCTAGAGAGGATACGGCCGCCCGGCCGGACGGCCGGACAGACTTCTTCATCAGGGAGTCGAACTCAATCAATTGAGACCATTTTCGGCTCGATATTCCAAAATTACAGACATTAGGGCAAAATGATAGGCACTCTGTTCGGGTGAACAATAGCGCCAAAAACTAGCTCGATTTGTTACTTTTGCTCAGTATGAAGGACGAGAAACACAAGGGAAAATACAGAGAAGTCAAGAAACTGTATTACCAATTTTTGATGAAATAAAAATCTAAAGTCAGGGAGATGATGCAGAAGTCAGACAACAAATATAAAACTGTGTGGGCAATAATTAATTCCCTCAAGAATGGAAATAGAAATAACAGCTTTCCCATGAAAGATTGTCCTCCTGAAATTGCAGATGAACTGAATAATTACTTTGTCAATGCAGCTTCGAGTTTGATAGACAATGGAGGAGATACAGTAGAAAGACAAGGCACCACACCAGTATTCCAGTAACCTACAAGAATGTCAACCAGCTCAGTTACTGAAGAACAGGTTATGTTAATCATAAAGTCGTTGAAAAACCAGCAAACAAGAGGATATGATGGTATATTAAACAATATTGTCAGAGAGACCAGATATGAAATATTGACGCCACTGAGTTACATAGTGAATAACTTCTTAAGTTATGGAATGTTTCCTGAAGCTTTGAAGGTTGCTATAGTTAGGCCCATCCATAAAAAGGTGATATAAGTGATTTTAAAATTTTTAGGCCCATAAGTATTTTACCATCGTTCTCCAAGATTTTTGAGCTAGCCTACTGTAATCAGATTGTTCAACACTTCGTAGAGGGGAATTTATTTTCCAGAGATCAACAAGGCTTTCTAAGAGGAGAATCGATTCAAACAGCAGTGTTTGGATTTCTTTTGAAGGTGAGGAATGCTTTCGAGAAGGGAGACTTGGCATTGGGACTGTTCTTAGACCTTTGACAGCTTGAGTGTAAAAATTTTATTGAAGAAGATTGAAGGATATGGTATAACAGGCACAGCAATGGAGTAGATTCAGTCATATTTCAGGGGAAGAACACAGTTGGTGGAAATATCTACAAACGATGAGTCAATAAGGTCAAAACCGCTTGAATTGAAATTAGGAGTCCCGCAGGGAAGTATTGCTGGTCCTATTTTCTTCATTATGTACATCAATGATGCAACACAAATGAAGTGAGTATAGTAAATTATGCTGATGACTTAAGTCTCCTTCTTGTAAAATCTTTGTGGGCAGAGTTAAGGCAACTGCTTGAAGAAGTATTCCAGCAGGCTGAGATATGGTTTGAAGAGAATAACCTCATTCTGAATAAGAATAAAACAGGTTTTGTTCTATTTCATCCTACAAATTCTTGAATACTACTACCCGAGAGTCTTTTTTTACAGAATGAGGAATACACTTTATCGGAGTGTGTAAGATTTCTTGGCTTCTATGTGGATGAAGAACTAAATTGGAACACGCATATTAAACAACTTTTCAATAAGATCGGATCTTCAGTCTATGCTTTGAGGGTTGTCTCAAAGTATTTTGACACCGTAACACTAAGAACTGCCTATCATGGAACCATTGAATCACAACTGAGATTTGGAATTACTTTTTATGGGAGTGGAAATATGTCATCTTTATTCATCCTGCAGAAAAACGCAGTTAGAATAATGTGTAATATGATGTTCAGGGAATCATGTCGAGGTTTCTTCAAACAAAAGGGTATCTTAACGATTTGAGGAGTATATATACAAGAATGTCTCCTATTCTTCCATAAGAATCAAGTAATGTTTAGCAAATATAAAAATCTTGAAGGAGCATTTAACACCAGAACCTCATCTTATAATCCTCCTAAATATAGGTTAACAAGTCAAAAACAAATGCAGTACAGGTGCCTGAAACTTTTCAATAGTCTACCTGCGGTAATACAGAGGGAAAGCAACTTCGAATTGTTTAAGGAAAAAATTTTTAATCTTCTTTCGAACTAAGAGCCTCATTGTCTGGATGAATTCACGAACTGAACATTTTTTGTTTGACACTATTCCATTGCATTAGTAATCAGTTTTTGTTATTGTGACCATTGATTTGAAATAAAGATAATTTGTCATTGTTGTTTCTGCTGTTGTAGTATCATCAGAAAAATCTCCACAATATCACATGTTACATAGTTCCGTTCGAAAGATGGATTATGAAATTGCCTTTCTGCGTTTCAAATCCAAAACAATTATTAATTTCATCTAACTGAAAACTGATGTCTGATAAACTCATGGTAGAGATTTCTTTAATGTACACGAGAGATTCCACTCGAATAATTTTCAGTTGATTCCACATTCGATGTCCCCACTCACTGTCAGAATACACCCTGATTTGCGTACAACATCAATCATATCACGAAGTGCACTGATTCATTTGACAATGTTTGATTTTCATTGAATTCAATTAAGGCTGATATGGAGTCACTGCCAGACCATAATGAGCAATCAATCATGATTGAGCAGATGCTTCCTGAATTGTTACATTACGGTGTCATTTATTTGGTTCGCAGCGACATGTTTACAAACGGAATATGTATGCTGTTACCTCTGATGCTGCACAAAGTGTTCGGTGGCAGATTTTGAATGTTGCGTTTTCATTGTCCTTGTTCAATTTAAATAGTTTTTTGTTATGGACAGTCAGATCTCTATAAGTCAACTAGCTGACCCGTCAAACGTTGTTTTGCCATCTATGTTATTTCTAGGAAACATTTTTATAGGCAAATAAAAATAATTACTTACCATCAAGTATATTTGTAAAAATTTATGAGAATCGTTTGGCATTGGCAGCAATGAGCCCACTTTGTGATAAACTTGGCCTTTGATTTTGAACGTGGAATTAAATTGTTGACCATTTGCTGCAACATTGCTGACTATTTCTGTTGCTCCAAACGATATCATTTGGAAACATGAATTGAATGTGCGAATTGACTTCAGGAACAGGCTAGAATCTTGATCAGTAAACCGTGCAATGGCTAAGGTGGTGTTTCAATTTCGGTTAGTTGTACTTTTCCTGATGAGCAACACATCCCAAGTGGCTCATTTTCAAATTTAAGTGCATGAGAATGCGGGCATACCTTCTCCAAAGTACCAATAACCACTTTGGAATGAGCATAATATTCAACATCAGGCTCGTAGTGGAATGCAAGTCGAAGAAATGAATTTGACGTAAATGCTCGATGAACTTGTTGGGGTTGCTGATCAATTCCTCTATGTCTGTCGACTATGAGTCTGCGAGTTTGTCTTCGTTCTAGTTGTCTTTGTTGATTTTGTTCATCTCGTGCCTCTTGTGATCGTTGTCCACGTAACTGCGACATTCTCGCACGCAAATTTGCATTGTCTTCTTGAATTTGTTCGCTTGATCTTCGTGCTCTTAAACCTCACACGTCTATGGAACTGCTCGTTCGACGACTCAAATTGGCCCCTTTGCGCTTTTTTGGCATTGCTGACTGTACGGGTAAAAAAAATTGTTTATATTTGATAAGCTTTATCAACTCTTAATAAATGATTTTATTAACATGACATTCATTGACTTGACATTCATTGACATGACATACATTGACATGACATACATTGTGATGGCCGACAACTGTGTAGGGAGTGAGAAAGAAAGCAGACCGGCTTCTTTCTCATCCGTGCTGTTTACTGGGTCAGAAATGACACCTGTAGAAATCTGGCGGGGATAACTAATTAAATGACGATTGATCAGTTTTCGACCGGAGAGGAAAAATGATTAATTTACTAAAATGGGTATTAAAAATAAGGATTGATCGTAGAAGGGTTAAAATTGAGGATTGTATGTATTTTTGTATGTTATATCATAAAAAAATTGAAATTAAAAATTTTGTCTGAAAAATAAAAACAAAATAGGGGTAGAATACCCCTAACATTTAAGAGGATGAAAAATAGATGTTGGCCGATTCTCATAGATATCGGATAAGCACAAAAAATTTCATCAAAATCGGTCAAGCCGTTTCGGAGGTGTTCGATTACGCACCTCGTGACAGAAGAATTTTATACAGGGTCTTTCACGAGAAACCTCACCCATATTTATACGGGAAACTACTGAACATATTTTCATGAAATTCAGCACTTAAAAGTATTTCACGATGCTGATGAAATCTAAAATATTTTCAAGGAATGAGCACCTCCGGTTTTTCCGGAAATGACGTCAACTTCCGTTTTTCAAATTACAACACCATTTTTTTATTGCAGAAATAGGTTCCTTAGAAAATTTCAAGTTGTTTTGATGTAACATTTTTCAGTTTTGGTTGGAAAATTCTCTCTGAGCAGGAAAATTCGAAAAAAAAATCGAAAATAGAGCTCCGCTGAAACAAAAATAACTCCGAGGTTTTTGGAAAATTTTCATTTTTAGGAGTTTTCAAGATGTAAGATTGATGTATCCACTTTAAAAATCGAAATCGCGATTCATGATACAGGGGGTGAAAAAATCGCTTTCAAAGTTAGGGATGACAAAATCGTGAAAAATCAATTTTTTCAAATTAGAACCCCATTTTTTTATGGCAGATATTGAATCTACGTTAAAAAATAATGAGAGTGTATGCATCACACCCTTGCCCTAAAGTGGATATCTTCTGAGTTATTCACATAAAACTGTTTTTCGTCTTGAATTTTCTGCTATTTCTTTTCCCTTCACGACAAAAAGATGTAATTTTCAGGAACTGTTATTTGAACCATGCTGTAGATTTGTGTTTAAAACCCAAATTGTGTTTCAAAACTATGAATCTCAAAATCTAAACAAACCTGAACGCATTTCTGACTCGTTCTATGCAGTCCTCTTTATCAGTCAGGGGAGTTGAGTAGACAATTTTTTAATGCTACCCCATACATAATAGTCTAAAGGAGTCAAATCGGCAGAACGTGGTGGCCAAAGATGTGGACCATTGTTCGCCAACCATCGATCTTGAAATAGCCTGTATAGGATATTTGACACATTGAGTGAATTGTGTGGAGGCGCGCCATCTTGTTGATACCCTAAGTTATTATGGTTCTGTACTAGCGGCTCAATTATTTGAGTCAATATGTCAGAATATCTATCTCCTAAGGGAGAACATTCTTTATATAATGCAAACATGTGTAGTGTTCTATCTTACCAGTTAAAGTCTCTTAAAAATTCCATTGTCTGAAGTGGAGGTTGTTCTCTTCATCCCAATAATGACTGTTATGCCTATTGAAAGTACCATTCTTTGTGAATTTGGATTCATCTCTCAAAATTATACAGTCCAAAAAGTTTTCATTCTCTTGAAATCATCATAGCTTCGCAAAACTCTGTTCTCCTGACGAAATAAGTTTCCTTCAAATGATGTACCCTATTGAATTTATATGGGTGCATTTTATGTTTTTTCAATATTCTCCAAACACTCGATTGAGATAATCCCAGAGCAATCTCGGCATCTTTGAGAGAATTTTGAGGATTCACACGAAAATATGCAAGAACTGTAAATTCGTTGTTCTCATCTTCTACTACATGTTTTATCTGTGTATAGTTTTCTCAATGAAAGATCCGACATTTCTCAAGTTTGTCATGGTTCTGTTGATGGTATCTCTCGTTGGACTGGGACGGTCAGGAAACCTCTCAATGAACAGTCGAATCTTTCTATCTACAACTTTATTACATTCTCCATGAAGTAGAATGAGATTTAAATAATCTTCATTGGTAAAATTAGGCATAGTGATCGATTTTATATTTTAGTACGAATTATCACCAAATTGATAGTAAACACAAAATGCTACTGAATAAAGAGGAATTTGGCAGATGTATTTAATGATATCTAACATTAAAAAAAAGAATGTAAAACATGGTAAGTTTTTGCATATGGCTCATAAGAAATTATTTATTCATCACTGGAGAGAAAACCGATGGCCGATTAGTTGAAATAAAGAGGTTTCCGATACAAATTCGAATCCAAATTCGCCATCTATTCAGGAACAACCTGTAACTTTTTTCCCTTGCATATTAGGTAGTAAAATCTAAAACATGGTTTAAGTAACAGTTCCTGAAATATCTGCCATAAAAAAATGGGGTTCTAGTTTGAAAAAATTGATTTTTCACGATTTTGTCATCCCTAACTTTGAAAGCGATTTTTTCACCCCCTGTATCATGAATCGCGATTTCGATTTTTAAAGTATATACATCAATCTCACATCTTGAAAACTCCTAACAATGAAAATTTTCCATCCAAAAACCTCGAAGTTATTCTTGGTTCAGCGGAGCTGTATTTTGATTTTTTTTTCGAATTTTCCCGCTCAGAGAGAATTTTCCAACCAAAACTGAAAAATGTTACATCAAAATAACTTGAAATTTTCTAAGGAATCTATTTCTGCAATAAAAAAATGGTGTTTAAATTTGAATAACGGGAGTTGACGTCCTTTCCGGAAAAACCGGAGGTTCTCATGCCTTGAAAATATTTTAGATTTCATCAGCATCGTGAAATACTTATAAGTGCTGAATTTCATGTAAATATGTTCAGTAGTTTCCCGTATAAATATGGTTGAGGTTTCTCGTGAAAGACCCTGTATATTAGATTGAATTGGTTTGTATAACTTTTGAATTTGAAATTAGGATACTTTTGTGGCGTCCGAATACTGTATTTGACTTGTTATTGGGTAAAAATATCCGACGATTTCAAAGTTTTTAGGAATTGAAACATAACAGCTTTGAATTGATGAAAACAATAATTTCTCCTAAGAACAGTCCATTCTTGTGTGGTTGCTCTGAAGCTAGTCGAAAAGAATGTCTAATTTTCGGAGATCGAACTGAAACTTATCTCAATTGACTTCCAGATAAAGAGCTCGAGGTTATATTTGAGTATGTATGTCCGGCTGGCTGTAATCTCTCTATCCTTCGGGGAGATGAGACAGAATTCTCATCTTTTCAGGAATTGATATCCTAGATGTAGGTTCGGTGAATAAATCAAGGTTAAAAATCAACTAAATCATCCAGACATCTTTGTCATGTTCATAATGCAGCCAAATCCTTCGAATATTTAAGCTGTAACGAGCATCTGAAATTTAATTAACTCAATAACTTCTGGATTGTTCATGCGTTCAATTTGTCTCTTGGAAGATGTTGGAATGTGAATAAAACGAATATGTTTCCAAAACTTCGCATATGTAGACTCAAATTTTTATAACTTGCAAAAGTTGTTCGTTCATGTACTTCACAATGATGAAAATGTTTACTTTACTGAATGAATTGACAGGATTGTGTTAGGAGATCTGAAATTGATCTTATTGAAATAATTGAGGGATTGCTGGACAGGAAGATTGAAAAATTAATTGAAAGTATCTTTTCAACAATCAAGAATATATCAGAGTAGTTTATGTCCATTCGTGAGTCGGATATAAACTTATTAATCTATTAGTACCAAAGAAAATGAAGAATCCACTAATTTAAATCCAGCCGATGATCCAGTTCCATTAATTCATGAATCTTCTGGCAAAAATAATAATGAAATACAGAAACTTCAGCACCTTGATAAGAAAACAGCCCATTTCGCGATTAACGAAATAAGTTATGCTGGTAAACTGTAAGCAAGCAAAAATGGAGACCAATCGTCAAAAAAAAAAGAAATTCTACTACACAAGCACCATATCAAGCAGTGTCTGCTAATTTAGCTTTTGGATGTCACTAGCAACTTGCTAAAAACAGTTTGGATAAACCGAAAAGTGAATTAATTTCTACATTTACATTTATTGTTCATCAACAGACAAATGTAGAATCTGAATGCTGGCAACAAAAACAATATCAATATCACCGACAGTAAGCATATTATAGCACTTAAAAAGACCTTCCTTAATGTGTCCCGTTTTCCTCCAGAAACAACAACAGATGATATCTCAAATTATCTACAGAGCAATTTTCCTGAGGTGAAGTGTGAGAAACTGTCATCCGAACATCCAGATTACTACAGTTCATTCAAAATAATAATTATTCAGTTTATTTAGTTAACCTAGAGAAGGTTAAGGATCCTGCCATTTGGTTAAGAGTTTTTTGAGAAACGTCAGAGACTCGGTAACATAAAGACTTTGCCCTAATGAAAAGGAGTGAAGAATTAAGTGCATTTTAACGCTTAGGGTGTTGGAAATGAATCCAACCATATAGAATCAGTTGTACGTAATAATTGTGACTTGTTTTGTATGAGTGAGCACTGGCCTAATGGGATGGAGTAGTCAGTTCACAAACTGGAAGGTTGGAACACAGTTACTTATTTTTCAGAATGAATTTCAAGAATGGTGGAGTCATGTTGTGAAAGAACTCTTTATACAGGGTGGCCAGTTGAAAACGAAACAGACTAGATTACAGACGAAATAAATTTTTTCGATAGAAATGCTCGGACAGGTCGATTTATGTTTCGAGGGGGACAACTTCAGATGTAAGTTACGGACGCATAGCTCTTCAACCCTTGCTACTACAACCCTCACCCCCAAAATTTGAACCGAAAAGATGGGGTGAGTGATACTTCATTTGAAAGGTATTTTTATACTTATTTCAGCACAGTAATTATTTTTTCATTTTATATATTAGTTCTTGAAATATTCTGAACTAAGTATTTGAAAATGAAGTGGTGTTTTCATGGCACTTGTAGTGTGTTTTTGTAAAAAATTGACATTTTGAGCTTCAAAACAACGATGGCTTCCTTCCTCCAATCCACTGACATAGAAATCTTTAATCAAGAAGTCGAACAAACAAAGCGTATTGCGAAGGAGCTCAACCTTGCTGAAACTAAATCTAAATTATCTTCGATATAATTTGCAGTATTCCCAATAACATGCGGTAGCACTTGATCGATAGAAATCTCCAAAAAGCCCAAATACGTACATATCTCTAATCAGATTACCAGTTAAGAAAATCAAATCATTAATGATGCCACAGAAATATTCCAGTCCCTATTCGTGAAACGATTTCCGACTTAATGATGAAGTGTTTTTTCAGTTGGCTTCAATATGTTTTCATTTTGTTGATTATTGAATTCATTTCTTTTTCCAAAAAATGAGAATCGATAATTTTTTATTTATTACGAACAGATCATTAAGTTGGCTTACTGGTTCTTTGACAAGTGAATTATTCTTAGTTTTGAATCGAGACTGTATGTGTTCTAATTCATTGTTCGACATGGTTTATTCAATTGCAGAGCGGGTGGAAATAATTTCACTTTTTTTGCAAACAATCAATGTGCGAACAGAACGGCAGAATTCTTCAATCAACGACATTTAGATAAACATGTTAATAGGAAGTATGTTTTGGAATTAGTGTCAAAGTTTCAAGAAACCGGGTACGTGGCTAATGAAAAACGGAACATGGAAAGATATGAAGCAGCTTAAGTAGCCGTTCTTGGACAGGTTGCTCTGAATCCAACGACGAGTACGAGGCAGCTAGCACATGAATCTGGTTTTACACGAACTCGAATTGCAAATATTTTAATACATCATTAATTTCATCCTCACAAAATCCATCTTTCACACGCACTAAACGAAGAAGTTTTTGACCGTCGTGTTGAATTTTGTGATACAATGAGTGAACGAGTAACTGCTAATCCCAATTATTGGTACAATGTTTGTTTCTCCGATGAGTGTTCGTTCTTTCGAAACGGCACAGTAAATCGACACAATTGTAGTTATTGGGCCGATGCTAATCCGAGATTGTTCCACGAAGTTTATACTCAACAACCAGGAAAACTCAATGTTTGGGCTGGAATATTTGGTGACAACATTGTCGGCCCGTTCTTTTCACCTGGTAATCTTACACCAGATATGTGTTTGAACTTATTGGAAAATCACATTGATTCAATTTTGACGAAAATTATTGAAAACAATGCTGGAAATTATGTGGAAGATCCGATTGTGTTTCAGCAGCATGGAGCTCCTCCACACTACGCCTTACCAGTTCGAGAATATCTGGATAAAAGATTTCCAAATCGGTGGATTGGAAGAAGGGGTCCCACTGAATGGCCAGCCAGATCGCCAGATCTGCCACCACTAGATCTCTTTCTTTGGGGCCACTTGAAGAGTAAAGTTTATTCTACACAGCCCGATTCCATAGAAGAATTAAGGAGACGTATAGTGAAGGAATGTCGTAAAATCAATCCATAAATGCTGCAAAATGTGCGCCATCGTTTCGAACGAAACTTATTTCATTATATGGAAGCTAATAGTGAACAATTTGAATATTTAATTAATTGATGTGAGTTTTTGATGAATTATTTACTTTACTTTGAAGAGTTATATTTCTTAGATCAATACTTCAAATAGTTCTGATACCGTACAGTTGAAAAATGATTTCAGTGAATAAAACAGCTAGTCGAACATCTGACCCTAGTAGCATTAACACGTACGGTATGACTTCATTTGCCTAGTGGTAGATGTTTTGCAATTTCAAATACAAGTACGGAAATTTTGGTGTTTCGAAAGCACGAAATGTCAATTATTCGCAAAAAATTAATTCAAGTGATAAAATTAACTAACGCATGAATATTTCGAGAACTAATTCATAAAATGAAAAAACAATTACTGTTCTGAAATCAGTATACAAATACTTTTCAATTGAGGTATCATTGACCCCATCTTCCCTATTCAAAAATTGGGGGTGGTGGTTGTAGCAGCAAGGGTTGAAACGCTATGTGTCCGTAAGCTACATCTTAGGTTGTCCCTCTCGAAACAGAAATCGACCTGTCCGAGCATTTCTATTGAAAAGACTTATTTCGACTGTAATCTTGTCTGTTTCGTTTTCTAATGGCCACCCTGTATAAAAATTGTACTCTTATATGGAATTTTGTTTGTATAGAGAAAGATATTGAAAATCCTGCTTACTTTTACACGGCATTCAATGTAAAGATGGCGGTCATTTATCGTTCCCCATCAGGAAATATATCCGTTTTTTTATCAACCTTAAAAAAATTAAATGTACTTACTAATTTGGAAAGAAAGTGTATTTTGACCGGAGATTCCAACGTAAATTTCGATGATCCAAAAGAGTCGTAAATTCTTTCGTATTTATTTGACAGATTTGGTGATAAAAATATTGATAATATTTTCATATATTTCAATTTCAGAAGTTTTTAAGCCGAAACAGAGGACATGGACTTTTCAGATTATAGAGGTCAACGAAAAAAATGTGATGTTTCCACATTTTCACCTCACTACCCTCAGTATCAGTAGACCTCTTACACAGATGGGATTCAGTAGAATGCTTCATATCTTATCAGATATGAGTTGGGAATTTGTAAATCATAAAAACTACTCGAATGAATGTTTTCATATGTTCCACCCATGCTTTATTGATGTGTTCAATGCCTCGTATCCTGAAAACACAATTAAACATGGTTCGAGAGTTGCACTAGGCATCAATTGGTTCACGAATGATCATAAGAAAATGAGCGGTCACCTACAATTTCTTCCAGAATTATACCGTGATTTTAAAATAAATGAAATAAAATGTGGGGAATGAATTCAAAAAACAATATGACAATGCTTTAGTATCTGCGAAGAAAAGTGCAATAGAAGATTTTATAAAGAATTTCGTTAATCGAATAAGAGCCAGCTGAATATTCATCAATAATTCCAGGAAAATGAAATATTCTGCAACGTCATCTATTTCACCTGATGATTTCGACACCTACTTATCCAGTATAGCTTCGAGAATTGTGAGAGATACCCCAAATTTTGGTGACTTTGTTCCTGAATGTGAAAAATTCGGTAGCATGTTAGAGTTTGGGAAGGTCACAATTACAGGCCAATTTCAGTGTTGCCAATTTTTTTATAAGGTATTCGAGAAAGTTTTGAAAATACTGAATCATTTCGAACGAGATAAATTATTTTGCGATAGTCAATTTGGCTATAGTAACGATAGAAGCACTGCTTCGGCTATTTTGAGACTTGTTATTCATATAATGCAGGGATTTGATTATATAGTGGTATCATTCTTAGTTTTAAGCATAGCCTTCGAGTGCATTCCGCCCTGGATTCTTCTGGCCAAACTAAAAAATTATGGATTTTTGGATAACAGCATTGAATTACTCCAATTTTATCTCTCTGATAGGTGTCACAAAGTCGCTCAGGAGTGTAAGGAATCGCATATAGAGAATATCAAACTGGGTGTACCCCAAGGTTCAATTCTTGAACCGATCTTATTTTTGTTGAGATAAAATAATTGATCATTTGGAATTTTCTTAACCTAATTTATTCGAGTTAAAACATATAAGACGTTTCGGGTTCGGGCCCTTTTTCAATCTAAAAACAATCATCATAAACACAGTTACATATACAATTCTTTTTGATAGAGATCTGTTACCTTTGTTTTAATAATTTCCAAACTTCTGCGTATAGTGCATGTGTCCTCATTCTTCATCCATAATATAATGTGGCACCAAGTTATTGAAATGTCAAGTTGGTGTCAATGTCACTCTTCTTCTTCTTTTGTTGTCGTTCTCCGCTGTTTTCTTTATAAGCATTGAATATATCTTGCTCAGACCATTCACGTCTGTTCTGTCGTTGATAGAGTTAGGGTTTCGTTTTATATAAATCATCTCCAAAAATTCTCTAGTTTTTTTATTCTTTTCCCTATCTAATATTCTTGTATTTTCGAAATTGAAAGTGTGGTTGTTTTCTATCGTATGTTTGTAGAGGGCTGTTTGAGTTTTAGAATATTTGTGTCCTTTTATCCTGTTGTTCAGATTTTGTTCCGTTTGTCCTATGTACACTCCATTACATTGGTTGCATGGTATCTCGTAGACGATATGTGATTTTTGACCTTTCGGGACTATTGCCTTCAATCTTGAAAATAATTGATTAATCTGTATGAATGGTTTGTGTGCAATCTTTATATTGGGGTATGGTCTTATTATATTCTCTATTTTCTCAGACAGTGTTGGGATGTATGGTAGGGGTATATAAACTATTGGTTCGGTTTTTGGATTTTGGAAACTTGATGAGTTGTAAAATTTATTAGTGCGTTGTTTTATTGTTTTCTTTATCATTTCTTGGGGGTAATTGTTTGTGGCCAGTAGGAAGGAGATCTGATTTAGTATCTCCGGTCTATAACGTGGTGAAGTTAATTTGATTGCTCGATCTATATAATTGGTTACTATTCCTTTTTTTTGTTTGATGTTATGTGTTGAGTTATAATCAAGTATCCGGTCTGAGTTAATGGTTTTTCTTAGCATTTTAGTTTCTATTTTGTTATTTTCTCTAATGATGGTCATGTCCAAAAAGTTGATTCTATTGTCCAGTTCTGTTTCTAGAGTAAACTTTAGTTTATTGTTAAAATTATTTAAAACTTCCATTATTTCTTCAATTTGATCTTCTGTTGTTATAATCAAACAATCATCCACGTACCTCTTGAAAATTGTTATCCTATATGATGAATTTAGCAAAACTTTTTCTTCAAAATATTCTAGCACTAACTGAGCTATTGCACCAGCAACCGGACTACCCATAGCTACACCGTCTATTTGTTGGTAAAATTCGTCTTTGTATTGGAAATAGCAAGTTCCCAATGTTAGTTGTACTGCCTCTATGAATTCAGTCTTCGGTAGGTCTGTATATTCTTCCACGAGGCGCCATTTTTCCTCCAGTATCTGTGGTACCATTTGTGTGGGGATATTTGTATATAGGGACACAGCATCTATAGAAAATAATTTTTGATCATCTGGAACGTATAGTGTATCCAATTCTCGTTTAAGTTCATAGGAATTTTTAATGTAAAAGGATTTTTGTTTACAATATTTGAGAGAACTGATGCCAAATATTTGGACAGATTATAAAATGGTGTTTGCGTGTGAGAAATGATAGGTCTGAGTGGAATGTTTGGCTTGTGGAGTTTGGGCAAGCCATATATTTTCGGTGAAATACTATTATGTACAGTGAGAGATCTAGCCAGGGTTGGTGATATAAATCCCGAGTTTTCCCATCTCTTAATTATTTCGTTATTGTGTTTTTGTAAAGAATTTGTTAAGTCTCTTTTTATGGGTTTGTATGTTCTCGTATCACTAAGTAGTTCTCTAATCTTTGCTTCGTAGGATGATTTATTCATTACAACTGTTGAATTGCCCTTATCCGCTCTTGTTATTATAATCTGTGGATTATCTCGTAGAAATTTTTTTGTTTTATTGAATGCTGTTATATCTTTCCTTTCTTTAAAATTCAGTTTTTTATTTTTAACTTCATTGTGGTGTTTAATTAAAGTATTATTTAGTTTTATTCTTATTTCATTTTGGTTTTCTTGGTTTAATTTCGTTATATTTGCTTCGATGTTGGCTATTATTTGATCTGTGGGAATCTGATTTGCATCATTGGGGCGTATTGCAAACTTAGGGTCTTGGCTAAGTAGGAGTTGAATTTCGTCTGGAATAATGGTATCTGATAAATTCTTTATTGTGTTTTTCGTTTGAACTTGTGTGGCATTTTTAGTTGACTGTGACAAATTGACCAGTTTTTTGTTGTGCCTTTTTGTATTTAAATTTATGTTGTTTTTAATGATATCTGACTGTAGATTTTCAAAAGTGGACAAAACTTCATTTGAAGTATGTGTGAGGATAAGTTTTCTTTGCTGATCTAGTTTAAGCTGTAGTAGGTTTATACTTTTAGTTGTATCCGTTATGATCAGTTTAAGGATTTGTCTTTTATGTTTCTCATGCAGTTTTTGAAACTTAAGGTTTAGATACTTACATTCGAGTTTAATTTGATTGGCCACAAACAATTACCCCAAGAAATGATAAAGAAAACAATAAAACAACGCACTCATAAATTTTACAACTCATCAAGTTTCCAAAATCCAAAAACCGAACCAATAGTTTATATACCCTACCATACATCCCAACACTGTCTGAGAAAATAGAGAATATAATAAGACCATACCCCAATATAAAGATTGCACACAAACCATTCATACAGATTAATCAATTATTTTCAAGATTGAAGGCAATAGTCCCGAAAGGTCAAAAATCACATATCGTCTACGAGATACCATGCAACCAATGTAATGGAGTGTACATAGGACAAACGGAACAAAATCTGAACAACAGGATAAAAGGACACAAATATTCTAAAACTCAAACAGCCCTCTACAAACATACGATAGAAAACAACCACACTTTCAATTTCGAAAATACAAGAATATTAGATAGGGAAAAGAATAAAAAACTAGAGAATTTTTGGAGATGATTTATATAAAACGAAACCCTAACTCTATCAACGACAGAACAGACGTGAATGGTCTGAGCAAGATATATTCAATGCTTATAAAGAAAACAGCGGAGAACGACAACAAAAGAAGAAGAAGAGTGACATTGACACCAACTTGACATTTCAATAACTTGGTGCCACATTATATTATGGATGAAGAATGAGGACACATGCACTATACGCAGAAGTTTGGAAATTATTAAAACAAAGGTAACAGATCTCTATCAAAAAGAATTGTATATGTAACTGTGTTTATGATGATTGTTTTTAGATTGAAAAAGGGCCCGAACCCGAAACGTCTTATATGTTTTAACTCGAATAAATTAGGTTAAGAAAATTCCAAATGATCAATTATTTTATCTCAACAATAACTGATGGAATAAATATACCAACAAACAAAGCGATCTTATTTTTAATCTATATAAATGACTTTCCAACTGGTCTCCCAGACACAATGCGTCTATTTTATTTGTAGATGATGCTTTACTCCTTTTGTGCGGATATGATCAGGTTATGGAGAGTTCGCGCGTTATGGTTCGGTGGGAACGGTCTGATGCTTTATCAGAACAAAACAAATGTTGTAGTGTGTGTCTTGAAACCAGTGAACGCTGAATTGAAACAAAGTTTAAAGTTTTCGGGCTTACATTAAGATAATGAACTAACATGGGATGGTCACTATGAAGAACTTTCGAAAAAATTCAGCAAGAATTTTTCAATATTTTTTTTTATTTAAAGTTTCAGTAGAGGAATTGTTGACAGCCTACTATGCTCTATGCCGACTCCCTCATAAAGTATAAAATTTCAGTGTGGGGTCACACTCCACACAACTCAGTTCAGAGAAAAGTAGTCAGAATTATAGATAATCTGGATTACAGAGCAGATTGTAGTAGCTCTTTCCTAAAGTTTGGGGTTTTTACTCTTTCGAGTATCTCTTAAGAATACTTGATATTGGTGCATGATTGGTGCCCTAAATGCAGATATTCACCATTTCTATACAAAAGCAGGGTTGGATGTCAGAAATGAGTTCTGCAGGTTATATAAAACACCAAATGATCCAACCTCGAGTATAGAACAGAAAAATATTATTATATGTTTCAGATCTGAAAATCTTGAACAATGTATTCTCGAAATCCAAGAAATGAGTTCGTGGAAAATTGCAAAACTCGAAAACAGCCAGAATGTAGGATAGTTCAGTTTCAAGTGAAACAGTATTGTTGTTTAAATGAAACTGAAGGAAAACAGTAAGGTTCGTTATTTCTTCTTCAAGATATTTGTTTGTTGATTATTCTGTATTGTCTAGCTCTGTTGTTTTTCATCTCGTTGTTCTAGAGTCAGATAATGTTTTGAGTAAATTGTATTCTGCCTCTTCGATCGGCACATCTCACTACGAATGTCACATAAGATGCTTGGAAAGCCTACAACATACATTTCTCAAACATATGTTATTACGAAATGATTTCATCATAATAAATCATGATTATACTGAAGCTCAATCAAGGTTTAATACTTTAAATTTGGAAAAGCGTAGAAATTTGAATGACATGAGCATTCTATATGAAATTCTGAGAGGCATCTTTTTGACCCTCTCTGTAGTTCTGTTAGTATTTATTTAAAGTACCTGAAAGAAGTTTAAGACCAAGAGAAACATTTGCTCTTTATTTTGGTCGATTGAATGTCATGTCATGTAGAACTTGCCGATATATAGATTTTGCACCACCTTCAACACTCACTTTAGTGCTACTAATTCATTGTGTACATCTCTCTCGCAGTTCAGAGGAGTTCCTAGGCGAAAGCTTCCATTCCGGGTTAGATCATTTATTATTCGGCATACAGAATAAACTATTAATTTCCACTTTAGTTCAATTTCATTAAGAGTATGAATTTTATGATTACTATTTTCACGTTGACTGCCACAGTAATTTTCAGATTTCTGGCCAAAAATGAAATTTTGATTTTATTACATTATATTACTGAAAAGTCTAAATATAGAGCATAGTTATCAAATAAAAGAGTAAAAACGTATTTTCCAAAAAAAAAAATGTACGAATTATCTCGTAGTTGGCGTCGGAAACAGTAATTTCTTCTCGGAAGCCAATCACGAGTTTATTCGTAGGCACACCTGCACTGACTTGTCGCTTCGCTAATGCTGAATCATTCCATTGCGTCATCATCGTCCGCATCAGTTATATCTCAGACATTGTTGAGTGCATTACTTACGTCTACTAAGAACCCAACATTTTCTGTGTTTGTTTGTATAAGATATTTTATTGCATTATTTACTCCTGTAACTGGGCATATTATGCCTGTTGGATGTAATATTTAAATAAATAAATATGGATAGGAAAACACCATTGACTCAAAGTGAAATTGAGTACTACTTAAGTCTAAGTGATTCATAATTTGATGAGCTTTCTGGCGTGAATAATAACGACAGTAGCGATTATGAACCTTCTGAGAATTCAAGTGATAGTGAAGATGAAGTCGTCTCAAAATCTGAAGATGGTCCGGAACCTGAAGATAACGCCGATGATTCTCAAGCAACAACATCAAATGCGAATGATAATTTGTGGACAGAAACTCAACAGAGTCCTGAATTATTTATTTTCAAAGAAAAGGTTGGCGTGAAATTGGATACGATATATTTTACGGTACAAACGCTAGTGGACTTATTTTTTTCGGGCGATATTCTTCACTACTGGAGGAGCAAACTAATTTATATGCTGAGCAAGAAATTGAAAAACACACAACAATAAAGAAAACCAACAGGTTATCAAATTGGCAAATGTTAGTGTTGCTGAGATGAGAGTTTTTATTGGACTTCTGCTGCAAATGGGACCTTGCTCTTTTCCATCAACATCCATGAACATTACTGGAACACAAACGAGCTATATAATGAACACTTTTGGCGCTCACATATGAGTCGAAATCGATACCAGTTGTTACTTCGTTATTTACATAACTCAATACCATCTACCGACAGATTATAAAAGGTAAGACAAATTCTAAATCATTTCAACAATATTATGCGGGAAAACTATGTACCAGATAAAAATATTTGTATTGATGAGTCTATGATGCTATGGCGGGGAAGTTTGATTTTCTGCCAATACATAAAAAATAAGAAACACAAATATGGGATCAAACTGTATGCAATTGGTGGGTCCGATGGTATCGTTATGAAAATAAAGATTTATAGTGGAAAATCTGAGAAAACTGACAATAACGTAGGCCACACTACTGATGTTGTTTTACATTTACTTTCTCGATAAAGGATACACGGTTTTCATTGATAATTTTTATAATTCTGTTACACTTACGAAACTGCTAAATACACGAAAAACGTATGTGTGTGGAACCATACGAAATAACAGAAAAGGGAACCCTAAAGATTTAGTAAATCGTAAATTGAAAAAAGGGGAGTGTATTTGGCAGCGAAATGGTCCTGTTACTGTTTGCAAATGGAAAGACAAGCGGGATGTTCTTTGCATTTCAAACATGCATGTTGTTGAAATGTTATAAGTGCCCAATCCCAATGGAAAAATTTCTATGAAACCGAATATAATTCGAGATTACAATAATGTAATGTTTGACATTGACCGATCAGATCAAATGCTTTCGTATTATTCATCTCTAAGAAGGACTAGTAGATGGCCCAAAAAGGATGCATTGTACATTATAGAGATTTATATCCGCAATGCTCACAAAATTTTAAAAAAGTTACATCTTCTAACATAAAACTGATATAGTTCAGAGAGGAATTCGTGCTCGCATTGATTGGTCAAAAAATTCAACACGTTATGAAAAAGAGTGAATTGCAAAGTATCCATTATTTGGAGAGTTTACCGCCTACCGAAAAAAAACAGCGTCCAACGAAAACATGTAGCATATGTAACCAAGGAAAAAAACGCCGAGAAACGCGTTATTACTGTCCAGCATGTAGTGAAACACCAGCTCTGTGTGTGGAAGATTGTTTTGAAAAGTTCCACAAACAGTAAATATTATTATACTTCTGTAATTTGACTTAATTCTTACACTTACATTTTTTATGTTCGTTTTCAAATAAATTGTCTTTTCATGCAAGTCAACATTGATTTTTTGTTCTTTCTCAAGAAGCCATCTATCGATATTAGCACTGATATATTACGAGTTCAATCGTAACAACACAAGAATGGTAAGTGAATACAGTATGAGATAACTCGTTGTTGGCGTCCTTGAAAAGATCGCTACCTACGAGTTATCTCGTAGTCGGCGGTCAACATGTTAATTTGTGAATGATGCTTTTGGGTTTCAATGCCTGTTTGTACTCTTCGTGTAATGAACCATAAAAAATAGAAATTAATGGGATTATTTGAGAGCCAGCTTAAGAGTTATGAATATAATATAGGTTTTCTAAGCCTTCAAAAGGTTTGGATCCAACTGCTAATCTATACGATACTTTTTCAGCCAGACCATCGGCTTTTTTATTGCCAATTAGTCCTCAATAACCTACTAACCATATCTTGGTGAGTTGAATCCCCTATTGCAGATCTTGGAAGTAGTTGTGACCTCTACAGTTCTTCTGCGGATTGATGGCCTAGTACCGAGCGCTCTTTATATCCTGTAAAAAAGCCCAATTATACGTTTGTCGCTATCGTTTTCACGTTTAGATCCATTTGTTCATCAGATGGAAGATATTTGGCCTATTCCATTATATATATTCTTCTGAACTTTTGGCTTACAATATTTAGTTAGCAAACAATGAAGCATACAGATCAGGGGTTAGTGACGGGGTGTCATACAATTCGGCGAATCACATAACAGCCTAGGGAAAAAACCCCAGTAAAAAAAATCCCTGGCTCCCCGCCTAAGTGTGAAAGTACAAAAACGAGCTGAAATATATTTTAGGGAGTGGTCTTCTATTGATGGAAACAGAGACTTCTTCAATGTGCCCACATCGAATCTGGAAATAAAAAGACAAAAGAACTGGATTACAAAAATACTGCCTATTCCATTAAGGGAGTGTAATGTCGTTCTGCGGTACTCATCTATGATCACTACAAATATTCGGTGAGTCAAAATAGAATTTCTACGCCAAAACGCCCAATGATTTCTAAAGAATGCCATGGTGTATTTCTTCGTGTGTGGTATGGTGACAAACCCAGTTTCCTGGTTTCAATTCCCCTTCAAGAAAAAGATGTGTGCGATTGAACATATTACTCTATACGTATGGTACAGAATGGGCTGATATCCAAGTGCTTTCATCGCCGCTGTCGAAATGCTGACATGAACTCCCGTTATGCTCTGTCACGCTTACCTTTGTAGCTGCTGCATATTTTACTATTAAAACTGTTTCGAAAAATGTGTAAAACAATTATAAAATCTCCCTAGTTGAAAGCACGTGCAGAAATTCCCTAAATTTGGCTCTGTATGTAACGTTTAATCAGATTGAAATAGTGATATATTATTACAATGATCCCTTGATATTCACGAGGAGAATTCCAATGTTTACTTGTTGTGAGCAATTTCCAACACAAAGGATAACTTCACCTGATCATCCGAAGTACTTCCCTGTACATAAGAGCACACCACATCAACCCAGGCTAACTTCCTACGTGCACAGCCTGCCTGATCCTTGGGCCGATACCGATTCGGTATGTTATCCCATAGCTCGGGGTCTTCTACGAGCATCTCTCGCATTGTCAGTTGCCTCCCCCATTTTATTCGATTTCACTTTACAAGATCAGCTCCTGTTCGTCGAAAATCTGATGTCTTACTATAGACCTGCCCACCCTCTCGATTCAGTCGAGGGGCGATGTGTACGGGATAAATAGGCAATTTCCATTACCTTATCGGCTTCCTAGTCTGTTATGTGAGGCACTAATACGGTTTTTTCTGGGAAGATGAATGTTTTGTATCCGGTTATCTTCGACCGAGAAAACTCTGACATGAGATTGGAAAGGACACTCTGGGGACACGTTTGATGAAATGGGTTTCCGGGGTCCGTTAACATGAGAGGAGACATATTTTCTGTACAGTGTTTCAATTTTCTCTGTATGAGATGTGAGTTCTGAGAAGGTTCCCAAGAAATGATTTTCCTTCGATTTTTGAACTCCAAATTTGCTATTCAACGAAATTCCGAATTTTATTTCGAATTTCAAATGCACTGTTCTTGTAATTGGATTATTACTTCATTATTTTTCAAAATAAAACTACTTTAACTATAAGTTTTGATTCTCATCTTTTTTACTGGAGTTGTCGTTTCAACTTTTTTCTTTTGGTATGTTTTTACTAATTAGATAACATCTTTGCTATTGCAACTATGCTTGAAATTCAAAGTTATTAATTTCTGTTGGAAGTTTTCAATGATGATTTAGAAATTTTTGTTCGTTCTACTTAAAACGTTAGAGCAACGAAAAAATATTTTGCGACTAAAACTATCAACATCAACATTTCTGGATAATCTTTAAAATACGGTCAAATAAAACACAATATACGAGTATCTCTAGCAAGCGCCCTGTGCTAGCTTTTTGATAGATTTTCCTATTAGAATAGCATGTAAGATACCGTGAATTGAAACGAATTAATCTGCATACTATAGTTTTATTATTTGGTCTGGAATATAGTTGAACGCTTGATGATTTGGGGTTCGATATGTTCGAGTTGAGCAATCTCCCTATATATTTTAGAAGTTCTCTATATATTTGTAATGCTCTCTGTACATGTTAAATTCCCATCTTCTCATTTAGGGGGTCTCCTTATTGAGCATTTCGGAAAAGTTCTGTATAATTTGTCAGCCTTTTGTGAATTTCGGAAGCCCCCTTCATATCTCATTTGCGCCTTGTAAATATCAGATGACCGAAAATTTTTCTCCGTGTTCTTCGAACAGGGTGGTTATAGATGAAATGTCTATTACTTTCAAATATTTGGGTGGAAATTGGATGAGTTCGACATTCGCCCAAATTGGCTCTGTACGGTCGCAGTAAGAAAATTTTATTTTCGAATTAAACTTCTTGAATAAAGTTCATCTTGTAATGCAGTACTGTCATACAAAAATTTAGAAAGCACTGACGTGAGGTCAGATTGCTTTGGCGCTCTTGTTGAGCTACTTGCGAGTAAATATTCAAACCATAACAAATCTGTAAGCACTCTGATCATTTGAATAATAGTCTTTTCCTGTACTATGGGACAATGTGATGCAAATATGAACGCCTAATGAATGAACAAACCTATAACTCAAATTGAAAATAACTACTCATAATTTTCGTTCGAAGCTATAATTCCCTTTTCCTAAAAACTTATGTCAGTGCTTTTCTGAATTATGACAACGTATATTATTTCAGCCACCGAGATTGAATTCTATCTCTATGATTTCCCGTTATGAAAACTTTTGATTAATATTACGCCAACTGACACTGATTAATGAGCCCGTAATTTGTCAATCGAATATCGATCTGTGATGGCCATCGTTCAAAGAAAATCATCGGGACGCATGCCATTTCTCTTTTCTCTTGGGTAAATGAAAAAAAATGATCATATCTCTAGATGGAAAAGAGCTACGACAATGAAATTTGATGATGAGTAAGATATCAATCTCCTTAATATATTCACGAATTTTTATTGAAATCCATATAATATCTTATGGGATAGGGAGTATTAAAAATTTTTTTTCGGAATTTTTTAAGAATTTTCTAGCGTGACGATTTCTGCAAATTTTTGCGAGCCGTTTTATTCCAGCCTCCCTCAACAATATTTCAAGTATCAACTTGATCGGATGGATATTCTAGTAGTTATTGAGGAAACAAAATTTCAGATGCCTATAACTACTGAACCATCCAACGGATTGGACCCAATAACGAACTTGACCGAGATATTTGGACAAATAACCTATTTTGAAAATATGAAAACTCTAGCTCATCTCTTTTGGATGCTAGAGAGGATACGGCCGGCTGGCCGGCCGGACAGACTCAACTTTCGCCACGAATTCTTCATCAGGGAGTCGCACCCAATCGATTGAGACCATTTTCAGCTCGATATTCCAAAATTACAGACATTTGGGCAAAATGATAGGCACTCTGTTCGGTTGAACAAGAGCGCCAAAAACAATGATATCATTTTTATTTTCAACAAACTAATACTTATTGCTGACGAGAAATTGTTGATGATGGAAGTCGTATGGAATTATAATTTGGGCAATATCCATCATCTATTTAGCTTTTGATTCCACAAAAGTTTTTAACTTTCATAAATCTCAAATAGACTGACTATGATAACTATATAAAAAAATGTTCGCACTTATATGTGGTTTAAAGATGTCTTCAAGTTACATCGCGGAATGGGCCTGCAAAGTTCGGGCATTTCATTTGATGTTGCACTTATGGGATTGAGATTGATATTCTTGAATGCTGCCTCTTCAATATTTTTCGTAGGTTTTTCCTCCTTGGATATTATAAATGTTTCGTTCCATTTCATCAGGTGATTCTCATTCACAGCATGTTGGATCAATTTGGATCTATTAGTGTCTAACATTTGAGAAAATTTCTGATGTTCATTTATTCTCACCTCCAAGGGGCGTTTTGTTTCCCCGACCTAAGATCTTCCCCAGTCGCATGGTGTCTCATATATACAAATCTTCGTTCTTTGATTCTCGTTATCAAGTTCAACTTTTCTTGAATTAGCCCTGATGGTATCTTGAAAGCGGTTGTTATGTTGTACCAATTTCCAATTCTTCTCATTTTTTCTGATAGACCT